>CM039127.1:17082099-17788249 GCA_022036555.1 Microstegium vimineum | reverse complement strand
GGTGAATTTTAAACTAAATTATACATTGTTAGGTACATCAATTCACTCAAACACACGTAGATTGAACTAAATCCGATAATATCAAAATAAGCCCTCGTTGTGTTCGTGCCTTCGTGGTTTGCAGCACTTGGATCTGCACGTAGTAGCTAGAACAGCCAAAGATTTCAACGTCTGTTACGATGTGACAGACATTACAGTCCAGTTAGTTGCAACGTAAACCGCGGGTTGGCTGCCGAGTGACGACCGGCCGGTTTCCGTTCGATCTTGTGGCTTCAAGCCGAAGCATGCATCGTCTCGTCAGTCGTTAGGGGCTAGCCGAGCCAGCCTCACGACCTCGTGGTTTCGGACGGCGGCGGCGGCGCGCGTTTGGAGTAATGGAGAGAGCGGTTGGGCACTTGCGCTGCACTGCACTTCTCGAGTTTGTTCTTGTGGCCATCTGCCGGAGCTAGCTAGCATCGAGCTAACCAACTCGACGGTTCAGGCGTCAAGCCCAAGCCTTTTACGGCCGGAACCCAGTCAGTACTCCACTAAACTACAATCTTGGGTCAGTATTGAGTTGCCATCAGCTCAGATCATATCCATCCTTCTCCCCATGCTGTTCATGGAAAGGCTGATAACTGATACGATCGCTCAAGAGAGAAGCTGCCAGTGCCATCATTAACATAAAGAACGCGAAGAGAACTACCTTGCACCGGCCGCCCGGCCGCATGGACAGCTACACTTCATTTGCGAGTATAATCACGTTCTAGAAAGAAACTAACAGTAGTTAATTTTTGTGTAAAAAAAACAGTAGTTAATTTTGAGAAAAGAGACTGCGAACCTTATCCTCTGAAAAAGGGACACTAGAACTGCTTCACACTTTGTCATTATATTACATTACATTACATATATATTAAATGGCAGGATGCATGTTAGTTTTAATTCAGATCGTAAGAAGATAGGATTTCTGTATCCTGAAACTGTACATGTAACAATAAAATGACCACAATCAACAATACGGCTCACGCTAGACCTTAGGAGCCAGAAACGTGGAAAATGGCTACGTACGTTCGTCATTCTGGGAACGTCCACATTCATGATTCGAAAACACATTTACATTCTCATGTTGTAAAATAACACCCTAGCTATGTTTCTGTTTCCGTTGCATATTTTTCGTTTCCTTGTGAGAACATGGCTGCTAAGCGCTGGACATGGACGTGCCCTGACCAATGAGCAGGGTGGGTATATATATGTGACCCGATGCATCTGAGGGCTAGCGCCGCCGCCGCCTAGTGCCTCCGGCCCTCTCCTTTTCTCCTCTGTTGGTCTCCCTCCCTTTCCCTCCGGCATATCGTCGGAGGCTGAAGGGAGCGGGGATCCATCGTTTTTTAATAGGTTTTCTAATAGATTGAGTTTATAGAGCTAGGATTTCTTCATGTCAAGTTTATTGGCATTGGAGATTTATCTTCTCCTCCTGCTCCTCTCCGGCGACATCGGCAACGGCGAGAAGGCAGGGTGGAATCGTCTTCTCCATGACGGATCCATTGAAGATGAGGACGACATCTACGACGTCATCAACTTCATCGGCACCACATGGAGACTTTTATTTCCGGACGACGACATCAAGGCGGAGATGATGTCGTCGCCATGGAATAATTTTCTCTGGTCTTTTCTCCGTTTTGTTGTGGTTAGATCTGACCACGATGAAGGACTAGGGAGAATAAATTTCAGATCCGTCTTCATCATTCTTCGGTGGCAGAAAAAAAGAAGAAAGAAGACAAAAGAAAGAAGAAGTTTCTCAACTCCGCCTACAGGAATGTTGGTCGTCGTTCATTGGACATCTTTTCTCAGGCCTGTTGCTGTTGCCGAGTGTTTACCTGTGCGGTCATCTATACGAAGCGTCAAAAAGGTTCGGTTTTGAGATTTGGAGCTTTTCACAGCATGAGTATAATTTAGATGAAAATCAGTTTCTAGATATATTTAGTGTAATTTAGAGTACTTGTAACATGTTGATGTACACAGTTATTATATAATATAATTCTTCTTTCGTCGCAAAAAATAAGGGTAGGTATATATGTGCCTACGGTTATGGGCGGCTGTATTGCAACGGAAACGTTCGGAACATAGTGGATTTAGAAAGCTGTGTGCATGCAACGATGTGTCATCCGAAGGCCAGCTACCAAGTACCAACTGACCGGCCGGTGTAGAATATCTGCAACAACTGAACGCACCGAAACAGACCGTTAATAATGGGTAAAAAATATCCGGCCTCTATATCTATGGATGTACATGACCAATTATTACAAAGTTAATCGACACACACAAAATAGAGAGCAAGACTGAGTTTGAAAAAAATAAACACATATCTCTAGAGCAAATTATAAACATGTTTCCACCCTCGATTTGAAATCTCCAAAACAATCACTTCTATCTTCTTGCTTATCCACACGAGGGTGTCCTTGACTTACACATCACGTTGCAGCCGGGCCCAGGAGCATATCCAATACGCCCCCTGAAAATAACCTGCGAAATAGAGTTAATTTTCATTTTAGTAAAAATAACATCATTCCGGCATCGCCAGATAGCCCAACACATGGCAGGATCTGTTTAGGCTGATAAATAAACCAATTAGCAAACATATGTCTGATAGATCTCGGTTGAGTTAGATTAGTAGCGTAAAATATAATCCTCCAAATCATTTTAGTACATGGGCAGTCTAGGAACAGATGTTGGATAGTCTCATTCCTATTACAACAAATACATTGTTGGCTCCCTGTTCAGTTTTTCCTAGCAAGGTTGTCCTTAGTTAGGACAACACCTCGCTGCAGGAACCATAGAATTTTTTTTTATTTTTAGAAGAACTTTTATCTTCCAGATCTTCCTATGCAGAAAAGATGGTTGAGTATCTATAAGATGGAGATGCATAGAGCGTACCGAAAATAACCCAGATTTGGTTAATCTCCATTTAAAAAAATCTGACCCTTCCCCAAACTGAATATTGGAGATCCGCGCTACCAAATTAAGCCATTATATAAGTTTATTATCCACCAGAGCTCTTCTAAAAGAGATATTAAGAGGACTGGTGGCCATCACTTTTGATACAGTCGCATATGGATCACACACTATATTATATAAGGACAGATACATAATTTTTAGAGGCTTGTCACCTACCCAGATGTCATCCCAGAACCTCGTATTGGTCTCATCTTTGATATCAAAAGAACCTACATCTTTGATATCCAAGGCTACAGCTACCTCCTCGCTTTAGAAGTTGGAACTTTAGCACTGGTTGTAGGATCTCAAAAACTTTCAAATCACTTCTTTGACCTGGTGGTCTGAAGTGGGTTTTGAAGGCTGTCTTCCCCTTTTTAGTTTTAAAAAATCCAGTACGGTTTTTAAACCATAGAAAATGCATGTCTCTTTTAAAAATTCTAGAAAAATTCTAGAGATAAATTGCGTTAAGACAAATTCAAATAAATATTTAGAGCTCCTAAAAACATCTTTAGAAACTTCAAAAACTAGGTTTTATCTAGGAAAATGTTAAAAAATCAAGAAATTTTTAGAAACATTATAGTTGATGTATAAACATGTTTTAAAAAAACCTTTTCATAGCAAAATTAAAATATGAGATGCAACCAGCATGAGTGCAACATGCTTTAATGTTGAATGCATTGATTCTATGCCTTAGTGCTTGTTGCATATTATGGTTTTTGTTGCGAAAAGTTTTCAAACACACATTCACGTATCAATTAGAATATATATTTTGTGTAATTTTATAGAATTGTTTTTTATATTTTTAGTATTTTCCTGGAGCTAAATCTAATCGTTTAACCATCTTGTGAAATTTTTATGAGATTTAAACATTTTATTTGGATTTTTCATATCACAACCTATATCTATTTTTTTTGAATTTTTAAAAAGTTATAGATAATTTCTACGGTTCCAGAATCTTATTAATGTTTACTGATTTTTTTTTTAAAAAATACAAACCAAGATAGTAAGGATATAATGTTTGGTTTTACTAGTGTTTGAGGAGATTATAACGATAGTTCAAAAAGATAGTATATACCTGTTTCTAAATAAAACCTTTGGATATGTCGGGTTGTGGCGTTGTGCTTGTGCCACGCATCGCGGGCCGGTTATGTAACAGTAATATGTCGGGGTTTTTTTTTTCCAACGGAAGAAGAATTATATTATATAATAACTGGGTACATCAATATATACAAGCACTATGGATTACACTAGATATATCCAGAAACTAATTTTTATCTAAAATATATCCACACTGTGAAAAACTCCAAATCTCAAAACCAAATCTTTTTGACGCTTCGTATAGATGACCGCACAGGCAAATACTTGACACCAGCAATAGCGGCAAGCCTGAGAATAGATGCCCAACGGACGACCAACATTCCTGTAGGTGGAATTGAAAATCTTTTTCTTCTCGCTGGTGCCTTCCTTCTTCTTTCTGTCACTGAAGAATGAGGAAGACTGATCTGAAGGATATTCTCCCTAGTTTTTCATTGTTGCCAGATCTAACTACAACAAAACGAAGAAAAGACCGGAGAAAATTATTCCATGGCGGCGACATCATCTCCGCCTTGATGCCGTCGTCCGGAAACAAAGATCTCCATATCGTCATGTCGATGAAGATGGTGACGCCGAAGTTGTCGCCCTCGTCTTTAACGAAGCCGCCATAAAAAAGACGATTTCATCCTTCTCCTTTACCATTGCTGGAGAAGTGGAGAAGGAGTCGGATTGTGACGTTGTGCATAGGCCACGCATGGGACCACGGGCCGGTTATAACATTGTAGCAGCAGGCTGCTGCTGCGGGCCGGAGCTGCACTGCTGCCCCTTGGCGATAGAGGCGCGAATTGTTATGGTGCCTGGTGCAGCTGTGCTTTGATTATGTTCGGCGTCTGGTCCGTGCTACTCTGTTGGGCCAAGAGTTGGTCGTGTGCCCAGGCCCAGGACGAGGAACAACAAGGTTCTCGGACCTGAGTGAATGAACGCCGTACGTGTGCTGTGTGCATGAGTAGCGCCGAGTGTAGCACCTGCACCTGTGTGCATGTAAAAGAGGAATCCTCTTCTGTTTGGTGACTAAGCCTGGCCAAAAATAACCGAAACCGATAACTAAATCGAAAAAACCGGAACCGAAATCGAAAAATTTGATTCCTTATTCGGTTTCTATTATTGGGGAACCGAAAATAACTGAAGAAAATTCGGTTCCTACACCCAGTTAACCGAATTACAAGAATTATACTTCATTTACTTGTATTTTGTAAGAATTATGTTTGTTTTATGTGTGGTGTTTCATATTTGAACTGCTATATATTTGTGTTACTATATTGCTAATGTCCTTAATGAATTATCATTATTAAAAATAGATATAATGTTGCATAAAATTGCTTTCGAACATACATATTTATTGTTGTTTTGACCTTTTTCTGGAAACTTCGGTTAGAACCAGAACCGAACCGAAATAACCGAGAACCGAAATGGAATTATCGGAACCGATCAATTCCTATTTTCTGATAACCGAATTTCTTTGAAAACCGAAGAACTGAATGTCCAGACTGATTGGTGACCCACTTACTCTCTCTCTCTCGGGTAAACTAGCGAACATACTCGTGTGTTATAACGGAGCTTAATATATTAGAACTAAACTAACTCGAATATACGACCCAATATGTTTTGAAATCAGACTCTATATATCGCGCTAAACAAGAGTTATTCTAACTCGTATGAGCATAGATTATGACGGTCTCTTTTCGGTAGCCATATAAAAGCAACCACTAATGCTAGCTATCTAAAGATGAGAAAGTGTAAGGCTGTTGTATACCTCTTTTTTTTTAGAGTTTTCTATTTTATAAAATAGCAAAACTATAAAATTTGACTTTAGTTCCCTTCAAAATTTCGAAACTGTATAAAATTCTTCGTCACATTAAATCTTTAGAAGCATGTATGAAACATTAAATATAGGTAAAAAAATAACTAATTGCACACTTTGTTTGTAATTTGCGAGATGAATCTTTTGAGCCTAGTTACTTTATGGTTGGATAATAATTACCAAATACACGTTACAGTGTTATTTTCCATATTTTTTTATTTAAACAAGGCATAAGTTTAGCCAAGCTGTTAGAGTTGATCTCAAGCGTTCCTACCCCTGTTTTGAAGCGAAATGGTGATTTTGCCCTTATTTCTTTATAACTTTGTGATTTTACCCGTGCGATTTCAAAACAAAAGCAAACTTTACCTTTGCTATGTGAAGCATATCTCTAATGGTGTTAACTTTATACCAAAGGATAACTTTGCCCCTGGGTTTATATCCCTATTTTATTTTGATATTTGCGTTTTTACCTCTATTTTAAGTTAACAATTTGGCAATTTTGATTCAAAATTGTATAATTCAATGAGTGCAAGACTCATAACTTTTAGAGAGATGCATATGCTGCATCACATAACTTGGGAATCATAAAGTAGTAATAATGTTTCTTTAAAATCTTTTAAAACAAACCAATAGATAAATGGAGTAATAAATATACAAAGATATTGTTGAAATGGACCCAACAACAATATACCCTTCGCTGGCGCCACTCCTGAGGTCGTCCCACCTGTGCGCTCGACAGATCGATCAAAGCTTCTACTTTCCGCCCTGACCTCACGCCCCTGCCGCATACCCCTTCCCTCATGCGGTTTCGTTCATCGTTGCTACGTGTGGTGCGATGCATGGTGAAGGAGTCGTGAGTGCGGATGGCATCAAAGTAGATACCACGGGAGCTCGCCGACATACTCACCTGCGATCCCGTCCAGCAGCGCATTGTTGACGCTTGTGGTGGCACATAGAAATTAAAAATTCGCAAGCGTATGAATATCGATGTAGTTTTTTGAATAAGTATCATGAGTGTTGTATCCATAGATAAACATGTAAGATTAACTATAAATTAACTTACAAGGAATAGCAAGGTTAAGAATTGAAAGGGCATCTAGTCCCTTAGTGTGTTTTGGATGATTGTATGACAACGCGATTAAAGATCTAACATGTCTTCTAAGTGATGGACATATACTTGGTTATAATGGTCAAAGCCAAAATGGTGTATTGTTGTATAAAATGACTAGATCAATTGGAAGACAACAATACACAAGGAATTCATGGATAAGGCTTATCTATTGTGGGATGTCCATGATTCATAAAGAAGAATATTGTTCGGTCAAGATTTGTCTCACAAGGGTTTGGTTCAAGTGTTCAAAGCCAAAATGACGGATTGTTGTATGGAATATCTAGATCAAGCACAAGACAACAATGCAACAAGGAATTCATGAATTAGGCTTATCTATTGTGGGATATTAATGGCTCATGGATTTTATTCAAAGGGTTTGATGTATCACAAAGCTTAATGAATGATTCAACACAAGATATGGTTTGAAAAGACTTGAGATGGTGAAGATAGCAAGGAAAGGGTCTTCGAGGTACTAAGCATGGGTGAAGGGCAAGCGACGGCTTGGCGGCCGAAGAACCTAGCTAGGGTGAAGAAGAAAGTACTTGCATTTAGTTGAGGTACTAATCAAGCTATGATGATCATATGTGTGTGAAGGATCTATTGGATTGATTGATGGAAGTGACTTGGTGCATTTGGATTTATCTACACTTGATGAATGAACTCAAGTCACATGCTCAATATGGCTATGCTCAAGTAAAAGGGATGATATTGACATGGTTTGCGTCCCCCTATCTGGAAAGATTGAAAGAAGCGGTTTTGGCTCTAAGAAGATCAACTCAAAAGGATTTAACTTCACTCTTTCTTCTTGATCTTGAGTTTATAAGAAAAACCATACTATTAAGAGGGATGCATCATGTTGATAGGCAATGTTTTCTAAGTGCTCAAAGCAATCCATGTGAGGTATGTGTGAGTTGGTCAAAAGACAGAAGCTGGGTGGCTCTGTCTGGTGAATACCGGACGTGTCCGGTATGGGGTATCTGATCTCGAGTAGGGGAATACCGGACATGTCCGGTATCCATACCGGACGTGTCCGGTATCCCCAATGGCTATAAAACGACTAGTTTTTCTTGTGGGCTATAAATAACCCCAAGCCCTCTCTTGTGAGGGCTGCTGATTCTGTTGGTTACTACACACTTTGTTGAGCATTGAAAACTCTCTCTAACCCTCTCTTAGTGAGTGATTGATCCTAAATGAAAAATCTCATTAGTGGGTTGGGTGAGAGCCTCTTGAGCACTAGAGCATATTGTTTATTTTGTGATTCGCATTTGTTAGTCTTGGACCTTCGGTCCTAGACGGTTAGGCGTCGCCGAAGAGCACCCAAGGGCTTGTGGTTTGCCTCGGATCGTTTGTAACGGTTGATCTCACCGCCGAAAGGAAAGAGATCAAATTAGTGGAAGGAGCAAAAGCGGTTGGAAAAGACCGCGGCTAGAGACGACCTTCGGGCCCTCTAGAGCTGGACCTTGGTGGTAGCTCGCAGCCTCGCTCAACGGAGAGTAGGAACCTTTGTGGGTCCGAACTTCGGTAAAACAATTCTTGTGTCTCAATTTGAATTTCATTTATTATTTGTGATCTTCGTGGTTTTGGGAGTTTGTGTGTAGGTTCTGGAGCTCTCACAAGCCAAACAACTTTCACCAGCAACCTGTTAGAAGTCCCGAAGAGAAAGGAATAAGGTTACAGAGGAACCTGCAAATACCGTGAATACCAGACGTGTCCGGTATCGATACCAGATGTGTCCGGTATTAGCCCAGTGTGTCCTCCTTATCTATTCTCTGTGCTAATCTTTGTGGTGCAGGTTTTGGGCATTAAGAGTTGTTTTATATCCCTCATTTCATCTGTGCCCTTCTAGATTAGAGTGTATTTCTTTATTGAGGAGTTTCTAAGGCAATTAGAAACTCCTTCACTAAGAGTTTCCACTTTTAAAGTTGAAATTTTCAGAAACGCCTATTCACCCCCCCTCTAGGCGGCATCCAAGGTCCTTTCAAGAATAAATAGGAGCATAAGAGAGCTTCTAAGGGTTTAACTTCTAACTTAGTGTAAGGACCTGATTAGCCTAGAGGGGGGTGAATATACCTATTTAAAACAACTTGCAATTTTCTGCTAGCACTAGGCCGGCACTGCCGGGGTGGCCGGCACTGCTGGGCTAAGGGCAGCAGTGCTGGTCACCAGAACAGAGATATCCACAATTCAAAATATAAACTAAAAATGTAAATTGTGCTTGAATAGAAACCTTCCTAGATGTGTAGGGTACCTCTAGCACCACCTTAAGGTGGTAGCAACACACCCACTGAGTAGATCGGGTCCAAACCCTAGAAATCACCTTGCAAACAAGATATATCAAAATATAGATACAAACATAAGGGGACACAAGATTTGACCCGTGGTTCAGCTCGCCACCAAGACTTGCCTACGTCCACGTTGTTGAGGTGCGTCACACAAGGCTCAAGCTCACCACAAAGGCTAGCTCTTTCCTCGGTCTCAAGTCAAGAGAATGAACTCTTGAGATGAGAGGAATATATTAGCAATATGGGGGTGATACAAACTTCCCTAGGCTGCCACACGAAGGAGGCAAGCTCAAGGGCAACCTCTAGCCGGCTAGAAGCAATGCTCCGAGAGTAAAGAACTCAAACCGCCGACCACCACTCAAACTAAATGCTTGTAGGGGTTGAAGATCCGAGGGAGAAGCTTCTTCTCAAGCTTGGAGGCTCAGTCTCTCAAAGGTTGATTGGAAATCAATGGAGAAGAGTGGTTGAGCACCGAGGGAGAATGGAGAGCAAGAAGAGAGCTTCTCTTTCTGTTCTTTCGAAGGCTGAGAGTGAGAATGGCAGAACTAGACGTTGGGGTGGAGTGAGGAGGTGTTAAATACCCCCTCACTGCCAATGGGCAGTTTAAGTTGCGGCAGTGCCGGCCTTGGGCCCAGCACTGCCGGCCTAGCAGAACCAGCAAAGAATGGATCTTTGAATAGTTGGTTGATTTGCCTTCTATGTATGTGGAGGTGTGATGTATTTGGATATATATTGCATTTGGTTCACTTGTTGGTATGCGTGTTGAATCCCTCTTAATAGTACGACATACCTAACTTAATTTTAAAGTATAAAATGAATTTAAACTCCTTTGAGCTTGTTGCCATGCACTTTTGTAATTGGAGGGGTCCGCCAACCTGTTCAACAACCTCCTTTCATTCAACCTGCTTGTCATACTTGTAAAGTCTCATTAGTCTTCTAAATATGTTGTCATGTCACCAAAACCCACTTAAGGCTTGATTGCACTTTCAATCTCCCCCTTTTTGGTGATTGATGACAACACACTTAGAACTTACAAAAGTGAATAATAATCTAAGATGATACAAGTCATGGGTGTAGGAGCTCCCCTAAATTTGTGAATGGGAATTTGAATTTCCAATTTGGCATGAAAGGCCAAAATTCACACAATGGAGTGAAATAGGGCTCCCCCTACATCCATGGCTGCTGTGGGGTGCTGAAAAATGTGTCACAAGAATATACATGATGCATATGAACCTGTCTCAACACATCAGAGTTGCTTGGTATCAGAGCAGCCCGGCACTGCCGGCCTGGAGACCAGCACTACCGGCCTAGCTGCTGGCAGCAAGCCTGCGAAAGCTATAGCACGGCCACACAACATGATATAAATAAAAACTAAAGGCATACTAAAACAAGCATGATATATAAGAGAGAGTACATGTCCACAAATAACACAAATCAAGTACTTAAGTGGCAATATTACAATAAAATAGTTTTCATGTTGCTCTCTTATCTCACAAACTAAAAACTAAGATAACTAGCAGCTACTCCTGCTCCATGACCGTCGAAGATTTGTTGTACCCCCTTCACTTAGTAATTCTCCCCCTTTGGAACAAGTCACCAAAAAGAGAGAAGAACAAGCAAAAAAGTACAAACTAGTCGCTGTCCTCCTCCATGTGGTCATCATCATCATCTTCATCTTCATCTTCATCTTCCTCATCATCATCATCTGGGGCTGAAGGGAAGTGAACACCAGGAGTTGAGGCACGCTTGCTCAACCTTCGAGTCTGTGGCTGCTGAATCTCCTCCTCCTCCTCCTCATCCTCATCATCTGAGTCATCATCATCTGAGTGATAGGTAGACTCCTCACTGAGCTCTGGTGGAGGTGTAGGAGGTGAAATCTGCCTGAGGCCCTGCTCCTGTCTGAGCTGCCTGATCTCAAGCCTGGTCTGGTAAGCATGGTTGTTGGCATAGCATATGCCACTAAAGATATTCTTGAGAATCCTACCAAGCTTACTCTTCTTCCTGCCTCTGCTAGATGTTGCTGCTACTGCTCTAGAGGACTCTGGAAGGTCTGGAGCTGCTGCCCTAGTGCTGTCCCTAGGAGGAGTCACTATCTCCTAAACTGTTGTAGAGTGAATGACCTTCTCTGCTCTCAAGGGCTCATGAATGGTGTCCTTGTTGTAGATCCAGCCTATCACCATCTCAATGATAAATATCAGGTAAGGTGCATAAGGAAGCCCCTTCCTGGCATCATCAGCAGCAAGGAAGATCTCATCCCAAAGAAAGCGAGACACTGAAAAGGGTGGTGCTCCACCTCTCATCCTCCTAAGCACATTCTTCGATGAAGCATAGAGGTTGGAGGCTGATCCCACCTTAGGATAAAGAGTGGTCCTGAAGAGGTTGTTCAAGATATAATACTTACTCCTTAGCCCCTTCACAAGACCATCTGCATGATGAGGCTCAATGTAGTGCTGAGAAATCTCCTCATTTGTCAGCCCTCTCTCATCATGAATGTTGGAGCACTCTTTGTCATCCTCCCCAAAGCCAAGAAGGTGAGCAAAAGCCACATAGTCCAGCCTATAGTGTTTGCCCTCTGTCATCCAGTGCATCACCATGTTCTCTCTGTCAAGATAGTAAGTGGAGTAGAACTGGTAGATGATCTCTGTGTTCCAGCCATTCTGGAATCCCATCCAATGATACATGCCAAGCTCCCTGCACTGATCAATGACCTTATCAAACACAGGATCCCTCTTGTTCTCTAGGTGCTCCCAATCAACACACTTCATCTTGATGATTTTTGGCTTAGCAGCATGAAAGAGGACAGTGGAGTAGTAATTAGAATGAAAAACATTCCAGAACCTGTAATCAACTCCCATGTCCTTTGGCACATCATAAGGAAAGATTGCCCTTTGCTCTTAGACAGTCCTCCACTGATTTTGATAGCTGACTCTTGGCCTTGCGCGGGTGTCCTGAGGCTCTCTGACAAGCACTTCCTCAGGATGCTCAACAAGATGAAAAGCATTGAACAATCTCAAATCCGTAGGTGTTCTAGGACAAACATCATCTCTGATTGTTCTACCTGTCCTTTGCAATTCTTCCTCTTGAATTATACTCTGTCTGGGATTCAGGCCATCATCAGCTAGGGGAGTACGAGCCTTTGACCTTGCCACCTTTCTTCCTGCATGACTCGATCCTCTGGCATCCATCTATGCATTTAAAAGAGAAAAGGTTAAGTTGCTGCACTTAGAATAGTAACTGGAACTCTAGTGGAGAGATTGGACCAAAAACTAGGGTCAATGGACGATTGTAGGAGCATGTGCAGCAGCGCTATCACCAGGGGTCCGACACTGCCGGCCTCTGGCCCGGCACTATCGGCCTGGTGCAGACAGCACCAATGCAAGATCCATCAATCCTCCATTGAAACTAGGTTTTGATTAAATCTAACAACTAGAGGTACATCACCATACATAATGCAACTACTAACAACCTAAATCTCATCTCAAAATCCGTACATTGCATAGATCGAACCAACCTAGGGTTTCAAGTTATTACCTTTGAAAGAGAGGGAAGGAGACGAAGAAGGTCGGGCTTGAACGGAGCTTGACACAGGGAGGAAGATCCTCCACACCTCCTCCAATGGCAGCACCTCCAAAGCGGCAGCACTACCGGGGGGAAGAGAGGGACCTCCGGGCTCCCTAGGTCTTCTTAGGGTTGAGAGAGGAGAGGGAGAGAGTTCTGTTGGGGAAGAAAAGGTTTGGGATGGAGTCCCCTCGGGTCTGGGGTAGGAAATAAAGAAGAACCCGAGGGATTGGACTTGGGCCCGACAGGCTTGGGCCACTTAAGTCGCGGCACTGCCGGACCCCCCAGCACTGCTGGCCTAGCCAGAGCAGTGAGGTACTATGCCACCTTTATACTATATATTTATGCACTTGTGGACACATACCCATTGCCATATGTTGGTTAGTAAGCAAATCAACAATCATACTATGACCATTACATTCAAGTTTCTTTCAAAATTGGTTTTGAAGCACATAATTGAAATTTCAAAGTTTTGCCTAAGTCGCTAGGTGGACAAACAAATGTGTGCTATAGTTCAAACCACGTTACAATAATCAAGAATATTTAGCTCACTACGCAAAGCACAAAACCTTGTGTCGATGTTATGACCTGGGGGGTCAAGACCACCGGCTAGTAATTTTGTATATTGTGTGCTCCCTCTCCCAGATGTGATGCAAGAAGAACACAAGATTTATGCTGGTTCGGGCAAAGAAGACCCTACGTCCAGCGGGGGAGGATGGATTGTATTATTTTGCACCGAAGTGCTCGTACAGAGGGGAGGGGGGGTACAAGCTGGTTACACGGGGGTGCTCAGGATGAGCTAAGGCCTAGGGCTAGCGGGGCTATCCTAGGAGGTCGGTTGATCGCTTGAGAGGTCGATCAAGCAGTATGAGGTGTGGTGTATGAGGGTCAGAATTGTTGTTCGGGTGCGAAGTACCAGAGCCCACTGTCCTTCTTCTATCCCAGCATCCCCTTTTATAGACCAAGGGGAGGCCTGAGAGTACAAAGTCCTAAGCTGTTGCAGCATGGGTGGGATGTCTGTGGCGCCATGCCGGCGAGGGGACGTCGATCACTGTGGCGGCGTGGCCTTCCTGTCCTTCCGGTGCTCCAGGGCATGTGATGGCGGACTGGACATTGCGGCATGTCATGGTGCAGTAGGGTTGACCTTCTATAGACGGGTACGAGTCCCACAGCTGAAGCGGGACGGGGTGGATGGGACGGATCCCATACCGGAGTGGTTGGAGGCAGGGGTCGAGCCCCCCGGTCGAAGGGGGGGGTCGAGACCGGCACAGCCTTGTCATATCCTGAAAACGCCGTCGAGGGTTGTCCTATTCACGGCTCGAGGGGTGCCTCTGGTGTTCGTACTCGCAACGTGGTTACAGCGGCAACATAGGTGATGGAGGTCCGGGGCATGGGCGGTGAGTTGATGGATTTGACCGCGGTCGTGGGCGCCCATGGCGTTGGACGGGGGCAGGTGGGCGCGTCGGATCCCCTTTAACCCATACCGGGAGTAGGTGAGCTGGTCGAGCTTCCCGCCCGGGGGTCGTTCGTTCGACCCCTGTCCGTCATTCGGAGTCGAGGCGGAGGCGGAGGGGTCGTTCGTTCGACCCCAGGTCCATCAGTTTCTTCAGAGATGGGCCGACCCACGACTGGGTGCTGTTGTCGGCGCGGGGGGCCTTCTTTATGGACTCGAGCGGCTAATCGGATCCTACCTTAAAAATGGTTGCTATATTGAGTGTCAGTTTATCGAAGGGTTTAGGGTACCCTTTACCTTTGTACCCGACAGTAGCCCCCGAGCCTCTGTGCGGATAAGAAGAATCCGCACAGAGGCTTTTGTCATTGACCTGCAGAGTTATTAAGAGGTTCGATTCTCCGTGGGGTGCGCACGAGCGTACCCCGTGGGGGTAGCCCCCGAGCCTCTGTGCGGATAAGAAGAATTCGCATAGGGGCTTTTGGCCTTGACCTGCAGAGTTAGTAGGAGGTTCGATTCTCCATGGGGTGCACGCGAGGCCTTAGAGGAGTGATTAAGAACTCCTCTGGGGGCTTTGATGTGTGTGTTATCTGGGGGATTTAAGGTTACCTGGAGACGTGGCGCCCTACCGAGGGGTCGATCCCGTTCGCCAGGTTATGAGCGTTTCTTTCCCTGAAAAGGAGGTGCTAGAGGGCGGCTGTCGAACCCTTCTGAGGGCCGGCCTTCACTCCCTCGAGCGTTATACTAGAGTCACAGTGCCCCTACCGAGAGGTCGACTTTGTCTGCCAGGTTACGAGCGTTTTTGACCCTCTTTCGTCGAGGGGTGCCGTGCGTAGTCGGGCCCTCGAGCCCTGCGTGGCTGGGCTTTCACTACCTCCTAGCGTCCTTCCCACGGATCCTTGCATTTGGATTGCGAGGCGAAGAGCATCGTGCTATCCTCGTTAGGACGAGCCTCGAAGTCCTCTGTGAGCTAGTGTTGGGCAGAAATCTGTAGAAATCGTGCCCGGTACGGGTAAACAACCAAGTGAGAACTCGTGCCCCATTCGATAGGGGTCGATTAGAAGCCCTGAGGCGTTCTCATTTAGCAAGACTGTATGGCTTACCCAGGTGCCATCTCCGTTCGATGGGAGGTGGTGGCTCGATGCCTCCCGACATAGGGATCCTTGGGTATTCCGTGGTTATGCCTCAGATATGTCCTGGGGGGCCTCGAGAGTTCGTTCTCGAGCTAGGGGCTCGCGCCTGGCCCCCCCGGGTCATCCCTGACTCGCATACTCAAGGGCGGCTGTCGAACCCTGTTCGTAGGGCCAGCCTTCGTCCCCTCAAGATTTTAGGGGTGGACCGGTGTCCGTAACCATGGGTCCTTCCTGACCTCAGGTACTCGAGGGCGGCCGTCGAACCCTATGTAAGGGCCAGCCTTCGCTCCCTCAAGATTTGACGGACGGGTCGACGTCCGCCGCTCGCCTCCGAAGGTGACGTCCTATCCTGTGAAATATAAAAGGGGGGGGGGGTAGGTACATTAAATGCGAGGACATACCTGCGTTTTTGTCGGATCCGCCCATTGGGCTCGAGTATTCGAGGGCGGCTGTCGAACCCTGTTTATGGGGCCAGCCTTCGACCCCTCGAGATTTTGGGAGTGGACCGGAGTCCATAACCCGAGGTCTCCTCAGACCTCAAGTACTCGAGGGCGGCTGTCGAACCCCGTTCGAGGGCCAACCTTCGTTCCCTCGAGGTTTTGATGGACGGGTCGATGTCCGTTGCTTACCGTCGTGCGTTGTTCGCCGTAGACGCGCCTTTTTAGGAGATGTCCGTTCGGCCGCAACAGTATCAGGCGCAGGGCGCAGTGCAAAGTGCGGTGCGAAACCCGATGACGCGACATGTGTGCCTTACCCTGGAGGAATACGAGGAGGCGGTACGTGGGCGCATTAAATGCGGAGATTCACTTGCCTGTTCGTTAGATCCGCCGGTTGGGCTTCCGGTTATAAATACCGGAAGTGAGAAGTCGGCTGCTTCCTTCTCGCCATTGCCTTCCCTGCCTCCCTTTCACCATCGCCTTCCCTGCTTCCTTCCGAGCCGGACCTCTGCGCGCGCAAGAGTAGGGAGAGGAGAGATTGGGAACATACCTTCCACCCCCTCATCCGAGCGCACCAGCCTCTCTGCCGCCATGGCAAGCTACCGTCTGCACGGCCCTGATTCGTGGCTCCCGTCGTCGGCGTCCGTGCCGCGCCTGGGAGACCTAGTGGAGAGCGGCCTCCTCCGGCCCATCACCTCCGTCGACCGGCCGGAGTGGGTGGTGCCATCGCAGGATCATGCTGAGCCCAACCCACCGGAGGGCTACGTGGTTAGCTTTGAAGCTTTCCATCGGGCGGGACTAGGAGCTCCCCCCAACCGTCTCCTGTGCGGGATCCTCCACCACTACGGCGTGGAGCTCCAGCACCTCTCCCCCAATGGTGTTTGCCACGCGGCGGTTGAAAGGATCAAGATGCCCAAGAAGGGGGTGAATTGGGCTCTTTTTAATTTCTAAACAAGAATTAAACCTATAAAGAGCCAATTAACCCCTAGTGCCTACCGCTTGTGTGTCCTAGCTAGAAAGCGGTAGCAAGTCAATGGAAAGCGGAAACTTCCTACACAATTCTAGTATGAAAAGAATGACAAGTGCGGAAAGTAATGCGGTAGAAAATAGCTAGGGAAAGAGATGCTTGACACGGCGATGTTTTGCCGAGGTATCGAGGAGTCGACACTCCCCCCTAGTCCTCGTTGGATCACCTCGCAAGGTGTAGCTCCCCCTAAATCCTGCGCAAGGGATGAGTGCTCTCTACGGGCTGATTCTTCGCCACTCCGGCTCGGTGAATCGCCCACAACCGATCACAACATCGATGGAGAAGGGCCGCCGACAATCCTCCGGCGATCACCTTCCTCCGAGCACCACCGGACCGTCTAGGTGATGTCGATCACCAAGAGTAACAAGCCTCGATCTTCGCTTGACTCACTCAAGCTTCACAACTAGATGATGCACACTTGAACTCTTGGATGAAACTAGAGAGAGGATGGATGGATTCGCGAATCACACTCTCTCTCTAGGGCTCTTGTTGTCTTCCCAACCTTCTCAACAAACTTAGCAACTCAAATGAGCAAAGGCCAGGTGGGAGAGAAGTGGGAGGGGCTATAAATAGACCCTCTGAAAACTGCCTCGGGCTGGCATTTTAAGTTGGCGACGGATGCTCTATCGACTAGGCGACGGACGGTCCGTCGCATGCCCAACGGCTAGTTTCTGTTCATAGTTTGGGCAACGGACGCTCCGGCGCCTGGGCGACGGGCGGTCCGATGCCCTGCCCAACGGCTAGTTCTGACACACTGTTCCCAGTGACGGACGCTACGTCACTGAGCGACGGACGCTCATCCCCAGCGTCCGGCGCTTCGCTCTGGCTAGGGTTGAAAAACATCCTCTCTGGAAGGTCGACAGACGCTCTTCCCAGCGTCCGACGCCTGGCCGTCGGACAGCGTCCGACGGACCCTGGAAAACTTAGCTAGAAAACATCCTCTCTGGAAGGTCGACGAACACTGTGGAATCAACCACCTAGCGTCCGACGCATAGAAAATAGTTTTAACAACTTCGTTTTTCATCGCGATGAAAATGGAAGTTGTTCTAGGCTATCTTACGGTCACTATAGGCTTGCTTAGAGCTAAGGAAGTCAAGTGTGCACCACACCTAAGTCATGAAGCTTTCCTAAGTCAAGCTACTAATCTCAACCCCTCTTAATAGTACGGTCAAAGGTAAAAAGAGAAGCCCTATCTAATTCTAAGTGCCCTTCATCTCCTTATGGCACTTAGCCTATCATACTAGGGTCTTCATCATGTCTTTTAGAAAACCGAAGCGATATCCATCTTGGAGGCTAAGTGATGACCATTAGAGCCCATTCTCCTTGATCACTATAGCTAAGCTACGCATAGCCTCTGCAAAACACACGTTAGCCATAATAATCTCTAATTGTCGTTAATCACCGAAACCAACTAGGGCCATGATTCTTCAATCTCCCCCTTTTTGGTGATTGACGACAATAGAACCTCGAGTAGGGATAAGAGTTATTGTTTAGATTTATGATGACTTGGAATGGTTGAGCAAGGGTTAGTGAAATTGTCATGAAGCATACTTGCTCACCCAAGCCAAATCACAAAACATGGTACTCATAGATATGAATGTAAAACAAGTACCTCATGATATTCTCAAAGGATGTATCTGAGTATAGCGCGAAGCTCAATTAATGTTTAAGCATAGAGATATATCATGAAACATGGGACAACTCACAAGATATATTAGTGAACATCGAGAGTTTGTCACATCCAACCATATAAACATCAACCAAAGCATTCACCACATCACACATATAAACAAATACATAGAAGTAGACATGATGAAAGAGTACGGGGAAAAAGCATACAAAGATCCAAATCCCTCCCCCTATCTCTATACTCAACCCTCTCTCCCCCTTTGGCGTCTAGCACCAAAAACTAAGTGTCTGGGGCTGGAGAAGAAGGTGGAGGAGTTGCAGCCCTGCGATCCAGCATGATGAAGTCCTGAAGGTCTGACTCGTCTGACTCATCATCTGCCTCGGCCTCTGCCGGTGTAGGTGCAGCTGGGGTGATCTCTGGAGCTGTCACTATAACCTCTGGAGCTGCGGTCTCAACTGACTCCCCCTGAGGCTCAGCTAGTGCCTCTGACGGTCCTGCCTCAGTGGTAGCGGGCCTGGGAACCCGATGAGTGAATACTCGAGGCGAGGGGGACGGTGTCACTGCAAGTGCCACTAGGGACACTACTGCTGTAACCTCTGCAGGCTGAGTCTGAACTGGAGAAGACACTGCCACGGTAACTGCCTCATCTGCCAAGGATATAGCATCCATCTGAATTGCAGCTAGAGGAGTAGTGATTGTCTGTGCTGACTGCTCAGGAGCGATCTTCGACGATGCAACTGAAGAGAGGTGAGTGCCTGTCGCCGGAGGATCCACTGCAACTGTTGTAGCTAGTGAGACTAGCTGAGCTGCTCCTGGGGAGTCTTCTCCCGTGATCTCTAGATAAGACGCTGACAGATCTCTCGAGGCCTCTGCTAAGGTAGTTCCCCGGGTAGGAGTGAATCCTGTCTGGAACTCTCCGGGTGAAGCTATCCAAGAGGACACTTGGGTCCTCGGAGTCTGGTACTCAGGAGAGGCTACTGGCTGGAACGGAGGGGTAGCTGGTGCCTGACTCTGCTGTCCTCTGGACGGTAACGCTGTAGTCGGAACCACAACTACTGGAGGCTGCTGTGGAGGTGAGGTGAACTGCTGCTGCTGCTGTGAGACGCCGGGCAACTGGAACTGTGGAGTGGAGGTCTGCCCGGAGCTAGAGGCCAGAAGACGCTCAAGTAGCAATGTCTGGGTCTTCTGGATCTCTGCCTGCTATAGCTGATAGGCCAAGAACTGACGCTGGAACTTGTCCTATCTGGCCTGAGTCTGTGCCTGAGCTGCCAGCTGCTGCTCAGTAAGCCTCCGTAGGTCTGTAGCCTGTCGCCTCTGCTCCTCTGGCTGGTGAGACTGCTCCTCATGCATCCTTGATAGAATAGTGAGCAAGGTAGCCTCTGAGGAACTAGAGCCTAGAGCTGGAGCTGCTGCAGCTGTGCCTGACCCTCCTGCCTCATGGTCATGTGGCATCGGCGCGTACTCGCGCATGGGCTGGTAGTCCTCGTCAGAGCTGTCGGAGTCGAGGTCCTCTCTAAAGACTGTCTCAGCAGCTGTGTCAATATCTACATCTAAGTCTGCCAGCTCTGCCTGAGCAATCTGCTCGACTGTAGCATCCGTGACCTCTGTCGACTCTGGTGGCACACCGGCCTGCCTAGTGCCTGGTCTGTGAGCTCTGCTGGGGCAAGGCAAGTTCCCATGTATCACAAGCTGACTCATCGAATATACGGGAAACTCTGTCGCTGACCTCGTAAGGGTGACTCTCATAACCCCTGATCCGGTCTTGGCAACTATCAAATATGAAATCCAATGGGCGAACTACAGCTGCCAATGACCCCTGAACCCAACAACTATAATATCCTCGAGCTCGCTCACTATCAAGTCCCAGAGGTCGAACTTCTCCTTCCTGACAACGTGGGCAAGGAGCCATAGCTGTAAGCGAGTGATCGTATCTCGGGCTCCAATCCGAGGAAGAATAGTGCGTCTGAGTACCTCGTGGAGGATCCGAGCCAAAGGAGTGAGGTCACGTGGCGTACGGCTCGAACCCTCAGTGAACGGCTGCTGAAAGCATGGCCTCACGAAGTCCGTAGATGGCACTATACCATCGTGAGGTCGGCGAGGGGCCTCCTAATCCCCATAGCAAAGACTGTGGATCCTGGTAGGTGAGGACTCTAGGTGAAAGAGCTCTCTGAAGCGTGCTGCTGTAACCCTGAAATCACGTCCCTGAAATCCAAAGTGGAGGAACTCGTGATCAGGTGAGATCCACAGAGAGGCGTAGAACTGATATACCCAATCCTTCTGATATGCCCCTGACCGTCCCATCAGATCTGTCAGACCCTGGATATACTGAAGATGCTGCAAGATCTCTGGACCACCGATCCCCTCTATATGGGTAGATGGGCACACTCTATGGGCCCTAAGAGGAGCATCGGTGTCTATGTAAGCTCTGTAGAAGTCCTCGTGCACTGTAGTGTAGAACTCTCGTCCGACACGGGGGTCCCTCTGAGGCGGAAACCAGGACTGAAAGTCGACAAATCGAAGCAGCTGGACTTGCTTCGCTGTAAGGGCTCTGACCTGGTACCTCACTGGGTCTGGGAGCCGGGGTCCTGGAGGGCTAGGTGGTGCACCTGAGCCTCGGGAACGGGTAACACGGCGGCTCATCAACGCACCGATAGAAGAGTGGCCCGCGGCCTCTGTCGGCTCAGTCTCTGGGACTGGCTCTGTCTCTGCTCCCTCTGTAGCCTCGACGGGCTCTGTCTCTGGAGGTGGAGGGGACTCACGACGCGCTCCAGGGCGAGGCGAGAGCCTCAAGCCGGCGCGACGTCCTCCTCGCTCAGCTATCTCGGCGGCCTCTGCCACTGCTAGTGCGGCTGCCGAATCTGGATCCATCGCTGGCCTCTTGCGCTTCCGAGAGATAACCTTTTGCTTTCCCTTTCCCAGGTCAGTGGGTGGACGCGGTGGAGGTGGAGGGTCACCGCCACTACCGGGAACGGGACCTGCATTCTTTGTCCTTGCCATATTTCAACCTTTTGCAAACAATCCGCTGACAGGAATACTCAATAGACAAATCAACAAATCACTGCCCCAACTGTCACAGACACCACTGGCAATCCACAGACCAAACAAGAGTGGCACGCCGGCCCTGGATTGTCCTCGCGAGGCTTTGCCTTGATCCGTACTCGCGGGCTTTGCCCCGAGTTCACTTACACTGCATACTGACCCTCTGATTCTCTGATCCACTGACCCTGCTCGTGAGAAATAGATAGAGGTATATCATAAGCATATAAGCTAGAGATGAGAGGATCTATGGAAGCATGAATCTAGGTAAGGATAGATCGAAATTTCCAATTAAGAACCATACCTCGGACCCTGACCAAAAAGAGAGAAGAGGAAAGATCTCCGATCAATCAACCGCAATTCGCAATCCGCACTTCGCAACCCGCACTCTAACAAGGCAATGCAGGTTCAGGATGGTGTGGTGAGACTAGATGATTTGCAAACTAAAGGGTAGGTCGCAGAAGTTGTGTTTCACCTTGACGCAGATGAGATCAAACAACCTCCAACAGGGCTTGGAGGGGAGCTCCTTGGGCTGGAACTACGCAGGGGAGTGGCGACGATGCAAGGTGGATCAGCTCTGCGGCGGCGGTGCACAGGAACACAGTGTCGTAGGGGCGGACTGAAGCTCTGCGCGGTGTCACTGTGTGGCAGGGTGGTGGAGCAGCGGCGCAGCAGGGTGGAAAGGCGGCGCAGGGGAGTAGTGGCGGTGCAGGGACGGTGGCGCAGTGGGAATCCGCGGCGGCGCAAGGAGGAACGGCGGCCCAGCGGCGGTGGAAGAACGGCGGCTAGGGTTTGATGTGCGGCGGCGGACGGAAAAAATGGATCGGGCGACAGAATAGAGGAAGAGCGGGGTTTTTCTAAAAAATTTCGCCGTTAAGTTCGCGACGGACGCTCCGACGCAAAGCGACGGACGCTCCGTCGGACTGCGACGGACGCTCGGGGAGCGTCCGACGGCATCGTCCGTCGGGCTTCCAGAACAGATTTGAAACCCCCAATCACATTGACCGCGACGGACGCTCCGCGACGGACGCTGGGGAGAGCGTCCGTCGCCCTGTAAACGGGCAAATTTAATCTCCGGACGATCGCGACGGACACTGAGGCAATTGACACCGAGCGTCCGTCGGCAGCGTCCGACGCCTTAAAAATAGAATTTTTCAAATTTTCTTTTTGCGTCTTTCTCCCAACCAAGTTCCAATCACAATAAGATCCAAATAACACCTGATTGGACTTGATATGAGAACCATCTCTCAAACACTCATTTTCATATAGTTTGCCATAGGCTTAAATTTAGTTTTTAGCTCAAATTATTCGAATGGAAGCACCAAGGAGTCATCATATGGCCACAAGAGGGGTATAGAAGTGACTTGAGCTTGGAATGCTCCCCCTAAGTGGACGAACATAGAGGATGCTCAAAAGAACTTAACCGAAAAAGAATGGCAAACAACACACATGCATATGCTATGCAATACGAAATTTGAATCTAGGTTACTTGCAAGTTTAAACCGCGGTTAAGCTTTGTCACACGCTTTGAGGGCGGTTATCTTAACCGCGTTAGCCAAGCCTATGTGCATTAGCAAATTAAACATGTTGTATTACATATGAATGCATAGTTCACACAAGCTCATCTTTTAGTGAAATTAGAGTGATCAAGCACATTTAACTCGCTTCTCAACCTACAGAAGGTTGTTTAATCGAGTGGTTTAGTGAAGATATCCGCCAATTGCTCTTCGCTCTTAACTCCAACTAGTGTGATGTCTTTCCTAGCCACATGATCTCTAAGAAAGTGATGGCGAATATCTATGTGCTTGGTGCGAGAGTGTTGAACCGGGTTGTTTGCAAGCTTTACGGCGCTTTCATTATCACACAAGAGTGGAACTTCTTTTAAAAACACACCATAATCATAGAGTGTTTGGGTCATATATAAGATCTGTGCACAACTTGCTCCCATGGCAATGTATTCCGCTTCGGCGGTTGACAATGCCACACTATTTTGCTTCTTTGAGGACCAAGAAACAAGTGATCTTCCTAGCATGTGGCACCCGCCGGAGGTACTCTTCCTATCAACGTTACACCCGGCGTAATCCGAATCGAAATAGCCAACTAGTTGGAAGGGAGCTCCTTTGGGATACCAAAGACCCATGCTAGGGGTGTGCCTTAAGTACCTAAGGATTCTTTTAACCGCACAAAGATGCGACTCCTTAGGGTTTGCTTGAAACCTAGCACACATACACACACTAAACATGATATCCGGCCTAGAAGCGGTGAGGTAAAGTAAACTACCGATCATAGAATGATAAAGAGTTTGGTCAATCGGTTTACCTCCCTCATCGAGATCGAGATGCCCATCAGTAGGCATTGGAGTCTTGATTAGCTTGCAATCCTCCATCTTGAATTTCTTGAGCACATCATAAGTGTACTTCTCTTGAGATATGAAGGTGCCCTCCCTCAATTGCTTCACTTGGAAGCCAAGGAAGAAGGTTAGCTCGCCAATCATCGACATCTCGAACTCCTTGGACATCAATGCACCAAATTCCTTGCTGTGACCTTGGTTTGTTGACCCAAATATAATGTCATTGACATATACTTGGCAAACAAAGATCTCTCCATCTAGCACCTTGGTGAAGAGTGTGGTATCCACTTTCCCGATCTTGAAGCCCTTCTTGAGTAGGAAGTCCCTTAGCCTCTCATACCAAGCTCTTGGAGCCTGCTTCAATCCATAGAGTGCCTTGGACAACCTATACACATGATTAGGACACTTTGGGTCTTCAAACCCGGGAGGTTGTGAGACAAAAACAAGTTCATTAATGAAACCATTTAGAAAGGCACTTTTCACATGCATTTGAAAGAGTTTCATTTTATGGTGTGAAGCATATGCCAAAAGGATACGAATGACTTCTAGTCTTGCAACCGGTGCAAAGGTCTCCCCAAAATCCAAACCTTCAACTTGGGAGAACCCCTTTGCCACCAATCTTGCCTTGTTTCTCACAACCACGCCTTGATCATCTTGCTTGTTCCTAAACACCCACTTGGTGTCAATGATTCTTGCTCCTTTGGGCTTTTCTACTAGTGTCCACACTTCGTTCCGGGTGAAGTTGTTCAACTCTTCGTGCATGGCGTTCACCCAATTCGGATCCGCAAGTGCATCCTCCACACTAGAAGGCTCAACAAAGGAAACAAAGGAGTGATGTTCAACATAAGAAGCAAGTTTAGATCGTGTTGTTACCCCCTTGATGGACTCCCTATGATGAGGTCTTGAGGATGTGCTTGAAGCATAGGTGTAGATCTTCTATTAATCACTTGAGGAGGAGGTTGCGGTGCTTCAACATTGCTTGCTTCGGCCTCGGCTTGATCTTGAGGGATGTGAGTGTCTTCTTGAGCTTCCCTCACTTGATCTCCTTCATCAACTTGAGGCGTGTGAGGTGGAGAAGGATCTTGATTTGCTTCATCTTCAACTTCTTCCACCTCTTGCGGGTTGATAGCACCAATTGGCATATTCTTCATTGCCTCCCTCAAGGGTTCGTCACCTACATCATCAAGATTTTCATGCTCTTCTTGAGAGCCATTAGTTTCATCAAACTCCAAGTCATACGTTTCTTCAACTAAGCCGGTGGCTTTGTTAAATACACGGTATGCCTTGGATTTAAGTGAATATCCAACTAGGAAACCAATGTCACATCTCCTTTGGAACTTGCCAAGTGTTGGCGCTTCTTGTAGATGTACACTTTGCAACCAAACACTCAGAAAAAGGATATATCCGTTTTCTTCCCATTCACAAGCTCATAGGGGGTCTTCTTGAGAAGCCTTTGGACAAATAGCCGGTTGGCTGCATAGCATGCAGTGTTGATTGCTTCGGCCCAAAACTTCTCGGGGGTGTTGTATTCATCAAGCATTGATCTTGCAAGAGTAATGACTGTCCGGTTCTTCCTCTCTACTACACCATTTTGTTGAGGAGTATAAGTAGTGGATACTTCATGCTTGATCCCAACTTCATCACAATAGTCTTCAATCTTGGTATTCACAAACTCAGTCCCATTGTCACTTCTTATCTTCTTGATCTTCACATCAAACTCATTTTGGGCTCTAGTTGCAAACTTCTTGAATATTGATTGAGTTTCTCCCTTGTCTTGAAGAAAGAACACCCAAGTGTACCTAGAGTAGTCATCAACTACCACCAAGCAAAAAATATTGCCACCAAGGCTAGCATAGGTGGTAGGTCCAAATAGATCCATGTGAAGTAGCTCTAGAACTCTTGAGGTTGACATGAAAGCTTTGGTTGGATGAGTGTTTGCCACTTGCTTGCCGGCTTGACATGCACTACAAAGTTTGTCCTTTTCAAACACAACATCCTTCACACCTCTAACCAATTCCTTCTTGACAAGCTTCTTCAAAGTTGACATTCCCACATGTGCTAATCTTCTATGCCATAGCCAACCCAAAGAACTTTTGGAGAATAGACATATTTGCAAACTAGCTTCATTTGAGGTGAAGTCCACTAGGTAGAGATTGTTATGCCGAAACCCTTTGAATATCAAGGATGAATCTTCAATCTTGGACACAACTACCTCATTTGGAGTGCAGAGACAATGGAAACCAAGATCACATAGTTGTCCCACCGATACCAAGTTGAAGCTCAAAGATTGTACTAGCAAGACATTTGATATTGATTGATCATTTGAGATTTCTACTTTGCCTAGACCTTGCACTTTGCCTTTTGAATTCTCCCCAAAGGTAATCTTGTCTTGCCCTTCACAATATTCCTCAAGTGTGGTGAACATCCGGGAGTCACTGGTCATATGTTGAGTGCATCCACTATCAATCACCCAATGACTTCCACTGGTCTTGTAGTTCACCTACACACAAGCAACTTGGAGTTAAGCTTGTTGTTTGGGAACCCACACTTGGCGAGGTCCCATAGCCTTGTCCACCAACTCCTTAGCAACCCATAGCACTTTGGGCTTGTTCTTCATCTTAGGACCGAGAAATACAACTTGAGGTCTACCCTTGGAGTCCTTGTTGATGATGAAGTGTGCATCATGAGCGAAAGGCCTTATGTGCTTGGGCAAGGTCTTGGGAGGTGGAGTCTTGCATTGGAATTGAATGTGACCCTCTTGACCACATCCATAGCACTTCTTGGGCTTGGGCTTTGGTGTGTCATAGTTGTTTCTCATGGCCTTGTTCTTGTAATAATTCTTTGCTTCTATCTTGACCTTGGCCTTCATGACTTGGTTCTCCTTGAACCCAATGCCGGTCTTGTCGGTCTTCATGATAGTGTTCATCAAGAGCTCACTTTGGAGGTTGTGGCCCTTGGTGAACTTCTCCAATCCACTTGTGAGCTTGATCTTCTCAACCTTGAGCTTTGCATTTTCCTCTTTGAGAGAGTTGATCAAGGTCATTGCATCTTTGTCATCTTGTTTGGCCGACTTGATAGTGAATGGCTTGCTTGCCTTGAGGTTGGTTAGCTCTTCTTTGAGCTTGGTGTTCTCTTGCCTCATCTTCACATAGTAATCATGCTTGTAGGCCTCAACTACCTTCTTGCCCTTGCACTTAGCATTTTGCTCACTAGCAACTTCATCAAGCAAGTCCTCACAAGAAGTAGCTATATCACACTTAACAACCGGGTTAATAGCAACATGTGTAGCAAGATCATTTGAAATCAATTCATTAGCTATCACAAGTGTGCCATGTTCATTCTTAACTTGGTTGTAGTCATCTTTTAGCAAGTTGTATCTTGTATGGAGCTCTTGTGTTGACCTCTCAAGCTTATCATGTTTCTCATTAGCTTGCTTGAGTGAGGCTTTGAGCTCCCTAGTGCTAGATGATAGAGATTTGTTCTCAAGCTTCAATTCATCATTAGCACTAGACAAGTCATCAAGCTTAGCATGCAAGTTATCGTTGGCTTTCTCTAGTGATTCACTTTTACCTTTATACTTCCTAATGAGCTTAGTATATTTGTTGCAAATTACAATTAGCTCATCATAAGAAGGTGCCTCAAACTCATCATCACTAGAGCTAGCCTCATCATCACTATCCTCTTTTTGTACCTTTTTGTCACCTTTAGCCATGAGGCATAGGTGTGTAGAGGATGAACTCGGAGATGATGGAGGGGGTGGCGGTGGAGTAGATAAACCAATCACCAAGGCGGCCACCTTCTCTTCTTCACTTTCATCTCCGGATGAGTCACTTGAGTCTTCAATGTCGGTGAGCCAATCACCAACAATGTAGGCTTTGCCATTCTTCTTCTTCTTGTGGAAGTTGAAGTTCTTCTTCTTCTTGAATGGCTTGTCATCCTTCTTCTCCTCATCACTTGACTCAACCTTGTTGCCCTTGTTGTACTTGAACTTGTTGTTTGCTTTCTTGTTCTTGTACTTGTCTTTCTTCTCTTCGGGGCAAGCATGAGCCAAGTGTCCAAGTTTTCCACAATTGTAGCAATCCATCTTGGAGAGAGGCTTTCTTGAAGAGCTTGTGAAGAATTTCTTCTTCTTTGAGTCAAACTTGACTCCATTCTTGCTTAGCTTCTTCAACATCTTAGTTGTCTTCTTCACCATGAGAGCGAGATCATCATCATCATCTTCATCACTTGCACTCTCATAAACAAATTGCATCTTGTGCTTCTCCGAGGAGAATGCCTTGAGTGCCAAGTCCTTCTTCTCCTCCTTCTCTTTTTCTTTCTTCTTGGAGGAAGAAGAGCCACCATCACCAATCTTCATGTATATCTCATGGGCATTGATCTTGCCCAAAATTTGTGTTGGTGTAGCGACGGAGAGATCTCCTTGGTGAAGCACCGTGACGATGTGGCCATACTTCTCAATGGGCAAGACACAAAGGATCTTGCGTACCACATCGGCCGGTTCCATTTGGTTGAGACCGAGCCCATTCAATTCCTCTACAATGATGTTAAGTCGTGAGTAGATTTCATTTGCATTTTCATTTGCATGCATGGAAAAAGAATTAAGCTTAGCCATGACCAAATGATAGCGTTCTTCACGCTCACTCTTTGTGCCTTCGTGAAGTGCACAAATAGTGGTCCACAACTCAAATGCATCTTTGGCATTACGCACTCGGTTGAAGACATCCTTGCTAATGCCACGAAAGATAATGTTCTTAGCCTTGGCATTCTGCTTATCAAAGTTGAGGTCCTCCGCGAAGAGGGTGCCTCCCTTTGTGGCGGCTTTGAGCATGCCCACGTCAACGGCCTCTAGATAGGCCTCCATACGAACTTTCCAATAAGGAAAATTGTCTCCATCGAACATGGGAGGTGGTCCATCCCCATGGGACATCTTGCTCTAGGCGGTGAAGCCTAATTTAGAGCAAACCTCGCTCCGATACCAATTGAAAGGATCAAGATGCCCAAGAGTGGGGAGGGTGAATTGGGCTCTTTTTAATTTCTAAACAAGAATTAAACCTATAAAGAGTCAATTAACCCCCTAGTGCCTACCGCTTGTGTGTCCTAGCTAGAAAGCGGTAGCAAGTCAATGGAAAGCGGAAACTTCCTACACAATTCTAGTATGAAAAGAATGACAAGTGCGGAAAGTAATGCGGTAGAAAATAGCTAGGGAAAGAGATGCTTGACACGGCGATGTTTTGCCGAGGTATCGAGGAGTCGACACTCCCCCCTAGTCCTCGTTGGAGCACCTCGCAAGGTGTAGCTCCCCCTCAATCCCGCGCAAGGGATGAGTGCTCTCTACGGGCTGATTCTTCGCCACTCCGGCTCGGTGAATCGCCCACAACCGATCACAACGTCGATGGAGAAGGGCCGCCGACAATCCTCCGGCGATCACCTTCCTCCGAGCACCACCGGACCGTCTAGGTGATGTCGATCACCAAGAGTAACAAGCCTCGATCTTCGCTTGACTCACTCAAGCTTCACAACTAGATGATGCACACTTGAACTCTTGGATGAAACTAGAGAGAGGATGGATGGATTCGCGAATCACTCTCTCTCTCTAGGGCTCTTGCTCTCTTCCCAACCTTCTTAACAAACTCAGCAACTCAAATGAGCAAAGGCCAGGTGGGAGAGAAGTGGGAGGGGCTATAAATAGACCCTCTGAAAACTACCTCGGGCTGACATTTCAAGTTGGCGACGGACGCTCTGTCGACTAGGCGACGGACGGTCCGTCGCATGCCCAACGGCTAGTTTCTGTTCATAGTTTGGGCGACGGACGCTCCGGCGCCTGGGCGACGGACGCTCCGGCGCCTGGGCGACGGACGGTCCGACGCCCTGCCCAACGGCTAGTTCTGACACACTGTTCCCAGCGATGGACGCTACGTCACTGAGCGACGGACGCTCATCCCCAGCGTCTGGCGCTTCGCTCTGGCTAGGGTTAAAAAACATCCTCTCTGGAAGGTCGACGGACGCTCTTCCCAGCGTCCGACGCCTGGCCGTCGGACAGCGTCCGACGGACCCTGGAAAACTTAGCCAGAAAACATCCCCTCTGGAAGGTCGACGGACGCTGTGGACTCAACCACCCAGCGTCCGACGCCTCTGTCCGATGCCGACGGACAGCGTCCGACGCCCCTGCCAGGAGCGTCCGACGCCCAGAAAATAGTTTTAACAACTTTGTTTTTCGTCGTGATGAAAATGGAAGTTGTTCTAGGCTATCTTACGGTCACTATAGGCTTGCTTAGAGCTAAGGAAGTCAAGTGTGCACCACACCTAAGTCATGAAGCTTTCCTAAGTCAAGCTACTAATCTCAACCCCTCTTAATAGTACGGTCAAAGGTAAAAAGAGAAGCCCTATCTAATTCTAAGTGCCCTTCATCTCCTTATGTCACTTAGCCTATCATACTAGGGTCTTCATCATGTCTTTTAGAAAACCGAAGCGATATCCATCTTGGAGGCTAAGTGATGACCATTAGAGCCCATTCTCCTTGATCACTATGGCTAAGCTACGCATAGCCTCTGCAAAACACACGTTAGCCATAATAATCTCTAATTGTCGTTAATCACCGAAACCAACTAGGGCCATGATTCTTCAGCGGTCTTCACCGCCGTGTGCGAAGGATACCTGGGGGTGGAGCTGCACTGGGAGCTGTGGCTTCACCTGTTCGAGGCGAGCCTGTTCCACGCCTCGGCTGGGTCCGGCAACCGCAAGAAGGTCAGGACGGGGTGCTGCAGTATTGCTCTAAAGAGGGCGGACGACTGGATCCCGGCGAAGCTCTCGTCGAGCCACTCCGAATGGCATTTCGGGTGGTTCTACCCGAGGAACGACGACAGCTTGTTCCCTGCCTACACCGAGAGGACAATTGACGCGAGGCCTGACCACTGGAGGTACGGCGTCGAGAAGAAGAAGCAGTCGCTCCTCGGCCACCTGCTCGACGCGGTTGCCCGTCTGAGGAAGGCGGGACTCACGGCGGCGATCGTCGCATCGGCCTTCCATCAACAGCGGGTCATGCCGCTGATGGCTCGTCCGCTACGCCTCGACGAGATGCGCCCGGGGGTCGATCTTGCGAGGTGCCGCCTCATGGAGGACGAGCTGCCCCTCGAGAGGGTGGCTCGCCGGGTGCGCGCTTCATTCGCCGGCGCGTTCGAGGTGAAGGGCGTCGCTAGCGTCCCCATGATGCCTGACCAGGGGCATGTCCACCTAGTATGGCACCTTCTCCCTGTTAATGTCCTTGCCTATCTTGTTTGCTTTCTTCGCCTGCGTTCTAACCGCTCTATTCCTGTCAGGGGAACGTCATCTTCCGAAAGTCGCTGCCGCCGGTGAAGGAGGAGCGAGGCGACTCCCAGGCGAGATGCCTTCAGGCCGAGCAGGAGAAGAAGGACAAGGATGAGGCAAAGAGGAAGAAGGACAAGAGGGCCCGAGAGAAGCAGGAGCGTGAACAACGTCGGGCCCGGCAGAGGCGGGCCGGCCTTTCCGAGGAGGATTCGCCCTCGGAGGAGGATGAGGAGGAGGAGAGTAGCGACGGGAAGGTCGAGCCACAAGGGGGGCTCGAGGAGGAACAAGCGATGCCTGAGCGGCAGAGGGCGGCCGCTGGAACCGGAGGAGGAGAGGGGTCGATGACGAGGTCGGGCCCATCTGGCGAGATCGAGCCGCGGGAGGAGCGCCCCGTGGCTCCTCGAGGTGAAGTGCCGCGGCAGTCAAGCGGGCGTTCGTCGCGATCCCCGTCGAGGGGTCGGTCGAGCACGCCCCCGGCGTCTGCCCGGTCGAGCGCGCGGGCGTCGGGCCCATCGACGCAGGAGGAGGTCCGGAGAGGGTCGACGGAAACGTCGTCGGTCCCCGCCCAGGAGATGGCGCCGGGAGCGGCCCCGACCCCTGCCGCGGCCAGCGCTGGCAGGAGAAGTAGCTCTCGTCGCGCCCCGCAGAAGCCCCCGAGCGGCTCGAAGTCCATTGGCCGGAACCCCACGACTCCGCTGGGGTAAGTTGCTTCCCTGCTGATCCCGAGCGTTTTTCGTTGGTTATGACTCGTGCTTACCGTCGCGTATGGGATTCTTTTTTAGGCCGAAGCGCTCGACGGAGGGCGCGTCCCTCACCCCGGCCAAGAGGTGGAGGACGAGGGCGGCAGTCCAGGTGGCCGTCCCTGCCACCTCATCCCCTCGGCCCCCGCTTCAGCTGCAGCGTGGGTGGCCGAGGCGCGGGAGGCGATGGCGCGCGGGCACGTGCTGCCGCTGCAGAGCGAGCTCAGGCGGAGGGGGCGGGTCGACCCGCCACGTCGGCGGGGTCCGATGGAGTGGCGGTCGAGACCGTGCCCACCCACCCATCGGAGGGAGGCGCACCCGCAGCCTCAGAAGGCGCAAAGCCGGCGTCGACGACGGCCGTGACAGAGGGGGTCGAGTCCCAAGCCGTCGTAGAGGCGGTCGACTTGACCATCGCCGGCGAGGGAGAGACGTCGGAGCGCCCGGCGCCGAGGCCGTGGCCCGAGAGCCTCGTGTCACGGGAGGCGCGTCTGCGACTTGAGCGCGGGGGCGCTGCTGCTGCCACGGCGGAGGAGCCATCACCTGCGGAGGCCTTCGTCGAGGGGACCTCGGCGCCAATTCCAGAGCCCGAGGAGGGGGGACGGGCCGAGGAGGTCGAGGCGACACCCGCGGCGGAGATGGCGGGGATGTCGGTGACGGCCACTGCTGAAGAGGTGGCCGAAATGGTGGCGGAGCTGGTGGACCCGGCGGAGATGGCCGCAGTGACGACCCCTTCGTCAGAACCGGAGGGGGCCGTTGCGGCGCCACAGAGAAGCGACGCGGTGGATGTGATAATGTCCGAGGCGTCAGCTCAGCCTCGTCTCGAGGTCGGGCAATCGTCGTCTCGAGGTAATCCGTCCTCTTACTTAGTCGACCCGTGGTGAGCTCGCGGCACTAGGTGTTGGTCGTTTGCTTTCTTTACCGCGCAGGGTTGTTCTCCCAGCGGGGATTTCTTCCGCCTAGGGGTGATGACTCGGAGGGGCCAGCGGCGGCCCCGCAAGGTGACCCCGAGGTTGGGAGAGCCCAGCTCGAGGGGGCAGCTCCCTTCCCTACTTTGGCGGAGTGGGTGGTGCTCCACGGGGGTGGCCCGGAGATGCGCCAGGGCATCATGCGGGAGGTCCAGGAGAGGATCGACCACCGCAGCGAGTTCTGGGGGCAGGAGCCCCTCGAGCTGGCCGACCCCTGAGACCCAGGGCACACCCTCTTCAAGCTCGACGACCAGGCCGAGCTCGGGGAGTGGGTGCACCTGGAGGAGTTCCGGGCGTGGCTCGAGCACGTGGTGCGCCTGTCGGCGGAGGTTGCTTCCGTAGAACTGCACCGGGGGATGGAGGTAAGCTTCATTCTTCCTTTGATCTTGCTTGGGTTATCTGGCTGCTCTTTTCTAATGACTTTCCCTTTTCATCCCTGTCAGATGTTGAGGGCGAGGTCATACGATAAGTCCCAATTCATCCTCTGGGTGCAGGAGCAGCTTCCTGCCCTCCGCACTTTGCTGGAGAAGGCGGAGGCCGAGGCCGCCCAGGCAAAAGCCGAGGCGGCAGCCGCGCGGGAGGAGGCCGAGGTCGCCCAGGAGGAGGCCTCCCGGGCACGGTCGAGGGCCGAGGCCGAGGTTTCCCGGGCGAAGGCCGAGGCGGCGGCTTCGCAGGAGGGAGCTGAAGCCTCCCTCAAGGCGGTCATCGAGGTCGGGCAGCAGCAGGATGCTGCCCAGGAGGCCCGACGCAAGGCGGAGGAGGAGGCCGCCCGGCTGAGGGAGGAGCTGACCCTGGCCACGGAGGGTATCCAGGAGCTCCAGGGGGACGTCGACGCCGTCTCCCGTGAACACGACGCACTAGGTGTCGCGGAGGAGAAGGCCCGAGCTCAGATCGCCACTCTGGGGGAGGTGGCGGCCAACCACAAGAGGGCCCTCGATGGTGCTGGCAAGACCATCGAGGACCTCCAGGCTAAAATCGGTGACCAAGCCGTGGAGCTTGTCGACGTCCGCCATCAACTTGAGAGGACCGAGCAGGGCTACGTCACCCTGGAGGCTCATGACAAAGGTGATTTTTTTGGAAGTGCTTTTGAGCTTGCCTGGTCTTGACCCTTCCCCTGCTTTTTGGTTTTGACTGAGTCCTATGCCCGTTCTGGCAGAGCTCGCAGAGGAGAAGGCTCGAGCCCACGAGGACATGACAGGTCTCCAGGGCCTCCTCGGGGCGGAGGCGGGCCTTAACGAGAGGCTCGAGGGCGCCATCACCTCCTTCTGCGACGACCTGGGGGTCGAGCCGGAGCTGGCGGTCGAGGGCGACGCGCGAGGAGACTCCCTCCTGCGCCGCTTCTACTCCATGACGCAGGAGGTGACGGAGCAAGTCCGTGCTGCTCTGCACATGGGCGTGAAGCGGGCACTCGCGGTCGTCCGCTCGGGCTATATCTATGATCTCAACGTCGTCTCCAGCGGCTTCATCACCGACCCGAGCCTGACTGACGAAGAGAACGTGGCGAAATGCCACGAGCTGATCGAGGCCGCAGAGGTGCCCGGAGGCGAGCTGGCGAAGCTCTTCGAGCCTGAAGTGCTCCCTTCGGCGAATGGAGACGGCGAGGAGTAGTCAAGGCCTATGAGCCAAATTTGGACAAGAAGGTCCATGTAATAGTTTAGATTTTGTAATGATACGATGTCGAGCCCCTGGGGGATTCTTGATTTTAATGCATTTTGTTTGGGATGCATCTGGATGTTTTTATTTCTCTAGCTGTCTCTGTTTCTCTTTGCCTGAGTCACCTCTTATGGACTAAGTATTCGACGCACGCTCGTATCCCTGGAGGGGGGGAGCGAGTGGGGATACCGTAGCCCTGAGGCATAGGAGAGTCCCCGGCTCGACGGCCCTCGACCCTTAGGGAGCTTGAGGCATTTTTTTACTTAACCATGAAGCGTGCTCAGGGCGAAGATCGAGAGGAAAAGCCAAGTTTCGAAAAAAATGTTCGAGTTTTTGGAGGACTTAGGAGGGGGACCCCCCATGTTAGCCCCCGAGGGAGGCTCGACTTTGCCGGGGCAGAGTCGAGGCTACCTTAAAGCTACGAACGAATGTGAAATGTATTTCGAGAATATTTTGTTCATTCATAATAAATGTACATAATGTAGAAAATGTACAAGGCCTCAAGGCCTTAGGGGTAGAAATGACGTAGTTGTTCGATGTTCCATGTCTTGGTGAGGATTTCGCCCTTGTCGTTTTTCAGCTTGTAAGTGCCTGGCTCACAAGCTGATCGACCCGCCTCTTGCCATGTCTGTTCAGCCGATCGAAGATCCTTGGCTTGAGGCCCTGCAAAACCATACCATTGGCGCGTTCGACCTGACCGTTAGTTCGAGGGTGGGCAACTGCAGACCAATTCACCCTGATGTGGTGGTGGTCACAGAAGTCCAGGAACTTTTGGCCGGTGAACTGGGTGCCGTTGTCGGTGATGATGACGTTGGGGACCCCGAAGCGGTGGATGATGTCGGTGAAGAATAGCACCACTTGTCGAGACTGAATGTTGGCGATGGGTCGAGCCTCGATCCACTTTGAGAACTTGTCTACAACCATGAGGAGGTGGGTGTGGTCACCTTTTGTTCTCTTCAGGGGCCAACCATGTCGAGCCCCCATACTGCGAACGACCAAGTTATGGGTATCATCTGAAGAGCTTGGGCGGGCAGGTGGGTCTGCCTAGCGTAGAATTGGCATTCCTTGCAGGATCGAACGAGTTTGGTAGCGTCGGTGACGGCTGTCAGCCAGTAGAAGCCTTGTCGAAAGGCGCTTCCTACCAGTGTTCTTGGTGCCGCGTGGTGGCCGCAAGCCCCTGAGTGTAGGTCTTTTAGCAGTGCCCTTCCCTCCTCGAGGGTGAGGCAACGTTGAAGTACCCCAGTAGGGCTGCGTCGGTACAGCTCGCGGCCATCCCTGTACAGGACGTAGGTTTTGGCGCGTCGAGCTATGCGTCGGGCTTCGGTGCGGTCCTCTGGGAGCTCACCCCGTATCAGGTACTCGAGGTAGGGTGTGCGCCAGTCTATCGAGGGGGTTGGCGTTGCGGCTGTTCCGTCGATCTCCATGACCTCTTCCCCGTTCAGGGGGGATCGGTCGAGGGCGATGGATCGACTCCTGGCTCGAGAGCAGGAACCCCCGAGTCTAGGTCGACGGACAACTTGTGGAGATCCCTCGAGAAGATGTCGGGAGGGACTGTACCTCGGGTGGATGCGATCTTGGCAAGCTCATTGGCGGCTTCGTTGTATCATCGGGCGACGTGGTTGAGCTCGAGGCCATAGAACTTGTCCTCGAGCTTTCGGACTTCCTTGCAGTAGGCTTCCATCTTGGAGTCGTGGCAGCTCGAATCTTTCATCACTTGGTCGATTACCAACTGCGAGTCCCCCCGAACGTCGAGGCGTCGGACCCAAGCTCGATGGCGATGTGCAGACCGTTGACAAGGGCCTCGTACTCGGCTACGTTGTTGGAGGTGGGGAAGTGGAGACGGATGACGTAGCGCATGTGGACCCCTGAGGGTGATATGAAGAGCAATCCGGCGCCTGCCCCCGTCTTCATCAACGATCCATCGAAGTACATGGTCCAGAGCTCGGTCTGAACTTGCGTCGGGGGTAGTTGGGTGTCGGTCCATTCTGCAACGAAGTCTGCCAATATCTGAGACTTGATGGCCTTCCGAGGGGCGTATGAGAGGGTTTCCCCCATGAGCTCGACCGACCACTTGGCGATTCTTCCAGATGCCTCCCGGTTCTGGATTATCTCCCCGAGGGGGAAAGATGAGACCACAGTGACCGGGTGGCCTAGGAAATAGTGCTGGAGTTTGCGCCGGGTGAGGACGATGGCGTACAATAGCTTCTGGACGTGGGGGTATCTCATCTTAGTCTCAGAAAGTACCTCGCTCATGAAGTAGACAGGCCTTTGCACCGGCAGGGCATGTCCTTCTTCCGCCCTCTCGACCACTACGGCGGCGCTTACTACCTGGGTAGTTGCCGCGACATAGAGCAAGAGGGGCTCGGCTGGGCTCGGGGGGTACCAAGACAGGTGGCGAGGTGAGTAGGGCTTTGAGCTTGGAGAGTGATTCCTCGGCCTCGACGGTCCACGTGAAGTATTCCGTTTTCTTCAGGAGGCTAGTCCGGATGCTGGGGCAGCGCTGGTCCGGACCATCGGTGATGCGTCCGGAAGCCACCGGACGCTGTTGCGTTCGTCCGGGCGGCGTGTTGTGCGCCTCTGGAGGGCGCGTCCGGAGGTTCAAACAGAGAAGGTGTCTCTGCTGTGTGGGGGCATCCGGACGTTGTTGATGGTCCGGACCCCACACTGTTGCTTGCGTCCGGATAGGGCGCAGAAAGCGTTTTTCAGTGGGAAAACGGCTAGTTTCGATGGGGTGACTATTTATAGCCCTTGGCCGGCTCTTGGGGCTGGTTGAGCACCTTGGGCATGTGTTTCGTCTAGTGTGCTTAGTTTGGAAGCCCTCTAACTCACTCATACTTGATAGTGTTCATCCGATTGAGTGAGAGAGTGATCTCTAGTGCGTTGCTTTGAGAGATAGCTTCGTGTGGCACTAGGTGATCATGTTGCAAGCTCGTGGTGCTTGTTACTCTTGGAGGTTGCCACCTCCTAGATGGCTTGGTGGCTTGAGGCTCCGTCGAAGCGCGCAAGAAGATTGTGCGGCGCTCCGGAGAAGGCTTTGTGAGGGGCATTGTGCTCGCCCCGCGGGGATCGCGAAGAGCAAATCTAGTTGAGCGTGTCATTGAGCTACCCTCACTTGTGGGTAGATTCTTGCGGCGCCCGAGTGAGTGGGCAAGGCTTGTGAACGCCTATTAGCCGCCGAATCACCAAGTGAGTGGTCGACACAACGGGGACTAGCTTGGTGGAAACCAAGTGAACCTTGGGAGAAAAATCACCGTGTGAACCTTGTCTACTCTTCTCGGTGGTTTGCATTCTCCGATTCACTAGCTTGTATTTACTTGTTCATATCTTGTGCTAGTGTTTCTTTGTTGCTCTTGTAACTAGTTTAGCTTGTGTGGCTTGCCTAGTTATCTTCTAGCTTATGTAGCTTAGAAGTAGCTCTTGAGTGGCTTATTGGCTTGTGTAGCCTTGTAAGTCACATTGCTTAGTTTGTGTAGCTAAGTAAGTTGAGCTCTCTAGTTGACTTGTGTAGTATTGCTAGAGAGCATTGCTAGTGAGCTTAGGTGCTTTGTGCTTTGCTTACTAGTATGTGTAGGAGCTACCGGATTGCTTAGAGTACTAGTTGCTTAGGTTTGTGTGACCTTGCAACCTAGAATTGTTTAGGTGAGCTCTCCCTAGCTTTGCACCTTAGTGAGCCCAATTAGGATCTTTTGTTGGGTGCTAAAGTTATAGATAGAGGGGTGTAGTCTTAGCTAGACTGATAGTTTTAATTCCGCATTTGTTTCTGTTAGCCGTTGCGCTTAAGTTTTAGAAAAGACTATTCACCCCCCCCCTCTAGTCCGCCATCTCGACCCTACACTAATGTCACCAATAGCCATGTTCTTGCTTGCTTCACAATGTGGTTCCTCATTACCTACAATAACTTGATCAATTTGATCTACTTGAGAGCCTTGTTCCTAGATTTAGGTCCCCAATCAATCTTAGGGCCTTGCATGTTAGTCACAACAATTTTTGGAACCCAAATGTTCATGCTTCTCTTATCATGTTTCTCATAACCCACAAATTCTACAATGACTTTACCACGGTCATTGCATTTCAACATATAGCATGAGGAAAAGCTTCCTTGGGGTGACCTTGACTTGGGTTGATATGCAAACTTGTTCTTGGCCACCCAAATTGAGTCCTTGGATTTCTGAGAAACCTACTTTTGCTGGGGCATCCTCTTGGCATAGACTTTGGCTTGAGCTTGATCAGGTGAAGCACTAGTAGCCTTCCCTTTATTGGGGCACGGCACTGCCAGCCTGAGGTCCGGCACTGCCGGCCTCTGGTCCAGCAGAGCAGCTGTCTGTGCAGGCTTATCTGCACCAATACTTTCCTTCTTCTCAAACTTGACACACTCAATGCCTTTCATCATTTTTCTTCTATTGGTTTTACCTCCTTGAGTGTTTCCAAGCCCATCCTTGATTGATGGATGCCTTCCATCCTTGTATTGGACTTTCTTTGGCTCAACCTTGTCTTTGTCATTCTTTTTAGAAGCTGAGATGACATTGTTGAGCCTTGCTATTTCCTTCTTCATGGCCTCCATGTTGGCAAGGTTAGTGGAATAATCATTCAAATCAAGATTATAACATTTTCCACAACCTTGGCTAGTGGATGGAGAAGAGGTATCATTTGCTTTAGGAAGATGTGATTTGCTCTCCCAAAGAAGGTTGTATTGTGCCTCAAGCTCTTGATGCTTTTCAACTAAGCCACAGTGCTTTTGCTTGAGGTCACTACACTCCTTCTTAGTGAGAGCATGAGCTTCTTATTCTTTGGCCAAGGCCTTAGTCAAAGAGCTCAACTCACTCCTTTCTAATGCAAGAGCTTTCTCACTAGCAATATAAAGATCCTCTTGTTTTATAAGAGTCTTTTCTCTAGATGCTATCTCAGCCTTGGTTGCCTCTAATTCATACATTAGATTAGCAATAAAGATTTTGGTCTTGATATCCATGTTTTTAGTTAGTTCATTGATTTCTTCATCACTAGATTCATCATCACTAGAGTAATCACTAGAATCACTACTAGAGATGTCTTTTGGAGGAGGAGTTATGGGTTTCGATTTTGATTTTACCTTCTCACCCTTTGCCATGAGACAAATGTGAGGGGAGTTTTTCATCATTCGGACATGTTATTGAAGAGCCTTGGTGAAGTGGATGGCTTGTGAATAGCAATAGTAGCCATCTCCTCATCTTCACTTGAGCTCTCTACCGTTGAGTCCCATTCATGCCCAATGTGTGATTCACCCACATATCTCTTACCTTTCTTGTGGTCACCCTTGTCTTCTCTCTTACTCTTGCCAAACTTGTCTTTCTTCTCATTTGGGCAATCGGCAATGAAATGTTTGGTGCTACCACAATTGAAGCATGTACTTGACTTCTTGTTTGAGAATCTTCTCTTCATGAGCTTGTACCCATTCTTCTTTATGCCCTTGTTGAATCTTCTCATAAATAGGGCCATGTCATCAATGTTCTCCGCTTGCTCATCTTCACTTTCACCATCACTTGATGTTGAAGCTTCGGGTTCATGCTTGATGGTCTTGATTGCTTGAGCTTTGCTTGAGGAAGCATGCTTGATGTTTTTAGGATAGCTAGGGGTTGATCTCCTTGTGCTCTTGTTGGCTTTGAGAGCCACTTCCTTGATCTTCATTCCCTTCATCCTTGCTTGCATCTCACCAAGCTTCTTCCTCTCAAGTGCTTCTTCCCTTTGCAAGTCAAAGGCCATAATCCTTCCAAGCACATCACTTGGTGTGAAGTACTCAAATCTTTTCTTGTCTCTAATTAATGTCACAACGGTCTCATTCCTTGGAGAATAGGCTTCAAGCATGATCTTGAAAACCTTGTGATCATTGACTTCTTCACCACCAAGTCTTCTTATCTTACCCACTATAGTCATCAACCTATCAAACATCTCTTGTGGCCCTTCACCTTCATTGATCACGAACCGGTTGAGCTTGGCCATCAACAAATCAATCTTGGACTGCCTCACTTTGTTGACACCTTCATGTGAAAGGTGCAAGGTGTCCCAAATCTCCTTGGCAACCTCCAAGCCCATCACCTTGTTGTACTCATCACCATCCAATGCACTTAGCAACACACTAGTTGATTGTGCATTGAGTTGTATGCAACGGAACTCGGTGGTGGTAGGATTTGTGGGATCAACCGAAGGATCACATCCTTTGTGAACAATCTCCCAAGCACCGAGGTGAAGACCTACAAGATAAGCTTTCATCAAGTGTTTCCACTTGGCAAAGTTGGTCATATCGAAATGAGGCAACTTGCCGGCGGGAACATGAAATAGAGATTTATGCTCATGCTTTGAAATAGATGAATAATCAAAGGATATGGCGGAGTATTTCTTGCTGCCATCATCCTTCTTCTTCTTCTCATCCTTCTTCACAATCTTGGAGGCTTGGTATGATGCATCATCATCACCGTCGAAGCTACTTGAATCAACCTCCACATGAGGTGCTTGCTCTTTGCTCTTCCTTAGCTCCTCCTTCTTTGACTTGAGCTCCTTCTTGAGTGCTCTAACTTCTCTTCTATGAAGCTTCTCAGCAAGCTTCAAGCTCTTGGCTTCATTGATTGTTTTTTCTTCTTTTTGCAATTTCTTGCCTTCTCTTCTCAATCTTCTAGCTTCTTTTCTTCTTGCTATTTCTCCAGCGGATATACCAGCAGTGGTCTGGTACCTGATCGTGTCGGCACTCCCATCGCTGCTTGAGGTCTCGTGCAAGTCCACCTTCTTGGGGTCAACCATCACGACATTTCCCTCGTCGACCATTACCTCGCATGGTGAAGTGCTTACTGAGGTAACCTAGCTCTGATACCACTTGTAAGGACCTGATTAGCCTAGAGGGGGGTGAATATACCTATTTAAAACAACTTACAATTTTCTGCTAGCACTAGGTCGGCACTGCCGGGCTCAAGTCCGGCACTGTCGGGGTGGTCGGCACTACTGGGCTAAGGGCAGCAATGCTGGTCACCAGAACAGAGATATGCATAATTCAAAATGTAAACTAAAAATGTAAATTGTGCTTGAATAGAAACCTTCCTAGATATGTAGGGTACCTCTAGCACCACCTGAAAGTGGTAGCAACACACCCACCGAGTAGATCGGGTCCAAACCCTAGAAATCACCTTGCAAACAAGATATATCAAAGTATAGATACAAACACAAGGGGACACAAGATTTGACCCGTGGTTCAGCTCGCCACCAAGACTTGCCTACGTCCACGTTGTTGAGGTGCGCCACACAAGGCTCAAGCTCACCACAAAGGCTAGCTCTTTCCTCGGTCTCAAGTCAAGAGAATGAACTCTTGAGATGAGAGGAATATATTAGCAATATGGGGGTGATACAAACTTCCCTAGGCTGCCACGCGAAGGAGGCAAGCTCAAGGGCAACCTCTAGCTGGCTAGGAGCAATGTTCCAAGAGTAAAGAACTCAAACCGTCAGCCACCACGCAAACCAAATGCTTGTAGGAGTTGAAGATCCGAGGGAGAAGCTTCTTCTCAAGCTTGGAGGCTCAATCTCTCAAAGGTTGATTGGAAATCAATGGAGGAGAGTGGTTGAGCACCGAGGGAGAATGGAGAGCAAGAAGAGAGCTTCTCTTTCTGCTCTTTCGAAGGCTGAGAGTGAGAATGACAGAACTAGCCGTTGGGGTGGAGTGAGGAGGTGTTAAATACCCCCTCACTGCCAACGGACAGTTTAAGTTGTGGCAGTGTCGGCCTTAGGCCCAGCATTGCCGGCCTGCCCGGCACTGCCGGCCTGGAGGCCAGCACTGTCGGCCTAGCAGAACCAGCAAAGAATGGATCTTTGAATAGTTGGCTGATTTGCCTTCTATGTATGTGGAGGTATGATGTATTTGGATAGATATGCATTTGGTTCACTTGTTGGCATGCGTGTTGAATCCCTCTTAATAGTGCGGCATACCTAACTCAATTTCAAAGTATAAAATGAATTTAAACTCCTTTGAGCTTGTTGCCTTGCACTTTTGTAATTGGAGGGGTCAGCCAACCTGTTCAACAACCTCCTTTCATTCAACCTGCTTGTCATACTTGTAAAGTCTCATTAGTCTTCTAAATATGTTGTCATGTCACCAAAACTCACTTAAGGCTTGATTGCACTTTCACTTAGGATAGCATTGTATTCTAATATTCAATCGTGGACATTACTAAAAAAATAATTATAACTTCACCGTCATAACACAGATCCTGCTAAATGTGTTCTTATGAATACATCAAGTTCTATTGTCTATTCGTCGTCTAGTTTATCCATTATCTTTTGGATTTTAATACTAGGACATCAAACTTGTCTTCTAAGGCATAATGCTTCATCTCTTTATGAGCTATTCTATTTAAAAAAAATGTCAACTTTAGTGCAAGACTAAGCCCTATTTCAAAGAGTAAGATTAGGACTATGATGAAGTTTGTTGGACATCTTTTCTTAAACCTTTTGATGAGTGTTTGTTTACACGGTCATCTATGTGAAGCATCATACAGGTTTTGATTTGACATTTGAAGTTACTCGCAGCATAGTACAATATAGATGAAATTAATTTCTAAATATATGTAGTATATTACAGAGTGCTTGTAACATGATAACATACCCAACTATAATCTAATATAATTATTTATTTATTTCAGGAAAAAGTGTCAACCGCCACTTGAAATCAATTTTCTAATGTGGTCTTTCAAATATTCATAACACCCCCTGAAAATTGGCTTGCAGGCGATTGTACACACCGGCTCTTTTTTATAAAACACTCAAAAGAGTGTCTCATAGCTGATAAGGAAAACAAAGACAAATGCAAAAGATGAACAACAAGACATAAAATGACCTCTAAATTAAGAGTATATTAAAGATAAAATTGGTCATCTTCTTCCTTCAATCTTGCTGGAGCTTGAAGATCGCAAAGAAAAGCCAGCCAAGAAAGGGGACACCTATAAACACCCTTGTCGAACAAAGCTATGAAGACCACAAATAGCACTCACTGCTGACAACGAGATCTCGAAACCACTGAAAGAACATCGGTCAGAGGAAACCTGTAAGGAACACAAGCTTATAATCCTTCACCATTAGAATAATGTTGATGATGCTAGACCTTGCTGTAGAGAGGATCAAAATAAGAGGTCAAGATTGCTGCATCGAAAGCCAGCTAAATGCTTGATCTAAAGCATATTGAGTGCCAAGATCTGGGAAGGATCAACAAATATGACATACCAAACTCTCAATAGCACTTCGCTAATGTCAGATCAAATGTGGTCGAGGCTGGGAGAGGCCGAAGAGACCTTATTCTAAAGCGCCATTGTAACCACCATCTCATTGATGACACCAGAAATCAAATCCTATATTAACCAAATTGAACAAGCCTAAACTTAAACTACGAAGAGAAAGGGATCAGTCCCCTGTCCTCTGCCCACCAAAGAGATCACTGGTTTGGAGAAAGGAGGGTTCCGGAGGAGACAACACGCTGGAGTGCAGCGACAACGGCAGTTTTGGGCCTTTTAGTGAAATCCGTAGTTGGTTCTACAGGCCCTTGTACAGAGGCAGTCACAAATTCACATCTATAGTCGATTTTGAGCACCTCTAAAAGTTGTTCACAATATTTACTGTTTTACTTGCTTTCCAGAACCCATATAACACAATTATATAGGTAGTTCTCGTCTCTGTAATTTTGAGGGCCCAAAGGCAAACACAACATGTAGGCCCTTTCATCCTATTCACTTGGTTTATCAGTCACCAAAACAGTGTTTTTTTCATAGAAAAACAGCCAAAAATAATATCAGTCGGCTTATCAGCCACCAAAACAGCCAAACGAACAGGCCGTTAGGCTAAACATTATTTTATTGACGAAACATGATAAAATATATAATATTACTAGTAAGAGTAGATCTGAAAATGACATGTCTCAAACTCCGGTGAGCTTGGCCTAATCCATAAGCCTTAGATCTCGTTTAGTAAGGTTTCTACCAGCTCTAGCTTCTCTGATGCATTCAATATTCATACATATTTATAGGATCCGTTTTTATTTCTTATCCTCTCACAGAGCCAATACAATGAGAGTAGGAGAAGTCAATTTTTTTTAACTTCACCTGCTTTACGAGAAGAGAGGAAAAGAAAGATAAAAATGACTCATGTACTTCCCTACAACATTTTTCATAGCAGGCGAGCCATCAAGACCGAACTAGGCTTGAACCCGTGAGATGCTATTGTGCCATATTGTAGGCCTGAACTCAATCGAGGCTTGCAGATTGCTCAGGTCTAGGAAAAAAGGTAACTTCTAGTTTAGTTTAGAATATAAAAGCAAAATGACAATAGTACAATAGATAAAGCTAAAATAATAGTAAAAATAACTAGTATGATTACCTTAAATAAGATGATAATGCAAATATGAGATTAGTAGTTAGAAGTCTAGCTATATATAACAACCTAACAATCTAAGACTGACCGCACACGCTATATTTATACTGGAGGATGTCTTTATAGTAAAATAAAGTCATAGCGGGGTACGCTACCCCACACGCTACGGGTGGACGTCCGCTACTCTTGGCAGACGAGTTGCTGTTTGGCGTGAGATGGGAGGCAGATTGCATGTGCGGCCCCGCTACTGTTGTTATTATTTCAACTAACTAAAAAAATATTCTAACTCACAAACCAAAAATTAAATTCCGTTTACACCATTAAATATGTTTTAATAAATCCTTCGAAACAAAATCTCGCATAGATATATTTAAATAAAGTGAGAAGTGGTCTCCACTGTTGGTAGTTGGTATAGAGAATGATGAGTGTGAAAAAATGTATAGAGAAAAGAATTTTGATGACTAGGATGAATAGAGGATAAATGAATTTAAAGAGTGATGAGTGTGAACAGTCTAAGATGTTACGTAAATTAAACAAATATCTATGACAAGACAAATGAAACAACAGCAATAGACCTAAATGAAATTAGAAACAATGCAAGGGCCAAGGGTTAATCTGTACCATACCAATTGCAAGAGTTGAACCATGGTGCAACAGAAAGGTACTACTATGTGAGTACACAATTGTTTCGTCCTAGGGACCAAGGGACGAACAATTAATAGACAAAACAACAACCGGCCCGCCATGCTTGTACATGGACTCATCAGAACTATGCTCGCCGCCGTTGGAGGGCACGAACAATAATAAAGTTTAAAACAGCATTTGAAAGGTACTCTATGTGAGTGAGATGAATGCATGAACATCATCAGTAGACTGGCTACCCACTATACACTGGGAAGCATATATCTACCACAAATTCACAACCCTCAGGTGCTGCTAAACTGTTCCAAAAGCAGACAGAAATAGAGTAAGCCGGGATTAGAACTTGTGAGACAAGACAATATAATAATGCAAATTTTTGAGAAAATCTGATTATTCGAGAACGTAGTAGGTGAAGCGATCAGGGCACAGCAGTAGTAGGTAAGGCAATGACTTGGCACCCGATTCACCAATCACTATTCTTCTCCACTACTACACAACATGCCCGTGCCCGTGTCCGTTGCTTTTATTTCCCGCACTGCACTGCAGTGCACGCAACGCACGTCGTCAGGCGATCGGATCCATGGAGCTCGTATCCACTACACCTGGTCTCCCAACCCCGCTGCTGCTCTCCACCTTGACGATAGTGTCCGTGGCCGTATGCTATGTCCTCTTCTGGAAGCAGCAGCAGGCGGCGAGGCGAGCGCCGCTGCCGCCCGGGCCGAGGGGCTGGCCCGTGCTGGGCAACCTGCCTCAGCTGGGCGGGAAGACGCACCAGACGCTGCACGAGATGACCAAGGTGTACGGCCCACTGCTGCGGCTGCGGTTCGGCAGCTCCAACGTGGTGGTGGCCGGGACGGCGGCCGTGGCGGAGCAGTTCCTCCGCGTCCACGACGCCAACTTCAGCTGCCGCCCGCCAAACTCCGGCGGCGAGCTCATGGCGTACAACTACCAGGACGTCGTGTTCGCGCCCTACGGGCCCCGGTGGCGCGCGATGCGCAAAGTGTGCGCCGTGAACCTCTTCTCCGCGCGCGCGCTCGACGACATCCGCGACGTCCGGGAGCGTGAGGCCGCGCTCATGGTGAGGTCGCTCGCGGTCACGGATAATGCGCCGGCGGTGGCGCTCGGCAAGGCCGTGAACGTCTGTACGACGAACGCGCTGTCGCGGGCGGCCGTTGGGCGGCGGGTGTTCGCTGCCGCCGGCGACGAGGGCGCCAGGGAGTTCAAGGAGATCGTGCTTGAGGTGATGGAGGTGGGCGGGGTGCTCAACGTCGGTGACTTCGTGCCGGCGCTCCGGTGGCTGGACCCGCAGGGCGTGGTGGCCAGGATGAAGAAGCTGCACCGCCGGTTCGACGACATGATGAACAGTATCATTGCAGATAGTAGGAAGGCCAGGGCTACGCCAGCCGGAGAGGAAAGCAAAGATCTGCTGGGCTTACTGCTGTCGATGGTGGAGGACGAGCGGCCGTTGGCCAGCGGCGACGAAGCCAAGATCACCGAAACCGATGTCAAGGCACTTATTTTGGTAAGTTCTCCGGCCTCGATCGTTTTCAATATCATAATATCATATTCTGCGTCATTTCCAAAGGAACCATGTGTGTGTGTTTTATGTACAAATCGAACCATGTGTTAATTAGCCTTTTGGCCACAAACAGTCGAAGCTAAAAAATCTTTATACGTACGTATAGCTAGTAACGTGAATCTCATCGATCGGCAATATAAATAGTTAGATATGCCCCTACACTGTACTATATATAGGTACGGCAGTTTAGTTGTCATCCAAAAACTTTACGTCTTATCACATTAAATATTTAATCATATATAAGGAACATTAAACGTAAATAAAAAATAATTAATTGTAGACAAATCTTTTAAATCTGATTAGTCTATCATTAGATACTAATTGCTACAGTAACATATGTGGTAATGATGGATTAATTAGATTTACTTAATTCGTCTCATGGAAGACGAATTCTATAATTTACTTTTTATTAGTATCCAATGTCACATGCGATATCTCATGTGATGTGACACTCAAAAACTTTAAACCACAAACTAAATAAGCTTTTAAATATGCCTAGCTAGTAAGGTTGTCTCTAACAGTAGATGCATTGTAAGACCAAAACTCAAAATAGGTGTCCAACCAAATACCTATATAGAAGATCCATTTCACGTGTCAAAAGAAAAAAATATTTTAGATTTTACTGTTGAAGAAAACTTTTTTATGGGTAATAAATTATTTACCTGTAGTGCTACCAAACGCGTGGAATGAGTCTGATAGGTTGAGTATCTGTTGTTGGAGACATAATAATATCAGCGCCAGTCACTGCTACATGAAAACTACTGTGATGTCCATTTTTTATAAAACAAAATAGTAATAAAAGGAATGCACCAGCGGCGCCCACGTCGACGCCACCGGCTTGTGCCCACAGCCCCGTGCTGCCGGTCATGTGATGTCCATTTTTTATAAAACAAAATAGTAATAAAAGGAATGCACCATCGGCGCCCACGTCGACGCCACCGGCTTGTGCCCACAGCCCCGTGCTGCCGGTCATGCCCACATTGTGGCGGCCCAGCAGAGAGAGGGAAAGATTGAACACAACGTCACATATCTATTCGTCGTAGAGAGAGGTGCAATCGTCACATCACAGAGAGAGTGAGGGATTCAGGACGTCACAGATCCATTCATCAAGTCAGAGAGATTCACGCACAATGACAATAGCCTGACGATGGCCTCGATCGAGAGGAATGATGTGGACGTCGGCAGCTGACATCTCTCTTCACTAACTACCACGTGAAGAAGACACATGATGTGGACGTGACTGCCTTATCGTATTTTGGTTAAAAAGTGTGATTAGAAACAGACTTTTGTTTCTTGGTTTCTCTTCCAATATTTTATCTTTTGCTAAATAATTGATCGGCTTATTAGCTATAGAAACAGTGATTTCCTCTCACAGAAAAACAGTCAAAAATAATATCAGTCAGTTTATCAATCACCAAAACGATTAAGCGAATAGGTGGACGAGCGCTCGCTGACGCTCTAGTTGTTGACGCTGCGGAGCGCTTGTCGGGGCATACGCGCTAGAGCCCGTGCTCCGCGAGTTGCGCCGCCTATGCTAGGAGAGCGAGCTGCAGGAGGCACGAGAGAAGAAGAGGGCCGGCGTGAGTTGGGAGACAAGGACCGGAGCACCCATCCGCCCAGTGCTCGGCTTCCCGGGCCTCGTCGTCGGAAATTGGCCCGCCTCCCTCGTACACTTGCTCGGGCTCCGCGCTTTATCTGTGGGAAGTGAATACACGGCAGGCTGTCGGAGTAACTTGTGCCTCTTGCACGAACTTTTTCAGGGATAGTGCGCGCATCAGAGAACGAATTTGTTCAGTCTCTATGACTCTATTTCATGGTACCAAAATGACCAGCAAGCTACTGCTTTCGGTTGTCGATGATATAAATGATAAATGGCCAATAATCGAGCTTTTTACCTGATCTGATCGCAACACCCTAACCCAATATATAGCGACGATGTGTACGTGACAAGTAGATAACGCCACTGTGTCTATTGCTCATGCATGCATGGCTGGTGGACACGCCAGAACCTGTTCATCGCAGGGACCGACACCACATCGACCATAGTGGAGTGGTCGCTGGCGGAGCTGATCCGGCACCCGGACATCCTCAGGAAGGCACAGGAGGAGCTGGACGCCGTGGTGGGCCGCGGAAGGCTGGTCGCCGAAGCAGACCTCCGGCAGCTCACCTTCTTCAACGCGGTCATCAAGGAGACGTTCCGTCTACACCCGTCGACGCCGCTCTCCCTTCCTCGCATGGCCGCCGAGGAGTGCGAGGTCGCCGGCTACCACATCCCCAAGGGCTGCGAGCTGCTCGTCAACGTGTGGGGCATCGCGCGTGACCCGGCGTTGTGGTCTGACCCGCTCGAGTTCCGCCCTGCCAGGTTCCTGCCGGGCGGACCGCACGCCGACGTCGATGTCAAAGGCGGCGACTTCGGGCTCATACCCTTCGGTGCCGGCCGGAGGATCTGCGCCGGCCTCAGCTGGGGGCTGCGGATGGTCACGCTCACTAGCGCCACCCTTGTGCACGCGTTTGATTGGGAGTTGCCGGCAGGACAGACGCCGGGCAAGCTCAACATGGAGGAGGCCTTCACCTTGCTGCTACAGCGGGCCGTGCCGTTGATGGCTCATCCAGTACCCAGGCTGCTACCATCAGCATATGAGATCGCATAATAAATTAAAAAGGCTCCAGGGACTGGTGAGATTGAAATTGTGAGCTCGCGGTCTCACCTCTGTTGTATCAAGTAAATTGGCATGAAAGACAAGGTGTTTTATGTATTGTTCTCCACTTTGATTGTTTTGTATTAAAAATGTTCATGCTCTGGCTAATATCTGTAATGAAATGTTTATGTTTTGACATGCATGTTTATGCTCCTCGATCTCCTCACTTGTTTAAAGCTCACATTCTGTCTTGTTGAAAGATATGATCGAGTTGCGGTACTTTGTGTCAATCCATGTTGTTCAGGTAATAAATTTCCTTTCTACTGTACTCTTATTGAGGTTACGTGACGTCCAAGCACAAGTAGTTGGGGTTGTTGATTAGCAAAGTATTCAATGGTTGTTGCATATAGATAAAAGCTGGCCGGCCTAGAGCTTCATGGGACTTGTAGCATCCTTTTCCTCTAGATCAATCAGCACAATATAACTCACAATCCACAATGAACTTCATCTGTCTTTTGTCCTTCTTATTAACCACAATGTACGAAAGTCAAATCATATTTACTCCCTCCGTCCGCAAAAGCTTGCAATTCTAGGTTGGAAGCTGTGTATGTCTGCCAGCATCTCCCAATCCAACCAGTGTTGTGACATGCGCGAGCCATGGAGGACGAAAAATCCATCTAACTACTAGAGGTACATGTGTCTTTTTTTCCTCTTCACTGACTCCACCCCGGGAACCTATAATTGCAAGCATTCCCAGACAAAGGTAGTACCTAGTATCTCGTTGGCTACACAATTGCTTGCAACCTCTGCTTCATGTAACCAACTTAGAGACTGTAGGAGTGAGCACTTGTGCAACATCTTTCTCAATTTTTGTAGCACTAACTCTCTGAATGAATAGACTACAATGCTACAATGTCCAATTTCAGCGTTTACTCATAGTCCTGATAGGCAATGCATGCTCTCACAGTGTTGAAGCATGTATAGTATAGTGACATTTTATAATTAAAGGTCTTATTCGCATGATCGTTTCGGTGGCTGATAAGTCGGCTGGCGCTGTTTTTGGCGATTTTATTGTGAGAGAACAAAGAAAAACATTGTTTCCGTGATTGATAATCCGGCTGATAAGCCAAGTGAACAGGGTGCAAGATGTGTATGCAATGTTATTGAGTTTAGGCCCTCAATTCATTAATTACTCATCGACCCCAAGAAATAACACCTCACTTGATATACTCCCTCCATACTAAAAAAACTTGTCGTTTTAGAAAACGGCACGGTCTCCAAAGTATAACTTTGATCGCTTATTTTTTGAAAAATATTTATTAAAATATAATATATGTATATTTTTTATGGAAGTATTTTTCAAGACAAATCTATTGATATGATTTTCACATTTTTAAACTCAACAACTTAAAAGTTATTCATGATTTATATTCATAATGTTTGACTAAAATTTTGTTCTAAACGACAATTTTTTTAGTATGAAAGGAGTACAACACACAATGGCGGGTTACTCATTTAATACATCTGATGCACCCAAGGCTCCTCCCTTTTAAGTTTATTCGATCCTCTGTAAACAATCTATCCATTTCCTTTGAAGCTCTTCTATATAGAACAATAATAGTATATAAATGTATTAAATTCGTTCTAAGACCATATCATCATGCAAAATTACGTATCATGATGTGTCCAAAATGCCATTCACACATCATATGATTAGAATTTGACCAAACCATCCAAATTCACCCGCATGAGCTCATCCAGGCTCACTTAAGTCATACTTGACGTATAGAAGATCGTTTTCCTTGGTTGGTCGTATTTATCCATTCTAAGAGCATCTTCAAAAGACTCTCCATATCTTTTCTAAATGTTAGGAATAGAGATTTTAGTGAAAAAATAGCCTCCAACAGCTTATCTAAATGGTCATCCAAATATAGTCATCTTCTATTCCGGATTTTTCGCTAGCCAAATATAGAAGACGAGAATAACTCTCTAGACTGTGCATGAGATATAGAAAAGCTGTTGGAGAGTATAAATATATAGAAAACGATTTTTACTCAAATGACTCTCTAAATGATGATTTAGAGAGTAAATTTTACAAAGGCTCTTGGAGATGCTCTAAGATACTAGTAAAGTGTTTGGTTGTTCGTATAAAAATATATGGTGTGGGATAAAAGTAGTTATTTTATAATCACATTTAGTAGTCTTTATTTTTCTTATTAGAACTTAATTAGCTTTTAAATGCACTAATATCACTTAATATATACTAATTATTTATTAATCACATTTAGAAGCAACAACATGCTGGCCCCCCTTCCCCCACCCCAAGATGACGCAATTGTAAGAGCCTGAACGTCACTGCTTCGCTATCTCAGGCACTTCCCAGCTATTTGCAAGTTGCAAACAAGGAACCGGCTTCCAGAGTACCCAGCACCAACCAACCTCGACCGAGTTCCTCTTTTCTGCTTTAAGAAATCCATCATCATTTCTTCCTTTCTTGGGGAACAAGATTGATGTGGAGGGAGCAAATAAGCTGTGGACTGCGATTAGCCAACCGACCGCCGTTTTGACCTCACAACTTTGCTGTCCCCGTGTTACAAGCCTGACCATGCCAACAGCATTTTCTACACAAAGAATTTATTTAAATTCTGCCCTGGACAACTGTAGCGAAACAAATTCCAATCAAATTTAAGTCCGTCTACAGATTTTTTGAGATGGCAGGCCAGGACTGAAATTCTGTGCGACTGAGCCTGCTCTGCTCCTTTAAGCGCGGTGGAAGTGGAAACTACGCTAGTCACGCAACTGCATCTCCGAAATCACCCAATCCCGTGAGCGCCGCCGGTCCGCCCGAGCCCGAAACCACGGTCGCTCTCGCGCCGCGCCGTCTCGGCTATTTTCCCCAACACGGTCACTCGCCGCCGCGGCGTTCCCTCCTCATCAGAACAGAAACAGAGCGAGAAAAATCTCAGAACGCATCTCTAGTGCTTCGACCTCGAGTCCTCGACGCGGGCCCCCCTCCCTCCCTCGCTTGATTGGATCCGGACGGCCCGGCCCCTCCGCCCTCCCATGCGCACGGCGCCGCCGCGGCCGACATGACGCTCGCCTCCCTCGCCCGCGCCCTCGGCCGGTCCGCGCGCTCCTCTCGGCCGCGCCAGGTGAGTCCTCCCCCTCTTACCCCCTCCTCCCTTGCCCTCTATCCTCTCGCGCTCATCCGCCCCGCCCCGCCCCGAGGTCTGACCGGTCTGACCTTCCGCTGTTCCTTTTAGGGTTTCCAGCTCGGGGGCCTCCGGCAGACGCCCGCGCCGCCGCTGCCGCCGCCTGTTCACGGCGGTGAGGGCGGGGCGATAGGATTTACCCGCAGTTACCTAACTGCTGCATCGTCAGCAGCTCTTGGGAAGCCCGCCGCGGGCAAGACTGTGGATTGGAGATACATCCTTGCCAGCCCACAGTTCCGACGCCTCTTCTCGGACGAGTCCAAGAAGAGTACGTTACTCCTTTTTTATGAGATTATTATTGTTATCAATGAGTTTGAGTTTGGTGGCCCTGTTTCTGAAACTTTGCTCCTGTTCTGATTTTAGACTACGAAAACTATTATCCGAAGGGTAAAAAGGAGGTGCCGAAAGGAGATGGGAGTAACAAATCTGAATCGAAGCGTAAGTTACCATCGTGCTTCACTTGGTTGTGTAGAGGGTAGTCATGTTATGGATGCAAAAAAATATCATAGCTTTTCATGCGCCCATAGTAAATGGAATTGGTGCATATATTTGAATTGACTAACAGGTTGGACAACTAATGTGTGATTTGTTGTGCTTTGGTGAATTGTTATACCGGTTATAATTTATATATAGCTCTTGGAATAGAAATGTATAACGATTTATGCACACTGTGCTTCGATGTGTAGTTTTGTGGCATCAGTGCTAACTATTTCACTTTTGATGAAATGCAATCTTGTGGTGTGCAGAGGAATCCAATACAGATGAGGGATGGAATTTCCAGGAGAATGCTATGAAACACATGCAGAATTTCCTTGCACCTCTATTGATTCTTGGCCTTATGCTATCATCCATGTCATCTAGCACCTCAGACCAGAAGGAGGTGATTACTTTCCTACTCTGTTAACTCTGTTGGGAATAGTTCTGCAAGTCGATAGTTTCATTTGTTCCTTTTTCTGGTAAGCTATTTTTGTTGGTATGTTTAGTCCCCTAAGAACTGGTAATATATGTATTTTTGTTCTGTTCACACTTGCATAATTTGTTTGTCAAACTTCAAAGAATTGGAGGAAAAAGACCACGCCACCATATAGGTTTTAAAAGGCTAGGCACTGTATTTAACTAAGCTATGAAAACACCAAGGAGTAGGACTGTAAGAGACAATGACCTTAGAGACAATACACTATTGCAGATTAACCTTTGTGTAATTTACTGGCCTAAATTGAAATTCTTTTCATTGATCCTCTTGTGCCGATGCATGGGAGAATTGTTAGTTTGCTACCATTTGCTTTGTGCTTGAAGTTCTCTTTCCTAGCCTTTGAGTGAATGTATTATTGGGAATTCATTGTTTTGTGTAAATGAAAAATGTCGAACAATATCGCTTCATGTAAGCATATACATTCCCTTCTAAGTGTGCATACTATTATAGTGGTTCATTACAATATCTTTTGTATCAAACATCTGCAGATAAGCTTCCAAGAGTTCAAGAACAAGTTACTAGAACCTGGTTTAGTTGATCGCGTTGTTGTTTCGAATAAATCAGTAGCAAAGGTCTACATCAGGAATTCACCTCATCCAAAGAGCCAAGGCCAAAATAGTGATACCCATATTTCTACCACTGATGTTCCAGGCAAGCCTGCTCCCAGCAGATGCAAGTATTACTTCAATATTGGTAGTGTTGATTCATTTGAAGAGAAGTTAGAGGAAGCCCAGGAAGCTTTGGGAATAGATCCACATGACTTTGTCCAGTAACTTATGTTGCCGAAGTAAATTGGTTCCAAGAAGTTATGAGGTTTGCCCCAACAGCATTTCTTGTTGGTCTGATATATTTTATGGGAAAAAGGATGCAGAGTGGTTTCAATATTGGAGGTGGCCCTGGCAAAGGAAGAGGAGGTATTTTCAACATTGGAAAAGCTACAGTGACGAAGATGGACAAGAACTCCAAAAATAAGGTTTGCTATTTCTTTTCTTACATCACCTGTTTTACTGTTTCACTTGGTTCTGTATTTGGTGGATGATAAAAGCAATCTGGCCCAAATGATTTTTCATGCAAAGGCTAATTCTTGACCTCTGATAACTCCAATTGCTTAGTTTTGTGGTAGCTTTATTTATCCTTTTCTTAAGAAACTAAGTAAGCTACATAAAATTCCTGGATGTGTCTTTTCACTAACGCCTACTTTTCTGTTGGTCCAGGTGTTTTTTAAGGATGTAGCCGGTTGTGATGAAGCAAAACAAGAAATAATGGAGTTTGTGCATTTCCTTAAAAACCCCAAGAAGTATGAAGATTTGGGAGCTAAAATACCCAAAGGTGCTCTACTTGTAGGCCCTCCTGGGACAGGGAAGACTTTGCTTGCCAAAGCTACAGCAGGAGAGTCTGGTGTGCCATTTTTGTCTATTTCTGGTTCAGATTTCATGGAAATGTTTGTTGGTGTTGGACCATCCAGGGTACGAAACTTGTTCCAAGAAGCTAGGCAGTGTGCTCCTAGTATTGTATTCATTGATGAAATCGATGCTATTGGTCGTGCAAGAGGACGTGGAGGTTTTTCAGGTTCAAATGATGAACGTGAGAGTACTTTGAACCAGTTGCTTGTAGAGATGGATGGATTTGGAACAACTGCTGGTGTTGTTGTTCTTGCTGGGACAAATAGACCTGACATCCTGGATAAGGCATTATTAAGGCCAGGAAGATTTGATCGCCAGATAACAATTGACAAGCCAGATATAAAGGGTCGTGATCAAATATTCCGCATATATCTTAAAAAGCTTAAGCTGGACAACGAACCATCATTTTATTCGCAAAGGCTAGCTGCCTTGACACCTGGGTTTGCAGGAGCTGACATTGCCAATGTTTGCAATGAAGCTGCTCTAATTGCTGCGAGAAGTGAGGAAACGAAGATTGCCATGCAGCATTTTGAGTCTGCAATTGATAGGATTATTGGTGGTTTGGAGAAGAAAAATAGGGTAAGAGATCAGTAGTATAACCTATTAAGCTGATTTATGAGATTTGTTTCAATGTCTTACTTTTGGATCCTAATTAAGTAACTTGGCAGCCTTCTTTTTCTATGTAATGTCATTCTTTTTATACATGTAATTAATTTCATTCCTTATTCTGGCCTCTGAGCATGTTAACCCTTTTGCAGGTCATTAGCAAACTGGAGCGCCGTACTGTTGCTTACCATGAATCTGGACATGCCGTTGCTGGATGGTTCTTGGAGTATGCAGAGCCTCTTCTGAAAGTTACAATTGTTCCTCGTGGAACAGCTGCTTTAGGCTTTGCACAGTACGTCCCAAACGAAAATCTTTTGATGACAAAAGAGCAGCTTTTTGATATGACATGCATGACATTAGGTGGCCGAGCCGCAGAGGAGGTACAGTTTTCTTTTTTCTCATCTTAATTTTTCTGATGTTCTTATGATAAATAACCATGATTCATGGTTGTTTCTCTTATACTGTTAATTATATACTAACCATTTCAAGCCATTATAATGTTTGAATAGAGTGAATCAGCTGATATTTTGAACTTCCTACATTTGACAAGGACAATAATTATGGCCTGCTTCGTTGATATTATGGCCACTTAAATTATGATCAGATCATGTGAATATGGCCATAGTCTTCAATTTAGTAGAAAAAAATATAATATATTTGGTAACTCAGGATACTGCATCATGTAAACTTTTGATTGCATTTTAAATTTTTAAGGGGACCAGAAGACGATAATATTTTCCAGTATCTCCTCTGCCCATGTGGCCATGTGATAAACGCATCGATACCATTGCATTTATCAAATTGGTTGCCATCTAAATATTGTATATAATCTCAAGTTATTACTTCAAGACATCATAGAAATAATAATCAGTTCCCCGTGTTCCATTGTCTTATGTTGGGATATCTGTTTATTTCACAGTATTATCACCAGAAATTGTTATAAGCATATTGTTGAAAGGCGCTAATTGAGCTTTGTTTCAGGTTTTGATTGGCAAAATCTCAACTGGTGCTCAGAATGACTTGGAGAAAGTTACCAAAATGACATATGCGCAAGTCGCTGTGTATGGTTTTAGTGAAAAGGTTGGACTTCTATCCTTCCCTCAGAGGGATGATGGTTTTGAAATGAGCAAGCCTTACAGTAATCAGACGGCATCCATCATCGATGATGAGGTCCGGGAATGGGTTGGCAAGGCCTATAAGAAAACAGTTGAATTGATAACAAAGCATAAGGAGCAAGTTGCGCAAATTGCAGAATTGCTGCTTGAGAAGGAAGTCCTACACCAGGACGACCTAACCAGGGTACTAGGAGAACGTCCATTCAAGGCACTGGAGCCAACCAACTACGACGTCTTTAAGCAAGGTTTCCAGGATGATGATGACAAGAGCCAAGCACCAGCAGAGAACGCTGAGTTGCCTGATGATTCATCACCCCCACTTGTTGAGGTTGTACCCACGTAGGTTTTTTTTCCCTCTCAACGTTAGAGCTGTACATTGAGTGCTCATTCTCGATAGATTCTTGTTTGTTGTTGCACCATAAGAAAATTGTATAAATTAGCGCCCTCGCTGATTATGCCATTGTGGAAATGCATTTGGATTTCCAGTGTGTCAGTCCGGTTGATAGGATGCCTTGGGCTCTACATGGCATAAGCAAATGTTCTGAATCTTTGTATTCGAATGTTTTGAAAAAATCTGTCTAACTGGGGTGTTGGCGCAAAAAGTGTGCTTGTCCTGTCTGATGGCTTGGCTGTGTGTAGCTGGTAACGACAGTGGCTAAGATGGTGCCTGCCCTGCCTGGAATCTTTGTGGAAGTTAATAGAAAGCAACAAGCCATTGACCTTTGAATTTTTATCAGGTAGCCCTTGTGCTTACTTGTTGGGCATGGTTTTTGCAGGAAAAAAATTTCTATGCATGTATACTACCTTCATCCCCAAAGTATGTAATACCTTGGGGGTTTTTTTAGGACAAAGTAGTGCTCAGTGTGAATTACCTATGTACCCTTATTTATTGTAGCTGAATCATAGTACCAATTAAGGAATAAGCTCTCCTCATTAAAAGAGAATGCATCGAGTCACGCAGATCACAATCTCAAGAGGATATGGACCCAATTTGCTAAAAGTTAAATCATAAAGTTTTTTGGTAGAATTTTAAATGACACCAGACATCACCAGGAGTACATCCGCCTTGTAAATTTTGGGTAGGATATTCACAGAATGCAGTACTAGTCCTACATACAACGCATGTAGATGTACGTACGTCACTACGTGGCCAGCACTATATATGTAATGTAACATGAAGCTGAAGGCTACCCACTACCATGGCTTGAGGTCTCTCGGCGAGCCAGCCGTCCAGTTAAGGACCGTCTGTCCGTTTCTCAAGAAGACATCATCGCCGTGCGGCAGCTTGCGTGCGAGCCCGTTGAGTATCTGGTGGAACGCGTCGCCCGCATGCGCGGGCTGCGGGAACAGCACGGCGCGCTTCATCGCCGGACTCGCGAGCAGCCGCTGCTTCCTGAGCACCACCTCCACGGGGATGGACGTGAGGATGGTGTCCAGCCTCGGGACGTCGTCCTCGGCGACGAACACGCCGATGTCCGCCCACGGGATGGCGTCCGCGAAGGGCAGCACGATGTCGTCGGCGATGACCACGGGGATGCAGCCGAACACGACGGCCTCCACCAGGCGGGGGCTCCAGGGCGCCCACCCCAGCGGGCAGAGGCAGAACACGGCGCGCTGCATGTCCTGGTAGTAGCTCGTCGGGTGCACCGTGGAGATGTCGAACAGCGGGTTGCTCTTGAAGTTCTCCCACACGGCGGCGCGGGCGCCCCGGGCGTAGTACCCGCCCTCGGGGTCGTTGCCGGCGTCGTAGAAGAGGCCCCGGAAGTAGACGAAGATGGACCGCGGGGTGGCCGGGGGCAGACGCTGCGCCTCCATCTTCCACGGCGGCGCGTACGGCGGGACGGTGATGGAACCGTCCTTCATGCACGCGTGGTTCCTCTGCCCGAACGTCTGCACCAGCGTGGCGCGCCGGAGCAGCGGCAGGACCCCGCGCGCCATGGCCTTCTCCTCCTGGAAGTGGAAGCACGCGCCGAAGTCGTGCGGCGTGACGAAGAAGTGGTCGGCGCCCTCGGACCTGTTCCAGTACGGCCAGCGCTCGGCGATCAGCCGGATCGCGCTGCGCATCATCCGCGGGGAGTCGAAGGGCATGGGATGGCCGGAGGCGGTCAGGTCGCAGGTGGTGTACACGGGCGCGTAGAACCAGTCGGCTTCATCTGGGTCCAGGGTCCGGACGGCGCTGGAGAGGAGGGACCGGTGCACGAAGATCTCCGTCGCGAACATGTGCGTCAGGCAACGAGGGTCCTTCTCCAGCGGCTTCGTGTTGTATTTCGCCGGGAGGTCGTACACGTAGACCTTGAGCTTGCCCACAGGGTCGTCCTCTAAAACATCACCGCCACTGCCTCCGTTTTATTGGATTGGGTACATAATGAAACCGTTTGAAACATGCATGGGAATTTTATAGAATAGGAGAATACAACGTTTCTTTAGAGATTCCTATATGCTCAGCAAAGAACACAGAAGGTCTATGGCAGACAATCATCAGAGCTAAATACCTTCAAAAGAACTCTATCTTCTCTGTGACTCACAGAGCTAATGGCTCTCCTATTTGGTATGATCTCATCAAAGTTAAGGATTTTTATTTGCAAGGTAGAAGTGTGAATATTCAGAATGGGGTTAAAACCAGATTTTGGTATGATCCATGGGTCTATGACAAACCCTTATGTGATATTGCTCCAACTCTTTTTAGTTTATGTGAGGAGAAAGACACCAGTGTTGCAGATATGAAAACTGGGAAAATTATCATTACTTTTAGAAGATGGCTAACTAGTGAATTACAAAGCAGTTGGGACAAGATTCTAAATGATGTGCATAACTTTCAGCTTATAGACTCTGATGATATCATAATCTGGAAGTTGGAAAATAACAGAAAATTTTCTGTGAAATCAATGTACAACAATCTGACTAGGAATGAATCTGGTCCTCACTTCAAAAAAATTTGGAAGGGCAAAGTCCCTACAAAAATCAAAAATTTTATGTGGCTCATGGCAAATAATGCTTTATTAACCAAGGATAATCTTCTAAAGAGAAAATGGAAAGGGGATCCAAACTGTTACTTTTGTGATCAAGCTGAAACAATTGATCATCTCTTCTTTAAATGTTGTGTGGCAAGAGTTGTTTGGGCTGTAATTGCAAAATATCTTGGGGCTGACTCCATCCCTACCTCCTTGACACAATGCTGGGCTTGGTGTGATAGATGGTTAGTTAATGGAAAGAAATTCCAGTTATGGGGAACTGCTGCAATATGTTGGGCTATTTGGAAGGCCCGTAACAGAACCTATTTTGAAGGCAAAATCATTAAAAGTCCGATGGAAATCCTTTGCCATGCTTGTTCTCTGATGCGCTACTGGACAGGCTTGTACACTGAGATGGACAAGGAGATGATGATAAATGGGGTCAACACCATGCTGCGGGAGTCGACCAGGATTCTTTCCAACAACGGCGCAGGGGGAGGCCAGAAGAAACTGAAGTCCAAGTCCGATGACAAAGAGCAAGGCGTTTGAAGGATCTGTCTGAAGAAGCTCCGGAGGATAAACCGTAAACAGGAGATCGTGCTGCTTGCTGTGTTGAATCCCACCCGAGTCTTTTTGTGATTTGTAATGAAAGTTCGAAAAACCTCTGGTTCGTCTTGTTGTTTTTCTGGTTGTATGGCCCGGTCTGAGGCAAAAACTAGGTGGTTTTTGGGTCTGGTGCTAGTGCCCTATCTCTGATGCAGAGTTTAGGTTTGCTAGTAGGTCTTAAGTTCTTGAAGTCTTGTTTCTTTCTGCCCTGCTGAAACTCCTGTATTTCCGTTTGTGATGAATGGGAATGAAGAAGGTTCTTCGTGTGGAAAAAAAAAAGAACACAGAAGGTTTTACATCTCAAGTAGGAACTAGGAAGGATATGGCCTTTTGGGAAAGCTTCCACCTATGTACATTTGAAATTTCCATGTCATCAGAAACTGGAAGATCCCCAATGCCTTCACCAGGTGTGCTTTATCACACCCATAGCCAACAGTAAACACCTACATCTACATGGCTACTTTTCCTAAGAAAACAATATTGATTTGTTTTCCAGTTCTGAATGCTATAATTGAAGAATATAAACGTTTCCCCTTACTAGCAATGCATCTTTAAGCTATTATTATGTATAATCAGTGCTAAGCACACTAGGCCCAGAGCTTGAGTTTCATATAGAAATTCATCACACGTAGAGTTTCATATAATCAGACAAAAACTAGTCTGCATTTCAGTTTCATGACGTCTTGGATGGTTTACTGAATGGAGGAAAAGCACAACCAAAAGAGAAAGAGTCCGCCCCCCGCACCTGAGATTCTCTCTGTATGGTGGCCCTGCATCAACTCCTGCCCGTCGGACCCATGGAAGAGCACTGCTGCAGTGGTGACGGCAAGAATGGCGATGAGAAAGAACGACGACCTCATCTTCGTGATGCCCACAAAGCCTCTTGGCAGCACCTGTGGGTCTGTGACTTCTCTTCCCCAAGCTCCCCTTATTGTCCGGTCTCACATTGTAATCACTAGTGTAGTTAAAGAAGAGATGAAAGGCAGGGTGGAAGCTTGCTTCTCTGCCAATTATCCTACCAAGAAGCGTTTGGTGGAGACTGGAGAGGTGAGACGGAGCTTTCCTGGGCTTCCTTCGTTCTTCCTCCTCCCCTGCACACTAACAGACATCACACATCAGGAACGACGACTATGGGCCATGTGTACTGCCGAGGAGAAAGGGAGGAGCAGGGGTAGGAGGAATGCGGGGCGTGCTATACACGGATACACCGACCAGGGTGGCTGCAAGTCGTCCGCCGATCAGCACAAATTAATTTTCGTCGAGCGCGCGAACTGAAAAGTTGGGCTATTTGGGCTATTTCACAGTACTTGGGCCGTTCCGGAAGCCCTCTTCCGCAGGCGCAGCAGGCTCGCTCCACGAGCTGGTGCCTCCCTCTCGTGTAAAGTTTTTTTTCTTTTTTCTATTTGTCTTTTCTCCCTCCCGCGCGTCACTTTCTATTCTCATTTTTTTTTCGTTTTCTAAGAGGAAAAAATAATAAATAAATATAGTGATACATAGGACCTATAATAAAGGGCTACCATCCTCTACCAATGGACTACATACTTGATTCACGTTACTTATAAACAGTGGCGGAGAATAGGGAAAAATCAAGATATGACCTATATAATCTAACAGAATCATGGACTATATTTTATAGCAGCTTAGCTAAATGAAACAGTATACTACTACAGTGGGGATCAGACAAGCTCAAGGTATGGCAGTGGCCTCACCATGCCATACTGAGAGCTCCGCCACTGCTTATAAAATATGTTCAGTTATTAAATTATATCAAACTATTTAAATTCAAATAAAAAGGCATTTCATACTGATAAGAATAATGTTCTAAACCAAAATATGATACAAAATATTGGGAATATAGTAAAAAAATTACGTCATAAGAAAACTAAAATAAAATATAATAGAAAAAATATGTATGTCATAAGAATAGGGCTGAATAACGAGCCACCTCAACTCTTTCTGGATCATTAAGATAACGAGTCATAGCACAAGCCTAGCTCGAGCTAGCTCTTTTAGCTCACGAGTCAGGTATTAAAAACACATAAATATAGTATATATACATTTATCTTAAGATTGAGAATAGTAATTATACAAAAATAATACATAATAAACCATATATATATATATATATATATATATATATAATAAAGAGACAAAATTTCTCTCCCCCATTTTTTGGTCCGTCCATTCTTTTTGATCTTAACTATCGAACAATATATAACCCGTATTTATACAAGTTTGATACGATATCTCGTTCTTAACCTGTACTCATACAAGTTTGATATGAAGTCGAGTTCTAAAACCTATTGGGTCATGTATTTGACCCGGACTCGAAAACAACCGAGTTTCCATACGAATTTTATTCTAATATTGCTCATGATGGAAGATAAATATATTACATATTTTCCTGGCTGATTTCTTTACCAGAGACTTTATCCACACAAGTGTCATCTACTAGGGACCGACGGCCACTTCGTTTTTCTTTCCTTTTCCCACATGTTTCATGCGTTGGGTTTGGAAAGTGTCATCCTCTCTTGGATGGTGTCCGTGATTTTGATATTCCTTTTAGGTATTTTTTTTGTTTTTTCTTTCCTAATAAGTGATGAAGTAGCTATACTTTTTATTACAAAATTAAGATATAATAAATAAAAAAATTATGGATCTTTTAAATGTTGACACTTACTTATAGTGAACAAATATTTCTATTACTATGTTAAAAAAATATTTCTATTACTAAGTTGTTGGTTTTAATTAGGAATAAATAAACTATTGTTTATAATTTTAATCAGCATATGAGTCCTATGACTAACTAATCAGACCAAACAGTAAACTTAAATCTTGAACATTTTGTCATCTAATTAATCTAATCTAACAAAGTTAAATGTTTCTTCAAGCTATGACACATGCCAATGCAAATCTCTAAGTTGTTTCTATATAATAGTGAGCAATACAGCTGGATGTGGAAATTGAAACATGAGGATGACAAGCTAAAGCGAAACGTTTGATACATTTTTTTCTTCCGTTGCAACGCACAGACATGTTGGCTAGTTAAACAAAAAAAGCTGACATGTGTTAATATACACACAAGTTCAACAATAGCTATGGCACATGCCAATGCAAATCTCTAAGTTGTATGTATATAATAGTGAGCAATACGGCTGGATGTGGAAATTGAAACATGAGGATGACAAGCTAAAGCGAAACGTTTGATATATTTTTTTCTTCCATTGCAACGCACGGGTATGTTGGCTAGTTAAACAAAAAAGCTGACGTGTGCTAATATACACACAAGTTCAACAATATGTTATAGTATTACACCATACATCCATAGTCCATATTGTATACCATACATAATGTATTCATAGCCTATTACTAATTATCTATAGATCCATTAAAACAAAACCATAGAGTCATAATAATCTTAAGTTTGCAGGGTTTAAGTCAGTCATCAATCAATTACGAAGTGTTCAAGGCCAGCACATTAACTTGTTAGGCTCGCAAGATGGCTGATTAACGACACAAGCTAAAATATTGGTTCCACTCGTTAAAAATATAGATGAGACAAGCTAAGCCACTAATAAGTTGAGTCGAGCCCATTGATAGAAAAAAACCCATAACCCCTTAGAGTTATCCTGCACTTGGAACAAGAACTAGCTGAAGAAAAATATATAATGATAGTTTTATTCTTTGTCGCTGGAGTTGTTCATACAGCCTTATATACAAACATATTATAAAAAACATCATGGAATATACTATCATAAAACGAGAACATCCGAGAACACATCATACAACAAAATATGTATATTATGCGAGCATTATATGTATCTAATAGAACAGAAGATAATTTAAAAGTAGAGAATGAATAATGAAAGCAAATAACTAAAATAATTAATTACAATAACATAAAAAAGGAGAAAAGGGAAATAAAAGACTAAAAATAAAAAAACAACAAAAATCAATAGGAAACATAAAAGAAAAAAAGGTATAGAAGAAGAAAAAACTACATCTTAAAAGAGAACATCACATGGACCTATTTCAAACACCTAAATTATATCACATAATATTTTACAAGTGCTACACGAATATTAAAAAATAGTCATAGAACATTCCATTTATAATACATGAACATAAGAGAACACATCATAGAACACCTCGTGTGTAGTATGTGAACAATCCAAATTATATGGTAGAATATTAATGGGATACTTTGTGAATAATCCAAAGCATATTATGTCAACATTTCAAGATACATTATAAAACATCATATAAATCTCATGAACTATAAGACATAGAAACTAAACATGAAAATAAAAATATAATTAGATTAATTACATATAATAAAATAGGGAAGAACAAAAAGTAAATTGAAAAATAATAAGAAATTAAATGGAATAATATATGAATGAAAGATAGAACAAATTATAATGGACACCAAAAAATAAAATAGAAAAACCACATAGCGGAGGAAAAGTAAAAAAGGAACATTACACATTGGACGACTTCTTTCAAACGAAGAGGCGCTTACATAAGCTGATGTTGGATGACAGCGAGGAGGTTGTTGGTGCCGGTGAGGAGAGGGGCGGCAAGGTGAGGCCCAAGGCGGCTGCCAAGGTGGTGGTGATGGACTGCACAGAGAGGCAGTACATGGTTGTGATCTTGCGTTGCAGGGACCGACCGAAGCTGTTGTTCGCCATGTGCATGTGCGTGCTCACCGACCTACAGTACGCGGTGTTCCACGACACGGTTGACGTCGAGGGAGCTATCAAGGAGGTCTACCAGGTATGCTGGCTAGCTAGCTAGCGTCGTTGTTTTTTGACCAACAGCTCACCGTGTCCCGACGTGGCTGCAGGAGTACTACATTCGGCACGTCGACGACCACCCGGTGCGCTCCGACGCCGAGCGGACCCGCCTCATCCAGTGCCTAGAGGCCGTCGTCGAGAGGCGTGCCTCTGACATATGAACTCCATCCATCCGTCCCTCGTCGACCCATTATCATCGCCTTGCATGCCAGTGACATTGTCATTGTTCACGTCAGAGCAGGGGTTGGAGCTGGAGGTGAGCACGAAGGACAGGGTGGGCCTGCTGTCGGAGATCACACGCGTGTTCCGGGAGAACAACCTCTCCATCATTCGGGCGGCGATCACGACCAAGGACAACAAGGCGGAGGACACATTCTATGTGTTGGACGCGTACGACAACCCCGTCGATGGCAGAACCATGGATGCGGTGGGCGAGCAGCTTGGGCGTCCATCCTGGGCAGCCTGCTCAAGGGCTCCTTCATCAGATCATACTCAGTAAATCGTAATTGAACACAAGATCTGGACACTGTGCATAACTCTGATTAGTTACACAAAATCTAGGCATTGTACATAACTCTAATTAGTTACACAAGATCTGTCCATTATACAGAACTCTAATTAGTTACACAAGACCTAAGCATTGTACATATATTGCTTAATCAAGACCTGTGCATGATACATATATAAATCTAACGTGGGTTAGGAAATAGTGAAGTTGGACATGGTTCCTGCATGGTACATTTGCACAGTAAACCATATGGTAGCCGACTCAAGGGGTATTTTCCACAACTATGTGCTAGAGCACATGTTATCTTAGCCCTCTACTATGTGAAGAATCATGGATCCTTGTGTTTAGGCGATTAACGACAATGCTAAGTCACTATGACTAACGTGTGTTTTGCAGAGGCAAAGTCATTTGTGTTAGGTCATTAGTGATACAATTTGAATGGGCTTAATGGATATTCATGCCCCAAGATGGAAATCGTTTCGGTTGCAAAGGATGATGATACAAGTTGAAGACTAGGCTAGTTCTTAGTGCCATAAGGTTGAGAAGACACTAAGTATAGCTAGGGTTTTGTTTTTCCTTTGACCGTACTATAAAGGGGGTATGAGATTAGTAGCTTGACCTAGAAGAGTTTAGGAGAGTGGGTATATGCACACTTGTCACAACTAGTCCTAGAGACCTTGCTTTCAGCCCTTGGTTAACCCTAGAAATGGTAGGAGCAAAATCCCTTGAGAGATCTCAACAAAATTAGTTGAAATAGGGAGAGAAAGAGGCTCCGGACCAGTCTGCCAAGTAGGCGTCGGACCAAGGAGAGTGGTCCGACGGTCCCTGACTTAGGCAAAAGTCCAGATCGAGAAGCTCTGGACCACCTGTCTGGAGAGCGTCGGACCATAGGAAAATGGTCTGATGGCTAGTGTCAGAGAAAGAGAGCCTGAAAGAAGGCTCCGGACTAGTTCGACGGTGAGTCCGACGCTTCAAGACAGGAGGTTGTTTTCATACAGTAAGCTCTCTGGCTTCGGACCAGAGCGTCGGACCAGGGCTCCGGACCAAGGAGAGTGGTCCGGTGGTTCGAAGAAGAGAAAATGTTTTCACTCAGTGAGCACCTTGGCTCCGGACCAGTGCGTCGGACCAGGGCGTCGGACCAAGTAGAGTAGTCCGACGGTGCCTGAGTCTAAATTTAGAGTGAGCTCCGGACCAGTGTGCTTGGTTCGGTGGTGTGAGCTCCGGACTAGTCCGGTGGCTTCGCAGAGAAAAGAAAAGGCAAAAAACGGCTAGTTTTGGAGGTGGGGACTATTTATAGTTGCCCCCTTCGTCCTTAGGAGCTCTCTTGGCCATTGTTTCAGCTGGTGACACCTTGAGAGAACCTTTGGAGAGTCAATTGCCTAGTGAGGGAGAGATTAGAGAGAGTTCATCTTGTTCTTCCCTCCTAGAGTGATTAGGAGTGACTTATGTGCATCCATCCACCCTCCTAGCCTTGAGTTGGTCAAGTGAAGGTCTTGTGCTTGTTACTCTTGGTGTTCGACAGCACCTAGACGGTTTGGTGGTGTTCAGAGGAAGTGATCGCCGGAAGATTGTCGGCGGCTCTTCTCCAAGCTTCTGTGATCGTTTGTGGGCGATTCACCGAGCCGGAGTGGCGAAGAATCAGCCCGTAGAGAGCACTCTACCCTTGTGCGGGTAGAGGGGGAGCGATACCTTGCGAGGTGCTCCAATGAGGACTAGGGGGATGTGTCGACACCTCGATACCTCGGGAAAACATCGCTGCGTCACTGAGAATCTCTTTTCCCTAGCTCTTTACATTTCCGCATTACATTCCACCTTGTTGTTATCTTTCCTACTAGAAATGCTTAGGTTGTTCTTAAATTCCATGAACTCCTACCGCTTTCTAGCTAGGACACACGGACGGTAGGCACTAGGGGGTGATTGGCATTTGATAGGTTTTCATATTTGCGTTAGAAATTTAAAACAAGCCCAATTCACCCCCCCCTCTTGGGCATCTTAATCCTTTCAATTGGTATCGGAGCCTTGTTGCTCTAAATTAGGCTTCACCGCCTAGAGCAAGATGTCCCATGGGGATGGACCGCCACCCATGTTCGATGGGGATGACTTTCCTTATTGGAAAGTGCGGATGGAGGCCTACCTTGAGGCCGTGGATGTCGGCGTTCACAAAGCCGCCACCATAGGCGGAACAGTGTTCGCTGAGGATCCCTACTTTGAGAAGAACAATGCCAAGGCAAAGAACATTCTTTTCCGTGGCATTTGCAAGGATGTGTTCAACCGTGTGCGAAATTGCAAAACCGCGCATGAAATTTGGACAAACATTTGCGCTCTACACGAGGGCACCAAATGTGAAGGAGAAGAGCGTTATCACCTCATCATTGCTAAGTTAAATGCTTTCACCATGCTATCTCATGAAAATGCTAATGAAATGTACTCTCGCTTGAATGTGCTTATAGAGGAGTTGAATGACCTTGGGCTCTCCCAAATGACACCGGCCGATGTGGTGCGCAAGATACTTTGTGTCCTACCAATAGACAAGTATAGCCACATCGTCACGGTCCTTCATCAAGGCGATCTCTCCACAACTACACCAACACAAGTGTTGGACAAGATCAATGCTCATGAGATGTACATGAAGATCAATGATGGAAGTCCATCCTCCTCCAAGAAGAAAGAGAAGGAGGAGAAGAAGGACTTGGCTCTCAAGGCATCTTCTAAGGAGAAGTGCAAGATTCAATATGTCATTGAGGGTGCAAGTGATGATGATGAAGACAACATCGCTCTTATGGTGAAGAAGACCACCAAGATGTTGAAGAGGCTAAACAAGAATGGAGTCAAGTTTGACTCAAAGAAGAAGAAATTCTTCACAAGCTCTTCAAGGAAGCCAATCTCCCAAATGAAGTACTACAATTGCGGCACTCTTGGTCATCTAGCTCATGCGTGTCCCGAAGAGAAGAAAGACAAGTTCAAGAACAACAAGGTCAAGAACTTCAAGAAGAACAAGGGCGGCAATGATGACTCAAGTGATGATGACAAGAAGCAAGACAAGCCATACAAGAAGAAGAAGAACTTTAACTTCCACAAGAAGAAGAAAGATGGCAAGGCTTACATTGTGGGTGATTGGCTCATCGATATTGATGATTCAAGTGACTCCTCCGATGATGAGAGTGAAGAAGAGAAGGTGGCCGCATTAGTGATTGGTTCTTCTATTCCACCGCCACCTCCTCCTTCATCGTCGAGCTCATCCTCTACACACCTATGCCTTATGGCTAAAGGTGATAAGAAGGTACAAAAAGAGGATGATGTTGATGACCTCTCTAGTGATGATAGTGACGATGAAGAAGCACCTTCATATGATGAACTAATTAAAATTTGCAACAAGTACGCTAGCATCATAAGGAAGTACAAGAGTAAAAAATGACAAACTTCTTGAAATCAAAGAAAACTTGCATGATAAGCTTGACACCTTGTCTAGTGCTAATGATGATTTGAAGCTTGAGATTAATTCTCTCACATCTAGCACTAGGGAGCTCAAAGCCTCTCTTAAGCAAGCCAATGAGAAATATGATAAGCTTGAGAGGTCATCCCAAGAGCTTCACACAAGGTATAACTTGCTAAAAAATGACTACAACCAAGTGTAAAGTGATCATGGCACACTAGTGGTAGCAAATGAATTGCTTACTCAAGATCTTACACATGTTGCTACTAATCCGTGTGCTAAGTGTGCAAGTGCTACCTCTTGTGAAATCGAGCTTGATGATGTGGCTCTTGAGCAAAGTGCTAAGTGCAAGGGCAAGAGAGTTGTAGAAGCCGACAAGTATGATGATTATATGAAGATGAGAGAAGAGAACTCAAAGCTCAAGGAAGAGCTAATCAACCTCAAGGCAAACAAGCCCTTCACCATCAAGCCGCCTCAAGAAGAAGACAAAGATGCTATCACTTTGATCAACTCTCTTAGAGAAGAAATTGCCAAGCTCAAGAATGACAAGACCAAGCTTACAAGTGGTCTTCAAAAGTTCACCAAGGGCCACAATCTCCAAAGTGAGCTTCTAATGAGCACCGTCATGAAGAATGACAAGACCGGTATTGGGTTCAAGGAAAACCAAGTGATGAAGGCCAAGGTCAAGATTGAAGCCAAGAACTACTACAAGAACAAGTACAATGTCTACAATCAAGAGAAGCCAAAGCCCAAGCCTAAGAGGTGTTTTGGATGTGGACAAATTGGTCACTTCGAGTTTCAATGCAAGACTCTACTTCCCAAGACCTTGTCCAAGCACACTAGGCCATTTGCTCATGATGCTCACTATGTCATCAACAAAGATTCCAAGGGTAAACCACTTGTGGTGTTCCTTGGACCACCAATGAAGAACAAGCCTAGGGTTCTTTGGGTTGCTAAGGAGTTGGTTGACAAGGCAATGGGGCCCCGCACTAAGGAGGTTCCCAAACAACAAGCTTAACTCCAAGTTGCTTGTGTGTAGGTGAACTACAAGACCGGTGGGAGCCATTGGGTAATTCATAGTGGTTGCACTCAACACATGACCGGCGACCTACGGATGTTCACCACACTTGATGAGGATTGTGCAAATCAAGACAAGATTACTTTTTGGGGATAATTCAAAGGGCAAAGTTCAAGGCTTAGGCAAAGTGGCTATCTCTCAAGATCAATCAATTTCCAATGTCTTGCTAGTACAATCTTTGAGCTTCAATTTGCTATCGGTCGGTAAACTTTGTGATCTCGGGTTTCAATGTCTCTTCACTCCAAATGAGGTGATTGTGACCAAGATTGAAGATTCATCGATGATATTCAAAGGGTTCCGGCACAACAACCTCTACTTAGTGGACTTCACTTCAAATGAAGCTAACTTGCAAACTTGTCTATTCTCCAAGAATTCTTTAGGTTGGCTATGGCATAGAAGATTAGCACATGTGGGCATGTCAACCTTGAAAAAGCTGGTCAAGAAGGAAATGGTTAGAGGAATCAAGGATGTGGTGTTTGAGAAGGACAAACTTTGTAGTGCATGTCAAGCCGGCAAACAAGTGGCAAACACTCATCCAACCAAAGCTTTCATGTCAACCTCAAGAGTCCTAGAGTTGCTACACATGGATCTATTTGGCCCTACCACCTATGCTAGTCTTGGAGGAAATCTTTATTGCATGGTGGTAGTGGATGACTACTCTCGATACACTTGGGTGTTCTTTCTTCAAGACAAGGGAGAGACACAAGGCATCTTCAAGAAGTTTGCTACAAGAGCTCAAAATGAATTTGATGTGAAGATCAAGAAGATTAGAAGTGACAATGGCACCGAATTTGTGAACACAAAGATTGAAGATTATTGTGATGAAGTGGAGATCAAGCATGAGGTGTCCACCATATATACTCCACAACAAAATGATGTTGTAGAGAGGAAGAACCGGACGCTCATAACTCTAGCAAGGTCTATGCTTGATGAGTACAACACTCCGGAGAAGTTTTGGGCGGAGGCAATCAACACCGCTTGCTATGCGGCAAACTGTCTCTTCGTCCAAAGGCTATTAAAGAAGACCCCCTATGAGCTTGTCAATGGGAAGAAGCCGGATATTTCATTCTTCCGGGTGTTTGGTTGCAAGGTGTACATCTACAAGAAGCGCCAACACTTGGGTAAATTCCAACGGCGGTGTGACATTGGTTTCCTTGTTGGATATTCACTTAAATCCAAGGCATACCGTGTATTTAACAAAGCCACCGGTTTAGTTGAAGAAACGTATGACTTGGAGTTTGATGAAACTAATGGTTCCCAAGGAGCGCTTGAGGATATTGATGTAGGTGATGAACCCTTGAGGGAGGCAATGAAGAATATGCCAATTGGTGCTATCAACCCGCAAGAGGTGGTAGAAGTTGAAGATGAAGCAAATCAAGATCCTTCTCCACCTCACACGCCTTAAGTTGATGAAGAAGATCAAATGAGGGAAGCTCAAGAAGACACTCACATTCCTCAAGATCAAGCCGAGGCCGAAGCAAGCAATGTTGAAGCACCACATCCCCCTTCTCAAGAGACAAATAGAAGATCAACACCTATCCTTCAAGCTCACCCCCATGATCAAATTATAGGGAGTCCATCAAAGGGAGTAATGACTCGCTCTAGACTTGCATCTTATGTTGAACATCACTCGTTTGTTTCCTTTGTTGAGCCTACTAGTGTTGAAGAAGCACTTGCGGATCCGGATTGGGTGAATGCCATGCATGAAGAACTCAACAACTTCACCCGGAACCAAGTGTGGACACTTGAAGAGAAGCCAAAGGATGCAATAATCATTGGCACCAAGTGGGTGTTTAGGAACAAGCAAGATGATCAAGGAGTGGTTGTGAGGAACAAAGCAAGATTGGTGGCAAAGGGGTTCTCTCAAGTAGAAGGACTCGATTTTGGAGAGACTTTTGCTCCGGTTGCAAGACTTGAAGCCATCCGTATCCTTTTGACGTATGCCTCACATCACAAAATGAAACTTTTTCAAATGGATGTGAAGAGCGCCTTCTTAAATGGTTTCATCAATGAACTTGTCTATGTCTTACAACCTCCTGGGTTTGAAGACCCAAACTTGCCTAATCATGTGTATAGGTTGTCCAAGGCACTCTACGGATTGAAGCAAGCTCCAAGAGCTTGGTATGAGAGGCTAAGGGACTTCCTAATCAAGAAGGGCTTCAAGATCGGGATCGTCGACACAACACTATTCACCAAGAAGCTAAATGGAGAGATCTTCGTTTGCCAAGTATATGTCGATGACATTATATTTGGATCAACAAACCAATACCATTGCAAGGAGTTTGGTGACTTGATGTCCAAGGAGTTCGAGATGTCAATGATTGGCGAGCTAACCTTCTTCCTTGGCTTTCAAGTGAAACAAATGAGAGAAGGGACCTTCATCTCTCAAGAAAAGTACACTTATGATCTACTTAAGAAGTTCAAGATGGAGGATTGCAAGCCAATCAAGACCCTGATGCCTACTAATGGGCATCTCGATCTCAATGAGGGAGGTAAACCGATTGACCAAACTCTTTATCGTTCTATGATCGGTAGTTTATTTTACCTCACCGCATCTAGGATGGATATCATGTTTAGTGTGTGTATGTGTGCTAGGTTTCAAGCAAGCCCTAAGGAGTCGCATCTCTGTGTGGTTAAAAGAATCCTTAGGTACATAAGGCACACCCCTAGCATGGGTCTTTGGTATCCTAAACGAGCTCCCTTCCAACTAGTTGGCTATTCCGATTCGGATTATGCCGGGTGTAAGGTTGATAGGAAGAGTACCTCCGGCGGGTGCCACATGCTAGGAAGATCGCTTGTTTCTTGGTCCTCAAAGAAGCAAAACAGTGTGGCATTGTCAACCGCCGAGGCGGAATATATTGCCATGGGAGCAAGTTGTGCACAAATCTTATACATGACCCAAACGCTTCTTGATTACGGCGTTGTTTTAAAAGAGGTTCCACTTTTGTGTGATAATGAAAGCACCGTAAAGCTTGCTAACAACCCGGTTCAACACTCTCGCACCAAGCACATAGATATTCGCCATCACTTTCTTAGAGATCATGTGGCTAGGAAAGACATCACACTAGTTGGAGTTAAGAGCGAAGATCAATTGGCGGATATCTTCACAAAACCACTTGATGAAACAACCTTTTGTAGGTTGAGAAGCGAGTTGAATGTGCTTGATCACTCTAACTTCACTAAAAGATGAACTTGTGTGAACCTTGCATTCATTTGTAATATATCATGTTTAATTTGGTAATGCACATAGGCTTGGCTAACGCGGTTGAGATAACCGCCCTCAAAGCGTGTGACAAAGCTTAACCACGGTTTAAACTTGCAAGCAACCTAGATTCAAATTCCGTTTTGCATTGCATATGCATGAATGTTGCTTCTTCATTTCTTTTCGGTTAAGTTTTTGGTCATCCTCTAGGTTCATCACTTAGGGGGAGCAATTCAACGCTCTAGCTTCAGCTAATACCCCTCTTGTGCTCCTATGGTGACCCTTGGAGGTTTATTGAACTATTTTTTTATGAAAACTAATCCTAGCCTATGGCAAACTATTTCTAAATTGAGGGTTTAAGAGATGGTTCTTATGCTAAGTCCAACAAGTGCTTCTCTTTACTCTTTTGTGTTGGTACTTGGCCAAGAGAAAAGATTGAAGAGAAAAACAGGAAAATTCAGAGCAAAATCAAGCACCAGACCACCCTCCGGACCACTCTGCATGGTCCGACGCTCAGTGGTCCGACGCCCTGTCCTTCTCTGTATAAAAATTCTCCAGTCACAGAAACCGTCGGACCACCGTCCGACGCTCCTCCGGACCATAGGCAAGTGGTCCGGTGCCTCTGTCAGTTCCCCCCAATTCAGTCTAAAGCACCGTCGGACCAGTCCGGTGAGTAGTCTGACGCCTTGGTCCGGTGGTCGGGTGCTTCCTGTATGGTTTCTTTTTCTTCTCTGGTACCGTCGGACCACCCCGTCGGACCAACCTCCGGACCATGCATAGTCGTCCGACGCTCGGAATTTTTGTGCTTAACCCCCCGCGTGAGCACTGTTCCGTCAGTTCCTTCTCCTCCGTAAATCCATACGCCGCACCGCCGCTTGCCCTAGCGTCGCCGCCCGCTCGCCTGCGCCCTTCTCGCCGCCGGTGAACACCTCACCGGAGCGCCGCCGTCACGCCTCCTCGCTTCACTGCTCTGCTTTCCCTCCTAGCCGAGCAACAGCAGCCCCAACTCGCTCACCGCCGTCTGCCACCTCCTCCACCACTCACCGCCGACGTTCCTCTCGCTGGCGATCTCGAACCTGTCCTGCCCCACCACCAGCTCCCTCCCAAAGCTAGTGCAACGCTAGGGTTACACCCCTTCTGTTCTCTCCTTCTGCCAGTGCACACCCCTTAGGGTTTGGCATAACCCTGGTGGGTTTTCGACGTCCTCGTCCTTAACCGAATTCGATTCGTTGTCATCGACTTCGCCTCCTTGATTCTAGGGTATGGTTTCAATCTTTGATTACGCGTTTTGTCGTATCATGGATAAAGTCATGTCCTAGGATGATTCTTTGCAAATCCATATCAACTCCTTTTTTCTAACTAAAATGTCATTTGCAATCTCTCAGTTGGTAATTCATCCTTGAGGAGTATGGTTTGGACCCTGATTTACTCTAATTAGATATGCTCCCTTACCTCAGGTACATTGACAATGTTTCATTCTATCTCTTATCTAGATGATTGCTTCCATACGGGTTCTTATCTCTAGATTTTATATATGCTTATATATATCCTGTCTATTCTATCTAGCAGCAGGCAGTGGCAGTTTAAACTCGGGGCAAAGCTCGCGAGTAAGGATTGAGGCAAAGCCTCACAAGTGACAGTCCAGTGGCTAGCAGGCCCCTCTATTAGTTGATTCTGGCAGTTGGCAGTTGCTTGTGACAGAGATCAGTGGTTCTTGCAATTGGCAGTGGGTCTTGTGTCTGTCAGTGGTTTCTATCAGAGGGCAGTGCTTTCTTCGATTGATCAGTGATGGCTCGTGGTTCTCGTGCTCGCGCTAGTGGCTCAGGTGATGACACTCCTCCTCCTCCTCCATGTCCTTCAAGAGACAAGGGCAAGAAACAAGTTGTTGAGAAGCCAAAGAAAAAGAAGCGAAAGTTTACAGAGGCTGAGAAAACAGAGGCAGTGGCAGATGCAACAGACCGCGTAAAGCAAGGTGGTCGCCGAGGTTCAGTCAGACTTGGCACCCCTCCGCGAGATTTACCGTCTACTCCTCCTACTCAGTCACAGACAGAGGAAGCTCCAGAGGAGCAAGAACTTGTCACAGAAGCTCTCGGTACACCGTTGGCACCCCGTTCCTGGGGGCGAGCTACTCGTTCTCAGGCAGCTCAGTCACCTCAGAGTGCCTCAGCGGCTCCTACGGCAGCCTCAGCGTCAGTTCATCTTGATTTGAGGAATCTTACTGCGAAGCAAGTGAAGAAGCTTCGCTTTGTGGCACTTGAGAAGTGGTGCCCTGATCAGCGTGACCCTAGAGCCTCACCAGGATGGCACACACCTCTCATGGAAGATTTCTACAGAGTAGCTCAGCTTACCAGCATTCAGATCAGACCTCACAGAGTTTGCTCCTTGGAGAGCATTGTTGAGTTGGCTGGTGAGGAGATTCGACCATTTATCACATATCTTCCGGGACTCGCCGATCTACTTGGTTGTTCTGGGAACTATATTGAGAGATGGGTCTGCGAGTTCTATGCCTCAGTATGGGTTGATCCGGAGCATTACTTCCTTTAGTATACCTTCAGATGAGAGCGATACAGGCTCTATATGACTCGGCTCAGAGAGATCCTTCACCTCACTCAGACAGCTGGAGAGCTCGACCTTCACTATGATTGCTACAGAGGAGCCTCTGTGCCTCGCCAAGCTCGAGGTGGCCGTACGTTGATAGTTCAGGAGGTTGCTCCTCTCTTCAAGCCACCGTTCTCAGAGGGTTCACGTCGTACCCCGGCAGAGCTCTGTCCTACCATTCATCGTTTGAACGAGGTACTTCGGCGTACCTTGCTGCCTCGCACCGGTTACAAGGAAGGATTGACCAACATGCAGCAGCTACTTCTTCAGGCCCTCGTCTCTCAGACACCGTTCGACATAGCCGACTTTCTTGTGTCAGAGATTGAGGATGTGATCGTTGATGGTATGAGGGCACGACGTCAGTTTCCATATGATTACTGGATTTCTTCTATCATAGCTATTGAGCTTGAAGGAGCCAACCCTGGACTCCGTGCCTTGCTGGATCAGTCACCGACTTCCTTCCCAGCCTACAGGGTTCTTGGTTCTTTTGACAGCCGGTTCGGGAACCGGGTCCTTCGTCTTGTCAGGGAGAGGACTGCTCCAGCCGACAGAGATGATGTTGATACTCAGGGTGAGGCGATCGAGGTATTGAGCAGCAGGAGCTTCATGGCTTGGATATTGGAGCTGATGTGACTCCTGAGGATACTTCTTCCGACAGCTCAGACGCTGACTTCCAGCCAGTTCCTCCTATGCCCCCACGGGCTCACGACACTGAGGCTGGCGGCTCTGGCTCCGCTACAGAGACTATGATGCTGAAGATACTTGATCGTCTCAATGAGCAGCAAAGCTCCTTAGTCACTGCAGTTACTCAGGTCCAGCAGAGACAGGATGAGATGCAAAGGCAGTCTGAGGAGCGCCATTTTGAGATGCAGCGACAGATGCTTGTCATGCAGTTGGAGTCACAGCGCTTACAACTATAGTCTCAGCAGCTTCAGCAGCAGAACATGGCCTTTATGGCCCACATGACGAAGTGGACTAGCGCCCCGCCTCTTGAGTTTCCAGCTACACCCTAGATCTAGATGATGAGCTCGTCACAACCATCTCAGTCAGTTGGGCAGCTAGCAGGACCACATCACTCAGTTGGCCCTTCAGTGGCCCCTTCGAGTTTCGCCGGACAGACCGTCACTCCCACCCCAGCCGTACAGTCCAGTGGACTTCAGGGTGCCGGATTGACCACCCCGTTCCAGTCCCCGGCGACTCAGGTCACACAGTGGTTGGACACCTTCGGCCCGACTCAGCAGTTCACCCCTCTCACTACTGGTTTCACGTCGCTCTCTGTTATGATGGGTGTTACTGCCAGAGATCTCTCCACATCGTTCAACAACATTACAGGGCAGCCGTCCCCCACTGGTCAACAGATAGCAGCAGAGGTTGAGGCAGAAATGGTTGCACCGACAGCTGATTAGCACCGCTCTTCAGTAGCTTCCTCAGAGGCTACACACGACAGTCAGGCTCCAGCCGTATCCACTCCACCCACAGCTGCAGTTGCTACCGATGCCACTGTGGTTACTACGACTCCAGTACAGCCTCCGCAGTCTCTGGTCCTTCAGACTCCAGTCGAGTCCGTGCATGAGGCACAACCAGATATCGCAGCTCCTGAGGCTCTAGCAGCGACACTGGCACCGGATTCTACTTCTACCCCAGCTACTGCTCCAGAGTCCTCGACAGCAGAGATCGCATGCATGTCAGCTTCTGACCCCCAGACCGCTTCACTTCCAGCGTCAGACACTCAGGGGGAGGACTCAGATGATGAGACCTACTTGGCAGCGTTTAGGGTGCTCGACCGCTCCACGGCTGCTTCCACTCCGCCTCCAGACGCTTAGTTTTGGTGCTTCGATGCCAAAGGGGGAGAGGGAAAGTCGAGTAGATGGGCTAGCTTCAGGGGGAGCTAGTAGGATTCGTTCTTTTGATGTGTATTAACTCTATCGCATCATGCATCACGTTTACCGTCTTTATGCATTGTATGATATGTGTGATGTTTGAGGCTTGATGGTTGTGTGACATGTGTGGACCTTCATCTATATATATCATGTCACTTGGTTATGCTATATTGCTTCCGCGCTAATCTCTGATCGTTTGGCTATAGCATATTCTTTATGAAATCAAGTACTATGCTCAATTCATATCTAGTGTGCTTGTCATGGCTTGAATGGTTAGGTATGTTTTTGTCTTTCTTATCACTAACTCATGCCTATCTCATGTCAAGTCATGTTTTCTTTTATCAAAATTCACTCATTATTCTCTACTCGAGCTTGTATTGTCGTCAATCACCTAAAAGGGGGAGATTGAAGAATCATGGACCCTTGTGTTTAGGCGATTAACGACAATGCTAAGTCACTATGACTAACGTGTGTTTTGCAGAGGCAAAGTCATTTGTGTTAGGTCATTAGTGATACAATTTGAATGGGCTTAATGGATATTCATGCCCCCAAGATGGAAATCGTTTCGGTTGCAAAGGATGATGATACAAGTTGAAAACTAGGCTAGTTCTTAGTGCCATAAGGTTGAGAAGGGCACTAAGTATAGCTAGGGTTTTGTTTTTCCTTTGACCGTACTATAAAGGGGGGTATGAGATTAGTAGCTTGACCTAGGAGAGTTTAGGAGAGTGGGTATATGCACACTTGTCACAACTAGTTCTAGAGACCTTGCTTTTAGCCCTTGGTTAACCCTAGAAATGGTAGGAGCAAAATCCCTTGAGAGATCTCAACGAAATCAGTTGAAATAGGGGGAGAAAGAGGCTTCAGACCAGTCTGCCAAGTAGGCGTCGGACCAAGAAGAGTGGTCCGACGGTCCCTGACTTAGGCAAAAGTCCAGATCGAGAAGCTCCGGACCACCTGTCTGAAGAGCGTCGGACCATAGGAAAGTGGTCCGATGGCTAGTGTCAGAGAAAGAGATCCTGAAAGAAGGCTCCGGACTAGTCCGACGGTGAGTCCGACGCTTCAAGACAGGAGGTTGTTTTCATACAGTAAGCTCCCTGGCTCTGGACCAGAGCGTCGGACCAGGGCTCCGGACCAAGGAGAGTGGTCCGGTGGTTCGAAGAAGAGAAAATGTTTTCACTCAGTGAGCACCCTGGCTTCGGACCAGTGCGTCGGACCAGGGCGTCGGACCAAGCAGAGTAGTCCGACGGTGCCTGAGTCTGAATTCAGAGTGAGCTCCGGACCAGTATGCTTGGTCCGGTGGTGTGAGCTCCGGACTAGTCCGGTGGCTTCGCAGAGAAAAGAAAAAGTAAAAAACGACTAGTTTTGGAGGTGGAGACTATTTATAGTTGCCCCCTTCGTCCTTAGGAGCTCTCTTGGCCATTGTTTCAGCTGGTGACACCTTGAGAGAACCTTTGGAGAGTCAATTGCCTAGTGGGGGAGAGATTAGAGAGAGTTCATCTTGTTCTTCCCTCCTAGTGTGATTAGGAGTGACTTGTGTGCATCCATCCACCCTCCTAGCCTTGAGTTGGTCAAGTGAAGGTCTTGTGCTTGTTACTCTTGGTGTTCGACAGCACCTAGACGGTTTGGTGGTGTTCGAAGGAAGTGATCGCCGGAAGATTGTCGGCGGCTCTTCTCCAAGCTTTTGTGATCGGTTGTGGGCGATTCACCGAGCCAGAGTGGCGAAGAATCAGCCCGTAGAGAGCACTCTACCCTTGTGCAGGTAGAGGGGGAGCGATACCTTGCGAGGTGCTCCAACGAGGACTAGGGGGTGTGTCGACACCTCGATACCTCGGGAAAACATCGCTGCGTCACTGAGAATCTCTTTTCCCTAGCTCTTTACATTTCCGCATTACATTCCACCTTGTTGTTATCTTTCCTACTAGAACTGCTTAGGTTGTTCTTAAATTCCATGAATTGCTACCACTTTCTAGGTAGGACACACGGACGGTAGGCACTAGAGGGTGATTGACATTTGATAGGTTTTCATATTTGCGTTAGAAATTTAAAACAAACCCAATTCACCCCCCCTCTTGGACATCTTGATCATTTCACTATGCTTCAAGATTTGTGCCTGTCAAATCTCTTTCTCACGGGAGGAGTAGGGGGGCAGAGGAGTAGTCAACAGGGGATAGGTGGCTAACAAGGGTGGCACAACTACAAGGCAATGGAAGATAATAGGTGTTGCAGCCCATAGTTGTTAGATTGATTTATCGCAGCCGACTGATTGAGAATAAACTGAAACAAACTGAAAAAAGCTAGGAGCAATTCAAGCGAATAGACCGATGCTACAATGAATCTAACAATACAAGTACAGGGTAGCAGAAATCTAGTCATTTCATCCGGCTTGGAGGAAAACCTTCAGCTACATTCGTGCGTACTTTGATGGTCAAATCGTGCAAATCAATGCCAATTGCCAGCAGCAACACAGGATAACAAGACACGGCTTGATGTAATTCTAAACTTGTTACAGGCATAAACATAAACAGGAGATTCATAACCTCTATGGAAGTTGAGTCACATGAACTAGTAGGGGGTGTTTAATTCCCCTCAAAATTTTAAAATTTTACAAGATTTTCCTTCCCATCGAATCTTTGGGCGCATGCACGGAATATTAAATATAGATAAAAATAATTAATTATATAATTTATCTGTAATTTGCGACACAAATCTTTATAGTCTAGTTACTTCATAGTTGAATAAAAATTACCAAATAAAAATGAAACACTACGGTAAAAATTTTAAATCTAAATAAGGCCTAGGTGGTACATCAAAAACTTGAATTCTTACATAGGTTGGTCTCTCTAGAGCAAAACTCTCAAAATTAGATCTGACAAGTGACAACCACTATGATTGCAAACGATCGCAAGTCGCAAGTCGCAGGCCCGATCTGTAGCCTGTCTACTTCGTCTGCCACGTGTCCGGTGTCTTGCGAGCAGGGAGGTCACTCTCCTTGTGCACTCGTACCACCAATCCGCAGCCGCCGTGCCCCCGTTAATCACTCCTCCCGAGTTCTCCGATTTTTAAAAAACTCCCCCAACTGATAGCCACCTCAAATGGAAGGGGATCCCTTAATTATTGTTGAAACCTGCCGGAATCCAATGAGGTAGTATTTGCGTTCAGGCCCCTATACATAGCCGTCATTTGCAGTTCAGAAGCTGCGCTCCAGTTCAGTCCTAGTTCCTACTTCCTAGACACGGGTGACGACGCCGCCCGACGACAGCAAGAGCGAACCACCGCCGCGCCCACGCCAGGTAACCCCTTCTTTCACCTTGCATCCCCCGTCAGTTCCCCCAATTGCTTCATCGCGATCTCACGGTCACGGGGGAGAACAAAAATGGGAGAGAAAGGGGCTCCCATCCTGGCCATTGTTTGATACTTGGATGGCTGAGATACTGCTACTGCTTACTCCTATGTTGCAGTAGCAGTAGTAACTGCACCCGATCCTGGTCCGCCGCCCACACGCGCATCTTGGCTCACCGTCGTTCTCCTCCCTCTCCTCCACGGACCACGGGCCACGGCTCGCCTGGCGGGCGCGGCTCCGGCGGGTGGGCGGCCTCGCTGGCCGGGGAGCTCGACGGCGGTGCTCTGCTCCGCGAGGAGCACGGCGGCGAGGTAGGTCTTCTCTTGTCTTCTCGCCGGTCTCGTCCTTCTCCCGTCCGCCGCTCTCTCTCTCTGTGTTTCTATCCCATCTCTCTCCGCTGTTGGGAGCGAGGGCCCTTGGTTGTTGGGCCGACGCACCGCCGTCCTTGGCGCCCCGTGCTGCCGCTCTTGACCACAGGGGAGCTCGCGCCCGTGCCCGCGCCCGGATGTTCTTAGTGTGGATCTCGACACTGGCTGTTGGATACGTGGCGGGCGTCGCCAGATCCACGGCGGGGTCTCTTGTGGATCTGTGTGGATGTAGCCGTCGTTAGCAACCTCGGTAGAGGTGATGTCACTCGCGAGATCTGGCAGTTCTAAGTAGTTCTTTTTATCTTCAGTTGCATTGTCATGGTCCTGACTTTAGTTTCTTATTATTACATGTCTAGAAATCTAGATGCAACTTAGAGTAGGCTTCAGACACTATATATGGTTTACTAGATTGTAGAAGTTCACGACTTCATATTTGTTCTCTGCGATATTTTGCCTGTACAAGTTCAGAGCTATATATGACACTAGCCTGAATTATAACGATGTGAGCAAAAGTAAGAGTGGTTAGAGTGGCTTCTGTTCAAAGTCTGTAAGCAGAAGTTTGGGAGCTTGTTCAATGCCTCATGTTGAGCTAATGATGCTGAGCGCACAGACAGTGATGAATATAATACTAAGCATGCCTTTTCTTTTGGTTATGCTTCTCTTCTACATCGCTCATTAGCCAATGCCTACATGTTTTGCTGGCACCGCTCCAAGTGCAGGTCCTTCAGTTATGGTTATTTCCAGCATCTTAGTATATGAATGAATCTTTCCTAACATTGTATCTCCAAATTGTTGTTCCCAGGCATATGAACCTTGTGTGTCCTGAAAATTCTGGGTAGCTGTAGGGTCCTCAAGTTATTTATCAACAATTTAGAGTTCATCGTACTATCAACTTCTTAATTATGGAATTTTGTAACGTATAGTGTAACATATAGATGAACAGAAGTATGATGATTCATAATTTGTGTTACGTATGCATTGATTTGATATCCTTCGTTTTAGGTACTGATGATAATGGCAATGGCTAGCAATGACTATGCGTAGTAAATTAGTCATATTTGTTGGTCTGATTAGTATTTGCCCTCCAATCATTGCTTTCGGGGCGCCTGATGTTCTAGTGGTCATTAGTTTGCTCAGAAGTTGGATGGCCTTGTTTTTTCCTATCAGCTGTTGTTCGCAAAGGGCCTGAGATGTTTGTTTATCCCACCCCTCAGTTTACTTGTTTCAGTGATGACATGGAGTGGCATCTTGGATGTCTACCAGTGACACAACTACTATTTATGGGCAGTCGTGCACAACTACGCGTTATGCTGTGGCTATTCTTCTATTTTCTGCTAGCCACAGTGCAAGGAACACAACACTCTTCTCTAGCTGCAGTTCAGAGAACCTTCTGTTGGCCACCATTTGTTATTGACAACATAACAAGAAGAGAATATTGGTGCCCCAGATTTTGGTATCCATCCCAATGCAATCAGTTTTTTATGTTTGTGCCGTTGCAAGCTCCTTGGCTACCCCCTGGTTGGGTGTGGAGTTCGGGTCTTGGGAATTTCAGTTTGCAACTAATCTCTCTATGGTCATTGCCTGACATAGGAGATATGACAGTTAGATGGCTGGACATGTTAACGATGGATAGAGGTGTGAACTACAATAATCACAAGAGCAAGTGCAGTTGCATTGAACTTGCAAGGTACTCCCTCCGTATAGGATTTAGATGTCGTTTAGGACAGTGACACGGTCTCCAAAGCGTAACTTTGACTGCTTATTTTTTGAAAAATATTTATTGAAATGTAATCTATGTATATTTTTATGAAAGTATTTTTCAAGACAAATCTATTGATATGATTTTCATTTTTCTGAACTTGACATCTTAAAAGTTACTCATGATTTATATTCCCAATGTTTGACTCAAACCTTGTCCAAAACGACATATAAATCCTATACGGAGGGAGTATATCCTTATTGTTGGTGTCGGTACAGTTATTAACTCTCACCAGGAAGCTGAAAATTTGAACTGTGCACATATTAGCATTGTTGTGTTACTTGCTAGTGACCAGTGCAGAAGTAGCGGAGAAGAGTGGCCAATACTCATGTTGCTGTTATTTAGGTGCTGCCAAATTGGAGTGAACTATATACATCCATGGACACCACCCCAAAGTAAAATGGTAGTGCTTCAGTTATATGCTTGTTGCGAGTTTGATTGGTCAAGGAGATTGTTTACGGAGAAATATAGTCATTGGAAAATCTGGGCATATAAAAAGCATTTTGAGATCTATGAATTTCATAACATGGTAAACACGATGATACAGACAAAGTTTCAGTCTAATAACAATTTTATTCAATGGGGTCTGAGATACTGTAACTTGAGATATGGAGAGGTGTTTCTGATGATGCAAGAAAAATCAAATGAGGATGTATTAGTACATTTGGGCAATTGTTGAGTTGAGGGTTAGGTCGGTGACACTGTGCTTTGTGTCTAATTTTGACTTGCTACTAGTGTCGAGACGCGTCTCACTTCTCAGCATACATGTAGTGGTTCTGGACCATAGTGACTTCCACTTTGCTCTGATCGGGGTCTGATTGAATCCAATTTTTCACTTGCCCAATCAGTTACTTCTGGATTTATGTGCTGCGTGGTTTGCTTAGGTTCTACACTTCTACCTGTGTCACGTTGTTGATAAGTTGACGAACATTTGTGGCTGTCGCTTGAGTGCACGGTCACTCTAATCTAAGCCGTCCTGGGCTCCTGGTCTAAGCCTTAGGGAGATCCAGTACTTGTGGAATTTTGTGTAGGGAGAGCTCACAGGTAGCTACACTGTAGTGGATTGGATTATCGTTTGTCAGATTGTGCTTGGATTATCATTTATCAGATTGTGCTGTTGTGACTTTACTAGCTGTGGATGATTATTGATCTCATATTCTCATGGAACCATCTGAATTTCAGTTTCCATTAATTATGTTTTTGCACTGTAGTTTTATTACTTGATCATTGTAACATGGACTTGGTTGACTACACTCTGCGCCATCTATTTGTTATGGAAAATGCTCCAAGCAATCACTAGAGATACCAACTATTTTAATCTCCACCTGTTAGGAATGGACTTAAATTTGTTCATTTTGTTCTTAAGTGCCTTTTTTCTGTCAATAATCCATGCAGGTAACAAGGTGTGAAAATGTCAGAAAGAGCTTTGAAAGATCTCAATATTTCTCAATCAGCAGACTTGGAGAAAGGAAGAGACAATTCTGTGAAATCCTCCAGCACCAAGCCTGTGTTGAATGGCAACAAATGTGCAAACAAGGAAGAAAAGGCTCTGTCAGCTTGCCAAGACGCTGCAACTAATGGAAGTGAGGCTGTAATTGCAGATGTGGAGTACATTGATTCTGAAAATCTAGTAGATCTCCCAGATGTCAATGAAGCTCTAAGTGTATGGCACTGGTTTGCATATTCATGATATTTTATTGGACAGATGGATTTCTCTTTGTTTGTTGGTTCTAGACAGAGGTGAGTTTTATGGTTCCTATTTTTTTCAACAGACCTTAGCTAAAAGGTTGGATTCAAAGGACTGGGTCATGGCATGTGAAGCTCTCAACAATGTTCGTCAGCTGGCAATTTATCACAAGGAACGATTGCAGGAGCTTCTGTAAGTTTTTTCCCCAGCATATATGCAGAAAAAGTGTGTTCCCGTTTAGACAATCCTTCTGATATGTTCTGGAACCACTTATTCATGCCAGTGGTACATAATCACATATCTCCTTTATTAATTGTTCAGTACAAACTGTTTGAATTGCAGGGAGCATCTAGTTCCTTATTGTGAAATCTGTGAAGAATCCAAGAAGTGCTGTATGCAAAACAGCACTAATGACTTGTGCTGACATCTTTAAGGCCTATGGTGACTTAATGGTTGACTCAATTGATCCACTGGTGAGTATTCCTATTCATTTAAAATTTCTTCTATTAACTATAATGTTTCTGAAAACATGCTTCTTTTTTGTCAAATACATTCACAGCTAGTACAACTGTTGCTAAAGGCTTCCCAAGATAAACGATTTGTCTGTGAAGCTGCTGAGGCGGCTCTTATATCGATGACGAGTTGGATCTCCCCTTTACTACTGTTGCCAAGAATGCAGCCTTACCTCAAGAACAAGAATCCGCGGATTCGAGCAAAAGCATCAGTTTGTTTCAGCAAGAGTGTACCTCGCCTTGTAAGTGAAATTTCTTGCCTGAAAATTTTGTACAGTTGCAGCTTCTCTAGTCCCAATTCTTACTATAAAAGAAACATAAAATAGGAATTTTTTATTTAATGCAGATTATAGTTTCCTTATCTGATGTACCATGTGATCAATCAAGCAGTTAATATTTTAGTTTCCGCATACTAGCCTTCTCCGTCCAATATATTCCTGATCTTATTAGTTTTTTTTAATACGTTGTATATTCTAAACATTGAATCTCCTAAGTGATTAAGTGGAGCTGGGTGGTAGCCAAATAATTAGGTAGTTGACTTGTTAGGGGGTTTGATGGTTTAGAATATTGTGATGGAAGATGCATAGTTAGCTGTAGGTTGTATGTCTTCATGCCTTAACTCATACTTTGCTGTCATCTTCAATAGCGCAACAGTGGTTGGGGTTGAATATATCAATTTTATGTACTGTAGATCTGCATGCATTAGTCAATATTTTTGTTGTCCTCGTCTAATTTGACGTTTTATGTTACTCTTATTGTATAACAAAAATAATGTTTCTCTTATTATTGTCCAGGATGTGGTGGGAATAAAAGAATATGGTATGGATAAGCTCATCCAGATTGCGGCTACCCAACTTAGTGACCAGCTTCCGGAATCAAGGGAGGCTGCTCGCAACCTAGCACTGGAACTACAAGTATTCTATGAGAAGTCTCAGGCCTCAACTTCTAACGAACATGAGGGCGAGCCGCCTACTGCCTCACCAGATGCTGAATCATGGGAGGCTTTCTGCCAGTCCAATCTCACTGCGTTAAGCGCCCAAGCCATCCTTCGTGTGACCTCTACCACTACAAAAGAGGGTGTCACCTCTGCCCCAAAAGAAGGCTTGGCTGTGGGTTGCTAGCATAAGCCACAAGGAGAGATTGAGATTTTCCATCCTGTTCACTTTCTTGCTGTACATGCTTTTGGTTGGTCCTTCGTTACATGCAGTCATTAAAAAAATCATCGGTTCAGGAATTCGGTTGTGACCACGGTGTTAATATGGGCGTGAGATATATCCATTATAGTTGACTGTACAATCATTTCGTTCCACTATTTGGTATTGATTGGTCAAGTGAATGTAGATTGTTTTCCATGGTCCAGTGTTATATATACATTCCTTTTTTTCTTTCGCTTCGTGTGCTGGTTCTGTTATTTTGAAGGAAATGGCGTTTTTTTTGTGTGTTTCAGAGCTTGATGTTGATTTCTATATCTGGTGGAGTAATCAACTACAGCAGGTGTCACTTTGGCTCTATTTGATGTTGTAGTTTTAGAAAACTAACTGTGGTTTTATAAGATAACGAGACCAAAAAAATGTGGTTTAGAAGAAGAAAAAAAAATGAGGCTTTTACGTGTGTGCCATTAAAAAAGTTAGCAATTACACAAAGTTATTAAAAAAGATGAGCTTTCATAGTTGTCCTCTTTTATTGTCCATGGCATTAACATCATATTTGCCTTTGAAAAATCAAAAATACCCTTAAATATAAATTATTTATTTTTGTGTATTTTAATGGCCTCAAATGAAAAAACTCAAAAAAGTTATCTCACTGAGATCCATAAGTCGTTAAGATGTTAAAAATAATTAATAGCTCATTTAGACATAACGGCATTTTTTTTATTTTTCACAACTACTCCTTCCGTCTCTAAATAGATGTCATTCTCACTTCCCGAGAAGTCAACGTTTTCAAAATGCTGGTAATTATGTATTAAAATATATAAATAATTATGTTAAGTAATTAGTATCATCAAAAAGATCTTTAAGTCTAGTTTTTTTAACAAATTTATTAGGAGATATAAACGTTGCACGTATTTTCTATAAACTTAGTCAAAGTTGAGAAAGTTTGACCGACACACATCCCATAACGTCTTTCTTTTTGGGACAGAGGGTGTACAGTTTAATGTCTGACGGTAGTGGTGTGTAGGGTAAAATACAAACATTTTTTATTTTTCACAACTACAGTTTAATGTCTGACGATAGTGGTGTGTAGGGTAAAATACAAATTTGACTGTAGTGATGTGGAGAGCAAAATTATTCAGAGTAGTGATAACTGTGAGAAGTCATTTGATGTAATTGACAACTTTTTTAATGACACATTTTCATTTTTCACAACTACAGTTTAATGTATGACGGTAGTGGTGTGTAGGGTAAAATACAAATTTGACGGTAATGATGTGGAGAGCAAAATAATTCAGAGTAGTGATAACTATGAGAACTCATTTTATGTAATTGTAAACTTTTTTAACAACACATATGTAAAACCATAAAAAAATCAATAAAACTCTAAAAAGACTACAATTTTGATTAAACTATGGTTTTAGAGGCTACAAGAATCTTTGTATCCAAATACCTAATAGCTTTTGAAAACTAAAGTATATTTTGTAAAACTATAGTATTTCATAATCATTTTAAAAATACTTTATATCTAAACATGGTCTTAATTGGGAAGAGCTTCTATATAAACTGTACTAAGTAAAAGCGACAATCAAAATAAACTTGTATGATTTAGCTTATGTTTTCTAGTGGCGGCTAGAATAGATGTACTTCCTCCGTTTCATAATAGAAATCGTTATGAGATACATGTTAATTTTTTTCAACTTTAACTGTATTCGTAAAAAATATGTGCAACATTTATATCACAAAATAAGTTTATTATAAATTTATCTTCAACGATCTATCTAATGTATTATAAATATTAATAACTTTTTATATATAATTGGTTAAAGTTAGAAAAAAATAATTTTTCAGTAAAGCGAGAACTACTTATTTTGGTACAGTACAATGTACAAAGGACTAGGAAAACCTGTCTGATTAGTTTCTGTTTTCACCACCGAGCGAGAGCGCTTGCTGCCGCGTCGCTGCTCCCGGGCTCCCGGCACCAGCGCCGCCCCCCGCCCCCACCCACCCCCGCACGGCCGCACCGAATTCTCGCCCCTTGCCGGCCGGCCGGCGCACATCAACGGAGCACGGAGGAAGGCATCTGGCGGGACAGTGGTCAGCTGCAGCTTGTTCACCTCCGGTTGTCCCGTGCCCCTCCGGCATACTCCCCCTCTCGTTTCTACCGTGCACCTAGGGTGCGCTCTTTCGGTCTCTGGTAACGACGACTCGGCCGCCGCCCTGCGTCAGGTGCATCTCCATCCGGTGTTGAGTACCCATCAGGTACTCCCTTCCGTTTCTACTTTGCGAAACGGGAGCACCCAAACCCAAGCTATATGTATTCGGATCTGATCCAATTAAAGTATAGTATACATGTTACTCCTTCCATCCCAAATTGTAAGTCATTCCATGAATCTTAGAGAGCCAAAGTTTAGAAAGTTTGATCAAATTTATATAATATGATAATAACATATTTGATACCAACTAAGTATCATTAGATTCTTTATTAGTTATATTTTCATACTATACCTATTTATGTTTCTCTCTATAATCTTTGGTCAAACTTAAAATGCTTTGACTCTCTAAGATTCTTGGAATGACTTACAATTTGGAATGGAGGGAGTATTTTTTTGCCTATAATCTTCTTTTTTTTTTTGCCAAAACACCCATGTTATTTTTTACTGGGTCGGCTCCTGCCTGAACCCTAACTTAACTTAATCTGTTTGGCTATTCGTATCCGGATCTGATCTAATTATGACTGATGAAATATATACATGTGTTTTTCCCACTAACTCTGAGTTTTTTTTCCATGCATTATTGGCTATACATTTGTACACCCATGTACTAACTTCCGCTTGTGAACCTGCAATTCTCCTCATCAAGCTCTCCACATCAACATGAGGCTTAACAAGGTGGAAGTGAACCTTATAAGGCTGCTGGAGGCCGCTCCCAGGCAGCAAAATCAGGCTAAACTTGTCTATGTATGTAAGAGTAGCTAATATGAATTTCTTAGATAGTTTGATTTCCATCCCACGTAATTGATTTGAAGGAAAAGAGAAGTAGTTATAGCCTCTGTTTTTATTAGTGATAGAGAACAATCTCAGCCTGTTTTGTTTCAGTATCAACATATGGTGTCTGAACCTTCTATCAATTTGAATTTTGATTAGCTTTTTACTAATTACTTACCACCTCCGTTCCAGTGCAGTATGTAACCACAGCCCGGGAGCTGTTGGAGCAGCTAGGATCTGAGACTACACCAGAAGGGATATCAAGGTGCATTTTCAGCAATGGCATAGCATCGATCTTTTTTTTTGGAATACTGATATACAGATATACTGATGTGGCGGTATTTCGTGCGCCATCTAATATTTCTTAAAGTTCGGTTGTTTTAATGAAGAAGGAAAATAATCTTCCATATGACAGCAGCAAACAAAAACATGAAACTGTTATACATAAATCTCAAAACTGATCTTGTCCATGCATCAGTGTCACTGTCCACCTTTTGCATTTTGCATCAATTTAAAATCCTGAAACCTGTACAAAGATTACTGTCTGCTAATTAAGAATGCATTCTGATAAGCCTTTTGCATTTTGCTGCTATTTCGATTTGGCTGACACTGGCATTGTGTTTCTATATTTTGTTAAGTATTTATGAATTCACATTCTAATGAGTGACAAAAAGCCCCCAAAAAGACAAGAATGAGGATTGAGGGCCTTAGTATCTTATCAAAAGAGTCTTTTCTTTATACATAAATGGTCCACTGGCTTCAAGAAAAATAATTCTTCTGCCATGAAAGGCGCCATGGGTCATCACTCAAATGCATGGTTTCTCTTTCAGGTTTAATAAAATTCTGTTCCTGAAGGCAGTGTACACTTTTCTGTACTGCATCTCAAACACTTATGTAAAAGATTCATACTTATTTCAGGTTTAATAAAATTCTGTTCCTGAAGTCAGTGTACTCTTTATGTACTGCATCTCAAACACTTATATAAAAGATTCATACTGATAAGTTCCTGCAATCTTTTCTTTGATGGCCTTCATTTTGATGATAACAGTTTCTGGCCTTGTTTTATGATTAATCCTATACCAGGTTCAGTGGTCTTAGTAATTGGTGTAGCAAAGGAAGCATTAACCTCAGTTAAACTTTCCAACTGCTGCTTTTTACATTTTTTGTGTGTTCAGAAGAACATGTTTCCGATGAATTTCTTCCCTTTTCAGCATTTCAAAAGCTAAGCTTTCTGAGTATTCAGAAAAGATTGAAGCACTAGCTTCCAGGCTTGCTGTTTCAGTGGTATGTTTCTATTGTATCGACTCATTTGCTTGAATTGTTTCCATTATCATGCTTAGTTCATTTTCTTGCTCTTCATAGAATTTAAAGCAATCACACCATAGGATGCTAATTTTTTTATCTGAATCTTTACCTCTTATACCTTTTAGGTTGGATACAATTCATATTAGTTATTATTATATTCTTCTTGGTGCAGCCTGAAAATGAAAAGCCAATTATTGAAAGCAGAGATGAAATCTCTTATGAAGAAACAAAGCCAGAAAGTCCAATATCTTTATCATCAGGACTGCGAAGGAGATCAACGTAAGTTAAATTTGGTCATTTTGCCTGTTTTCCTTTCTTGTGGTTACAACCAAGGAACTAACAGATAAAATTAAATAGAGCCCATGCCGAAGTTGGACCAAGCCATCAGGAAGGAAAAGAAGATATTGGAGCACCTATAAAATTGGATGCAGAAGCTCAGGCTCATATTGAGAAGCATAGGTATTCCATTTCTGTCTTAATCTGTGAGAAGATATCTCAGGCTCCAGCTCAATGCCCACGTTATTCTTATCCACAGTTTTTTTCATTGCACACGAGCAACCTATTTACTGGGTCCATTTGTTGTGTGGTGTCATTACTCACAAAAATTGTTGTGTTGGAAGCTATAACTTGTAAATTGCTGTGTCAGCTATAATTTGTGCATGCCTAATAGCTTCATTCTTGTTCTAATTGTTTGAAGATATGTGCATCATTTTTTTTTTGTCATCAAATGAAAATTGTGTTCTTACTGTTACTTTCTTACCACACAGGAAGCTCCAAGACGATTTGACTGATGAAATGGTCGAGTTAGCACGGGAGCTGAAGGAAAGAAGCCTAATGATGAACCAATCAGTGCAGGAGACAGAGAAGGTATTTTTCTTTCATCTAGTCCACAGATTTCTGTTGTGTTGACACAATGGTTTATGTGGATAAAGTTGTATTGATATTGCAATGATGAACTCCTTCAGTTGCGTGCTTATTGAGAATGTTACCTTATCTGCTGATGCAGATCCTTGATTCTACCGAGAGGGCCGTCGAGCAGAGCTTGGCAAGCACGGGCCACGCAACCTCGCGAGCTGCGGAGGTCTACTCACTAGCTTCCAAGACTACATGCTTCCAGTGGCTGCTAATGTTTGTGATGACCTGCATGTTTGTAATGGTGGTTCTGCTTATAAGGATCACTTGAAGGATGAGGCTGTAGTAGGCACTCAAATCTTTGAGTCACCCTTGAGGCCTTGACTTTGTTTCGTGGTAACTCTTTGTGGTCATGGTATTTTCTCGACCAAGTGTCTCCAAACAAACAAGCCTGTAGTGTATGTGAAACTGGAAGACAGCTGCCTGTACAGAGGCTTGATGATTATTGTTTTATTGGTCAGTCAGGCCTGAGTGACTCCCTGGACTAAAAATATGGAAATTGCTATATTTCAGGTGTCTGGATTTTTAAAACTATTGAGGCAACAATCTCACACAATTAACTAGTATATTTAAAAGGTCAACTCACATGACCCAATTTACATTTTTCTATTATAGCCAAATAATATCAAATTTTTATGTTGCCTGAATGACAACAAAAAATTAGACGCCCGAGATATAGAAGTGTAATAATGGTAGGGGAATGAGCGGTGGCTTGCTATTTTCGGTTTAGTTTACATAACAACTGTGACCTGAAACAGTGTTGGGGAATTTGGATAAGCTCGCCACTTTCCATGACCCAAATTTTCTCATGAAATTTGAATGTTCCTAGGTAAATAAGGCATGTTAATTCATTAAATACATGAAATTGCCATACAAAATTGGTGAAGTTAAAAAAAAAATGAGAAGCGATCTAGGCATATTAGTTCTTACAAAACGAGATTTTTTTTTATGTCGCATCACCTTCAAGAGAAACTAACCATCAAAGTAGCTGTCTTAGTTTGCTTGACTGCTACACCCTATCGCACATAATGACGCACCACTAATGCTTCTACGTAGTCAGAGCATGAACATTGATTAATTATAATAGATAACGAGAGTTTCTACAAGCAAATTAGCACAAAAAAAAAGTTCATCAAGATTCAAACAATTTCGAGCTAGTCACCATAAAATAGAGTACAATTTTAGGAAATGTTGAAACTAATTTAATATTTTTTAAATGTAAAATATTTTTTTCTAAGCTTAAACTAGATTTTAGGATTTTAAGTTTCATTATTTTTTCATTTAAGAATATTTGAATATTCTTTTGAAAACTTTGTATTTTTTTAGATATTTTTAAAAATTATTTTTGTCTGATTTCCCTCTAAACTTTAAGTTTCATCTAATTTACCTCCACATAACGTCACGTGAGCAAAACCACCATTTAAATCACTCGAAATGTAAAAACAAACAGTTTTAACAATTGCGAGAACTTAGAAAACTAGTTTGATAGTTCAGAGATGAAAATCAAGATCGTGAATCCCAACAGTTTTTTTTCTTCTTTTTAAGCAAAGCGTGAATTCCGGACAGTTGAGGAAGGTAAATCAAATTTTTTCCTTAAAATTTTAGGTCATGCTCGGGCCAGGCTTTTGATCCGTGGCAGGCCCGTTAACTTGAAATGAACAGCTCTCGCAACAAATCTGGTGGCCAGTCCAGCACAAAAGAAAAAGGCCTCCAATAGGCCACTTCCCGCCAGCCCTCCTTGTGAGATGTGAGTTTGTGACCAGTGGGGGCGCCAAAACATTGACCTAATTTTGTATCCGGCTCCGGCCTCGTCTCGACTCCGTGGGGGCGCAGCGTGCAAGGCGTAGACCACATTTTCCGACAAGCTAGGCGTAAGATGGCGGCGGAGGCCAAACCGGCTGCGGCCAGCGGGGTTGCCGGCGAGATGGAGGTGGAAGCGTATCGCCGCCTATTCCCGGTGGCCTTCCTGGAGCGCCACCTCGGTTAGTCCGTCCGCATCGACGCCCGCCGCCTCAGAGAGGCCCGCCCCAGCACCGTCGCCCTCGGCGCCGTCTCCTCCGCGCATGGTTCTGCTCTCGTCCGCCTTGGCGACACCGTAATACGCCCCACTTTCCTCCCCTTCTCTCTCCTATGTTTCCTGTCTTGCTTGTCTTGCGCTCTTCAACTGTTCGACGAATTGTCTTTGCAGGCCATGCTCGCGTCGGTCAAGCTCGAGGTGATGTCGCCCCCGGCTGAGCACCCAGACGAAGGATCCGTCGGTTCGTGTTCTCCCTTTCCCTGCTGCTTCCTATTGCCTTTGGTTTTTATTCTTTTGTTGATGTTGCCGTATTTGTGTTTTGCGTAGCTGTTGAGTTCCACATGCCGCCCATCTGCTCCCCGCTGGTTAGGCCAGGCCGATCCTCTGAGGTGGCACCAGTCATCTCCAAGGCCCTTGAAGACGTTTTGATGAGGTTTTTGTTTCTCCATTAACTCCAGCTCTTTAATTGGATGATGAGTAGATAAATGAATGCAGAATCGAATCCTTTCCATAGAAGAGGAGAGAGTTCATCAGGATAAAATTTAATCCATCTCTACCAGTACCAATAATCGTGACTGTTCACTATCACTATGGCCTAGATGACTAGTTGTACTTAGTGTGGAGACTGGAGAGGACATAAACTAATTATGTAGAGCGCACTATGTAGTGATACACAGCGGAACATTACTGCTTCAGATCTATTTTGCATGGATCACAATCAGCGGCTGAATGGCCTTAATTCTCTGATTATTTGATAACATGTTGGAAATACTACAATGATTTTGTCTTCAATAACACTGCTCCAAGTGTCATTGGTGTTTCAGACAGTTGAGAGAGCCATTTGGTGTTCAGCCATGGCTCGGGGACTCCAGGACCTCATATAGTTTCACTTTTTCTGGTTTAGTGGTTGCTTGTTAGTCATGTTCTTGGTACTTTTCGTGACGTGTTTTCTGTTGTAAAGTAGTGGGGGTGTGTATTTTCGTGTGTGTTATCTGTGGTGTTGTGTGGGTTTTACATATGGTACTTATTCTTAATGAAATGACACAGCTCCCTGTGTTGTTTGAGAATGTTTCTTTTTTTACCATGGTCCATTTCGGCTTTTCCTGTAAATCAAAATAATAGCAGGGTTCTTTGAAATTTTCCGTCCCTTTACGCTTAATTTTCTCTTTTGAGTATGAACTATAAAGTGACACATGCTCCACTTCTTGTACTAGTAGACATAACTACAGCTATAAAAAATAACAATCAAAGTTCAAGTGGAGACTGAAGTTAGGAATGTCTAGTGGAAAAGTATAGAGGGCGTAGAAGGCACTGGTTTGCTTTTTTTCAGGAGTGCATTCTGTTTGTAGGCTTTTGTCTGTTGGATTTGGTATCATCATTGCATGTTTTCACTACTTTGGCCATTTCTTTTTGTATATCACTCCCACAACCTAATGAATGGCACATAGTAACACTGAGGTAATTTTGTTCTGCCATCTTATGCAGTTCTGGAATGCTAAATTTGAAGGACCTCTGTTTGATCACTGGGAAAGCTTCTTGGCTAGCATACCTGGTCATATATCTTGGTTCACTCATTGATAGCTTCAGTGTGTGGACAAAAGGAACAGTACCTTTGACACGAGATCACTGTTAGTTACTACAAGGACTCCACTTTTTTACTTCTATTGACAAATAACATAAGTTGAATATTATGAGAAAGGGAACCAAGGCTCCAAGCACCCAGGGGTTTTCATTGAGTCAAAACTAGTGTACCTTGAAAGGTCTTTCCTCAAGCCACTCTTGTTTTGTTGGCTTAGTTGCGATCGATTTGTGATTATTTTCTTTATTTAGAAGTTAGCCCACCTTAATTTGATAAGTATTTCCTCCACTCTTAGCGTTTCATGATTATCTTCCTATACCTTCTTTGCGTTACCATCTTATTATTTCTTTTAAAATTTTTTTCGTCAAGCGCTGAATCGCTGATGCTGTAATTTATGTTCTACAAATAGCATCCCAAAATTAAAAATGACCCAAACATTGGTTTTCAGAAGTACATTTGAAACCTATGCTGCTTAAGTTGTATGCCTTTATGCCTTAGGGATTGGGCAGGAACTAGACAACTTTGTGCAACTTCTGATAACCAGGCAATGGTTAGCCTGGAATCACTGAATAACCCCCAGTCCCGCCAATATAAGTTGAGTTTAACAATTTCCTTTTTAAGCCCTTGTCCTCTTTCTGTAGGTTCAGTGGTTCACATGATAGTACCGAATAAGATGGTTTCTCAGCACTACATGTGCATATGTGATATGGGTACAGTTGTACACAGTTGCATTCGAATCATGCAAAGTTGAATCTGTGATGCTTCAAAATTTTACCACCTGGAAAACCCCATTCTAATAAGTATTATAAGAGAAATGCCAATCCAAATTAGGTTCTTTAGTCTACCACTCTAGAACTTTACAATCTTTTGTCATTTGTGCTTGTCCCTTTATTTTTCTGAAACCGTCAGGAGAACTGCCCATTATCCAATTAACCTGAAGAAAGGATAGAAATACAGAACCAAGTCCCAAAATAAAAGGAAAAAAAGGGAAAAGAAAGATAAATCCGACCAACATGGTCAAAAGAGATGTAGCGTGCTTGTCCCCAAACCTTGAACCCTAATGCCTGCAACCGCAAAGGACCCAGATATTAACAAAGGGTGACACCTAGGTGCTGCCAGCTTCAGTGAGGGGAGCAAAGTCTCAGGTTTACTTAAAGCTTTGTACCTTGCTATTACTTTAGGATTTCAAGTGCTCTTTCTGATTGGCAGCAGCAGAGGGCAAAGAGGGGAAAGTAGGGATGCACAGTAGTGGAGTGGAAAGCAGTCAATAATGTTCTAGAGTGGCCAGTGATTAAATAACCCTGTTTCCACGTGTCTTTTCCATTTTAGATTGATTTTTTAAAAAATTCTAATATTCTGATAATAGGTCTAGTTTTTCTTTATAAACAAGTTGAGATGTTCTGGATCCTGAATAAGTTTCATAAGAGCTTTGTATTTTGATCTTTTCTGGATTTTGAACATTTGCAGGATATCTATTTCTTGAATGCTGATGGGTCTCTGTTTGATGCTGCACTTATTTCAGCAGTGGCTGCCTTCACACATTGTACGTTCGTTTATTTTCACTGTACATATGGTCATGATATCCTCCCACTATATCATTTAGTGCAAGATGGAAATATTACTATCATACAATGCTGCTGTTATTGCTAGAACTGTAATTCCATTACTGGGCCAACCCTAGAAGGGTGGCAATATAGTTGTCATACATGGGCCTCATGGGCCTAGATACATATACTCCAACACCCCCCCGCAGTTTGAACTTCCAGCGCAGCGGAGTTGCAGACTGGACAAGAAAGAAATAAGAGCACACAGCACACACACACGAACCCCCCCCACAGACGCAACGAGCCACTGCTGATGTTGAGGCTGGAGCGAAACTCGGAGAAGGTGGAGGACGGGAGGCCCTTGGTGAAGATGTCAGCAAACTGCGAGGTGGTCGGGACGTGGAGGACCCGAACATCGCCGATAGCGACCCGATCCCGAACAAAGTGGAGGTCGATCTCCACATGCTTGGTCCGCTGGTGCTGAACAGGGTTGGTGGAGAGGTAGACCGCACTGACGTTGTTGCAGTAGACAAGCGTGCTCCGGGAGAGGGGGCTGTGGAGCTCAGCAAGAAGCTGCCGGAGCCAAGACGCCTCGGCCACGCCGTTAGCCACAGCGCGGTACTCCGCCTCGGCACTGGAGCGAGAGACCACCGGCTGGTGCTTGGACGACCAAGACACCAGGTTGCTGCCTAGAAAGACAGCGTAGCCGGAAGTGGAGCGCCGAGTGTCTGGACACCCGGCCCAGTCGGCGTCAGTGTAGACCACGAGCTCGGTGGAGGATGACCGGTGGAGGAGAAGGCCGAAGTCGACGGTGCCGCGGAGGTAGCGGAGGAGCCGCTTGAGAGCAGTGAGGTGTGGCTCGTGAGGAGCATGCATGTGGAGACAAATCTGCTGGACTGCATAGGTGATGTCCGGTCTGGTGAAGGTGAGGTACTGAAGAGCACCGGCAATACTCCGGTAAGCAGTGGGGTCAATCACTGGGGTGCCCTCGGCCTCCGACAGCTTGGCCTGAGTGTCAACTGGAGTGGAGCAGGGCTTGGAGTCAGTCATCCCAGCGCGCTCCAGGATGTCAAGAGTGTACTGTCGCTGGTGAAGGAGGAGTCCGGTGGGACGAGGCTCAACTGTGACCCCGAGAAAGTGATGCAGCACACCTAGATCCTTCATAGCAAACTCCTACTGAAGAGAGGTGATGATGCGCCGGAGGAGAGACGGACTCGAGGCTGTCAGCACGATGTCATCAACATATAGCAGCAGATAGGCAGTCTCATCTCCATGGCGATAGATAAACAAGGACGTATCTGACTTGGCCTCCACAAAACCAAGAGTTAGCAAGAAGACAACAAACCGAGAATACCAAGTCCGAGGCGCCTGCTTGAGGCCGTAGAGGGACTTGTTGAGCCGGCAGACCATATCAGGACGAGAAGAGTCAACGAAACCCGCTGGTTGACTGCAGTAGACTGTCTCAGTCAGATGACCATGCAAAAAGGCATTCTTGACATCCAGCTGATGCACGGGCCAGGAGCGAGAAAGAGCCAGTGAGAGAACCGTGCGGACGGTAGCCGGCTTTACCACTGGATTGAACGTCTCGTCGTAGTCGACTCCAGGGCGCTGAGTGAAGCCCCGGAGAACCCATCGAGCCTTGTACCGCCCGAGGGTACCATCAGCCCGCCGCTTGTGTGTCCAGATCCACTTGCCCGTGACCACATTGGAGCCCGGTGGACGAGGCACCAGATCCCACGTCTGGTTGGCGAGGAGGGCCCCGTACTCCTCTTCCATCGTGTGACGCCAGTGAGGGTCCGACAAGGCGTCACGAACGGAAGAGGGTATCGGAGAGACCTGCGGCGCACCGGGCATCGCCGCAAAAGCCTGGGGCGGCAAGGTACCAGACGCGTGCCGCGTCACCATGGGGTGAACATGACGCAGGTGGCGGTGCAGGAGAGGCGGGTGGTACACGGACGACACGTCGGGTGCAGTCGTAGGCGGCGGAGGTGGCGGTGTAGGCGTCGCCGGCGGAGAAGAGGCCACCGGTGGAGGCCGAGGCGGTGACACCGGCGAGGCGGCCGACTCCGGGTGCACGGGAGACGGCCGCGGGCGACGATGGTAGACACCCCGAACCGCGCAGGCGGTGGCGGAACCGCCAAAGCAGCGGGGCCCGAAGTTGACGGCCCCGCATCGGGCGCAGGGCAAGCACCAGAGGGCGTCGGGCCGGTGTCCGGACTCGGCGAGGGTCTGAAGGACGGCGAGACATCGACCGGGCCCGACGAGGGGCACGGAGTAGTACCTGCAGGAAACAACGGCAAAGGTGGTTGGTCCACCGTGTCAGTGGGAAACGAGAAGAGGTCCGGGTGGGAGGTGGTGGAGAAAGGGAAGACAGACTCGTCAAACACCACGTGACGAGAGATGAGGATCCGACGAGAGGTGAGATCGAAGCAACGGTACCCCTTGTGATCTGGGGAGTACCCGAGGAAGACACACAGGGTCGACCGGGTGCCAACTTGTGGGGAGCGGTGGCAGTGGTGTTAGGGTAACATGCACACCCGAAGACACGAAGGTGGTCGTAGCGAGGGGGGGGGGGGTACCGAAGAGAGCGTGGTGTGGAGTGGGAGCTGGACATGCAACATAAGGTAGGCGGTTAATGAGATAGGTGGAGGTGTGGAGACTCTCAGCCCAGAAACGAGCAGGAAGCGAAGCCTGGAAGAGAAGGGTGCGCATAGTGTCGTTTGTGGTACGAATCATGCGCTCAGCCCTGCCGTTCTGGGAGGAGGTGTAGGGACACGACATGCGGATCTGCATACCGTGAGAGAGGAAGAAGGTGCGAGAAGTGTGGTTATCGAACTCACGCCCATTGTCACATTGGACGGCCTCCCAAGCGAAGAAGTGGAGGAGCGTAGAGAAGGCATCAGACTTGAGACGCAAAGGAAAAGTCCAAGAATAATGCGAGAAATCATCAACCACGACAAGATAGTACTTATAGCCAGAAATGCTCATGACAGGAGACGTCCATATATCGCAATGTACAAGATCAAAGATCCGGGTGGCATGTGAAGTAGATGTAGGGAAAGGAAGACGAACATGACGACCCAACTGACAAGCATGACAAATGTGCTCATCATGAGAGCGAGTACATGGTATGACAGATCGACTGCTAAGCTGTGTCAAAATGGCATGACCAGGATGCCCGAGACGTCGGTGCCATGTCGTGGAGGAAGAAGTGGTGGCAAAAGCAGCTGTCGACCCAGAGGACGGAGCGGAAGAAGTGGATGCAGGAAACCGAAGGGTGTAAAGGGGCACCGAGCTGTCACAGCGGAGTAGAGGACGCCGGGAAGCCAAATCCTTCACAGTAAGACCAGAGGAGTCAAATTCAACAGAACAAGAGTTGTCAGCTGTGAAACGACGAATGGAAAGAAGGTTGTGAACCATAGAGGGAGCAACCAAGACATCAGGAAGCCGAAATGGACCGTGAGTGTGAGCCGCACCCACGGAAGTGACAGGAAGACACGATCCATTCGCGACCATGATGGACAAAGGGTGGGAGGAAGGAGGGTGGACAGAGGAGAGTATACCGGGGTTGGAGGTGGTGTGGTAGGTGGCACCCGAGTCCGCGACCCAGTCCTGGCCGACTAGAGGAGGGTCAGGGTGCCGAAGGAGCGGGCCAAGGCCGTCGGGTCCCAACCGACAGGCCCGGGCGTGACCCCGGGAGGTGGAGTCCACGGAGCCAAGGTCGGGGCGAACGAGACCCCAGCGAGCATGGCCGCCGGTAACCTGGAAAGGCCACATGGAGATGCGCCCGATCCAGGGGTTGGTGAAGGTGTGCCAAGGTACATCCCGTGGCGGCGTCGGAGTGGCCGCACCACGGCCCGGACCCGCACCCGCACCCGCACCACACTCGCCCCCGCGGCGACGGCGACCACCACGGCCCCCCCACCCCCGCTCGGCCCGGGAGGAGGAGGACCCATCAGAGACGACGTAGGTGGAGCGGCAGGGCGGGGTGATGGAGTAGCCGCGAGGGCTGTCGAAGAGGACGAGGACCCCAGCGTGGGAAGGGACCCAGGCCGGATGCCCTGAGTGATCTCCTCCAGGCAAAGGTCGTCACGGACCTGCAGGAAGGAGGGGAAGGGCTTCTGACGGACGATCCACGTGCGGAGGTGGGCGTAGCGCTCGTTGAGGTCGCGAAGGACGTTGAGGACCAGGTTCCGGTCCTCCACGGCCCAGCCAAGGTCACCAAGAGCGTCGGCTATGGTCTTCATCTTCCGGCAGTAGTCGCGGACGGAGAGGTCACCCTGGACTAAGGTACGGAAGGCCGCGTCGAGCCGCAAGGCCCGGGCCTCGGCATTGCCTAAGAACTGACCCTCAAGGGCCAGCCAGGCACTCCGAGCCGTGCTCTCAGGAACGCCGCGGACGAGGTCGTGGAGGTCGAGGGAGACAGTCCTGAGGATCCAAGACAGAATGATGCTGTCGAGGCGCAGCCATGCCACGGTCCGAGCCGCGGGAGGAGCGTCGATGAGGACGTGGTCGTCGGGGGCGTAGCGGCGAAGGATGAGGAGCACCAGGTCCTTCCAGCGGGCGTAAGAGGCCGACTCGGAATCGAGGACGACGAGCACCAGGTTCCGGATGTTCTGGAGATCGCCTGCCTGGTAGTGCAGCTGGGCGACCTGTGGGTCGGCTGGGTCGGTCCAGACAACCATGGCAGGGGACGGACGAGGAGCGGTCCAGCCCAAGGTGGCGCTGGTGTCGTGGTACGTGGGCTGGCCGAGCAGCTGCTCCGCCTCGGCGATCTGGCGAGCGAGGAGGTCAGCCTGATCCCGCTCCCGCGCCCAGGCCTGGGCAGTCGCGTGCAAGCGAGCCTGGCTTTCTGCAGCGGCAGCGCGGGCGGCGACGAGAGCCGCGGTGAGAGTCGAGGCGGGTGGAGGCGGGGCGGGGAAAGAAGAGGTCCCTGCCCCGGCGGCCCCCTGGAGCAGTCCGGCTGTAGTAGTGAAGGGCAGAGGAGGGGGCGGGACAGGGTAGACAGAAGCCCCTGCCCCTAGGCCTTGCTGAAGCAGTCCGGCTGGAGGTGTGGGCATGCTCGCCGGTGACATCCCGAGACCACCGGCGGCAGCAGCAGCGGCGGCCAGGATGCCGGCATCCGTTGCTCCAAGGGCGGCAGGAGTGAGGTTGGGCGCGGGTGGAAGAATGGCGTCCGCAGCCGCGTCCTCGGCGGCCCCCTGGCCCCCTCCCGCGACGAGCAGGGTCGCAGTTGCGCGGGCCCCGGACAGTGGCGCGCCGGCGCCCGTCAGATCTGCGCCGGTTCCAGCCCTGGGCGGAGTCGCGCCGGCCCCAGGACGCACCGCGTCCGCCCCCGTCGAAGCAGAGGAGCCAGCCATGGTGGTGACTTGCGCCCAGGTGTTGGCGAGGGGCGGGAAGGTGTGGAAGTAAGTAGGGGGAGGAGGAGGAGGTGGGGGAGAGCCGGCCATGGTGGCGGCGGCTGGCTGGAGGAGAGGGAGGGAGGGGAGAGAGAAAGAGGTAACCCTAGCTCCGATACCATGCTAGAACTGTAATTCCATTACTAGGCCAACCCTAGAAGGGTGGCAATATAGTTGTCATACATGGGCCTCATGGGCCTAGATACATATACTCCAACAGTTATTTCCATCATGAAGTATGAAGTCACATTACTATTACGTCTTTTTTGTGTGAAACTTTCTAATGGAACCAACCGAAACGAACAAACCTCTATAGCTGATTCAGCCTACGGGAATATCGAACACACAAATTGTTGAGAAAAGAGTTACCCATAAAGTTTGAGACGAAAATGAAGCATACCATTCTTTGGTCCCAACATATTTCCTGTGTTAGTTTTCAATTCCGAAAAGCTGCTATACTGAGATAGTTGCTTCCTACTGTGTTCCTAGTCATTTGTCAAGTTTATGCTTGAAAGATTTGAATACAGGATATTTAATTATTTATTTTGAAGCTAGTCATAATTGTTGAATGTGAATTACTCATTGAGGAAATATGTGTGTTTTTGTGTTCTAACTAGATATTTGGTGTTTGATGATATTTGATTAATTTTGAATACGACGATATCTTGCTTTTTTAAGAATGTCTGGGTGCTTTATCTGCTACATGATAAATTGATAATTATGTCTTTTTGCTGTCATGATTGAAATCGAATATTGCTTAGCCCACTTCTGCAAGAAAACTGCAATTGCAAACATCCTGACCGTCATTTGCTTGAGGGCCTGGATTTTCATGTGAATTGACCAGTTCTCATGCATAACTTGATCTGGTTTCCAGGAGTATGAATGTATGATCATCAAGAATATTCTGTTTTATTTTAGAGAGTACTCTCTGTTCCTGGCTAGCTAAGACTCTTGATCTCTGAATTGTACTGATGGCTCGTTCTTTTAGGACTAAGCGTTAAAACTCTTTTGTATTATGCTTTTGTTGGTCAAAACATCCACTTGAGCAATCTGTGTTTTGTTATATTTGAAGTGTTTAGGTTGGTATTTGAATTATCAGCTATGCTGTGCTCACCTCTATTGCTCTCAAATAATTTCAGTTTATACATGTCCATTTTTGTGTTCCATTTCAGTGGTCCTATCTGCTACTACCTTGCTTATTTCTCTCTAATCACTACAAGTTTTATGTAACTGTTGCAGTGGAGATTCCTTTAGTTTCTGTTGGTGATGATGGTAGATTATTTACTGTTGGAGGCAATGATGGGAAAAACAAATTTGAATTGGTAAACAGAGAAAAGAGGAAGCTGACACTTGGTGACATTCCATTGTCCCTTACATGTGCACTTCATAAAGGTAGTATACTAGCGGACCCAACTTCTGAAGAAGAAACGATAATAGAGACCTATGTGACTGTTGTTCTAGATTCTTCAGACCGCCTAGTGTCATTACAAAAAGTTGGAGGTGCAGTGACATCCATGGCGACTATTAAGGTTAGTTAATCTGAGCTTAGTAGGATGTTTCGTTATGGAAATATTTCATTTATACTGTTCTGTCTTTAGTCAATGCAGCACTTTTGAATATTGCTGCAGTGTGTCATAGCAGAGAATAGGCTTCTTATATTTTACTCCTTCCGCTCTGAATTGTAAGTTTAGGGTTACTCTGTATTAGACATAGTGTATATCTAGGTGCATAGCAAAAGCTATATATCTATAAAACAAATAACAATTTTGGAACAGATGGAGCATTTGATAAGAAAGATATTATCCATTGTATACTAACTATCGTCAATGGACTCATAAGACTACAAATTTCCAAAGTCTAGTATTAACATTTGATTTTGTTTCATGAGAATTTACTCCTTTTGTATTGAATCACCACGTGATATATATGTCATACTTGTGATGCAGGAGTGCATTAGCTTGGCGAAAGAAAGGAAACAGAGCCTTAGAGAAATTCTGACAGACTCTGTCAAAGCCATGGAAGTTGACCAAACTGAATAATTCTGCAAATAGATTCAGTTAATCTAACTGGATTATTTCTTGATGGTTTCTCTCTGCCAAGCTGCACTGGTTGTAACAGCAGTTTTGGAAGGTGTTCATGTTGGAACACATTAGAGTTAGCAAATTTGGAAAGCTTGTGAGAAATATAATGGGACTTAGTGAAGTCTCACCGCATTCATCGGATTTATCCAATGCCCCTGCTAGGGAAGTGACCGGAGAAAAGGGTGCATAGAGAGAGTTTAAGAGAGGCCTGGGTGCTTCACCGAAAATGTCTGGTGATTCCCACTAACCAACACCAACAGTTGAAGTGCAGGGAGGTGTGCTTGGAAAATTTGAATGGGCTGCATTAGAATTTTTTTGGTGATCCCCTCTCGGTGTGGTCACTCAAGAGGGTTTGGACCTCACCGGATTTATTTGGTGAACCTCACTGAAGAGGCACTATTGTTTAGAGGATAGAGCTGTTGAAGGCACCAACGACAAGTTGCCCTAGACCAAGGGTTTGGGAAGCCACTAGAAATGTCTAGTGGTCAGGTGGGAGAAGATAGCCCCCTCCCTTATTAAAGGTCCTAAATGGATAGAGAGGGGTAAATAGTCTAATAAAAAACTTCTTCAAAACACTAGAGCAAGGAGTTAGTAAATAACAAAGCAAAGCTTTTTGCTCTAGCTCTAATAAAGGATGCAAGTCACCTATCCAAGTAATTGTAGTAGTGTATGATTACTATGACACGCAATTGATATGTCAATATGATATTTTAGTTAGCTAGCAAGATAAATACAACTAGCAAGAGCTATCTATCACTACATAAGGTATATACTAGAAAGTAAATACAAAGAGTGATAGATAGATTATACTAATGTCGGGCAAGTGACGAATGAATCAATAGCAACATAAAAACCAAGTAATCTAAGGGAGACAAGATGACAAGTTAATTTTCTTCTAAGGTTTACTTGCTTGTCGGCAAACTAGTCCATGTTGTGTCGACGACTACACACTTGGTGGTTCGGTGGTTAATAGGCGATCACAATCCTAGCCTACAAATTGAGTGTCATAAGAACCGACCCACAAATAAGGGTAACTCAATGACATGGGCAAGCCACTAGAGTTAGCCTTTGGCTCACCGGTGAGGTGGGTATAAGGCCTCTTACAATCACCGGAGCCGACCACGAACAATCATCAATTTGTGTCGGATCTCCTCTGCTTCTCCAAGCCGTCTAAGTGTCGGCAAACACTAAGAGTAACAAGAAATCTGTAGCAAAACGATCCCCAAGTGTCACTAGATTCAATTACACAAGCAGAAGCACTTGGAATCACTCAATCTCATTTTGATTTGCACTATCAAGCAAGGAGTTGAATGTGAGAGAGTATGCTTAGCTCTAGAGGATGTCAAGTCAAGAAAGAGTATGCTTAGCTCTAGAGGATGTCAAGTCAAGAAAGAGTATGCTTAGCTCTAGAGGATGTCAAGTCAAGAAGCCAAGTTAGTCACTCCAAAGCTGGCCAACAAGTAATAGAGCTCCCTCAAACATATACTTGGCCAACCGGGCCGCCTGGCATGACATGAGCACTAGCACGACCAGACATGACACAGGTAGGCACAACACTATGTGGCACGATAGTTAGCCGTGTCGTGCCGTGCTGCGTTAGGCCGTTGTGCTAAAATCTAGGCCCAGACATGACACTATGGGTACTTTGTTGTGTCGTGCCGTGCCAATGAGCACGGTGGCCCATTGTGCCCATGCTCGTTGATGTAGTCGTGCACGAATCCTTTGCATCACTGCGCACTGCCGCTACTCCGCAGTTGCGTCTCCACACAACCACTATTGACGGTAATTAACTACTATATTTAAAGTTTAATTAAACATGGAAAAGAGTATGAATATCATCATCAACTTAGGTTTAGGGATTTATCTGACAATATTTCATGAGTTTTGGTGAATCTGTGTTTTACAGGGATTAAACAAGAAAACATGTATTACTAGGGGGAGAATCCTAACCCAATACGATTGAATTGTAGCAAACTGAACCCACGGTGGCGTAGGAAGGCTCAGGAAGACCCCAGAAGCAACCAGAGCACAACAGAAGGCTAAAGCGCGCGAGGGGGGCCGGCCGGCCGGACTAACACGAGTCCAACTCAGTCACGTCTTCGTGTGACGGCTCCTAATCGACCTCAACATTCAATCTAAGCCGTTGTTCAAGGTCGGTTTGATCTAAGGGCTACGATTCATCTCACCGGACTATATAAGGAGCCCCAGACCCTACTTCCGGAAATCAATCAATCGTAGAATTAGTTAATAGAATTCAAAGGTGTCCCTTAAAAGGATAACCTTAGAGCTCCACCATATCTAAGGCATAGCTAGAATAGAATAGAATTAGATGTGACAAGCATACCTTGGATTTCGGATCAAGTCGTGAGGAGGCTCGATAAAGCCTTGTATTCCTCTCTTGTAATAACAATATTATTCAACTAGTTCATCTTCTAGTTCATCCTTGTTCTTCTAGTTCTTATTTTAGTTGTTGTTCTAGTTGATCTTATCGTTCTAGATATGACTACATGCTTAATAGTTGATGTGTTCTTAATTATAATGTTCGGTATCTACTTTGATTATATATTTGACATAGATAGATTATGTTAATGTTTATGCTCATGTTCGTATAGGCCTCATTCATTAGATCGATGGGTGGGTGATATACATAGTGTAAACGTGGTACTTAGACCTTATTTATCTACGAATATCCTCTATGTTCCGGGCTATGTGGTAGATCGCGGGTATGACATTCCCGTTGAGTTCTCTGTAGTACACTCCCCGAATATAGGACTTGGCATGGCTTATAGTCATGGTTCATGGTTCTGCTATGTTCTTAACATGTATTAGTGATTGTCTCTTGAATATAAACATAAATATAGTTTAACTATGATTACTAGTTGTAATTGCACTAATTAGGGTAGACTATGCCTTATAGTTAGAATGACATAGGGGTTAGTCTTTAATTTTCTATTCTTCTCGATTCTCATGCTATAGATTGGAGTGCTCTAAGATTTATCCTGGACATATCTCTATCATATCTTTATCATTTATATATTAAATCTTTATTATAAGATCGATTCCCTATTATGAGTAATGATCTAGTGAAACTCTTATCACGTGTGTATAAAAGTATAAATAACGATACTTGGAACTTTCCTGTGTGAAATGCTACAACGAGTATGATATAAGAAAGTGTGGAGGCACTGACCACTCAGGGAGTAGCTGCCCCAAGATCCAAGAGAATGTGAACTATATCAACAATAACAACTATCGTCCTCAACAGAATCAAGGATGAAATCAATAACAAAGACCCAATTACCTAGGTAACTACTAAGGTAATAATTTCAACTTACCACTCTTGAGAGAAATGATTTCTAGTTAAAATAAGGTTATTGAGAACATGTCTAGAAAGATAGCTTCCAATGATAAAATTCTAGAAACCATTAATAATAGAATGGATAGCTTTACTTCTACCATAAAGAGTCAAAATAGCTTTAACCAGATGATAGAATCACAAATATCTTAGTTAGCAGCATCAGTTCATATGACTGAAAAAGGTAAGATTACGGGGAATCTGAAAGAATTAGAAACTGTGAATCTTGTAGACATTTACAATGCAGGACACTTCACCGTGCCATCAAGAGCATGGAAGGATGACACCCTACCAATGAAGAATCATTTTTTAAGAAGCTGTCTGTGACCAATTTGATAACTTTGCCTTGATCAACATGTTTTTTTTCTCTTTCTTCTTTTTGGAGTTGGAGGACTTGATTAATCAGCTTATATGTCATCACCTTCACCATGACCATCATCTAGCTCTATCACTTAGGTTGGACCATTGAAAGGTCCTATGCGATGGCTAGAGGGGGGGGGGTGAATAGCCTAATTTAAAAACTTCAACACAAAACTCAACAACAAGTTAGACTAAGAGAAAGCAAAGCGAATCTTGCGCTAGCCTAGTAGGGTTGTGAAGCCACCTATCCACCAAAGCTAGCCTAAAATACTAAGTCATACTCAATTCTAGCACAACCTACAAAGAATACACAAGCTAGCAAGAACAAAAAAAACTGCAACTACTACTAGCAAGTGTAAAGAAAAGAAATGCTAGAGAGGAAGAGGATTGTTATACTGCCATGTAGAAATGCAGGCCAATAGAGATATCCAAGAATACCAAAGCCAATATCAATCACAAAGACTCGGTAGCAAGAGATTGACACTTGATTTTTTACCGAGGTTCACTAGTTTGCCAACTAGCTAGTCCTCGTTGTGGTGAGTCACTCACTTGGAGGTTCACGCGCTAAGTGGAATCACACGCCAAACCCGTCTCCGGGTGCTACACAACCAACACAAGATGAGGCTCACACAAGCCACGTGCAAATCCACTAGAGTTGCCTTTGTGATCTCTTGCGGGGAAGGCACAAGAACCCCTTACACTTCACTCGGTGGCGGCGAAAGAACAATCACTAAATCTTCCCAAACCACCTCTGCCGCTCCAAACCGTCTAGGTGATGGAAATCACCAAGAGTAACAAGAAATCCGTAGCGAAAACAGCTCCCAAGTGCTACTAGATGCAAGCTCTCATGCGAAATGCACTTGGATCAGTCAATCTCACATTGATCTTCACTAATCAATTATGGAGATGAGTGGGAGGGAGTGTTCTTAGTGTTGACGGTCCTTAAGTACCAAAATTAACCGTAAACTAAACAAGGATAAGGATCTAAATAAAACCAACAACTAGAAATAAGGTTTAAACTAATAGAATTCCACGAGTTTTGGTGAATGTCTGTTTCTGCAGGGAGATATCAGGAAATATGGAGAAAAGGCTCACATGTCATGTTTACATAGAGATAATTATCATTCGAACGAAAAAGAATAATCTAGAAGGGTCAAGAAGGCGCTGGAAGAAGCGAGAGGCCGAGCGGGCCCAGGGGCAGGGCGGCCGCCCTACCCCTTGGGGCGGCCGCCCTAGGGTTGAGCCCAATAGGTTCTGCCCTGTGGGACCACCTCTCCACCGCCATTGAGGTTGCATCTAAGCCCTCCATCAAGGTCGGTTTGATCCAACGACCGACGTTCATTTGAGGAGGCTATATAAGGAAGGCCCCCTGACCCTGAGGAGGAGAGCCTCTCTGACCTAATTCATTATTCATCATCCATCTCAAGAGGAGAAGCCCCTGATCAAGCCCTAGAGCCACCACATCAATTAGATCTCTAGTTTAGCATAGCTATATAGGATTAGAACTAGAAGGAGTCAATCTTCGATTGGTTTCCGGATCTATTAGGAGGATTATTGGTAATTCTCTATCTAGTTCTTCATTGTTATTCATTTGTTCTTCAATATTATGAATATGACTTTGCACTACTTCATTATATTGTCTATGACTTTACTCTATTCGTTTATGTTCTTAGTTTATTATGATTATATACTTGACATAGTTAGATCTGAATCATATGCATGTTTAAGATCGTATAGCGTTTATCCACCAGTACTATGGGTAAATGATAGATATTGTGTAGGCGTGGTGTCTAGACCGTATTTATCTGCGATTGTACCCTACATTCCGGATCGTGAGGTAGTTCGCGGGAGTGACAGTCCTGTTGAGTCCTTTGTAGTCCTCCTCCCGTTTGTAGGGCAGGCAGACCAGTTCTATTACGGAGAAATGATTTCTATGTTCTTCACTTCCTTAGTAATACTCACTATACATGAATATCTCTTTTCTCGCCATGATTGCCAAGTGTAATTGCACTAATCATAGTATACTAGACTGTATAGTTAAGAATGACTTAGGAAATATCTTTGTAGTTCATCCTAATTCCATGCTAATGACTTGCTAGAATATCTGTTGAGGTGCTTATCATTATCTTATGTGGCTACATTTATGCTGATCAGTATTTATCTTTTATCAATATTCATTCATTATCTATATCTTATGTGACACTTATCTTGTACTGAGTGAGATAGATGAAAACTCTCCATTACATATGCAGTGATACTCATTGATCATTAATACTCATTCCTCATTTATTCCTTAGTATCCCTTCCCAGTGGTAAAAATATAAATAACAATACCTGGAATACTCCTGGTTAAAATGCTACTTCGGTATTATCTGTGCGCTTGCAGAAACACATTTCTATTCATATTCACTTAGAGCAATTGCATATTTCAATATCGCATCTCTCTGCCATGCTGGGGATGACAACTTGACTTAAGTGGCATGAGAGGTGGTTAACCCTTTTTGACGCCGTTATCAGAAATAGAAATTATTCTACTTTTGGTAATGATGTTAAGAAGCATCAACACTTAGCTCTAGGGAGTCTCAAGTGTATCAAATGTGCGAGAGAGATCCCCCAAGCCGGCCAACAGCTATAAATAGCACCCCCTCAAGCAACTGGCCGTTATGTCTGAATCGAGGGCATCAAACTCAATATTTATGTTGCATCGGACGCACCAACGCCAGCGTCCAACGTTCACGATCGTGCCAAGTGTACTAGCTGTTTCAAACGACTATTTCCCGCTCAAAACTGCTTGACCATCGGACGCACCGATGCAACCATCGGACTCACTGCTCACCAACGTCCGATGCCAATACAGAGAGCTCTAGAAAGGAAATATTCACATCAGACGCGTCCGACGACCCTTCGTTGGACTCGGAACGTCCGATGCACTCTGTGAAGCACTGCTCTTCCTAACCATCAGACTCACTGCACAAAACAACCTTGCGTCTGATGGCTGCGTCCCATGGCTGTCTAGAAATTATGCAGAGAGCTCCTGGGACCATCGGATGCGTTCGATGCGCCTACATCGGACTCACTTAGCGTCCTTTGCACTTCTATGTTCTGACAGAGTTAGGGTTAGCTAATCGACGCGTCCGATGCCTGTGAGACAGCGTCCGATGCACGTTTAAGTGCCCCTTCTCACTTCTATCTTTTCCACCCTTGCTCCAAGGTGCCAAACACGAAGTGTACTTCCCTAGTGCGTGTGTTTAGCATATTTTACTTGTCATTTAGGCAGTGTGTAGCTCACTAGGTCCTAAATGCACATGCATGATAGATAACACCTAGTGGCACTCGACAACCGCAAACACTTTTGCATTTCCCCTCTTAATGGTACGGTTGCGTATCCTAAATGTGATCACAATCACTAAGTGTATTGATCACCAAAATGGAAAAGCCTATTAAGCATACCTTTGCCTTGATCTACATGGGTTCCACCTTTCCATCTTTATCCAAGTGTGAGCTTCAAGTTGATCACCTTTGATCTTGTGGCTTGTCAACTCCTAGCCGCCTTGCTTGCTTCACCACTTGTCATCATGTGTACTAAACCTACACAAACACTTAGAGTGAGATTAGTAACGGTGAAAGAACCTCTTAAGAACAGGGCCCACTTGCCAGGATTAATGTCCATCCGACTTAATCCAAGACAAATGATCCAAGTCTTAATTAGCCCGTCAGGTGTCACCACTTTGCAGCGGGTCATTCACTTCTTTCCGAACAGGATCGCCTCATTACAAACATTACAGAAGTAATACAATAATTTAATTTACATCAAAGTAGCGGAAATTTAAAGTCATATTACAAATCATAAGTTTTGAAACATAACTTAGTGTCATACGATATTATTAAATCAAGCTGCTGATAGAGTATAAACAAGACAACCGGGATACTCTTGCCCAAGAGTCTAGCAAAGACTTTTCATTCATCATCTTCATCCACAGTGACCACGGTCATGCAACACGAAGCCACACAGACCGGGCTGTGGCCCTCATCTGCAACAGGGGTTAACAAACCCTGAGTATGGGAGTACTCAACAAGACTTATCCGACAAATAAAAATATTTGGTGGACAAACAGTATGCAAGTCATAGGATTCAAGATATGGTTTGCAAGGATAAAGTATTTTGCATAAATGAGCATTTATAAAAGAATTGAAATTCATTTGTTCCGTTCATCAGATTACTCAAGTACCGATCTAGTTGTATGATCGATAACAAGGTAATAAGCCATCCATGAAAGGAAAGCATCAAGTATCTAGTTTAAGTTTAATACTACGCTGAAGAAGAAAGAGTTGAGTCTCCATATCCGAGGAGCACGACGATTCAAATCGATTAAACCCAGCTGGGACTTCCCTATCACATGACATACAACACTAAAGCATGCATATGACTATTTTTCCCTGGATCCTCCATCCGAGAACGGGGGCCCGCCACCCGAGAGCATAGTACACCTCCATCCAGTTCCTCGAACTTGGAGGCTACACATTACTCTCGCCATCTCTCCACTCCCAGTGCGGGTTAACCGTCCTTTAGATTGGATTAACCAGAGTCCAGCTTCCCAAAGGTATATGATAAGTACTCCAAAGTCTCGCTCAATATCAAGGTCAGCGGACGGTTCCTAATGACACAGGCGGAAAGAAGCCGCTCACCAGTCACCACTGATGGCTCCCAAACACCGTGTCCGCCCGGTCCCGATTATTACTTCCAACAACGTTCCTTTCTCCCAAAAGATCATAACCATTTGCCGAAGCAATATGCTATGGTAAGTGACCGGAAATCACCTACTATCAAAGTTCTAATCGTACTAAGCATTTTTAGCCAAAAGTTTGCATCTTAAAACAAGTGTCAAGATGTAGGTACAATAACACAAGGATAAGGCCATGCATCAAGTAGACATTTAATAAAGTACGATAATGCAATAATATAATCATAAGTGTATTTAAAACAATCATTTTAAATACAAGGAAAGATTTGAATGCACCGGGGCTTGCCTTGATTGGAGGGATACACAAGTTCTGGCTCAGATCCAACAAGAGAGAAAACGCCTTCACTAGAGGGATTATCCAACCCAACCAACGAACAATCTACACGATATAATGACATGCTTAGATGATGCTTGTAATGATAGACATGATGCTTAAAAACATTCAAGCATGCACTTAAAAGATGAACAAAACGGATTACAACCTTGAGTACAACTTCCCTTCATGAAGGAAAAACAAAACTAGAGCAAAAAAACCTTTTAATTAAATCCTAATTAACTTGATTATCTAAGTTAATAATTACATCCAAAAGAACTGATCAAACAACACTAAATCAAACATGTTCATACTGTGGTTGTCACTGGACAAATGATCATTAGCATCAAACAACACAAAATCACACAAAACCTAAAGTATTAGGGTTTCTATTTAATTAAAACCTAATTAACTAATTAGCCATGTATAACAGTTCATCCAAAAATTCTCAAACTTTTTGTACAGCAAGGTATCAGTGCATAAAGGTTACCCAAAAAATTTCAGAATTTTTGGAGCAATATACAGCGCATGAAAATTCATGGAAAAGTTATTTTTCATTTACTTTGAGCATTTTTACAGGATTAAAAACATACTGAACAAGCACATGTTATATTTTCCTTAAATACTACACATCACAGAGAGCATACACAAATTTTTGCGGAATTTAAATATGCACAGAAATAAACATATGAAAATAACAAAAAACATTACTTGCAAAACATGAAATTAGGAAACCCTAACTAACAAAGACTGACAGGTGGGATCGGCCTGTCAGCCACAACCCAAACGATGCAGCGGCGCCGGCGACCACAAAACACTGCGGCGCGTCGCCGTCGGCGACCAAACGGCTCAACCAACTCGCGCATCGGCTTCTACGCCTCACCCCGAACCCAACGAGGTGCAACACGACATGAACTAACCCTCACATCGACCTCACCGGCGACGATGGCGGCGACATGAGCTCGGTCGCACGCACGCCGGCGGCCACAGGCCATCTCAGGCTCAACCAAGTGCTTCAACGGACTCAGGAAGACAACGCGCACGCGAAACAGCAGAAAAACGACACGAAACGATAACGGAGAGACCTCGCCGACGGTCACGGCGGGCGGCGAAGATCTGCGCTTCTTGCGCCAGACAAAACAAGCATCCGCTCGAACAACCAACACCCATACGATGCACAGCAAGGCTAGGTGAAGCTAGCGCACCCATCAATCGAAGAAACAAACGACCATCGAGCTCTCACGGCGGTGACCACCGACGCGGCGGCGCAAAACACGCCGGAGCAAACGAACACAGCCAACCGGCCAAAATTGGCGACAACCATCTACCCTACGAGCATCAGAAGATCACCCTGGTTGCGAGGCGCTCGCTAACTCGGCCGGAGATGAAGAGGAAGACGCTGGCGACGAAGACCGTGCTGGAGGAAACTGGAGACGAGAGGCAACGTCGATGTTCCCGGAGCTACGGTCCACCATTTGCAAAACGGAGGAGAGAAGCGGAATCAGTGACGGACAAGGAGTAAGAAAACACAAAATGAAAGAACAATACGGCTCCTGTGTAGCCCGGCCGATAACTGACCAGAGCGGCGGCGCTCTCGCCGGAGCCGAGGAAGACGAAGTCGCGCTGGGCGAATGGAGGCTCGGCGGCTTCAACCAACTCACCCTGAGGATGCGCGAGGTCTAGGAGAAGACAATGGCAGTGGATTGGGGGCTTGGTAGTGGCTAACGAGCTCGGACGGGCTCGTCGACGCGGGATGCACGCTCGACGGAGCAGAGCAGAGCGAGAGCACAGCGTGGAAAGGGAGGCAAGGAGTGGACGGCGTCCCGTTTCGATGGCGGCAACGGAGCCGTGGTAATGCCATGCACATGACGCGACGCTTGTTGAGGGCAGGAGGTGCGCGGTGAGCTTGGCAGCTGGCCGGCCAGGTGTCGGCGCCATGAGCACTCCGCCGCCATGCAGGTGTTCGACGAAATGTCTGAACTGCCCCTGAGATTGATTTGCAAATTGGTCAAGCTTCCAAGGGTTTTCATGAAAAACTTTGAATACCAAAGTTGCTCAAAATTTCATGATCTACAACTTTGACAATATACACTTTTTCAAAATCAGCCTAGAAATGAAAGTGTATTTTTGAAATTTAAAAGCCCTCTTAAAAAGATTTACCCCCTTTTCAATTACTCTAAAAACTTGAATAACACTTGAAAAAACATAAACACAACAATTGCAATTCAAACTGAGCCCTATAACTTTTCTTAAACAACCATATGCAAATTCTTTTTATATTTTAAAAATCATGTTTAGGGTTTAATCCACCCCCTCTGGAAATAGGGTTTGGATTTAAATTTGAAAAAATTGAATTTGAAAATCATGATCGACATTCACACAATTGATCAAACACAATCAATTAAACTCATTTTAGTTCAATTCATAGCAAGGTTCTCAAACAAGTGAATGATGCTTAATGCATATGATGTCATGATAAATTTTTAATTAAACTCTTAAACACCTAGGGTGTTACAGTAACTAGGTTTCATCTATTACCAAAACGCTAGAGATCTCTCAACCATATATCCTATCCTAATCAAACACACTCATGACAAAGGATTAGTCCAATAGGTTTCATCAATTGATCAAAACCAAACAAGAGCTTTCGCCTTGAGAGTTCAAGAACACATCCCACTCACTTCCGTTCTTAGAGATTGATCAAAAGTGAGATTGGGAGAGATCTAGTGCATTTGTTTAGAGAGATTGCATTTAGTGGTTCTAGTTCATCGTTGGACTTTGAATTTGTTGTTACTCATGGAAAAATATGGAATAGTCGAGCACCTTATGGTGATTGTTTGTTGGCTCTGGTTGATTGATTGTGAATGGTATGCTCACCCAACTAGAGATCATGAATAATAACTCTACTAGGATGCTCGAGGCTAGTAGAGTAATCTTGCTACTAGGCTTTCTTGTGGTGGTGTAGGCTAGCCAAAGTAGTTTCTATTAGGGCCATCGATTTTACTAATCACTTTGTCAAAGTGTTGTCGTTTTAGAAGAAATTTCTATAGGCTATTCACACACACACTCTCTCTCTCTCCATCAAGAAATTTTTAGGGGGGCCACACGCCTAGAAGGAGGAGTGAGGGGAAACCACCGTTATTTTTAGCCCCGCTCTCTCGTGACTCTTCTCAGTGAGGTTTTCGGAAATTCTTCAAATGAGCAGAGTGGCGAGGTCATGTTTGGTTGTCGCTCATATGTAGAGCCACAAGCAGGTTTTTTGGGGATTCTTCAAAAGAGCGCATGTTTGGTTGTCACTCACACATAAAGTTGCTCAACGCTCATGGAGTGCTACCTAACTCACCCTTAGTTTTTCACATGGTCACTTTGCTAGATGATACTAGCATGATAGTCATATGTGACTTCACATGAACATGCTCCAGATTAAGATATTTACGATAATTTGTCTAGGTTTCTAGCTCCTTGCAGCAATCAGACAACATGCATCGTCGATGATGAGGTCAGTAAACTAATTAGCAAGTCCTATAAGAAAACACTTGATTAATCATGAGTATCAAGTAGGCCATGTTGTAGGATTGCTGCTTGAGAGTTGGGAGAGGGTCCAGGACGATCTAGATCCGATAAGGGTAGTGGGAGAGCCAGCTCAACTACTCAGGGTATCACCATACGTTCCAATGTTCTATCGCTGACCTAGGAAAAATTATAAGACGTTTCAATGAGAGCTAATTCCTCAATTCTAAATTATAAGACGTTTTGACTTTTCTAAACACGTTGCATTTACTTTATACATAGACATACACTATGTTTAGATATATAGTAAAATTAATACATCTAGAAAAAACAAAAAATCTTATAATTTGGAAGGATTTAGTACTACCTTAAGTCAAATGGGTCGTTGACCTCTGTGCCGAAGGCACCTTATCTTTCGTTGCAACTTGCAAGTAAGTCGACATTCTCCATTCACGAACAATATCCACCTGGTGGTTAATTGCTTCGGTAATGAGATGATGCCTTCTGAGGGGGGGGGGGGGGGGGAGGGGCTGAGGGGGCCTGGCACCCCAAACATGCATGTGCCTCCACAATACTTCCTCCTTATTTAGTAAGTTAATCATTCAATTAGCAAGGTATCAATGCTAATTAGTGTTTTAATTGCTTGTTTTTTCTCATAATTATCTAGAATTAACCCATCTATTGTTTTTTATTTCTTTTTCACTCTCTATATGGTACAGTTCTATAGCTAGTTAACAGGTATAATTAGTGTTTTGCTTGTTTATTGTCCCTTTATATTGATCTCTAATGAAATCTATATTATTTAGTACTAGTCTTTATGTTTTTTTCATCTATTTTGTTTCTATTATTACCATGCTATTTTTGCCTCAAAATTAGACTAATCAAGTGGAGTTAGAGACCTAGTGCTAATTAAAATTTTCACTTTTTCTTTGTAATATTCACCGATTTTATTGTATATCATTTTATCGCATATGATTGTTGTCGGGCTAGCCCCCATATGCTTAAATCCTGGTTCCACCCCTGGCTAGGTAACATACTCGCTCTGTCCTATTTTATTTACATCTTTACGGTTTGAATTTTGTCCCATTCTATTACGGTTTGAATTGTGTCCCATTTTATTTGCACACATAGACAGCTAGGGTAGAGTGATAGGCCAGCAATGCTTTAGTGATCAGTCTCCTCTCTCCCTTTTAGAAAAATCAGGCCACATGCTGACGCGCGGAACATGTGGGCGGGCCATTGAAGACCAAGCCAAGCCGCATATTGTAGCGTACATTATGGCAGATATAGGGATATTTCTGTCATTTCACTTTGGCATTGGTTTGGGTGGCTAACTATAGAAATGTATTTATTCTTAGACGGAGGGAGCAACCTTTGTAAAAATAATAAGGTAAAGACCTTGTTCCGACCGGCCGTCTTTTGATTGTTTGGCATGGCCTCCTACATCCATCATCCTTTAACGATCCAAAGGACAGGGTTCACCCCCACCGACGGGGTCTACAGAGTTGCGCCGGCCGTTACAGTTCTAGACACATGACTAGATACATCTAGTCATTCAAACGACCCTTCCTAATTCCTCCATGTTATGCGAGATCTGTCATGATAGTGTTGCTAATTATAAACATAGTTATGGCCTAGGAAAAACTATATACTTGTTTAGGCAATAAAATGTTTTTAATTAGGCAATAATATAATAATATAGACATGCAATTATAAACTTTTGAGTTTTGAGAAAGAGAAAACAATGTACTGAATTTTACAAAATAACTTGGTTTTATGAGCTTGGTGTACCAAAATACTATATTATTTTGTGATCATGCATCCTAAATCATGTGTTGTATACTTAACCGTGTGCAACTTTTGATTAAAATTACATGATTTGACTTCGTAGTTGTGCTCTTGCCTCTAAAAATGATGTTTTTCTCAATGATCTTTTTTTTTCCAGATTTTGCACGAAGAGAAGCAATTTTGCATTTTGGATGAGAGTTGAATGATGCTTTTTTGCTCCAGTTTTGTGTACAGTGCTGTAGCACATTATAAAACCTAATTTGCTTCAGGTTGATAAAATTTATATAAACAGGAGATTTGTGATATGTATTTGTGCAATTTTCATATAATTTTGTTACTTTATTTTTCTATTGCACTGTCGGAAAATCTTATATGACCAGCTAGTTTGTAGGCACAGCATCTCTTCCGCGGCAGCACTGTCCACATATAAAAAGCAGCAACAACACTTTTTACCAAAAAAGGAAAGATAGTTGTATATATGAAGCTTCATATAACGCGTAGGTTCTGCGGTCATAGAGACCCTTGATTACTGTTCACGTACGGCGCTCCAAAGCAATCCTGCCGCGTGGCTTTGCTGTGTTTGCGATCATGTTTACTGGGACCCGGTTCACACGGTGTATGTGCCGCGCCTCGAGTTGGACGACCACCCACCCGACGGTTCGTGCGTGTCCAGGTCTATTTTTAGCCTTCAGTGATTTGCTGGCCTGTCCTCTGGTTCTTCCTCCTCTGATCCTCTCCCAACAGTTGCCGTCCACATCCTGTCCATCCTTGGGTGCTCCGTCCTCCTCCTTGACTCCTCCGCTGATCCTCTCCCAACAGTTGCCGTCCACATCCTGTCCATCCTTGGGTGCTCCGTCCTCCTCCTTGACTCCTCCGCTGCCACTTCGTAGTTGCCCTACTCGACTTGCTCCACAATTGCCGCACGCACGTAGCCATCGTCTTCTCCCCCCATCTTCTGCGCCGTCGTCCAAGCTCTACATGCCACCACCCTGTACTCGCCTGCTCCGCTGCTGTGGCCGGGTGACGCGCCAGGCACGCGCGGACAGGGATGCCGGCCGGCCGCCTGGCCGTGGAGGAGGGCGACCTATCCATATGGGTGCCCTTGCCGTTGGAGCCTGTATAGGTACAACCTCTCATATGTCATCTCCCCCGAATTAATTTGGTTCTCGATCTAGGGTTCTCAACTCCCCCAAAATGATTTGGTCATCGTCAGCCCACTGCGTCTGCACATCCATGGCGACATGCCTCAACCGGTCCTCCCTGCATTCTCTGACCCGATGTGACATTGACGCAGATGGAGGCATCCATTAGTGTACAATCTCGCAAGATCTGCCATCCAAAGTCCTGATTAGTTGTTATCGTCCACTCCAGTCTCTTTGCAATATTGGTCATTGCTTACAACAGTATCATCGCCAAATCCAAGGTACGTCACTATGTACTTCTCCCACTCAGATAGCTTGGCCTGGTATTCAGTATTTTATAGTTAGTAAAACCTGATGCCAAACAATAATTGGTTTTACAAATATGATGCCATTTATTTATTTAGTTATGCAGGACTATTTGTGTCGCTTGATGACCTTCTACCTTTTTCTATTGCAGCATGTATATAAGATATTTCAGTTCTTATGTCAGCAGGCTAAATAAAACATGTTTGCAAGTTTCCTTCGGACATATATGCTGCTTCTACAACTACATTTGGATATTCCAATTTATTTTACTATATGCAAATGATATGCATAGTTTGATGGTCTGGCTAAACAGAGTTCTGCAAGTCAGTTGCAGTTCGACTGTGGTAAGTTTAGATCTGATAAATAAATTATGCAGTACATGGTACAGTATCTGCTAATTCAGAGTTGGTTGTTTTGCTCATTTCAGTTTGCCTTTCATATTTCAATGGTGCTTCCCTCTTAACATAATAATGTATTCATACATACAAATATTCGTATACAATTGTAAGTCGATAGCCTAACACTTTGTTCAGAGTACAACGTGAGCAGCTCTGACTCTGAGTGTCTTGCATACTCACATGGTCTTAACCTTTGTTATTACTTGTTCTTATCACTTTAAAATTGATGACACTGACATTCTTTTCATAGTTTGAAAAAATATCATTCCCATTCTTAATAAGCCTCATTTCAGTGACCAGCTATATAGTGTGGTTAATATATAGGCTTTGGTTTTATGCTGATTCATACAACATGGATTCAGTTCCTTTCAAAAAGTAGTGATCAGACAACATAGGGTTGCATCAAAAAACTTTGGAACACACTATGGATCTTTCACAAGTGTTCTATAAAAGCTTCTATTTTTTGAAATTTCGTCTCATTCCCTACGATTTGTTTGTTATTAATTTTGTAGCCATATTCATTCATGGTAAGCTGAGAGGTTTAAGGTGCTTCTGATATTCATTCATGGTAAGCTGAGAGGTTTAAGGTGCTTCTGATATCGCTTAGATCAGTTATCTGTGAGTGAGCTTGGCTTTAAGATTGAACATGAATGTGTCATTTAGTTCAGTATAGGTTCCTTTGATGTATTGTGGAATCTAACGATCAACCAGCGGGAAAGCATATTTAGATATAGTAAACCATTTTTGTTCTTCAAGTTAGAGCTGTTCTTAGTTTCTAATTTAAACACTTGGATTCATAGTCATGTGCAGTCCCTTTTGTTATAATGTGATAGATGACCTAAAAGAGTTACCTTGGTAGTTTCAGTTGCAATTTAGTTTCTTCAAAGTTCAAACTGATTTAGCATGTTAGGTATTTTTACAAGCCTATTTATAGAGAAAATTTTGAATAATCTAGCCTTCTTCCACATGAAGTACATGTGCTTTAGAGTAACCAGTTCGACGAGCTGCAATTCTGAAGCATGTTAGTTTCCTCAAAGCTCATGGATTTGTGCTGCTTCTTACATGTATACATTTTTAAAGAACATGTAGAGTTCAGTGGACAGAGCGATGTTTACGACATCTCTTATCATGGTCCCGTTTCATAATTTGCTTCATAGTACCAATTGACATCTGACAAACTTGCATGTATGTGCTGCTCTACCCACTACCATTTTCATGTAAAAATATATTATATCAGAACCATCTTTCTTATGTATGTTCAAAGGTTAATAATAAGAAGAATAGAGGATTGAAGACACCGGAATTCTGATGGGTTTCCATATGTTATCAGGTTATTATGACAGTTTTTATCGCATCCTAGGTTAACACAAAATATATTGAACCATCTTTATCATGTATTTTCAGTTCATAGTTTAATAATAAGAGCGGAGGACTAAAGACAGGAGAGTGATGATGGGTTTTCATATATCTTATTGGAATATTAGGGCAGCTTTTGTTATGTCCCAAGTGAGTTCTTATGATTACATCTATGATTCTCCACATTTTATAGATGAGTGCCCCAATTATTTCCTTAATTAATTTACCATGCTACTCTTAAAATATTCCTTTCCATATACAGTAATCTCACCATTTATAAATATGCATATTGTATCTGTAGGGTACTTCTATTAATAATAGATAATTTTTTAATGATGCTACAATTTAGACCTTTATAGGTGCGAGTCATCTAGGGAACTGAGGAGCTTTCCTATTTTGCTAAACCCAGTAATATTGCCGTGCTTGAGACCTTTATAGGTGCGAGTCATCTAAAAACCTGAGGAGCTTTCCTATTTTGCTAAACCCAGTGATATTGCCGTGCTTGTGTGTGACCCTGGCGGTTATGCTTTAGTCCTACTTTTTGATAATGAATCAATGTCATTTTTTTTTGCCATCAGGAACTCATGAACTACCATATTGCACTCTGATCAAGGGATAAGGTCAATTTACTAATATAATGGTTGATTTAGAATGGTTCTGCTTTGAAACAAACTTGTTCTCCATTTCTCATATTTCTGTTTTTCGCAAGTAATATATGTGCATAGTCGTCACATGTCCACATGGCTAATCTACACGTATGACTAATCTATATGTGCTCCCCCGTGTTTGATATTTAAAGATTTCACCTTTACATTTATTCCCATTACAGTTGAAGATTTTCTTGAACTACCTGCTGGATGAGGAATCTACACTACAATCGACAAACTACACGACTACAATTCTCATGCATGGTCAAACCACTCCAATACAAATGTTTAGTCTATTAGCTTCTGGATCAGTTTACATTATTCACGCATGTCATTAGTTGCCACCATGACCGGTATAGCGATAATATCCTACTATGTTGTTGTGAAAATGCTTTGGCCACATATCTAATGTTCTGATTACTTCCATAAGCTTGCTTCGATGGCAGTTATTGTAATCTCCTTAATGGATTATCTCTATGTTTAGAAACCACACGAATTGAGTGTGTTGTATATATATGATGCTGGCTTCGTCTCCCAACATTTGAAGTTGCATAAAACTTAATTTCTATTCTCAAATATACTAAGATGACATCCTTCAATTATGAATGGTACTTATCCATCTTTGTTTCCTAGACATATATGTGCTTGACATATGCAGCAAATCATTTCTATCGTGGCCTACGGGCGCGGCGGAGCGCGCCTGCCTTCCTAGTTGTTTGTATGGCGGCTAAAAATGAAGCGGCCGTGCGGATGGTCTATATTACGGCCGTAATATAGCTGCCTCCCAATAAATAAATGAAAAATGTTTTAGCCTTTTGATCGGGGAACTGAATTGTCAGCTACTTTGTTAGACAGTGTCCTAATCATCTACCACATTCCTGCGACATGTTATCTAGAAGGTTGAAAATGTGTCGAATGCATGCATGCCAGCGTCGGCTGCTGTTGACACTCCGTCTGTCCATCGAAATACTAGCATTTGGAACGGAACTGGACCAGTGCATTATTGTGACTTTGTGAGAAGAGAATCATCTCACCCGATCGAGCAACCAGGAAACTTGAAGAGGAGAAGATCGCCAGCATGTACAGGAACTGCTAACTACTGCTTCCTTCATCCTAAATTATACAAAGTACGTAGTTTCTTTTCAACCGCTCTTTTAATATAATTATAAAATTATATACTTATCATGAATCCACCCTAGGTCCTCACGATTATCTCCACTTTTCCCCTCTTCTTGGAACATCTCATGTTTCACCTCTTTAGATACCACGTGAAAATAATTGAAATGGCTTAAATCTTAGGCTATCATTTATGTTTATTATATAATGGACGTAACTGATATTATGTGGTCTTAGTAAAAAATTTGGTACATGACTGAGTATGACATTAAGTGTACAAAGAGTATATGACTGATTAAATTATGTCGTCTTAGAGTACTGGTAATACCAACCGAGATTAAATGTGTCTACGTCAGGGCAATGCCTGAAGACACCTTTAGTCCTCTTTAGTAATACCAACCGAGACTAAAAGACTTCTCCTATAGCTCCGGACTACAGGTGAGACTTTTAGTCCCGAAACTCTAGAGCCGGAACTAAAAGCCGAACATCCAGCAAAGAGCATAGCGGCACAGCTAGCACGCGCACATGCACCACCAGAATCGCCAAACGGAGCCATGCGTACGTTGGAGATCGATGGAGATGGATCACACACACACACAGTTGGCCTGCATCAGCTGCATATAGCCATATATGCCTTGGCCGGTTGGCCCCCACCTGGTTGTCGAGGCTATGGCCATGCAAGTGCCTCGATCCCCCGGCCAGTATATATATGTTGCCCACCCCCGTGCTACCGATTACCAAATCATCGCAGCACAGCAAAACAAGAGTTCATTTGTCAAAGACGCCTACCTGCTAGCTAGCTAGCTATGGCGTCCTCAAATGCTCTCCGTTCCAGCGCCTCTGTCGTAGTCACGGCAGTGGTGGTGCTGCTCGCTGCCATGGGAGCGCAGGCCGAGACGAGGAAGTACCAGTTCGATGTAAGTTCATTACTGTGGTTCATGATTTGTGACGTCACACACCATCCCGTCAATCTTGCATTGACCACACAGCAGGGAAGTGTGGCTAATGAACCGTGTGATCAAGTCATTATATATAGGGAGACTAAGAATAAGTTATTCTGTAGCCACCTTTTTATATATATATATATATATATATATATATATATAATATATATATATATAACAAAATCTTCACGCCTGGGCATGGCAGGTGCAAATGACGAGCGTGACGCGGCTGTGCGGCACGAAGAGCATAACCCGGGGCCGACGCTGCTGGCGCGGGAGGGCGACCACGTGGAGGTCAACGTGGTCAACCGCTCCCCCTGCAACATGAGCATCCACTGGCACGGCGTGCGGCAGCTGCTAAGCGGGTGGGCCGACGGGCCCTCCTACATCACGCAGTGCCCGATCCAGCCCGGCCACAGCTACGTGTACCGGTACCAGATCGTCGGGCAGCGCGGCACGCGCACTTCTCCTGGCTCCGCGCCACCGTCTACGGCGCCATCGTCATCCTGCCCCCCGCCGGCGTGCCGTACCCGTTCCCAGCGCCGGACGAGGAGGCGCCGCCGGTCATGTTCGGCGAGTGGTGGAGGAAGGACACGGAGGCCGAGATCGCGGAGGCGCTGCAGACCGGCAACGGACCCAACGTCTCTGACGCCTACACCATTAACGGACTCACCGGACTTCTCTACTACAGCTGCTCCGGCTCTGCCGCCGGTCAAGATACTACGTTCAAGCTGAAGGTCAAGCCCGGCAAGACGTACATGCTCCGCCTCATCAACGCCGCACTCAACAACGTGCTCTTCTTCTCCGTCGCCAACCATACGCTCACCGTCGTCGACGTCGACGCGCTCTACGTCAAGCCCTTCACCGTGGACACCCTCGTCATTGCGACGGGACAGACTAGCAACGTCCTACTCGCCACCAAGCCGACGTACCCCGGCGCGAGCTACTACATGGAGGCGCAGGCGTACACCAACACGCTGGGCACGTTCGACAACACTACCGTCGCCGGCGTCCTCGAGTACGACGACGATCCTTCGCCGTCTCCATCATCTTCTCAGAACAACAACAACAACAATGTCCCGGTCTTCGCGCCGACCCTGCCGCCGATCAACGACACCAGCTTCGTGGCCAACTACACGGCGAAGCTCCGCAGCCTGGCGAGCGCGGAGTACCCGGCGGCCGTGCCGCAGGACGTCGACCGGCGCTTCTTCTTCACCGTGGGGTTCGGCAGGATACCGTGCGCCGCAGGCGCCGCCAACGGGACCTGCCAGGGCCCCACCAACGACGGGACGTCGCGGTGGGCGGCGTCCATCAACAACGTCTCGTTCGTGCTTCCCACGACGGCGCTGCTGCAGGCGCACTTCAGCGGCAGGTCCAACGGCGTCTACGCCACCAACTTCCCGGCGTTCCCGCTGATGCCGTTCAACTACACGGGCACGCCGCCCAACAACACGAACGTGATGAACGGGACGAAGGTGACCGTGCTGCCGTTCGGCACCACCGTGGAGCTGGTGCTGCAGGACACCAACATCCTCGGCGCCGAGAGCCACCCTCTGCACCTGTACGGCTTCAACTTCTTCGTCGTCGTCCAGGGGTTCGGCAACTTTGACCCGGCCAACGACCCGGCCAAGTTCAACCTCATCGACCCCGTGGAGCGCAACACCGTCGGCGTGCCCGCCGGCGGCTGGGTCGCCATCCGCTTCCGTGCGGACAACCCAGGTTCAATTTGCATCCTACTGTACCATTTTTTTCCGAGACGCCAAGTCCTAACTCAACGCACTGGGGTGTGGTACATGCATGCAGGTGTGTGGTTCATGCACTGTCACCTGGAGGTGCACATGAGCTGGGGCCTGAAAATGGCATGGCTGGTGCTGGACGGCAGCCTTCCGAACCAGAAGCTGCCGCCTCCACCATTGGATCTGCCTCAGTGCTAGGCGCGCATCGACCTAGAGACGAGACGAGCAAGACCAATTGCCAATGTTGATTTCCTCAGTTTCCACTGCAATATTTCCCATCATCAGTGCAGCAGTTGCACTGCGTTTTGGTGTTCTACCTCGATCGTCTTCAGCTTACGTCGCGATATAATTTCTTTCCTAGTTGGTGTGATGATTTTTGGTTAATACGTGGACTATTCCTGATTTTTCGAAAGGTCATGCATGGTTTCTGTGGAAATACTAGAGAAATTGCTTCGTTCAGCAGAACTTCACTCTTACGAGTGCATGCTTCTTGTAATCTTTCTTGTAGATCAAGCTTGCCTGTAGCTTCATTTTGTGTGTGTGTGTGTGTGTGTGTTGTATGGGTGCAATGTAACCTTGCGCTTGCCCCGATACGTATAATGACTAATAAAAAGTGTAATGTGACTAATTTCTCTGAATAAAGATAAAGTGTGTACTGGATCTCTTTTCACAGTTTGGCAGAGACTTGATTCATAGACCACCGACCCAATCAACCTAATACGGTCTTTTAAAAAGCTCCACCCCGACCTGATCGGAAATAAATTAGATGGACACCGAGTGCACCAGTATGAGACCCTGCCTACATGATTGATATGTGGGAAAACAATCCAATCAAACGGACATTAGTTGACACAGATAGCATGCACGTTAGACGTTCGATTTTCTCCATCAACCACATGTCAACCATCTAGGCAGGGTCTTACAATAACACTAGTGCACCCGTGTCCATCCAATTTATTTCAGACCTGACCTATGCACCGGGTAGGGCTCGCTCAAGCTGAGATTTCATTTTCAGTCCGCCGCAACCATCAAATCGGTGGGTTCAGGCTCCCATATTTCACCTGAAGCCAACCCAACCCAAAAGTCACTAGCCCAACCAGAAATGGACAGCCCCTCTAGCACCTCTCGCCTCTCGGCCATATATTTTGCTGTAGAAGCAGGAGGGAGAGAGAGAGGGGAGGAAAGAGAAAGAACACGAGCCTAGGTCTGTAAAAATTCAGTGAAAACGACAAATTCAGGCAGCTGCACAAAGCATAAGCTCACCTTATTGATGGCTACAAAAAATTAATTAGCATATACTCCAAGAAACTACCCGGTGTTAGCTCGGGCTAACGGTATCCGTGGCAGTAAGCCCGGTTTGGCATCACGCTAACGCTACTAGACGGAAACAGGCATAACAGAATTGAAATATATGATGCACACTGATGAAACAGTTATGTATATTCCCCAGATTTATGGTATTTATGAAAATTTCTTCAGGCATGGCAGCCTCATTTCAACATTGCTAAGAGTAAAAACCTCACCGGAGGCAACACAGACAATTCTTTTTGTTTCATCTGTGAGTTCCTGAAACTATGGTTTTTCTTTGCACGCATTGTGCACCTTTTAATATTGAATTAGTATCTGTGAATCCACATGATGTAACTATCGAAACGCATCCTACATATGTATGAAGAAAAGCATATATTAGGATAAGACTAAGAGATGCCTTTGTACAATGGCTGGGTGGATAGTCCAACCGCAGAAGATTCTGTTCTCCAGGTGATGCTTCTATTTGTATTTAGGAACATTCGTCAGTTTAGGCTGCCAGTTGTTTCTGCAAGATAGAGAGAAAATTAGGCTGCCAGTTGCCCACCTCAACAACAAGTCTCATGATCAAGGCGTTTCAAGGACCAAGGCATTTCAAGGACCCTGCATATATAATGTGGAGTAAAATCCAGGTATAATTGATAGAATTCCGTAAAAGAGAGTTAAATGATACCTGGAGTCTGTAGAACTAAAGCAGATCTAACTTGAATACTTGATTGTTTGTGCAGATTCCTTGGCCAAAGTTTCCAAGCCAATCATATGCTCCTTCATTTTCTTTTCTTGCATGCTTGAAACATCTGGGTGGGGATTCGTGCATTCAGTATTCCAGGAAACAGACTTCTTCATATTATCATAAGTGTCACAATTGTCCATCCCATCTGATGAAAAATCTAGATGCTTCTTCTCAACAGTTTTCAAGATAGCCAACCTTTTTGACCTCAGCCGATATGGAGGGGAAACATCAAAACTCCCTAAAGCAGCAGATAACCCTTCGTCATCTGCAGGACCAAGGACAAAAATGTTGCAGTCTTGAACGAATGCGAGCTTTCTGCAGTGCATTTTCCCAAGGGGGTACTAAAACCATCACTGTTTAATATATTGGTCTTCAAATTACTATCTTGAGCATGTGATGGTTTCTCCCTTCTTCTTCGCCTTACAATTGAAGGAGTACCTGGAAAGCTTTCAGCCGCACTCTTCAATATTGATTCAACACTTAGCTGGTCTGATATTTCTCCATCCACAGGGGAGGTAGTATAGCCAACAGGTGTTTGGAATCCATCCCCACAGCCTTCCAATAAGTGATGTGTAGAAAAAATAGGGGAATGAGAAGGGACAATATCTTCTAGCTTAGGTATCTCATAACAAAGAGAACCAAAAGATTTAGACTCATTCAGCAAGGGTAATCCACAAACATTGTTGGCTGTTTTGCCTCCTGCCCTAGCTGATCCTGAATACCCCATTGTATCTGTTACACTATCAAGTATCACTGCATCCACATTGAGCTGATCTTCAGGACGATCCTTGCGAAAAAAATCTATTTCTCTGCCCTTATCATGAACAGAATCCATTTCCAGCCCTTGTATTGCTAAAGCAACAGCAGAACAATTAGCTTCTAATGCCTCACACGGAATTTCTGGTTGAGCTGTTGGCATAGAAAGAGAAAGGAAATCTGAATAGCTCTTGATATTTTTCAAATTGGAAGAGTGCAGATGAGTTGTATGTTCAGAATTTCCTGGGGGGTGTTTCAAATAGATATTGGGCTCCTTGTTCAAGTCAATATGGTTCTCAGAAGTTGGCAGCTTTGCATTTGCATGCTTCAAAGTATCACAAACCATATGCACAGAAACTGGTGCAGTGCTGCTGGCATTGTAGACACCTAGCCTTTTTCTTAATGAACTATTCCAATGGTTTTTAATGGAATTATCTGTCCTGTAGACAAGAACAAACTTACATCATAACAGGCTGAAAGTATAAGAAGTTGCTTAATTCAATGAGATAATTTATGGTGGCAGAAGAATGCAAAGAATAGAAAAATAGAAATATATTTCACTAGTTTGTTGAGAGTTTCAGACCTAGAAGCAAATCACTAGTAGTTTTTGGCAGTCATGTATTACCATACTAGAAGGATGTGAGACGAAGTAAAGTTATTTTCCAACCATTTTAACTTATAAATATAATGTTTTTGGCACTAATAAGCAGAGGAGCAACGTACTGAACTGCACATCAGAAACAAAGATTACAAATGTGTAAACAAGGACTCAAATTCATAATCCTAAAATAAAATATAACTAAATGTTGAAAGTACTGTTCTAAAATTTAAGGTTGGCTACAAAACTCAACTGGTGATAAAAGAGACATCCGGACAATATTCCCACACCTAACATGCACATCAACAGTGGGTAAATACCAAGTAGTCATGTTCAGTAAAAGGTCCTATTACTTTCTTACCAGCTGACCTACATTTCTATGGAGCTAAAACATGAAGTCTTCATGATTAGTACAATTCCTGCATTTATATAATGAATAACTGGCCTCTTAAATACAGCATACAAATATTTCAAGTAACATCAATACCAACATATGGCTAAATCCATAAAGTAAAAAAAAAAATCTTTCTTGATGAATACATAGGAAGCCATAAGTAAACAAACAAATGTTAAAGAGGATGATATTGTGAAGTAGTACCTTCCAGGAAGAAGTTTTGCAATTTCTGCCCATTTGTTCCCATGCAAACGATGAGCGTCAGCAACCACACACTCCTCCTCAACAGTCCATGGCTTCTTATTTATTTGAGGATCCAAATGATTATGCCACCTAAATTATATGAGTACCATCAAAAAATGAAATAAGATATCTTAAGGTTCTTTATTCTGGCAAACTTGAAACTTCGTAAGAAACATGGAAAATACATGGAATCTTACAATGTTTATAGGTATTCATATTAACTAATATCTCATATTTATTAGTCCCACAGTCGGGGAATATCAACCTCACCAAAACAACTTCAGAAATAAAAGACTGCCAACCATTTTATCATGTTTAATAAGAAAAGATATTTCAATTAAAATGATTAAGAAAACATACACGTTCAACCTTTTCTCCAACCAGAAAAAAATGGGTATACATGCCATCTGCATACTAATGGCGCATGATTCTGCAGATGTCGGCAAATCACAGCATCCTTTATTACCTCAATGCAACACAAGGAAATCATGGCTCCAATAGATCCCTTCACCTCATACCTAGTGTATCAAAGTTTATATGGCGCCCATGGTAAACTAAACATAAAGTCCTCTAGGGTAGAGATTGCACAGTGTTAGAGTAAATAGGAATAGTACCACATTGTCTAGCCACATGAGGTGTTAGTCCTATGTACCTATATAATCAGCCCATGAGGCCCAATGCAATATATCCAATATTCCACCAGTTATATTCTCCTTCACACAGGAGTGCTTCAGCATTAGAGTTGGAGAACCAAAAGACAGGAAGATTTTTTATCTAGAACATTTATTGTGATTTGTGAATAGGAGTTGATCTGTATGTTTCTAGTACTAATAGAAGCTGAGTTGGCATTTGATATTTTGTGTTCCCCGACAGTTTTTATGCTGATGGTGAAATTTAAGTATTTAACAAACTTCTTAGTGACTTGGCCAAATGAAACACGTCACTAAGAAATCTCAGAGAAAAAACAGATCACTCTGAATTCAAATTTAAAGGCAAAATGTAAATGCAAAATATAAATGCAGCATTCCACTAATAATTTGTTTGTACCAAAACCCTTGGTACATCATTATATGAATACCTCTCTCGGCATTGTTTGCCAATGCGACCATCTAGTGACCTTGCTATAACAGACCAATTTTGGGGGCCATGCTTCTTTACCATATTGATAATGATGTCATCTTCCTGTATGGACCCAATGATAAATAAATTATTATAAATACAAAATTTGCAAGCATTCATTTTGTAGGACTGAGATTATGAACTGGACAAACCTCTTGGGTCCAAGGACCTTTTATAAGTTCAGGATTAAGAACTTTTTGCCATCTATGCAGGCATTGTACCGCTGTTCTATCAGGGAAAGATTGAGCTGCATACAGACAACAAATCTGAAGTTAGCTTAATACAATTGAATCTGAAGTTAGCTTAATACATTTGTGATTTCTTTCTTTAAGGTTACAAAGAGAGAATGAAACCTACTAGGTACTCAAAGTCTCAAGTAGTTTAATTTACACTTGAATCCCCTTCAACATTAGCTCTATCTTGAACATTTAAAACAAGAATATGGGGAGGAAACAAAAATTGAAAATAAATGGAAATGATTTGGTAATGCCTTGTAAATCCAATATGAGTCTATGATACAAAACATTCTAGCGAATGTATTCTTAGAAATATGAGTGTGTGGGTGTGTGTTGTAAGGGTTCTTGTCCCTTTTTCTTCTTATATAAACATACACAGCTCTCCTGCTTGTTCAACTAAAAAATACAACACATTCTAAAAAAAGCTAAGGAGTAAAAGGACTTCACTGGAATCGCAATCACCAGTCCTATTTATAATGTCCAAGACAGAACTTAACCCTTCAGAATCATTCTTATTTAAGGGTTCCTTCTTATCCACTTTGGTTACCTTCAGTCTTCAAACCATTCAAATCAAAATCTGAGGCTACCTCATGTACTGCTGCAATAATGAACTCAGTATATGTATCCAGTATGCACACATATGAACGGATAGACAACTAACTTCAGAGGAAAAACAGGTTGAGGACCCGAAACACAAATAAATAATGCCAGAAATTTCTGCACCCAATAAGTAGAAAAACTTTGTGACACAAAAATTGTACGCATAAGAAAAAAAATCCATGGTTACTAGTTTTCTCAGAATTGACTGTTGAAATACAAAGTAAGGGATGCAGAGCATAAAGGAGAAAGCAAACCTATCTTCTTCCAATTTTTTCCCTCACAAGCATAAACTGCATTCCGCAATGTTTCATCCTGCTGCCACACAAAAAAGGCTATAAGCAAAGAGTTGAGCATTTGCACTGAAAACAAAATAGTGCAGAATTAGTGGCCTGCCGTGATGGGGCAACCGATGCAATAGCAATAGTGATGCAAAGTAACATGAAATGCAAGTATAAGATGGGTTGAGTATTTTTTATATTTTCATATGCAAAAAAGAAAGAAGGATGGTTAAATGTAACTGGAAATATAGATACATAAGATGGAATTCTATTGAACATACACTGAATTAACTTGAAATGTTGTGGTTGTAGATAGGTAGGGATAATTTAGGCCTTAAGCTTTGCCTAGAGCTTGAGAGTATGAGATGAGAAGAGAATTAGGCCTTATGCTATGCCTAGAGCTTCAGAAATTAGGAGAGATTGGAGAACTGATTCTTCATTCTTCTTTTGCTTAATTCATTCATGCATCAAGCTTACATATATATAGGAGATTAGCCTGGCCGGCTAACTCCCTTTACTCTCTTTCACACTCTGATCTCATGTTCACATGCCTTAACTATTCTGGCCCCTTCACACATACTTAGCTAGATAGACCCTTTCATACTTAGGCCCTTTTCATACTTCGGGTCCTATGGATCTCTACTGGCCGATCCTGGCCTGCTGCTTCTTGGGTTGCCGGCTATAGTGGCAGCCCGTTGACTGCCCATGACATCTCCCCCGCCCTTGGAGACCCAGCTCGTCCTCGAGCTGGATAGCTTGATGGTCAATTCTGCAGCTTCGTGGTAGTCAGTGTTAAGCACTTGAGTACTTGCTTCGACGGAGGTCTGGAGAGTCCCGATGGTGGTGGCCTGGATTGGGTGAGACGGCCGGAGTCGATGGAGAAGCGGTGCTGCTGTGGTGATGACCCAACAGAGAGGCGGTGACGGCCGATTTGGTGGCTGAGGTAGGTGGAAGGTGGCTGCGGTGGTGTAGTGGGGAGGATCGAACCAGAGCAATCTGATACCAGGTGTTATGTGTGATAGGTAACTGGAGATAGTTTAGGACTTAAGCTTTGCCTAGAGCTTGAGAGTATGAGATGAGAAGAGAATTAGGCCTTATGCTATGCCTAGAGCTTCAGAAATTAGGAGAGATTGGAGAACTGTTTCTTCATTCTTTCTTTGCTTAATTCATTCATGCATCAAGCTTACATATATATAGGAGATTAGCCTGGCCGTCTAACTCCCTTTACTCTCTTTCACACTCTGATCTCATGTTCACATGCCTTAACTATTCTGGCCCCTTCACACATACTTAGCTAGATAGACCCTTTCATACTTAGGCCCTTTTCATACTTCGGGTCCTATGGATCTCTACTGGCCGATCCTGGCCTGCTGCTTCTTGGGTTGCCGGCTATAGTGGCAGCCCGTTGGCTGCCCGTGACATGAAATGACGTAGAAATGAGTTCATACCTCTTCTAATGTCCAGCCACCCTTAGCTCTCCTTACAGGGCCACTTGTTCGCCTGACATGTAGGATTTGATCAGTAACATTAAAATAAGATATAAACATTCATGTAATGAGAAACTAACTAGGATCGAGCACGTTACAATGGATAGACTGCCTATTGTAAAAAGCAACATCTATGACAGCACAACCAAGAAATCAATTCTAGTAACCTGGATTTCTCAGCCATTATTCAAGTATCAGCTTCAACTTATCTTTTCTTTCAACAAATAGCTTACAATCATTAAATGATTTATCAGGATTTCAAACATGAGGAAATCTTTAAAAACAACTTAGTATTTGTTGACACGATGAACATTTGCTTATGGGGAGTTAGTGGTTAGTATGATAAACACGTTCTCTTCAAAAAAAAAAGTGGTTTGTTGAAAGTTGCGAAGTCCATGTTATAAAATAAGTGTAGACCTCAAAATGGGCAAAAAAAATTTATTGAATTACTGTCAGTGTATCTCCCTGGTCAACCATTATATTTAACTTCATACATTTGGCCTAAATACCAACAAATTACCTCAAAAGTACTCTTTTCAAACATTTATTTCCTACATAGTCATCTTGATATACTCCTAGTTTCCTATACGAGTAGGGTGCAATTATCAGCTATAGAAATATGTAAAACTTACAGAAACATAAACACTAGTAAAATTAGTCAACAACTATTTATTTGTCTCAAGATGCAGAACTCCATGATATCAAATTTGCATAAATGATTATTGATGACAAAAATGAAGAATGAGTCTACATACTTTTGCAACATTTAACCATAAACATCATGAACAATATATTAAACAATGAATAACTGATTTCTCCATCGCAAATTGTCATAATGTAAACAAAAAGGAACAATTTATCTACATACTGAATATGATAGCCTTTGCAAAAGTTGTTCAACAAAGAATTCGATAAACAAATTGGCTATGATGTATCACCCATTCACCACACCACCTTCATAACCAACAGAAAACACCATTCTCTTCAATGTTAAAACCATTGAAAAGTACCTTCAACATGCCTCTGGCAAGAAAAATAACTGCAGTTCCTAGAGTTGAGAAATGTACAAGTCAACGAAATCCTTCAATGAACCTACACGGCAACACAAGAATGGCACAAGGGAAGCATCGCATATCCACAAATGGACAATTAGAAGTGCCATTACTTGTGTCCTTTCCAAACAACTACGACCTAGCACCTCAAAAATATAACGTCCAAACCAAATGAATACACTGTGCATCCTAATTCCTAATAACAGAACAGATATGTCACATAGTCTTACATCTTACAAATAAGAAATACACTCACATTTGAAACCTGTCATTTTAGATCCACTAAAACCTCGATAATATAGCATTTAATAAATTAGTTTTCCTACAAAATCAATATCAGTACACCATATAATGACATAAGGTTTCAGTCAAAAAAGATTCAACTTGCAAGACCATGTGTTTCTTGACATTACAAGAACAAGACAGCTCGAAGCAACTTACAGCTTCTAGACACTATGCTACCTGCAAAGCTCATGCCTTTGTTGTCCTAACAGTCAACGCAGGGCACTAGAGAGGTTTATTGACATCTGAAAGGCAACGACATGTTCCCTAGAATAAAACTATCAGGCGAACCGCACCAGCTAACTTGACAAACTATTAGAAACACCAGTTTTCCAAGGCAAATGAATCACATCCAATCCACGATCCGATAAAGTAAGAGCACCAACGTGACAACGTCCGAAGAAGTAAACCACCACTAGAACACAGCAGCGGAGTCTCAATTCTCGAACGGTTCAAAGCGGCGGAGAGTACTACCTGCGACCAGAGACTGAATCCGCCGGGCTGAACACAACCGGCGACATCCCGCGCCGGCTCCATAGCTTGTTGCCTCTGAAGCTGGTGGGGAAGGGTTCGACGCCGCCAGATTGTGCCAGTTCCACGCGCTCCCTTCGTCCTCCTCCACTTTCACCGCCGCCATGGCGACCATCTACCACCGCAACTACCACATCACCACCGTAGCTACCTAAAACCACATAGAAATGGGGAACAAACAAAACTTCAGTTAAAATTCCCCCACAGAAACGCTCGACAGAATCAAGGGGGCGCCGACGCTTTACAAACCAGAAAAGCCCCAGATCGGGGAATCAGGCAGGATCGAACCGGAGAAGGAGATGGCGCGAAGGGACGCAAGGCGGGAGGGCGGCCCGAAACCCTAGGCGAGATAAAAGCGCGACCGTTTTGCCGGGCACCGCGTCGCGGGCGGCTTCAGTTGTGTGTTGGAGTAGAGGACGAGCCGGGGAAGGGGAAGATAGGAAAGGAGGCGGCTTTCAAAAAACCTCGCCCGTTGAGCAAAAGTGGCGAGGAATCATTTACTTCTAATAATGTTTGCACTTAACCCCCTAATTCTTTCAGTATTGACATGTAGACTCTTGTGTAACTGAATTTACCAACTCCCATTTTTGTCGACTCTTGAAACGTATCAAGAGAAAGCTGTCGAATCATAGCATGCATGAAATTCTTAAGTGCACATTACGTTATAGAATTGTACTTCTTTGTGTCATTTTGACATGAAACTATGGTCGTGTTGAATAGCACCTGTATCATTCGCAAGATTCTCAAATGTCTACCGACATGGCATCTAGGTTATTTTTTTCGAAGGGCATCAATCGTTAACAGTATCATAAAGTTATTAGCTCTAAGATAATATTTTTTAATAATATTAACTTTCAACACATACTATATCAAAATATGAATAGTTCCACATAAGTCTCATATGATATTCGAGTATGTGCATGAGACTAGCTCTTGATAAAAAAATTTGTTTTTTTCTATTCTATTATTAAAATATAAAATAATGTGCTTAAAGCTAGCTCATAAATCACCATGATATTGGAGCTACTATTCAATGAGAATAAATGTTGTTTGTAGGTAGGAGTATAAGTAAAGTTTTTGTCCACATGATATCTATTAAAGTCGTTTCTCAAAAAAAATCTACTAAAGTCAACATCAGGGGCTTTAGATATTTTGTTACTCTCTTCGTTTCAAATTATAATTTACTTTGACTTTTTTTAGTGCATCCACTTTGTTATGCACTCTGTATCTACATACTCCTTCCGTACTAAAAAAGATTGTTGTTTAGGACGAGGTTTTAGTCAACATTGGAAATATAAATCATGAATAACTTTTAAATTGTTGAGTTTGAAAATGTAAAAATCATATCAATAAATTTGTCTTGAAAAATACTTTTATAAAAATATACATATATTATATTTCAATTAATAGACCGTCTCGTTTTCTAAAATGACAAGCTTTTTGAGTATGGAGGGCGTAGTAAGAGCGATGTACCAAAAAAGTCAAAGCGACTTAAAATTTAAAACAGATGAAATACATGATATTTTCTAGTATTAATATTTAAATGTAGTTTTTCTACACATGCTCTTCAATGAGAGTATGCATGGGATCCAAATAGAAGAAAGTTTCACATGCGGTGTGAATCACATGTTCTACCAAAACATATTTATATTTGTTATTGGTCATTATATTCACAACCATGAAGAAATACAAATTAATTATCGTTTTAAAAAAAAGAGAAATTTGTATTCCTTCTATCTCAAATTATAAGACATTCCAAGAATCTTGGAGAGTCAAAACATTTTAAGTTTAATCAAAGTTCCATAATAATATAATAATATTTATGATGTTAACTAATTATTATTAGATGCTTCATCAATTATATTTTCATAGTATATCTATTTGTTGTCATCAATTTTTATAATTTTTTTATAATTTTAGTCAAACTTAGATGTTTTAGCTCTCTAAGATTCATGAAATGTCTTATAATTTAGAATGGAGGAAGTACCGAGTAGCAAAAATTGTTTCTCTTTCCAAAATGAGACGGAAAGCTGGTGAAGCCAGTTTCAACTTCTTTGACTGTTTCCAAACTAGAATGACGATATTGTGTGTGGTTGGTCCCAAATGAAGGACAACATTGCGATTAACAATCTTTTGAGGGTGTAGAAACAGGATCAGACGAAGTGAAACAAACATGATCCAGGAACTGGATGGCACCCACCAAACAAGGAAAGCGACGACGGAATTTTAGGGTGCGTGCAAAAGTGACTTGCGACGCGTGGACGAAGGACTCCCCAAGCAGGCAGTTGCCGTAGCGAGCAGGGGTTTCCATCACCCGCACAAGAGTGAGAGTGAATTGCCTCTTTCTCTACCCTTCCTCTGCCATGTCGCGAAAAAAAAAACTTCTTCAGCCATTCGAACGCAGCGGCAGGCGGCAGGCGGCAGGCGGCAGCAGCACCGCTCACTTTTTTTTTTCTAACGTAACATGGACTAAAGTTTAGTGAGAGAACCAAACGTGGGTTAATATATTTTTTATGTTACTTAACACAGAACAAGGTACAACCTGTTCAGGAGGAACAAACTCACCATACATTCATTTGTTACAAGCACGAAGCATAGTTGCGACATTACAAGCACGATAGCATTTTAGTGGGTTTGTTGTATCTATACCAGCTCCTTCTATTTTAAATGAAATACGTTGTGGGTCTTTAAACTTTTGTCCACTTCTCACCTATGTTCATAAACTTTTTTTTCGTTCATCTGGGTTTATGAACTTTTACCCACTTCGCATCTAGGTCCATGAACTTTTTTTACCCTCATCTAGGTTCATGAACTTTTTCCCACTTCTCTGCTAGGTCCACATCTAGCCATATAAGACTCTGTTGTCCACGTGACTGTTGATGTGACATTACATGCACTTTTTTTGAATTTCAAAAATTGGTTGAAACTTTAAAAAAATACATAAAATTATTAAAAACGTCAAAATAAGTCTACTTTTATTAGACTCCACATGAATTGATCTATGTAGGCATGTAATATTTTTATAGTAACTATGTTTTATTATCACCCATAAAAATCTTAGCTTTGAATTAAATGTTTAGTAGACTAACTATTTATTAAATATTAAACAAGCATAAACCTAAGTAAATCAATAACGTAGCCATACATGCTCCACTGAAGCTGATTTTTTTATCATTACTCAAGCATATAATAATTAGCCTACTATAAAAATTTCACCACAATTGTAGCACAGGCGTTGCAGTTTTGAATTCCACATAGAAACACATAGGTCTGCATAGATTTATAGCTACAACAACAAAAAATAAAACAAATTATATTATATTATATATCTATTGCATAGATCTATTCACGTGAAATCTAACAAAACTAGATTTTTCTTTTTACATTTGTTTCTGATTTTATACAATTTTTAAAGTTTCAACTAGTTTTTGAAATTAAAAAAAAATACCATGTGACACCACATTAGCAGCCAAGCAGGCAACAAAGTCCTATGTGGCTTGTATGGCTAGTTGTGGACCTAGTGGAGAAGTGGGGAAAAGTTTATGGACCTAGATGAGGGTAAAAAAGATTCATGGACCTAGATGAGAAGTGGGTAAAAGTTCATGGACCTAAATGAGCGGAAAAAAGTTTATGGACCTAAGTGAGAAGTGGGCAAAAGTTTAAGGACCCACAACGCATTTCACTCTTTAAATTACAAGGTATCTTCATCTTTGTCTTTAAGTCAAAGTCCTCCATTTTTTTTTAAAAAGTTGTTTAGAATAAAATATGCAACTATAGATTCAAATGAGTGCACAAGGCATATCTAATGAAGATTTTAATGAAACTAATCATATGTTGTAGTTGATGAGATTTTTTTGTAAATTAATTAATTAAGGTTAAATAAGTTCAACTTAAAATAGAACTAAGTAATCTCTACTATAATTGAAATCTTCTTTTTAAAGTGGGAAGTCTGATCTCACCTACTGACCCCACAACCAGGCTCTCATCCTGTCTCGCGAAAAAATGCCGATCCCACCGATCCCGATGGCGTCGATAAAACAAAAAAAACGATCCCACCATGCGGCCGCCCCGTGTGACCACGGGAAGGAAAAAATAAGAAGGAAATATAAAAAGGAAAAATAAGAAAAAAAACAAATTGAAAACGAAAATAAAAAAATGGAAAGGAAATAACTATACACAAGCACCCGTGGCCTGAACGGGACGTCGGCGATGCAGGTGCTCGACGGTGGTGAGAAAATCTACAAAACATAAAAGGAAGGAATAAATAAGACGGAACTATAAAAAGGAAAAAGAAGAAAGAAACCAAATAAAAAAGGAAACATAAAAAGGAAAGGAAAAATAAAAATCGGCGGTGATTTTAGTGACTCCTTTCCTTTCTTCCCCATCCGCATCTACTTCCAACTTCGTGTCCTCGCCGCAACCAGGACTTTGCCCACGCAAGGGTGGTGATCAGTTCCTTGCGCCAACGGTGAAGGGTGGTCGGACCGACGCATGTGACTTTCTCGCTCATGGTGGCGGCGGAGGATCCTCGCCTGTGCTCTCGGCGCACGCGACTTTCTCGCTCATGACGGTGGCGGAGGATCTCGCCTGTGCTCTCGACGCGAGGCCCTCCAACTCCACTCACCCTGGTCCACACCACAGTTGATAGCTGATATGCGAAGCATGGTGGATGTGGCGACAACTGGCAATGGTGCGGCCGCGAGCGGCGGGTTCGACATTCGACTACGACCTTGTGATCATCTCGGAGCACGCCGGCCGCCGAGCTGTTCCCGAGGTGTAGCCACGCCGAGAGGGATCTCGTGGTGGAGAAGAACACGTACAACGCCTTCGCCACGGGGACGGGGCTGGAGGAAACACTGCGGAGGGCGGGCACCGAGGAGGTGATCGTGGCGGGCGTGATGACCAACCTGTGCTGCGAGACCGCCGCGCGTGATGCCTTTGTGAGGGGGTTCCGCGTTCTCCGACGACGCCACGACCACGGCCACCGAGGACCTTCAGGAAGTCACGCTCGCCAACTTGGCGTACGAGTTCGCCTAAATCGTCGACTACGAGCGGATCGAGGCGGAGCTGGCGAAGGCGGCCAAGTGAGGTGCGTGCGTACTTGCGACGTGATCCTGATGCTCTGCAGCTTGTTCAGATCTCATTTTGCAACGAAACTTTACTCAGATGTCTGATGCAGTGTTGTTATGTCGTCTCTCCTATCAATTTTGTTGTCAATGGGCAATGGGGGCTTATTATCGGTTCAGATTTTCAACAGCTTTATTGCGTCAAACCGTACTGATCAACAAACCTGAATTTACCTTTTTGCTTATTTGATTTACATACCCTGATGAGAGGATAGTTTCGTAAAGGTCAGTTGAAACTTAGACAGGCTTGGTGATTTCGTGATTATAAGAAGCACTGGACAACCTGTGTATAATTCTATGTGAGAGTTGACGATGATAAGAAAAAAGAAACTCTCTTACAGGGTTATTTTGAATGCCTGTCACCATTGGAATTAAGTCTTTACCCTGTTTTGTTGTAGAGCTGAAGAGTATTTACCAAACACATTGTGACATGCTCTAATTTACAAAGTAATACCATGCGTCTTATTTTATCTTGTTTTTCATAATTTATTTTATTGACACATAAAAAACTTCTCACATAAAATGATGGTCATGATAGGAGCAAGTACATCGACGGCATGGACAACGATGGTGGTAGAGCCTGCGGCAGGCTGGAGCAGCCCAGATCCACTCGTGTGCACGATGTCAGCGGTCAGATCAGTGCGTCGCTGGTGGAGGTGGTCGGGCCGGCTTGTTTGCTCACAGTGACTATGGATGATCCTCGCCTGCACGAGGCCCTCCGGCTGCACTTGTCCCCCGACTACAACGCTGTCGGGGCCGTCAATGGAAGGTGTGAGTAGGGCAAAGAAAAAGAAGGCATTCCATACCTTTTGTCTAATATTCATATCCTAATATTCACTCATTTAATTTTCTCAACTAAGAAGTATTTGTGACAAAAAAAAATTTATAACATAGAAATTAACAATTTTGCTTTGGAGGGAGGATAATATATTTCAACAATTTTTGTCGTATATAAATTTTTATGAAATAAGATTGAAATACATCGATGTATTTTGAACTTGTATTGCTCTAATTTTGGTTTTGGAGCCACATAATTATGCTTTTGACTAAATCTTAATGAAGTATTTCAAATTTGGTAAAATTAAATTTGGACTTAATATAACCCATAGCGTTAACATGGATAAATATACTAGTATATAATGTAGAACGGAAGAAGTGCATCTTGGACATGGCTTTGTATGGGAGTATAATGATCTCATGCAGTCAATCAATCAATCAAGAAAAGTTATGCAAGCCATTGGATCAATGTGCTTAACTGAAATGTTCCATCGGGATTTTTTTCTGTTATATACGAATGGGCTCGTCTGCGGCTCCGCGTGGATTTTTTTAACCTTTTTTATTAAGTAAATTTACTATTAACATGGATTTTTTTAATCTTTGAAACTAACCCCTTGGACGTGTTGGAATATGCCCTAGAGCTAATCATGTAGATGATTATATTCCGGTTGTATCCATGACTAATAAAGTGTTATGAGAATATCCATTATAGACAACTAGTATTGATTGACGATTATGTGAATTGTTTGTGGAACTCAATTACCTGAATGATTATTCTAAAAGTTGTCCCTGGTCGGCATTCTTGTAAGAGCACACTTGAATATTAGACCAGCACATGTATTAGTTGATGGCTATGTTTCACAAGTCATAGATATGGACATGTCAAACTAATAATGTGGGCACATGTGAGACATGTAGGCTGGACTGACCCAACAAGAGAAAGTCTCTATTCATGTCATGTACGTTATGTCCTTAGACCTGAGATTGTGGTATGTACTCAAGATGTGAAACGATCTACTTAAAGACTATCAAACGCTACTCCGTAATTGGGTAGTTATAAAGGTAGCCCTTGGGTGGTCGGGAAACATGCTATGAGACATAGACAATCAAGATGGAATTTGCCCCTCTCTTCGTGAGAGAGATATCACTGGATCACTCATGTGATTGGATCAACAAATGCATGGTCGTGCTTGGGTTAAGTGTTAACCCACGAGTTGAACCATATATCGAGTGGCAAAGGGAATAACTTGTACATGGTCATAGTGGTTCGTCTGATATGATCATAGCGTATGCATAGGAGTTGACACGCCTTGCTAGAGGCCGCTATCAACTATTGGTCGAGTAAGAGTACTTGGGCCATGTCTATGTATGCGTGAGCCCATAGGGTCGCACGCTTAAGGGGCTGGAAGCCTAATTCGGGTAGGTTTAGGGTTTCTAATGGGCCTCCACCGTGGGAGCTCGTTAGGACGCCTATATAAGCAAGGGGTGGGCGCGGGGCGAATTAATCCACGCCTTTTTGGCAGCCGCCGTCGCCTCCCCACGCTCGTGCCTTTTGCTCCTCGCAGACCTAGCAGTCCGGAGGCGCAACGCTTCCTCCCTGCACGTGTGGGATTCCTCGGAGGTGCTGCATCTGGAGCATAAGGACGAACCGCGCGAAGGGGACGTTGAGACGGACGACCACGCAACTGTACTGCCTGCTGCGACGCGCACGACTACATCAAGTCGTCTTCCGCTGCACCTGCGCGTCTAGTGGTAATCCCGTAACCTGTAACCAGCAGTAGATCCTGGTTTATGAGGTCGAAAAGTTTTGTTTTCCGGCTAGCGTAGCAACCTCGTATTCCATCAGGACGAGCCAGTGAGCATGACGCGGCGAAATCACTCTGCCGCGTCATGCATGGCGGCGCGGCAGAGGTGCTGAGTCAACATGCCCCGGCGCGGGCAACTGACTCACTGTGCTGACGTGTCCAGTCCTGCCGCGCCGACATGCATGGCGCGACAGTGACGCGCCACAGATCTTGGCGCGGCAGGCCGTTATACAAGCCCACCGCGCGGCCCTTTCTTTTGCAGACGCTGCCTCAGTCTCTCCTCCTCCTTCTCTCTCGGGTTTTTTCTCCTCTTCTCCCAAATTTTTGAATCCCTCAATTAAATAGTTAAAACTTTGATTTGATCCATTTATCTTCAAGAGCAAGATATTCTATCTCTCCTCTATTGTTTTTTCGCATTGATTTCTTATATATGACTTGTATCTTGTTAATCTAGCAATGTCAATAGTTATGGTTTGAATAATTTTTAAATTGTTGTATAGGATGCCATGACGTGGTAGAGCTATTAAACCTAGGTAATCTCACTTTATTTCTTGTATTTCTTTCAATTCATTGATTTTTAACGACTAGTTTATTTTTCATTCATGAGTTAATTATTTTTACGTTGACTAGAAATGCATTCGACTCCAAGCCTTTGCCTACTAATGTTCCGGTTCCTATGTGCTTTTGCAGTGATTCTTGCAAGGTTGAGATTTCCGAGGACGAGCAAACCTATAGGCAGTGGTATTGGATGTGTACTAATTTTGCCTTTCAGCCTACGCTTGAACAGCGTCGTACTAACTTAATGGTGAGAAATTAATCTTATATAGACATTAACTTTTATCATATGAAATATTGCTTTAATTTCTATGTACCCTAACGATTGCACGTATTACAGACCCCTCCACCGCTATGTGACTTTGAGCAGTGGATCGACACTGAGATCAAGGAGTCTGACAGACGTCTTCTTCAAGGTATGAAGAATTAGAACGCGGAGCATCGGCAAGCCTATGAGAAGATCCTGAAAGAGGAGGAAGCTGAGAAGGGACACAAAAGAGAGGAGGAAATGATAAAAGTTATAGCCTACAGGGGGGAGGGATAAGAAGCTTGAGCACGCCCGCCGCGCGAAAGCAGCGATGGAGGATAATCCTAATGCTCTGAGGAAGGGAAAGTGGCCCCGTTGCACTCAGTAGTTGTATGTTTGTGGAATGAACAATATCGTCCACTGTTGCTCTTTTAATAGCTCGGAACTTTAAATTATGTTGTAACGTACTTTGGTATCTTGCTTATCATCACGTACTACTCTATTTAGATAATTGCTCTTTTTATAACGAAGTAGTGCATTACAAATTTCAACTCACACAGTACAATGAACTGGCATGTAAGAATATATAATAAACAAGAGTAAATATTTCTTTTGCTAAACCTAACATGTCTTAGGTAAACTAAACCGGACAAATGAGAAACCATTGAAATGACATGTGAGAACAAGTAACAAACAGGGTTACAAATGTTCTAAACTAATACTAACATGCCTTAGGTAAATGAAATAGCAATGACATAGCCCAACATAGCCTACTTCTAGCAGTGTTCCCACATAGCGAACTGTGTTGCACCTTTGAAAGGTCCTAGATGGCTAGAGGAGGGGTGAATAGCCTAATAAAAAATCTACAAACCACTAGAGCAAAAGGTTAGATGACACTAAAGCGAAGCTTTTCCTCTAGCTCTACTAGGGGTGCAAAGCCACCTATCCAAGCAATTCTAGTTAGCTAAGTGTCTAACACACAATAGCAAAATCCTAAGGCACTTAACACAAGCTAGCAAGAACAACTAACAAAAGAACAAACTAGCAAGCTAACTAGACAAGATAAGGAAGAAAGTAAATGCAAAGGATAGAGGTGATTGTTATACCGATACCCTGTGATGTAGGGATGTCAATATGAAAAACCAATCACAATAATACCAAGGACTAGCCGGGAGACAAGATGACACAATGATTTTTCTCCCGAGGTTCACTTGGTTGTCACCAAGCTAGTCCCCGTTGTGTCGACTACTCAAGTGGTGATTCGGTGGCTAATAGGCAATCACAAGCCTAGCCCACTACCCGGGCACCACAAGAATCCACTCAAATGAGAGTAACTCAATGACACGAGCAATCCACTAGAGTTACCCTTTGGCGCTCCGCCGAGGTGGGTACAAGCCCTCTCACAAGTCGATGAAGCCGGCCACGAACAATCACCAACACGTGCCGAAGCTTCTCCACAATCGCCAAGCCATCTAGGTGTTGGAAAACACCAAGAATAACAAGAAATCCCGCGGCGATGACGATGACCAAGTGTCACTAAGATGCAATGCAATGATCAAGCACTTGGTTCACTCAAACTCTCATGAATTAACAAGCAAAACAAAGAAAGATGAGTTGAGGGCCTTCTCAAGCAAGCACAAAGAGTGAGGATGAATGAGAGGTGCAAGAGAGATCCCAAGAGGCCGGCCAAAACATATTTATAGATTCCACGAACCAACTAGCCATTTTGCCCCTTCATTCTTGCTTTCCTGCGTAGCTCCGGATGCTACAAGTGAGGGGGTCTGGACCATCAGCTGTGCGTCCGGACCCTCTGTCATTTGAACCTGCTCGTTCCCGCCTTGCTCTGCTGCTGCCACGTTGCCTCCGGACGCTCTGCACATTGCGCGTCCGGACCATCGTCGCCTGCGTCCGGAGTCCAGCAGAGAGCTTCCAGAGAGCTCAAAACCTCTGGACAGTGGTCCGGAGTCCCACGTCCGGGCTGCACTTAGCGTTCGGATCATCCTTCCAGAGTCAACAGAGAGGTCCAGCTCTCTGGACGCGTGTCTAGAGTCAGCGTCCGAACGCTGATCATCGTCCGGATCTCCTGTGCACCGAGGCCGAGCCTTAGGGTTAGCTTCCAGACGCTGTTCCAATGGTCCGGACAGCGCTTTGCTCAGCGTCTGGAGCTCTTCTGAGTTCCAAACCGAGCTGCCTCTTCTTCTCCAACATTCCATATGCTAACACCTCGTGTTCCATACACTTGTGCTCTGTGTTAGCCTTCATATTGAATTATCTTAAATTTGTTTCACATTTTAGTGTCACTTAGGTTCATTTTATATGTATGCAATGCAAACCTAGTGGCACATGATAACCGCAATCGAAACGAGTTTTCCCTTCTTGATAGTACGGCTATCTATCCTAAAGGTGATCACACTCTCTATAGTGTCTTGATCACTAAACCAAAAATGGTCCTATGATATACCTTTACCTTGAGCCCATTTTTGTTTTTCTCTTTCTTCTTTTCCTTAGTCATGGAGCACTTGATCCATCATGATCCTTCATCTAGCTCCACTTGACAATTTGGAACACTCTAGCTAGATCACATGCTTAAACCATAGGGTTAGTCCATGGGTGTCATCAATTAACCAAAACCAAACTTGAGCTTTCAATCTCCTCCTTTTTGGTAATTGATGACAATCTTTCACAAAGAAATATATATAATGAAAATTTCCATTTTGGTAGTATTAGCTCCCTCTACATATGTGATATATGAGTTTGGTTCATTTTGATCACATATGCATAGATAAGAATTGTGGGAGAGTGAATGCTACCAAATGATGCTAAGGTATAAGAGATGGACCTTTGAAGCGTGATACCAATCGGAGTGCCATATTATACCATCCTTAGCACCATGAATGCCTAAAAACTACTTAAGAGCAAACTTGAAATACCACTTGAAAAGCTTTAGCTCACAAGAAGAATTAGGCTAAGACCTAAACATGCTAGTACTTCAAGTATCAAGTCAATTATGTTTCTAGCAATCACCACACAAGCATGTCATGAATATAAGTACATATGCAAGCAAACACTTATGAATGCACAAAGATATGCAACAATTTGATTCATAGGCTTGCTCCTCCTACTTGTGTACTTTTATTTTCAAAATTTTCAAAATATTTTTCATTGTGATCTTACTTCTCCCCCTTAGTCATCTATTATCATAAAAGATGTGCTCAAAGAGTTGATTATTGGAGAGAAGCTTAGTTGTGGTTCCATCTAGACTACTTGCCCCAAATATTTAACTCGGTTTAAACCATGGACAAGCTTGTCCACACATCCTAGAATGGTTATCTTGCCCATGTTGAGGTAAACAATTGAAGTTCATATTTTAGATTAAACACTAGGATTGCAAGCCTACAAACATGTCATATGCTACCACTAGATCATATCAAGCATAGAAACAATAGTGGTACCATATAAGCATCAAAACATTTGATTTGTATGAATGATCCTAATGAATTGATGTCTAGATGCACTAATAAGTCCTAATATTGGATGTATGACATGTCAACCAACTTTTACCTTGCATTGCTTGAAGGAGAGGCATGTCATATATGGGGTTGCATCAACACATGTTTGAGAAATCAAGAATGTTCAATTCATTCCTTAGCTTGCAAAATCTCTTCTCATCAAGTGGCTTGGTGAATATATCGGCAAGTTGATCATCGGTACCAACACTTGTGATCTTAATATCACCCTTTTGTTGATGGTCTCTTATGAAGTGGTGCCTTACGTCAATGTGCTTGGTTCTTGAATGTTGAACCAGATTGTTGGTTAGCTTCACCGCACTTTCATTGTCACATAGCAATGACACTTGCTTGAAATTGATCACATAGTTATTCAAAGTTGCCTTCATCCAAAGCAATTGAGCACAACAACTACCCGCACTTATGTATTCGGCTTCGACGGTAGATAGTGCTACACTATTTTGCTTCTTTGATGACCAAGATACAAGTGACATGCCTAGCATTTGACATGTGCCCGATGTGCTCTTCCTATCAACCTTGCATCCCACATAGTCAGAGTCCGAATATCCAATCAACTCAAAGTTTGACCCCTTGGGATACCACAATCCAACATCTTGTGTATGCTTCAAGTATCTCAATACTCTCTTTGTAGCCTTCAAGTGACTTTCTATTGGAGAAGCTTGGAATCTTGCACACATGCATACACTAAATATCACATCCGGCCTAGAAGCGGTCACATAGAGTAGGCTTCCAATCATAGACCGATACAACTTTTGATCCACCATATTGCCACTAGCATCACTATCCAAGTATCCATTAGTGCCCATAGGCGTGCTAATGCCTTTTGAATCTTCTAAGCCAAACTTCTTCATCATGTCCTTGATGTACTTGCCTTGACTCACAAAGGTGTCATTCTTTAATTGCTTGATTTGAAGTCCAAGGAAGTAGCTAAGTTCACCAATCATTGACATTTCAAACTCATTTGCCATCATCTTGCCAAATTCTTCACAAAATTCTTAATTGGTTGAACCAAATATGATGTCATCCACATAGATTTGGAGCACAAATAGATCCTTGCCAAGCTTCTTGGTGAAGAGAGTAGTATCAACCTTCCCCATGATGAACCCTTTGGATAAGAGAAAATCCCTCAATCTTTCATACCATGCTCTAGGTGCTTGCTTCAAGCCATATAAAGCCTTTCTCAACTTGTACACATGGTTGGGCTTCTTGTCATCTTCAAAGCCGGGAGGTTACTCAACATATACTAGCTCATTTATGTATCCATTCAAGAAAGCACTCTTCACATCCATTTGATATAGCTTGATGTTGTGTGCACATGCATAGGCCAATAGGATTCTAATTGCCTCTAATCTTGCAACCGGTGCATAAGTTTCTCCAAAGTCAAGACCTTCAACTTGAGTGTAACCTTGAGCTACCAATCTTGCTTTGTTTCTCACAACTATATCATCTTGATCTTGCTTGTTTCTAAATACTCATCTTGTGTCAATCACATTGTAGTTTTTGGGTCTTTCAACTAGCTCCCAAACTTGATTTCTTATGAAATTGTTGAGTTCTTCATGCATTGCATTGACCCAATCAACATCTTGTAGGGCTTCTTCAATCTTTGTTGGCTCTATGGATGAGATAAATGAATAGTGTTCACAAAAGGATGTCAATCTTGATCTAGTTTGAACACCACTTGAAATATCACCAACTATTTGATCAATGGGGTGATCTCTTGCAATGTTGGTTAGTTGGAGAATAGGAATTTAATTGCTTGAGCTTGGTTGAGATGAACTAGCAACTTGTTGATCTTGCACTTGAGAACCGCTAGCTTGCACATTTTGTGAGTTGAGCACTTGATCTTTGTCATCTTCAATGTCAATCACTTGTCTTGGCCTAATATCACCAATATCCATGTTCTTCATAGCCTTCGACAATTGAGGTCCACTCACATCTTCTAGATTCTCATTTTCAACTTGAGAGCCATTGGTTTTATCAAATTCAACATCATGAACCTCCTCAAGCACACCACTAGCCGAATTCCACACTCTATAGGCTTTGCTTGTGGTTGAGTAACCAAGTAAGAACCCTTCATCACACTTCTTGTTAAATTTTCCAAGTCTTGTGCCTTTCTTCAAGATATAGCATTTGCAACCAAACACTCTAAAGTATGCAATGTTGGGCTTTCTTCCATTCAATAGCTCATAAGGTGTCTTCTCCATTAATAGGTGACAATATAACCTGTTGCTAGAGTAGCAAGTGATGTTGATAGCTTCGGCCCAAAAGGAGTGACTCACATTGTACTCACTAAGCATAGACCTTGTCATATCAATCAATGTTCTATTCTTCCTCTCAACAAGGTCATTTAATTGAGGAGTGTACTTGACCGAGAATTGATGCTTGATTCCAAGCTCATCACATAACTCTTCAACTCTTGTATTCTTGAATTCACTACTATTGTCACTTCTCACTTTCTTGATGGTGGTCTCAAACTCATTGTGGCATCTCTTGATAAAAGATTTGAAGGTGGCAAATGTATCACTCTTGTCATTGAGAAAAAATACCCAAGTGTATCTTGTAAGATCATCCACTATCACAAATTTATACTTGTTGCCTTCAATACTTGTGTATGTTGTTGGTCTAAATAAATCCATGTGCAATAACTCAAATGTTCTACTAGTGCTCATCATGCTCTTCTTGGGATGGGTGTTACCAACTTGTTTGCCGGCTTGACAAGAGCTATAAAGTTTATCCTTCTCAAACACAACATCTTTCAAGCCTCTTACTAAGTCATGCTTGATCAATCTATTCAATTGCTTTATGCCAACATGACCAAGCCTTCTATGCCATAACCAACCCATACTTGATTTAGTGAGCAAACAAGTTGACAATTGAGACTCACTAGCATTGAAATCAACTAGGTAGAGGTTCTCATATCTAAAGCCCTTGAAAATAAAGTTTGAACCATCAACACTAATGATCTCAACATCATCTACCTCAAATATGCATTTGAATCCAAGATCACACAATTGAGCCACGGATAGTAAATTAAAGTTAAAGCTCTCAACTAGCAAGACATTTGATATGCTCAAGTTATTGGATATTGCAATCTTACCAAGACCCTTGACCTTGCCCGTGCCATTATCACCAAAAGTAATACTATCAATGTCATCATTGGTGTTGGAGTTGATTGATTTGAACATTCTAGAATCCCCGGTCATGTGTTAAGTGCACCCACTATCAAGCACCCAATGCCTTCCTCCGGCTTTGTAATTGACCTACAAAATAAATTAGTTCTTCTTATGTACCCATACTTGTTTGGATCCTCCAAAGTTAGTGACCAAGGATTTTGGCACCTAAATTGCCTTCTTCTTTGGGCCAACAATGGGTGTGCCAACATACTTAGCCATTACACCATCTCTCCCTTTGGTAAGCATATAACATGAATCAAAATGCATGGAGGTGGATTTAGCAAACTTGGTTTGGCTCATGTTAAGTTTGCAATATTGGTCAACATGCCCACTTACTTGCAACTATTGCAAAACCGACCATTGCTTCTCACAAAGCTAGGCTTTGGAGTCACAAAGGTCGCCTTTCCTTTCTTGGGGGTATAGCCAAATCCCTCTTTGCTAAGAGAGAATCTTTGGCTACCCAAGTACTTTAGCAAGCGGACATCTCCACCATATGCCTTACTCAAAGTATGAGTGAGTTCATTAACATCATTTTTCAATTTTTCATTTTCACTCACTAGTGTAGCATCAACCTTTGAGCTCTCACTAGTGGATGTGCAAGTGGATATGCTAGTGTCGGTTGGGGTGACAATGATAGGAGTGAAAAATGATTCATTAAGTATGTCACAAGTGACTCCAATATCACATGATGCAACAACCTTATCCTTGTTTTGTTCAAGAAGGGAGGAGTGAGCTTTTTCAAGCTTGTAGTGAGTCCTCTCAAGCTTCTCATGGGCTTCCATTAGCCTCTCATGAGAGTCATTGAGCTCATCAATGGATTGTTCAAGAGCCTTAAGCTTCTTGTTCAATTCTTTGCACTCCTTCCTCTTTGTCTCAAAGCAAGCATAAGTTTGCTTCATCATGTCTACTAGTTTCTCCTTAGAGTACTCCTCCTCATCATCACTACTATCATCATCACTATCACTATCATCATGAGATTGTACATTAGATGGCTTAGCCATGAAGCATGATGGAGTGTCGAAGATGGATGGCTTGTTGTTGATAGCAATGCTAGCCAATGCCTTCTTCTTGGTCTTTTTCTTCTTATCATCACTAGATTCATCATCGGAGGAATCACTACTATCCCAAGTCACCATATATGATTCACCTTTCTTCTTCTTGGTGAATGATAGCTTCTTCTCCTTCTTGTCATGCTTGCTCTTCTTCTTCTCATCATCATCACTATGGTTGGGACAATCCGCAATCATGTGATCGGTGCTCTTGCACTTGTAGCATCTCTTCACATATTCCTTGCTCTTGAAGTTGTCTCTTCTCTTTCTAGCACCATAGCCCTTCTTCTTCATGAATTTGCCAAACTTGCGCACAAAGAGGGCCATCATCTCATCATTAATATCACTTGCATCTTCATCATCACTTGAGTCTTGCTTTCTTGCTTTGCTCTTGCCCTTGGATGATGAAGCCTTGAAAGCTAAGCTCTTCTTATTCTTCTCTTCTTCCTTGACCTCTTCGTTTTCACTTTCTTCATTGTATTGCTCTTCGGTCATAATTTCTAAAAGTACTTCATTGGGAGTGATCTTGTCCAAACCATCTCCCCTAATTATTTGCCTCAAGGTTTTGTATTTCTTGGGCAAACAACCAAGAAACCGGTTTGAGAAGTCTTCATCCTTCACCTTCTCACCCAAACTCTTGAGATCATTGATGATCACTTGGAGCCTATGGAACATCTCCGGGATGGACTCATCATCCTTCATCTTGAAGTGAGATAGCTTGTCCTTGAGCACGTATAACTTGGCATTCTTTACCGTTGAAGTGCCTTCATAAGTGTCTTCTAGTATCTTCCACACTTCACTTGCTCTCTCAAGATCTTTGATTTGCTCAAACACCTTGGAATCAATGCCATTGTAGATCACATTGAGAGCCATAGTGTTGCATTGCCGGTTCTCTTGCTCTCTAGGTGTGGGAGCGGCTTCATCAAGAATGACAAAATCATGTTCGGTCACACTCCACACCTTCTCATGTATTGAGCCTAGATGCATCTTCATCTTCCTCTTCTAATAATCAAAGGATGTGCCATCAAACATTGGTGGTTTGCTTCCAACATGGTTGAATTGTACTTGAGCCATCATTAACACCGACGGTTGTTAAGCCTTGATAATAGCGGTGACCACAACTCCGATACCACTTGAAAGGTCTTAGATGGCTAGAGGGGGGTGAATAGCCTAATAAAAAATCTACAAACCACTAGAGCAAAAGGTTAGATGACACTAAAGCGAAGCTTTTTGCTCTAGCTCTACTAGGGGTGCAAAGTCACCTATCCAAGCAATTCTAGTTAGCTAAGTGCCTAACACACAATAGCAAGAACAACTAACAAAAGAACTAACTAGCAAGCTAACTAGACAAGATAAGGAAGAAAGTAAATGCAAAGGATAGAGGTGATTGTTATACCGATACCCTGTGATGTAGGGATGTCAATATGAAAAACCAATCACAATAATACCAAAGACTAGCCGGGAGACAAGATGACACAATGATTTTTCTCCCGAGGTTCACTTGGTTGCCACCAAGCTAGTCCCCGTTGTGTCGACTACTCAAGTGGTGATTCAGTGGCTAATAGGCAATCACAAGCCTAGCCCACTACCCGGGCACCACAAGAATCCACCCAAATGAGAGTAACTCAATGACACGAGCAATCCACTAGAGTTACCCTTTGGCGCTCCGCCGAGGTGGGTACAAGCCCTCTCACAAGTCGATGAAGCCGGTCACGAACAATCACCAACACGTTCCCTGTGATTTTAGGACGTTCAGAATTAAAAGAGCAAAATTAACAAGACAGAGAGGTCTGAAAAGATAGATTAAAGAAAACTGCAACTTTATTTATTAAGATCTTTCAGGTAACCCAACCTAAGCTATGAGTATTGTGGACAAGCCCACAACCTCAACAATCATTACAAAGATCCAACTCACACATTAGCAAAAGCACAAGCAACTAAACACTTAGAAAAATACTAGCACACACGACTCACGATCTAACGATTAACTACTAAGGGGATTCCTAGCCCTAACACTTCCTGATCTTCTTGAAGTTTGGGGGCAACCCAAACTCTTCATGGAGCTCATCTTGCTATTGATAACTGCGCTTGAGCTCCTTGCACAGCGTCATTGTTTCCACCAGAAGATGTCCATACATACTCATCATTTCTTGGACGAAGTCGACGAGCTCATTGAGAACGGGACCACCTTCACCGTTAGGGTCGGCGGTGATCCAACCTTGCTCCGCATCAAAGCGAGGGATGAAGCGACGTTGGGTGTTGGCAACCCTTTCTCTGAACTTGTTGTGGATAGCCATGTATGCACAGAACGTTGCATCCTTCATGCTTGCTTCGATGGTTGGATGTGCAACGCAGCTGTGAAAAGTATAGTCCACTCGTTCCGCTGCTTGCACACCAGCACTCCCACAGATGTATATCTTTGCCTTCCAATAGGTATTGGCGAGGGGATGTTTGTATTCCTTGCAGGTGTACATTGTTGCAACTTCAGGTCCTGGGTGGCATTCTCCCACAAGTTCCACCAGCTGGGAGTGAGCGTAACTGATGTTCGCTCCTCCGCGGATATACTTTGTGCGGATCCACCCTGGCTCTTCTGGCAGGTCTTCAAATGCAGCATCAGAAGTAGGGGAATTAACATCGGTACTTGGGGCATGGGGGCTTTCTTCCCCATGGTACTCTTCGCCGCTGGAGATTTCCTGGATTTCCTCCACTAGTTCTTCCTGAGACTCCTCCATTGTAGCTTGTGATTCAGGAGGGGCAAACTGCTGCGGAGGTACACGTTCACTGGAACTGAGACGAGCTGATCGGCGAAGGGCACGCATCTTTAACCAAGACAAGATATAGGTAGATTAGAACAACATTTTCACAATAGAATAAGTCAAGTGTAGCATAAACAGTTTGAGCAAATATATATGCAAGGATGTATGCATGAAAAGAGAAGGTAAGAAGACCATTCTAACTAGGCTTGCGTCCTACAGTCAACACTTGTTCTGATACCAATTTGTCACACCAATTTTAAGGATAAAATTGAATATGAATAACTCATGTGTGCCCAGAGATCAATCACACACATAAGCCGACAAATCTTTAAATAGTACCATCACTGAGTGCTTATTACATAACGAATAATATTTAAATAACATAACAGCGGAATATAAAGATAACTCTCGCGACGAAGCTCCACTTCACAGGGAACGCTGACTGGTTGACCACTAGCCTAGTACTCCTCACGGTAGTCTTCATAGCCATCTGAAGGGGTTGAGGAAGCAAGAGTGAGCACTTACGTACTCAGCAAGAGTAACATAGGGTTATGAAGCTCAAAAGGTTGACATTGTCTGTACTGCGGTTGCTTTTAACTTGATCAAGTTTTATCAACACTTAGCTTTAGTTATGCATAGCCCAATTAATAACCACTTGATAAGATTAATAAGCATCATTAACAATTAAACAACATGATCATCTACACTGTGAGTTTTCCAGACCACTCGTAACCGTGAGCACGGCTATCATGATAGATTTACACTCTGCAGAGGTTATACACTTTACTCACAAGCCATGTTACCCATATGCTCGGGTTTATAACTCCCATAACACTTCCAAGGTGAGTGGGCAGGGAACACTATGAAGTCTTTCAAAAGTCTTCCTAACATGTTGATAGACCCTACGGACCCAAGGGCAAGGGGTATACAAAGCCTCTACTCGATGGTACCTTTCGAAGCGGTAATCACCCTAGAACATGCCCTGCAACCAGCTCGGCAATGGTGCCTTTCACGAACTGCCAACATGCTAGTACGAATCTTTATACTTGACTAAAGCCAGAGCCATTATAGCACTCGTGGTTGTATTAGAAATCCCAGCTTTTGCCCTACAGTGGGATCCTACTCCATGTTGCTATAAAAGTCAACTTTATCTCATCGTTGCATATATCATTAGTCAAGATTCATCTCAAGATCCATTATTGTAAAGCATAGCAAAGCTACCCATATGCATATAAACCCATGGTGACAAGGTAAAGGATAACAAAGCTATGGTATAGATCTAATAGGAATCAAATTAGACACATGCAATAATGACTAGATTGAATTATGGTGAATAGGTAACAAGGATGATCCCATGTTAAACTTGCCTTGATTCCAAAGCTCTTGGTGATCCTGATCTGCTGCAAAGAACTCTTGGTCAACGAAGATCTCACCGGCTGAACTCGATCAACATCACCACGCAATCATCCGAACAATCATACACGAAGCAAACAAGACATGATCAGAACATTACACCATAAGCAATAAAAAAACTTTGAAAAGGTTATAAAACAGATCTATACTTTACTACGATCACAAAGACACGAGGATCACACTAATCGGATCTAAGACGGAGAAGTTATAGATTAAACGGGATTTTGAAAAGGGCAAGATTAAACATTAGCAAAGTAATTTTCTCTGATTTTCAAAAGTAATTAACATAGGTGAAATCTATACTACTGGATAGAGCATGAAAATACGGATCTAACGCAACTCGAACGGGTCGATTTGGATTTAAAACGAAGAAAATATAAGCATTTGAAGTTTAGAGGAAAAACTAAAAATAGGAAATTCCTTTTATTTTTGAATTAACCAGACTCAGAAAAGGAATACGTTTTCCCGATGGAAAAACGTAAAGAGCAAAGGCGCCTTCAGGACTGCGGGTTGAGGGATGAAAAGCCCGAGGGCTCTTTAGCAAAAATGCCACCGAAGGGGTACGGGGCATCCAGAGCCGTTGGATCTGAGTTAGATGGTGGAGATTAGAAGGGGGAGGGAATACGACGGTTCTTCGTCGAATCAGAGCAGAGCGGCACGGCGGACGCCATGGCCGGCGGCCCGTGCACGGCGGCGCGAGGGGAATAGGGCTCTGCGGTGCTCGGTTTCGCAAGACGAACACACCGGGAGAAAGAGAACAGAATGGCGAATACATCTACGCGGTTTGCGGGGTCCGGAATAGCCCGAGGGTGACTGGCGGCATAGCGCGGCGGCGGCGAGGCTCTGTGACGGCGGCGCGGGCTTCCAGTGCACAAGGAGAAAGAGAACAGAGGGGGGAAAGGTGTCCCGCACCCGCATGAGGCGATTTCAAGTCTTGGAGAGGCCCGAGGACGGCCGAGGAGGACCGGCCTCGACGAACAACGGCGGTGCGGCGTCGATGCTCGGCGGCGGGATGACACAGAGCGCACGAGAGGGAGAGAAGAGGGAGAGGGGATGTTCCGCAAGCTCGCGAAGGTTAGGCGCGGCTCGGGGAAACTCACCTAGGTCTGAGCAGCTCGGAACGGCAGCGACTCGACGGCGGAACGCGGCGGCGCTGCGGCTCTGCTATTGCGGCGTCCGAGGGTTGCGAGGCGATGGGACGAGGATGAGAGGGGACGGGGCTATTTATGGGAGCAGCGAGGGGAGTCCGACGCGGTTACGCGCGGGATTCGCGCACGGAGGCGGTTGCGCGGCAGCCGCGGACGCGACGCGGCGCGGCGAGCGGCCGTGTCCTGTTCGGACTCTGGGAAGAAGAGAGGGAGGAACTGACCCGTGGGGTCACGGTGTCAGCGACCGACAGAGAGGGAGAAGAGAAGCGCCGACAAGCGGGCCCGGGGTGTCAAGCAGAGGGAGAGCGCGGGCGCGGAGCTGGGCCGGCCCACTGGAAGGAGGGGGAAGGGAAGGGGCAGGCCGCGGGCTGGGCCAGAAAGGGTGAGGGGTGAGGTTTTTCATTTTTCTTTTTGTTTTGCAAATTGAATTTCCAAAATTTGGTTTTCTAAATTTGTTTTGAAATTATTTTCAAGGTTTTGAAAACCAAAACACCCAATAAAAAATGCAAGGGCATGAGATGCACAAACATGTTGGACCTAACATGAAATTTTAATTTAAGTTTTATATATTTAATTCTATGTTTCACAAAAATGCTTTAAATTAAATCAAATTAAACTCAAATTCAAATCTATTTGCTATTCAAATTTTAGGGTGTTACATTGATGTGGTTCAATTCCTAGACACCTCGTCATCAGGTGGCGTGACGCCACAGAACTGTTCCACCTTGTCTCTCCAAGTGTCGCTGTCGATGATGACAGATACTGGAAGACTAGCTATCCGTAAAGCAAATACAGCCTTGACGTCCTCTAGCGTAGGCGTCATCTTGTCGCTAGGTAGGTGGAAAGTATGCGTCTCTGGCTGCCACCTGTAAAAAGGTATATTAGGTATAAATATATATGAGTCACAAAACATGAGTAGTGAAAGCAAAAAGACTGGTACCTGTCTACAAGTGCAGTAAGTAGTGCGGGGTCAAGTGGCGGAAAATCGAGGTTCACAACACGTACTAGGTCGAGGAAGCCAGCTCGCCGTATGTACGGCGTGTACCGCTCGTCCCACCGGTGCGAACGGACGTGTGTGCGTGGCCTCAGGGGGGCAACTTGACGGCTCCGACCGGAGCGTCCGTCAAGTAGGCACCGTGGTGCACACTGTCGTAATTATATCCACGGACCTGGCAAGCGGTGATCATATGACAACAAGGGGCATGCATGATCTGAGGGATGTTGCAGGTGCACTCAACTTTCTGAAGATTGACTCGATAGTTACGTCCACCATATTGTTCACCGCCCATTGTTGTGACACCCTTTGATCGTACACTGTAGATATTACGGTCATGTCCATATACCATTGCCGAACTTTCTTTGGCCCATTTCTTTGCTTCCTCTAAATGTTCTATGGCTACCTTTCCCCACATACCAAGCTTTGCTTCATTCCTTCGTCCAATCTGCCACCTCAGCACAGAGTATTCGTTGCACTTGAGAAAAGAGTGCTCAACAATGCCTGATACAGGCAATGAACGAGCTCCCTTGAATACATTGTTGAAGGACTCTAATACGTTTGTGGTCATAATGCCATACTTGAACCCCCCCCCCTCATCATATGCTAACGCTCACTTTGTCTTATCTTCGATCTGTGACTCTAGCCATGCCTTACCAACTTCATTTGTCATTTTGTCTAATTCTCTCTTTGTCTCTTTGAACTTGTACTCTGTGCATGCACAACATAGCGCCTTTACCTTAGCACATACCTCCTTGTCTCTCTGTCGACGCCAGTAATTAGCTGCAAATTGACGCATGCACCATCTATGCACTATGGGAGGGAAGCCATCGATATGTTCAACTACTACATTAAGGATACTTGCATGACGATCGGAAACCACACATACAACACGATGTGTACCTAGAATATGAAGTCGAAGTAGTCGCATAAACCATGACCATGATTCATTGTTCTCTCCCTCTACCAAAGCAAAAGCGATGGGTACTATCTGGTTCTCAGGATCAACAGCAGCATCCATCATTAGTGTGCCCTTATACTTTCCGGTCAGATGTGTGCCATCAATAACTACCACTAACTGACAAAACTGCCATGCATGTTGCGTCTGTGCAAAGAACCAGAAAACACGAAGTAATACATGCTTTCCCGAGTTACGTAAAAGCATACCTCCCGTATGTATAAACCATCTCATTCCCGGGTTGTAGTGACTCATTGCACATAATATTCTGGGTACTCTATTGTACGCTTCCTGCCAACTTCCACATCGAAGAGCAAGAGCAATTTGCTTAGCACGTCAAACCTTGCCATACTTGACATGATAATGAACAGATCTGAATATGGATTTCTGTAAAGAAGACACTGAAATGTCATTGTTATCGTCAACAAGCGTCAATATACGACGGACAAGGTATCGTGCAGTGAGTTGCTAATGATTTTCTTTGTTTTTATTAGAAACACAAGTGTGGGGTTGAACAATTTTAGTTATCCTCCACTTGCCATCACTTGGTCTTCGCCTTGCATTTAACTTCCATAGACAACCAAGCTTGCATATGACATGGTACCTCAACTCCTGGTCCGAATGAGTCACAGTGTATGACCTATGGTGGTGCACAGCATAATCCTCAAGAAACAACTTCATCTCTGCCATAGTGTTAAATGTCATCCCCTTGCTAAATATTGCTTGCATAGGGTCATATACAGATCTCCTACACATCGAAAGTCCCTTGTCACACACAGTCATATGAGTCATGCTCACAACCCTATAGTTGGAAGACCACTAAAAGGAATGTCCATGACCCTCAGTTGCTCTAGCTCCGGCTCTGTGTATGGTGGTGGTGCAACGTACTGCTATGTTTCGCTAATTCTTCCCCATGGATCATAGGAGGTACCACCCTCTGGTGGCTCCGTGGCTAAGTTTCCCTGAGCTGACGCCGCATGAAGAACCTCAATTGGTACAGAGAATGACATCACATAAACCGGTGTTGGCATGACATGGACAGGTGCATTCATGGCTTAAATCGGTGGTAGAATAACATCTGTACCTTCTTGTCCGTCATCAGAATCGTCTGAATCAGTGCTAACTGCATCACCAATCTCGTCCTCCTCATTCTGCTCCTCTTCTTCTTCCTCAAACTCGTTGACATCAAAGTCATTGTTCATAAGTCCTACTGGATGCTCCTGTGCACCTGACAATCCAAGTCCATGTCACCCTGAGTTTGTTCCCCATCCACCCACAACTCTTCATCTTCATCATCGTGCCTGACACCGGCATTGGAAGAGCCGTCCTGGAAACTATGCTTCTTGTACCCGTTCTCCACCACAACCTCAGCCATGGGCGCATTCGAACCTTGAAGCACCCGATTGTAACGGGTCAAGTCAACAGAGTCACGCAAAGGCATAAGGACATAGCGTGCCCTGGTCTTTCCGATGTCACACCTCCCCTTTAGTGTGAAATAACCACTAAACTTTGCATCAGTACAAAGGTCGTTGAAGCTAGGAGATTCACCAAATCATTCTAATTCTTCTTCCATATATTCGAACATTCCATCTTCTCTCCTAACACTTCCTCCATAAAAAACCCGCACACAACAATCCATCTACAAAAGGATTTCACTAAACTTCATCAAATCGGTTCCAATCCTAACTAAATATATATACCAATTAAAACCCTAACCAACTAAACTAATAATGGCCTAAACAACTAAATTAAACCATAAACCCTAACAACTAATATACTAACTAAATAAACCCTAACTACTAACTAACTAGCACTAATTCTACCTAACTAACACCTACATCCTAACTAGTAAACATAACTATGAAATACTAACTACTAAACTTAATATATATTAGTAAGAAGAAAAAATACCTTAAGCAATGGGAGGTTCCTGGCGGCAGCCGGGGCGGCAAACGAAGAGGGGCCGGTGGCCACCGAAGGGCCGGCCGGGTCGGGGCCGGCGCCCACCTGCGCTGGTGAGGCCGGGTCGCCGGCGGCGCCCGCCGGCATGGGAGCGGCTGGGCCGGGCCCCCCAAGCGCGGGGAAGGCAGGGGCCTGGCCGAGCGGGGGCGCCACGCGAGCGGGAGGGCGGCCACGGCGCGGAGGAGGGGGGGCGGGACCGGCCAGGCGTCTGCCGGTGCGGGGGCGGGCGGCCGGGGGTGACGATGGGGGCGGGGGGGGGGCCAGAGAGTGAGAGAGGAGAGACAAAGAGAGTGAGAGGGCTTGGCGCGGCCCGCGCGCCCTCGGCTGTATTCGGCCTTGACGCGCCAAGATTCATGGCGCGACAGGGCTGGCCACGTCGGCGGGATGAGTCAGCATGCCCGCGTCGGGGCATGCTGACTAGGCAGGCCTGCCGTGCCAGCATGCATGGCGCGCCCTGGCGTGACCAAAGGAGTTAGTTTTAAAAATAAAAACAATTCGTGTTAATATTAAATTTACTTAATAAAAAAGGTTAAAAATAAAAAAAATCCCTTCGCGCACGGTTCGCTCGGGCCGGCCTGGGATGGCGCAGTGACTGGTAAGTGCCGAAAGGGCCATCGCCAGAGCCATTTCCCGCTATGCTATTATGAAAGATGGTCAATTTCTCTATGCCCCTAAAAAGTTGATTCGCACCTCTGTGTTAGCGTGTTTTTCTCTTTTTTTTCTCTAAACCATTCCGTCTGAAATTGCTTCTAATGGTGACTAACGGTTGTACGAAAAGACGTCACTGCTCTTAGTCTGGAGAGGCAAAGAGATTTTGGTTTGCCCCTCCATGTCATTTTCAGGAGCACGCTGTAGCCGACGAGGAGAACAACGTGGTTGACCACGCGCGCGGGCAGAGGAGCACGCCGTGGTTCTCCCGTCCGGCCATTCGTCTGGAGTCCGCGTTGCGAGCCTGCAACTGGAGTCTGCTCCAAAGCACAAGGCGTCGGTCTCGACGGACTCGGCAAGACATGACAACACCAAGCTGCAGCCAGCAGCAGCACTTGCTGTTGCCATGAGGCATCAGTAGCCGCATCACATAAAGATGGCCTAGCTGGTTGCCTATTTGCTCTTTTAAATTGCTATATGTTTGTTTAGTTTGTCTTTTCTTTTGGTTAATTACTGAATTTGATTGGATAATTGTTGAGGCAGTGAGATTAATCAAGTAAAGGTGGTCACTGTATTTTGTACTGAAGATATCGAGAGAGGGCAGGGCAGAGATGATCGCATCGCACGCACCGTGTGGTCGCAGTCCACCAGCTGCTGCTCGCTGAGGTCGAGGAGCTTCCCCGTGGCGAGGAAGTTGGCGCCTTTGTGGTGCTGAACGGCCAGCACGACCCGCACGCGCCCTGCATCTTGACGCCGGTGACGGCGCCCTTGTCGCGCCAGTCGAAGCTGGCGGGCAGCCGGGCCACCTCCTCCGGCGAGGCCGCCGGCGCGCCGCCGCTCGTCGCCGCGAGCCGCTTGAGGACGCCCCCGCCGGCGCGCACGCCCGTGAGGCGCGCATCGAACTCCTCCCGCGTGAGGTCGGAGAAGGGCGTGACCCCGTGGCGCGCGGCCGGGTCCAGCGCCTGGTGCGCCGCCGCGCGGGCCAGGTTGCCCGCGAACACGCGCAGCCGGCGTGCGTACTCCTCGGGCCCGGAGTACCGCCGCCCGTGCCGCCTCACGAACGCCGCGAACTGTTCCTCCGGGAGCAACCCACCAGGCCCGCGCCGGCGCAGGAACGACGACCGTCCGTCACTTGCCGGATGAACCCGTTGTCGTCGGTGGACGCGACGGCGAGTGGTAGGAGGAGCAGGACGAGGAGGACGGCAAGCTGGAACGCCATGGTTGCGGCTAAGCGAGGGTAAAAATGACATTTTACAGGGCTGGATCCACATGTCAAGGGTGTGAAACGGAGGAAAATAAAGAGAAGACAGACGGAATGGTTTAGAGGGAAAGAAAGAAAAAACACGCTGGCTCATAGGTGTGAATCAATTTTTCAAGGACATAGGAGAATTGACCATCTTTCATAATCGCATAACGGAAAAAGGCTCCCCTCGCTAAATTGTTTTTTAAAATAATGGATAGTTCATATCCGGCTTCATCTATCGACAGATAGAATCATGCAAGTATTAAAAAAGAAATCGTCCAAGCGCATTCACACGGAAATTCAAAAGTGTTTACCACCAACGGCATGCTGACCTGCTGATGCTGAGTCTCGGGTCGCTGTGTCGGCTACCAATGCCCCCGTTTCGTTATCACTCGCGGGAGGGGGGAGCGCCCCCCAGACTCTCAGAGCCCGCGCGGGGATTGCTGAAGAAATCTCCGGGGTCTCCCCCTGCATTCTCGCGGGGTCGTTCCTGGGTCTGACGTCTGACCTGTTGCCTGACGCACAGCGCTGGCGCCAGCAACGCAATGCTACGTCGGCACATCTCACACTGGGCTCAGTCAGCCAACCAGACTGTCATGGCCATGACACAGACGCGGACTCCTGTCAGGATGAGAGCTTGTCCATTCTCTCCTCGATCTCCTTCACCCTCCGGCCCTCCATGAGCAACTTGGCATCTGCTCCCAAGGCAAGCAGGGTAGCAGTTTCGGTCATGTTGGATGATCAGGTTTCGCTTTAGGATGCAGTCCAGCCGTTCGATGGTATTCCCCTGAGAAGAGCCTGCGTTCGGTCCGGTCTTCAGCTTGGAGGTATGGCCTGCTGAAGTGATCGCAGAGCTGCTCCCCTTCTAAATCCGACACCACAGATGTAGAGCCGGAGTCTCGCTTGCCTGTAGTTGATTCCTCATCATGTGCATCGGTGGACTTGTATCTGCTTGCTTGTGTGGTGTGCAAACTTGCTACGACTGCCCCTTGCCTTTTAACAACCAATTCTGGTCATTGGTTATTTTGCCCACTGTCCTTTGGTGGACCAGTATTTCTGCTGTGAAAAAGTTAAAAGCTTTTAGCCTGATATTTTGTCCAATTAAATTCATGTTTTTCATCTACATACAGGAAAGACATTTCGAAGCCAAAATTGGGCCTTGTTATTATTTGCTGAAACAGAATAAAATGCAATTCTGTAGTGTTTCATTTTCCTTAAAAATGCTGATTGCTCAAAATGGACTGCAGAGGAACCATAGCAATATGTCGTGTGAAGAACTGGTCACCTGATTGTGCACTTGATAACTCCAGATTTTGAACAAATTTACTACTCCTCATTGATGGCAACGATCGTCTGCACTGAGTAGCCCGCTTCTTGCACTTCCTTTTAATTTTGTTCTGTGTATATTACATGCTCACCTAGGGGATTTAAGTGGTTGTCCTTCTATCATTTAGAAGACCGGGTTTCTCATTTCGGTCCAAAACAATTGAAGCGGAAGTACTTTTTGTTCAGGTATTGCATCTCGATTCGATGTATTAGTGTACTTGCTGGTGATCCCTCTTTTTTATTTGTATTCTTAGCTTAAAAGGCACACATGAACTGTATTGGTAGATATTTTACTTTACATTTGATGGATGCATTTATGTACATGATGCTGATTATTTTTTCCTTTTATGGCAGCTTCTTTCATGGGATTCACCATCCTTTCTACGGCAATACCTCAGTTCAAGGCCAACTATATAAAGGCTTGACTCTTTAGTTGGTGAGCCAACTCTCTCGAGCTTCATTCACAGCTTTCTTCCATTCTACTAGTAGACATGTAGTTCTGAATTCTTATTTCGACATTATGACATTTGTTCTAGTATCTATAGTTGAGAATAGCCAGTGCGCTTTATGATCATGAGCTTTCTGTTACATTGATTCATTAACATACACATCAGTGCACATCAATTTAGAGCTTTAGACTAGGGCATTTATATGTTAAGGTTGGTTGGTTGGTTGTTACACTGGAGAAATCATTATCTAGCTGTACCTTTGCGTTGTACTTAGCTTAATATCAACCACCAGATGGCCGCTGGTACTTGTGTCTGCTCACTCCTGAGCTTTTTTCTCCACTGTGATCCAAGCTGACAGAAAGCAAAACGTATCACATCTGAAACAACAAGCTTCAAAACAGAGCTGGCAGCAAATTGGTGCTTTTATTGTTTGTAATTTTCACCCATGTTCTATGGATTTTTTTTATTATTTGGGAATTGATTTGGACATGTAAACCTTTTACCAGGTCCATAAATCTGAATCTGTCCACATATACTAACAAATACTATAGGCTAATTCTCTTATGTAAAGAAGCCTTAGATACATAATGTGTCAAGAGCAGACATTAAATACAAAATGAAAGGATTGGTTGTAGATTTGGGAGTGCTTGCTGTACAGTTTCAATATATTCACCAAAATAATTGTGTTGGGCTAGCCATAAGCTGTTCCGCTGTCGCTGTTGAAGTAATTCCTCAATGAATTCTCTTTTAAGCATAGCAGTCTTCCAAGTGTGGGAACATCCATCTGTGGTGATAGCCTTACATTACATGTCAAGATATTTACCTATTGAGCCTCCGACAGATCGGTGAGATCACTCGCTTTCATAACTGCTGTGACCTGAGAAGTGGAGAGGACAACAAAAGCTAAAGCAATGGCTCACCTGATCTACTGAGACTTGCTGCTGCTGCTGCTTGTGTAAGCCGCCGACAGGAACACTGGTCTTTTCCTTACTAGAACAATTGCAACTGTGTGAACAGGTATGTTTCGAAATCTATCTTGTATAGCCTTTTATTTTTGGATTCTGTCATTGGCAGCTCTAGATCAACCTTCTTTGTCTCTTTGTACTCCCTTTGCATTGCTTCAAGAAATTGCTTGATCATCTTGAACCTAGTCCAACAACATCTGAAAAGAGATTTTGGAATTAGGCTTACAAGCGTGCACGCTGCATCAATGGGGCCTCATTATTCTTTATCAGAATCATGTTTTTTCGCGCGCACACACACACACACACAAAAAAAAAAAAACAAAAAAAAAACTGGAATCATGTGCTACCTTTTGAGCAGGCACAGAGAAGCATCATCTTTAGTTGGGTCGCAGAGCTACACTACACGAAAAGGAACAGCCGAAACTATACACATAAGCGCAGAAGTAGACACGCATGCGTGCGTGTACAAAGATTCTGAAATAAACAAGTGTTAGCTCGTTTTTTATACGTATATATAAGAATATGGCAAAGATGATGGGGGCGTTGTCAAATGCCAATAACTCCTCCCGTTGCCTGACCCACCAACCGGATTACATTACAAAAGTGGTAAAGCTAAGCTCTTCCTTGATGCCCAAGCGGATGGCCCTTCACTCTGACAACGCCTTTGTGATATGGTACCAGCAGCACAAGGAAGTGGGAGGGAATCCGCGGCGGGACTCGTCATTACAGCCTTTTCCCCGGGCACCACCACCCCAGCCGCACAGCTCACTCCAGCCGAAAGCACGCCATGGCAGAGGAGAAGAAGAGGCACAAGCACAAACACAAGGAGAAGGAGAAGGAGAAGCAGTCGGGCGGCACCGGCACGGAGGAGCAGGCGGAGCACTTCAAGCCGTGCGCCGACGTGAAGGGCATCCGGTTCGGGGGCCAGTTCATCGTGAAGTCGTTCACGGTGCGTCGGGCGTCGCCTCTGGAGCTGCTGCGGCTGCTGGACATCCCGCCGTCTTACCTGAGCGAGTGCCAGAGCCTGCCGTTCCCGTCCACCACCACCTACATGCCCACCAGCTTCACCATCCTGGCGCACCAGGCGTGGCACACGCTGACGCTGGGCCTGGGCACCAAGAAGTCCAAGGTGGTGCTCTTCGTGTTCGAGTCCGAGAGCATGAAGGCGGCCGTGGATCAGCTGTGGCCCGCCATGATTCCGCTCGGGGACGTGAACAAGAAGCTCATCCGTGGGCTCACGGGCAGCGAGATGGCGCGGTTCAAGTTCCGGAAGGGCTGCCTCACCATCTACGTCTACGCCGTGCGGCGGCTCGGCGCCGCCGGGTTCATGCGCACCGATGACCTCCGCCGGATACTGCAGTCGGTCGTGGACCTCAAGGACTTCCTGGACCACACCGCCATGCTCGCCATCCCGAGCCAGAAGAGCATCACTCTGCAGTCCCGGACAGCGGTGGCTCACTGAGATCGCAGCGCGGCGCAGCGTATCTCCTCTGATCTGATGACGCCACAACAACCTCGATCGGTTCAGCATCTCAGACGAGGTACGGTCGGCTTGTAGTTGAAATCTTCAGAGGGCCTCATTTTTTTTTCCCTCTCGGTTCGATTCGTTTGTTCAGTGTCGGTGCACCTCCTCTGCTGGGAGCAGCTGTATAGATCTGTTGAGCAAAAGAGTGTTTCAGCAAATCAAGAATAGTTTTTTTTTCTTTTGCATCACAAAGGTAATTTTCCTTGAAATGATCTTACATGTTGGTATACTTGTCCCCTGAAATAATCCATCAATGAAGCCATCTGTTCTAGTGGCACTTTTCTGGCCGTACTGGGCAGCACTTGCTGCTGGCTGCTGTAGGTAGCTACGGTACAGCAGTGTATGGAATTTTTTGCGATCCTACCGTGCCTTTCCTCTCTATATTGATTGATCCACAGTATTGTGAACTCCTTTTTTTTTTTGGTACTAGACTATAATTGCTTGCAGCCAATCGCGCACTCTATTGCACAGCTGTTTCTCAGGGTTACTGTTGCTTGTTAGGATTGCCAAATGGAGCTGTCAGTCAGTGTTCACATGGAAAAAAGAAAATGGAGCTGCCAGAGGAGGAAGGTGAACGCTACAGGATCTCAGAGAAAGCGAATGCTATTATCTCTCTCGTGTGGACGTCTCTTATATCTTTTTATGTGGAAGTAGCCGTCATCATGTAAATAGTATAGAAAGAGATGTATATATGCTGTCTTTTGACCTGTTTGGAAGGGGTGACACCACATGATCTTTTCCGAGCATTTGCTCCATGCTCCCGCAGCTGAAAATTTTGACCGTCGAGAGAGAGAGTGTCCTGGATAGAAATAGGCCCGGCAGGACAGATGCTGCGGGTGCTGTCGCCATGATCATGGGGGAGGTAAAGTTAGTTGGGCAGGACACTCGATTCAGTGACGTGCATGATGAGTGGTTGAGCGGCATGGCATGGCATGGGCCACCCCACTACGCCCTCCCCGCTCCTAAATCATGAGCAACAAAGCCGTCTCCGGGTCGCCCGGTGCGAAAGGACGGGGCAGTCCCTAGCTACTGCATGCAATGCAACCTGCTTCTCCTCGGATCCCCTCCGGACTCTGGTGTCGATGAAGCTCCGAGATGTACTGCTATAGCATTGCTCGCCGCAGCTTGTGCCCAAGCTTACCCAAGGCGAAGCGTGGCCAGATAACAGGATTTTTCTGCACGCATCGGTGTATATTAGTAGTAAGCAAATAAACTGAGATCGAGCTGCCCAAGAAGCGCAAGACCAAGGGCTATTTGGTTGCAATCTAGACAGCATCACAATTTGGCCGCTCGTGTATAATTGTAGCCGAACGGTATCTAGCAGAGCTGGCTGATGATGGGGGGTCCTTAACGTCATGCGTTGGCAGCGTCGCGAAGTTCGGTATTTGCCGATCGAGCCCAGCCTTCCCCGGCATGGCGGCATGCGCGTGCCCAGCTAATTTCTGGCGCGCGCGCCGGGTTTTCGCCGAAAAAGCCGAGCGGGCGAGGGAGGGGGGACACCGGACACCAACCTCTCTGATGACTGGCTCCCGGCCGCGGGCCGCGTGGGCTCGATCATCCGTCGTCTTCCAAACCGTGGCGATGGGATGGGAGAGCCTCGATTCAATCATGCCGCCGTGGTGGGCTCCCGCCGGGCTCGAGCCGACCGGGCAAGGAAAGCAGATCGAGAGACGTATTTATGCGCTCATGTGGCGGTGCATGGGCAACCGCCTGGCAGCTTGGCTGGCTGGCGCGTCGCGAGCGAGCGAGCGAGCCCATGGCTGGTGGCTGGTGCTGGCGCTGGTGGCACACTGGCACTGGCGCGCGCATGTTCTAGTGCTTGCGCTTGCGCTGGGGGCTGGGGCTGGTCCTCGCCTTTCGCAGGCGCCCTTCCAATCGCGGAAGACTTTTCAGTCTGCCTCCCTTTGTTCTCGCGCTGTTTCCGGAGTTGGGTCTCATGGTCATGGCTTGGAGTGGGGACGGGTGCCAAAAGAAACTGTCATAGCAATAGCTATTAGGGCTTCCCCAATGCAAGCTTTTTGTTTGTAGTCTCAAGTGTCATGTTAAAAGTAGGTGTTTTAAACTTGTCATATTGTCTTGGTGAAGATACATATGTTTAAGAAAAGAGAAGGTGGTCCATGCTAAAATAGAAAAGAGGGAGAAAATAAATGTATGAGATGATAAGAGGGAAAAGTCATTTTATAAGCCACAAATAGTAGTAGTTTGCATTGGGTAAATAGTAGTCTCAATATTTACTAGTCTATGTGGATCACTTTATTGTATCGAAGCACAAGTATATTAGCCTCCATTGAGGAAGCCCTTAGCTGCAGCGGTCCGATCAAACTACTACGCATTTGTTTTTTAAAAAAAAATAGATTTCTGAAGTTATGTTATGTCAAAAATTTTACACTTTAACCAAATTTCTATAAAAAACATAAAATTTATAGTATCAAATTAAAATCATTAGATTTATCATAAAATATATTTTTATATGATGTTTATTTTATGTCATAAATATTATTATTTTTTCTATATAAAAGTTAGTTAAAGTTAAAAAAATTAACTAATACTGATTTTAGAAATTGATTTATTCAAGGTTAGAGAGAAGCCTATAGCAGGGTGGTAGCGGATTAGTATCGAGATAGCCAACCCTGGATTAGCGGTTGCTATTGTAGGCGCTAAGTTCTAATAGCGGCCTATGATAATTATACATAAATTTAAGCATATATAACATGAGTAATAAGTATGAATAGACATTTATCTATACTCGAAAAACTAAGGTTTCACATATTTAAATTAATAAAAAATAGTGTTCCATATAAATCATCATATACCAGAGTTTATAAATAGATACATTGTAAGAGCCATAAATAGTTTAAGACCACTACTCGTTATTAATACCAAAACTAGCAAACTCATCAGTCCCATGATCACTCGAACCATATATGTATCTCAAGTGGGCTAATTAAGGACTAAGGTTATTAATTTTTTATTAGGTCGAATAGCTATTTTGATCTCTATAAACTATTGCTCGAGATGCTCAGTTTAGTTTCTAAACTTTTAAAATAGTCATTTTAATCCTCAAACTCTACTTTTAGATAGAGTTTCATCCTCGAACTATTAATATGTTCATGCATTTCAGTCTTTAACTTTTATTTTTAACTCAACTTTATCTCAGAACTATTGATGTCCACTAAAAGTTTGAACACCAAAATACACTTTTATAGTAAACAATATTAGTATTTCCATTTAAAAAATATGTTCTATAACTTATCTAATAATACTTAATTTGTCTCGTTAATGTTAGTATTTTTATATAATTTTACTTGCAGCGCAAACGTTGGATTGCCATGGCCATGCATCATATCGGCTGGGGTGCGAGTCGTGTGACTGTACCAGCGTGGCAGCCAAAGCCAATGTCCCAATGGGTTCGCGAGTCGCGACCGAGGGCGATGGCCGATGGTGGAGTCCCGGAGACTGACCCAGCCTGCACAAGGTGATCATGAGGATTGTGGATTGAGGGCTTCTTTTGGTCCAGGTAACTCTGAGCATGATATTCCGCCCTTAAACTTGTTTATTTGGTTATTATATACGAGGGGAATCTATTGGGTCGCGGATGGATAATTCTCAGTATTTAAGTAGCGGCATTGTCGTTTGTACATCACGCTTTATTATTGACAACTTTGGACTCCCTCCTTCGCTTTCACCTTTCGGTTTTCATTTATATCATATGATGAGAACTTGATTGAAATTCCTGGGGCAAAGCTGATTGCCCCTACCACTCTAGTGATATCGAAAGAGGATTAAGGTTGGCGCGTACCAAGTACAGTACCAACCTACTTCCACCATTACAAATGATAAATTATATTGAGAAGTTTGGAAAATAAGTTTGACTAAAATTATATAGAAAATTCTACAGATTTATGACATCAAATAGATATAGTATGAAAATATAATTGATGAAGAATTTAATAATACTTACTAGTTGGTATTATAATGTTATTATATTATTATATAAATTTGGTTGTTTGGTCAAACTTGAGAACTTTTGATTTTCTAAGATCTTGGAATGAGATGGAGGGAGTATAAAACACCTGACTTATTTATTCACATGGAACTTTTTAAGGCCATTGCAAAATGGGCTACAAGTCTGTAACTGGGCACGCCATATTGGGAGTGGTTGGCCTAGCCTGTGAACCGAGCTTAGCTACTTTTCAGGCAGCGGCCCATACCGAATGCATTACGAGGCACATCGACGATCTCGGACAGAGAGGCAGCTTGCTAAGTGGGCCGCAAAGCGTAGTTGAAGGCTATTCGGGAAAAAAAAACGTAGTTCAAGGCGCTGCTGCTTTCTAAGGGTCCTTCGGTAGAACTCCATTTTCTGATTTTCGAGCTTCATTTACTCTTTGATTATTTGATGAAGTAATTTTGGTGAAAAAGTAAGATGAGGAGTAGTAGATGAGAACTGATACTAGAGCGATTTTGTGGTGAATGAACGGAGAGCGGTGGGGAGTAAGTTTGTTTTTTTAGCTCTCAATCTCAAGCAGTAGTCGTTATGTTCTCTTTGCTTGTCTTATCAGCTGACTTATAAATCATCGAAATAATATTTTTCTCTCACAACAAAATATATAAAAAAAAACAACATCAGCCGACTTATGAGCTACCAAAACAATCAAAAGTGATTTTTGTCGGCTCCTATCAGAATCTAGTTGGTTAGCTCATGTATATAAGTGTATGCATCTGTAACTACGTCTTCAAAAAAATTATAAAAATCCGCTTAACGAAGTTAGGAGCATAATTTTACTGAACAAAGATCCCAAATACATCGTGGCTCCTCAAACTTTTTTCACATTCTCATCTATATTTATGAAATTTTAAATATGGTTCATTGTAAGTTCACTGTAATTAGCTGTAACTGTTTTCCGCTGTTTGCCGCTGGTTCCAACTGATTTTGACTCAATTTCAGCTGGTTGCAATTTCTTTAAAGTTCAAATTGAGTTTAATCTAGTTCCAAATGGTTACAGCTGCTTGCAATAAGTTTTAATTATTCATTCAATTCAAACCGGTTGCTGCTTGTAGCTGATTTATACATTACTCCAGGCGCTAGGGTTGTCGAACAAAAAAATTTCAGGACTGTCAGGCTGTCAGTGTCACAAGCAGAAGCAGTACGTGTACTCAACGAAAATCCGACGTGGCTGCCCTGCCTATCCACCTCATACCGCCCGACCGCCTTCCGTGTTCAAAATTCGAAACTTTCCTCCGCCGCCCCCAACGGTACCATCTGCCCCACGCCGGCACGCCCCCGCTCGGCCACTCCTCATCTTGTTGCCACCATCAAGCCCAGAATCCAAATACCCTCTTGCTCCGCGCCCCCGATCGCGTGATCCTCGCTCTGATGGCGGGCACCTCCACACCCGCCCGTTCCTCCGCGCACTCTTCGCTGCCGGTGCGCGTCGTCCTGCGCGTGCGCCCGTTCCTCCCGTCAGAGGCCGCCTCAGCGACAGCGCCCTGCGTCTCCCTCCTCGGCTGCCACCCTGGCGGTGAGGTCACCGTCCAGCTCAAGGACCAGCACACCAGGTACGCCTAAACGCCTCCTCAGCGTACGATCTGGAGCCCTAGGACTTGTTCCTGCGCTAATTGCAGATCATCGCGATTGGTAGCTCCATTTAACCTACCAGGAATTGGTGAAGCGCTTGCATGGAAAATTGACACTCCTAGCTAATACAGTGAAGGGTCTCCTCCCATGTTTGATTGCGTTTCCTTGTTTGCTTTGGCGTACTGGTCCATTTATGCAGTCGGAGTGAACTGTACAAACTGGACGCGTTCTTCGGTCAAGAGGACAGCGTCAGCCAGATATTTGACAAGGAGGTTCGCGCACTGATCCCAGGCATCTTCGAGGGGATCAATGCAACGGTCTTTGCCTATGGGGCAACCGGCAGCGGCAAGACCTACACAATGCAGGTGCTCACTGCCCACTATTATCTTGACTGCATTGTGTTTGACGAAATGCCACTTTTGGCAAAATAACCTTTCACTGAAACATATCTGAGTGGCTGCTGGACAGGGCACGGAGGATTTTCCGGGGCTAATCCCCTTGGCTGCTTCAACCATGCTAGCCCACTGCACTGGCACATGGTGCTCTGTTGAGATCTCGTACTATGAGGTGTACATGGAACGGTGTTATGACCTGTTGGAGCCTAAAGCAAAAGAAATAATGGCCTTGGATGACAAGGATGGCAACATGCAGCTGAAGGGCTTGAGCTGGGTAATGTGATGCTGCTTGGTGATTACTGAATGTGTTTGTTGGAATTCAATTGGTTGCTTAATGTTGCCCTTTGATGGCTGAAGGTCCCTGTGCGATCCATGGAGGAATTCCAGGAACTCTATTCCATAGGCGTGCAAAGGAGAAAAGTCGCCCACACTGGACTGAACGATGCTTCCAGTCGGAGCCACGCTGTGCTCTCACTCAGGGTCAGCACTGATGTTGTCAAAGGGAAGCTTAACCTCATTGATTTGGCTGGTACATCTCTTTGGAAGCCTTGATTGAGCCACACATGCTATAGTTGTATCCCTCTACTTGAACTTGTGTTGTGCTTGATTGTTGTTTCTAGGTAGCGAAGACAACAGAAGGGCTTTGAATGAGGGCATCCGCCTTCAAGAAAGCTCTAAGATCAACCAGTCATTGTTTGCATTGTCCAATGTATTTTCAGCTCTAAACAAGAATGAGCACCGAATTCCCTATAGAGAGAGTAAACTGACCCGCATACTTCGAGATTCTCTAGGAGGCAGTAGCCGTGCTGTGATGATAGCTTGCCTGGTGATTTTTCTCAATCTTTTTTCTTATGGATGTCTCATATTGTGGAACTTGGCTAATGGTTTTTTGTTGTTTCAGAATCCTGCAGAATACCAGGAGTCAGCCAACACAGTAAGTCTGGCTGCTCGTTCATGCCATGTTGAGACTTTCACCAGTTCAAGCAAGCAAGAAACTCCCAAGGTCAAGGTTGACATGAAAGCCAAATTACGAACATGGTTGGAATCAAAGGGGAAAACAAAGAGCATCCAAAGAATGGATGGTCTTTTGTCCCCAATTGCCAGCAAGACTCCATTGTCTATGAGCCATATGAAGCAGTCAACATCTTCCAGAATTTCTTGTAGAGCTAAGGCACTGAATCAGGATGGTGGTAAAATCAAGAAGTTAGTATTTTTTATCATTTCCTCTTTATATATATTACATGAAACCATACATAGTTCTTATTTCTTTGTCTTCTCCTGTAGGATACTTTTTGATCCAGAAGTCCATGTTTCCACTGAAAATATACCACTAGAGCGCAGGCAGACAGATGTAAATACACCAAAGAAAGGTACTTTAGAAAACTTCAGGAGTATTATATCTGTGTGAAATAGTGGTTACAAAATATGAAAAGTTAGTTGAAATTTACTCAGAACAACCTCTGAGATTTTTTACCTGTGTTTTCATGTGTGAATCTGATGTCTAAAGGCCTTGAGATTTTTTACCTGTGTTTTCACGTGTGAATCTGATGTCTAAAGTCTCATGCAGTGGTGCTTCCTTCAGTTACTGAATGCCATGAAAAATCTGAAGCTTCTCTAAGGAAAGCTCTTTATCCAATTTCTTCAAACATGGTGCCTGTGAAGCAGCAAATATCTGATGATGGCAATTGCCCCATTTTATTGGAGCCCCAAACTCCAATAGAAACATGTAACATAGTCGAGGAGGCTCCTGGTGCAACACCACTAGAGAGATTTAATGCGCTACAGTCTAACCTAAAGGTTTGTATGGTTCCCCTTCTCTTTCTATAGACAACATATTTGCTACTTTAAGATTTATCAATTGACATTATGACTTTTTAGGAAGCTCTTGTTCAGCAGTACCTTGAAGTTTTAAATGTTGCAAACAAGTAAGTCCAAATTCTACAACCTTTTTTTGTTGGCACCCCAGTTCCAGATTTGTATTGAACTTAGCTTTGTTTGATTGATGCGTAAAATGGCTGATGCTGTACGTATTGCTGAGAACTGACTAAAATAGCAACAAGGGAAGCAAAATGTAATTGTTCTAAATCGCATAAACCCCTGCATCTAAAAAAAGGCACATTGATCACTCTAACTTTTAGGCTAATCTTTCTTCTCTAGTATCTTGTATGCTTACGGTGTAGCTTCAACCATGACAAAAAACATGGACATGTCAGTTTATGGTTTGTGAACATCCCAAATTAACTAAGAGTTTGTGTGGATACCCATGGATCCATCTCATCCATGTGTGTTGGACTGGTTTGATGTGGAATTGAAACTAAATTTATACCAAACTACTCCAACACACATGGTTTTGAGATGGATACATGGTATACAAACAAGGCCTAAGGGCCATTTACAAACATGACCTGACATTTGCTTTTTTTTTGGGGGGGGGGGGGGGGGGGGGGTGAGGGGGAGGGTGCTAATGCAGTTTCCTAGTTTTTTGGGTAATTTGCTCTCATGTCAGTTCAATGACAGGACAAGCTACGTTTCATATTATGAAACTTCGGCAGGAATCCTGCCATTCTTCATTGTTATTATGTTATAATCTGTAAAACTCTGACTATTGGCTTGTCAGTATAGAAGAGTACATGAACTTTCTGTTCTTAGGTTGACCTTATGTCACAAAAAAATATCCAGTTTTTTCCAGTCTTTCTTTCTAATGTTTCTCTCCCTTTACCTATGACTGCAGGGAAGAGCTACAGCAGCTAAAAGTATGATCCTTTCATATTAATAACATTTCGATCACTGTTGTTCCAGTATTTTCTTCTGAGTAACTTCCCCTCTTGTTTGCTAGGGAATTGGCGCAAAGAGAGCAGAATATATTCTGGAATTACGGGAGGACTCGCCAAGACCATTCAAAACTGTAAGATTTTTGTAGAATGTGAAATGATCCAGATTTTTTTCCAAAAGAAAAAGGGAAAAGAATCCAAATGTCTGAAATGGCGTTCTAATACAATTTGCTTGTCCAGCTTGCAGATTTGGAAAACATCGGCCTCTCGTCAAAGCAGGTAATTTTTGTGTCATCTGTTAAGGCGAAAGGCATGCATTTCTGGCTAAAGTTATATCCCGCTTGTAATGCCTTTGGCTTTCTTGTTCGTTTTGCTTGTAGATCCAAGACATCCTAAAGAAGACGGCTACTGGGATCTTCAAATGATGACCTAAATGGATGCTGTATTGGTGGCTTGACGCTAGACATGCATATGTGGATGGACTGAGTTAGTTCAATCCTTCTGTTGGTGACTTCAGGCAGTGTCCTGCTGCTGCTTCCAACTAGATTTTCTTGAAGTGTGTAGAATTGCAGTTGAAGTGTTGAACAACTAAACTGTCTACTTTTACGTCCAGCAGAGTTTTTATGAAACGAGCTAGAACATTTTATATGATGAAGTAGAGTCTTTTGCTCATCTGATAATGATAACATGTTCTGCAGGCAGAGTTTTTATCATTCGGTAGTGATAACATGTTCCGCAGGCAGAGTGTTGTTTTTGTTTTATAAACGAGCTATTCGAACATTTCATATGATGAAGTATTTTTTTGAGACGATTTTATATGAACAAAAAAGTCTATATTTAAAATAATGCCAAAAAAATCAAAAGAACAAAAATGCTGCAAAAAACATAGAACAAAAATATTAATGCCAAAAATAGAAAGAACAAAAAGGGCCACCCATATATGTGAAGTATTTTTTGAGAGGATTTTATATGTGTTGCAAAAAAAACTAAAAATGAATATATGTGTTGCCGAAAACAAAAAACAAAAAACAAAAAACAAAAAACAAAAAACAAAAAACAAAAAACAAAAAACAAAAAACAAAAAACAAAAAAACAAAAAACAAAAAAATGCCAAAAAAAGCACAATCGCCCACCGTGGGGCTCGAACCCACGACCACAAGGTTAAGAGCCTTGCGCTCTACCAACTGAGCTAGACGGGCTTTACAATTTTCTTGTCAGTTTAATGTGCTTTTAATACTACTCTCTTCATTGGAATATTTAGTATTCTACCATTCTTATATTGTTCATCAATTATATTTCATACTACACCTATTTTATATCATAAATCTTTATGACTTTATCTGTAGTTTTGGTTAAACTTAAGATAGTTTGACTTTCTAAAATTTTTAGAATGTCTTATAATTTGAAATAGAGAGAGTAGTTCGTTATGTATCCATGACGTGTTTCCTATAACCAAACGTCCATCAAGAGAAAAGTTGAAAAGGGCTACATGTTGTATTGTAGTAGTACCGGTAGGATTGTTTAGCACACGAACCAGCACCGAAACTTTGCCGTTTATGCAAGGAGACAGCGTGAGACAAGCAGAAAACATCAATCCTTTTCTTCGGCCTACTGCCAAATGCCAACAGTCCCTTGGATGTGACGCAATTTAAGCATAGACTTTCATCCAATAGATCTTAGATACTAAACTTCTAAAGTAGCCAAGGCACATGTAAAGCATCCTAACTTTGACCAAATTTAGCAAAAAAATATTATATCCCCTTAGTCCTAATTTATAAGTCATTTCAACTTTTTAAAGAGTTAAAGCATCCTAACTTTAACTAAATTTAGAAAAAAGAACTTTAACCAAATTTATATGATAAAATAATAATTTTATAATATAAAATAAGTATAATTAGTTTTTTTATTAATTATATTTTCATAGTATTATTATAAATCTTTATAGTTTTCTCTTAGTTTTGGTTAAATTTGAAACACTTTGACTCTCTAAAAAATTAAAATGACTTATAGTTTAGTACGGAGGGAGTAAAACATAGGAACCCCATAATGTTGATCTGAACCTTATTTATTTTCTTGAAGCGCAAAAAATCCATTAAACCAATGTGCAATGTGCCCCATGATGATGTTGACATGCATTTGTCACTTTCACTAGCTTGCTACTGCGGTCTGATGAAAATTATAAGAGACGCTTAGGCGTCGGCGCATAGCACGCCGTAATTCACGTACCTTCTGCTGCTTTGTTGTCCACCTTCTCCTAATTCACCTAGTACACTCCGTTTGACTCCAGTGGCCAACGATCGTTGTATCTCCGTCAAGATCAATGTCTTTTTTTTTTCGAGATTGTCAAGATCAATATCAGTCATCGCCCGCGTCAAAGCGGCAGAAACCCAAGGCGCTCTTCGAAAGCCCAAAACCAGACGATCCCGAGTTCCCGACTCGACTCGTAGTGCCCGGCCGCGACGCCACCTCACCACGCCGCGCTCGGTCGGTAACGCGCCGCGCACTCACCCCGCTCGTTCGCCTGCACACGCGCCACCTCGTCCTCCTCGCTCCGCCCCCCTCTCGCCTCGCTCCCATTGCGCGGCGCGGGCGGCAGCGATCGCGCGCGGGGGAGGCCCAGACCTAGCTCCGGAGGGGCACCGACCCAATGCAGGGACATGCGTACAGCCGCCTGGGTAGCTTCGGCGGCGCGTCGAGCGCTCCGTCCCCGCCGCCGCCGCCGTCGCCGTCGTCGCCGGTGCCGGCTGGGGCCGGCGCTGGCGGGGGCAGCCGGACGCCCGCGAAGGCGGGTTCGTCGAGGGGCGTTCCGGGGACCGCGGCCTCGGCAACGACGGCGGCGCGGGCGGGGGTCGCCCACCGTGGCGGCGGCGGCACGGCGCGGAGGGTGACCAGGGCGGTGCTCGCGACACTGCTGCGGAGGCAGGCGGTGTTCCTCTTCGCGCCGCTGCTGTACGTCGCCGCGATGCTGCTGTACATGGGCTCGCTCCCGCTCGACGCCGTGCCGCGGATAATCGCGCGCCAGCCGCCCGGGTCGGTGTACCGCAGCCCGCAGCTGTACGCTCGGCTCCGCGCCGACATGGACGCCGACAACTCCACCGGCGCGGTTAGTCTCTCCTCCTCCTTCCACGTTTGTTGCAGCATTTTGATTTTGTTTGTGGGGCTTGCAATATGGCGCATATGTTTGGCCGTATTGATCACAGAATGGTCGAAGCATGATCGAGCTTATACATAAGCAGCGTAATGCTTTTGCATATGGTGGTCGAGTTGAGATGGTGTAATATGCTCTTTAGATTATTTTAAATGGTGTTGATCAATCCAAACTGGCACCTGGTCGTCTTCTAATAGTGAGGTGTGAGGAAATGAGTGACAGTGAACATGTGCTTGAACCGTGGATTTTATATTGTTATTTACTTGTTCATGTGATTGCTTTGTGTCATGGGATGACATGAACGACCATTCTGTCTCATCTTCTGAAACTTGGTTCAGGTTGGCAGGCATGTTAGAATGTTATTGGTCCTTTTTACATTGCAAGATCACTCGTTGGTGTAGTCAGATTGTATCATCCAAATTAGTATGTGCTATCCTGCCCTTTACTAAAGTGTCGTTTCTTTATTCATTACACCATGCCCTCATAAGTGATGTTCATTTTGCTTGCCCTCATTGTCATGGAGAATATTATTGCTTGATTTTTTTTTTAAATAGCATTCACAGTTTCACACACATAATGGGATACTGTTCAAGGGAAATCATGTGACTGCCTGAAACCAAATTTGATGCACTCATTGTCAAGAAGCTCTTGTTGCACTCACACCACAACAAACAAACTTTTCCTGCATTTCTGGTGTTCTGCATCTTGTTTGGTCATCTTCACCACCTTTTATCCGTGCATCACTTATAACATCCTTTTATTATGTTCTCAAATGAAACAATTTAAACCGTGGTTTGACAGACAAAACAAATTAATTTCAAATGATCCAATGCAAAATGTGTGTGAATGGACCAAGAAACTGAATTCCAAATAAACCAAGTAAAGTCTGGTTGAGTGGACCAAAGAAATGAGTTTCAGTATGCAATCTGCTGAAACCTGTTTATGCGCATGGGATATACTGCATGAATATAAAAGATAAAACATCAAACCCATCAGCAGATAGGCCTTTCCTTTTATCATGCCAAGTTGAATAAGAACATCGAGTATGTATTTGCATCTGTTTACATCTTTCATGACAATATCCCACAGAAGATATTAACTGGACGGCATCCAGGAATGAAGTAGAAAAATGCCCTGTACTTCTGTTTCCATGTTTTGATGATTATAATTTTCTGCTCTTATTTGTGTTAATTTTGCATGTATGCTTCTTTCTCTCACATTCTCATATTTTTCTAGCTAGCAACTGTATGGAGGCACACTTACAGAGGTGGCACATGGCGGCCCTGCATAAACAACATGACAAATGGTATGCCACTTTCCCGCCGTTCTTTTATTTGTTTAACCCTTGACTAAATATGGTGCATCAGATGTGCAGATTTCGTGCATTTGTAATTTATAATTCTGTTTGTTCCTTCTAATGACTTGTTTTAGGGTACTTTTAATCAAATGTGTCTTTGATGCAATGCAGGTTATTTTGTTTCCTTTCTGATATGTAGATTGTAAAACCCCTGAACACATTCATATTTGTGAATGGAAGACTCTTTTTCCTTGTATTTGATCATTACAGAAGTTAATTTACATGGTCTTATGTTTTGATTTTAGCAAATGGCCGGTTGTTGCACGCAGTTACATTGTTATATAGAACTGCAAACAGGCAAACAGGAGTTCTGCTACTGGCCTACTGTTTATTATGCTCCACTGTAATGAGTTTATAAAAAAAAAGGAAAAGAGCATAACTCTGATTTTAGAAAGCAATATCTGCTTAGAGAACAGCTGGGATTGCCAGCTTGAACAAAGTGTAAAGGGGTGACAAGCCAAAGACCCTACTACAAGAAAGCTAAATTTCAGAGATGTCATAGTGAGTTTATCATACAACATACAAGCAGGCAGCAGCACATATTGGGGCTATGATTCTCGTCATATGATTGTCAAGTGTTTATGATTAACTGATCATCTTCCTGATATAAGAAAAGTTCTCTTCTATGATTTGTTTGTTTTTACCAAGTTTACACTTGGAAGAGTCAGATGTGTTACCACCTCCAGTGTTTCTGTTATTAAACTCACAGTGTAGAAATTATTCAAACTGTATTAAGTTCAATGCAAGATATTTTATAGCCTAGGTTATTTGGAAAAATGAAAATTTACCTTAATAGTATCCAATTTAAAAAATCTTTTCAGGATATATGAAAGTGTCATTATTTCACTATATGAAGGGGAAACATCATTTTTGTTTGGTGACTAGAATTAGTTCCGATTAGAAACTTGCATATTCCCCCTGATCTCTCTCTCTCTAATAATTTATTCCATAACTTCTGTTAGGTTTACCCGAATCAAATGGCTACATATACGTTGAGGCAAATGGTGGTTTAAATCAACAAAGGGCATCGGTAGTCACCTTACCTCAGTGTTTCTTATTACTCCTGATATTTTATATTTTTCTTAACTGCTATGTGGTATCTTGAGTTACTAACTCATGCCTCTGTTTCTTTGTTTTTTCTGTTTTTTCAGATATGCAATGCAGTCGCCATTGCCGGTTTTCTGAATGCTACTCTTATCATCCCAAATTTTCATTTCCATAGCATTTGGAGGGATCCTAGGTGCATTCCCCACCTCTCAACTCAAATTTGTATTAAGTACTGGAACATACCATTAACTCCTGTAAGCTAAATGGATTTCCCCCAGTTCATGATGTAAAACATTAATATGTCATTTCCTTCTGGTATGCATGGTGATCTTGCATGATGCAAATGTAAGATGTGGCCTTTCATTCTTGTGCAGTTTTAGCATTTGAGTTTTAAGTTCTCTAAAATGTTGAATTCACACTTTATCTCTTGTTTGCATCATTATCACTTGATGGAGCTTGAGAGCAGGCTGTTGCGCTTGAGAGCAGTTTATGGTGTACTGCTGGGGCTTTAGCGCTCCAGGAGACCAAGAGCTGATCCTAAGGTCGATCGCCGTGGTCAATTAATCCTCTTATATAGTGGAGGTGCTGGTGGTGGTCGTTTGTAGTGTTTGGTGGTGCGTCTTTAGCTAATCCTTTGCTAGGCGTGTGTGTGTGCTGGGTTGGGGAGAAGGCATTCTGCCTCTCTCCCTTGTTTCATTCTCTTTTCTTCTTAATCAAATGACATGCAGCTCTCCTGCGTAGTTCAAGATTTTTTTTAAACATGGTTTTTTATTACAGTATGATTTCAAGTAAGGCTGAGGGAGTTGTACTGCACAATGGGCAAAATAATCTAGATCTGAAGTTAGTTGTGCACTATGTGCTAGTTGTTGTTGACTGCACTAGTTAACACACCATAAAGGACCAAAACTGGTATTGGTTGTTATCCTTGTTTGCATGTCATGTTGGGAAAACTTCGCTTCAGTGACTGAATTGCAGTTTCTTGTTATTATTGCTGAGAATTTTCTAAAAGGGTTATATCAATTAGTTCTAGGAGGAACATAATAATTTTTTAACGGTTCAATTACTTTACCTATTGTTGGGTGTCATATACATTTGACGCTTGGTTGGATTTGATGGCTCCGCCTTTTGTTGAGTTGTTTCTCTTTCTTCAGGTTCTTTGACAGTTTAGGTGGTTGTGTAAATATTATTGATTGTTCCTGTGCACTGTGAGATTTAGCTTCGTGTTAGCTGATGAAAACGCCACCTGTCAGTATTATACTTTTCTGCTTATAAATTGTATTAACATCAGACATTTCATTTTGGATACAGCAAATTCAGTGATATCTATGATAAAGATCATTTTGTACAACGTCTACAAAATGATGTTCGAGTAGTTGACAAAATTCCAGATTTTATAATGGAGCGGTTTGGTCATAATCTCAGCAATGTGTTCAATTTCAAGATAAAGGCTTGGGCACGCATTCAATATTACAAAGATGTTGTTCTTCCAAAATTAGTTGAAGAAAGGTGAGTTTAAATACAGCTTTAATCTTCTGTTATCTTGGAACAGACAAAAAAAATCTCCTCGCTGGCAACCCGAAAAATAGTGGCAGGGTGTGGGTAGTTGCAGTGGTTGGCAACCCATTTTGTTTGGGTATGACCCAGGTTACAATGCAGCCCCATAGGGTGAAGCCGGGGTTCTGTAGTTTTATCTTTGGTTTGACTTACGTTCTTTCTCGGAGTAAAACCCGTGGAGGCGGTCTTCCCCCAATGGCCGAGTATTTATATGGGTTCATGTCATATTCAGTCATCAGTTGCTTATATTCCATATGATTTAACTCGTGTACTAGTTCAAACGTTATAGCTTTATTAATTGGTAACACAACCTCTTTATCTGATCACTATCATTTACTGTAGAATAGAGAGCACTTCTAGTTTGTTGGATATGAATTTGAATTAAACTTGATATGGGAATCTGTAAAAACATATATGATATATTTATAACCACTACAACCTTTTTCTTGGACTTGCTATGATATTGACATCTCTTCAACTATATCCTCTTAAATTTATTCTAGAAGGATCCTCTGTATTCCTCTTAAACTTATCTGCAGCAACCATTTCCTCTGGCTTGATCAATTCTTTCATTCTTTGCCATCAAAAGTTTTTTTGACCTGTTGCTTGTGGAAGCTGACTTTCCAGGAATACTAAATTGTTGACACTCCCTTTAATGGTGATCAATTCTTTCATTCTTTGCCATCAAAAGTTTTGCTAGGAGTTTCTATTTTGTTAAGTATCATGAAGTGTTCAATTCAATTATGATGCATTTCTTTCTTATGCTATGCTCTTTAGTGCAGATTCATCAGGATTTCTCCTTTTGCCAACCGACTCTCGTTTGATGCACCTTCTGCTGTTCAACGGTTGAGATGCTTGGCAAACTTTGAAGCTTTAAAATTCTCTAAACCAATTGTGTCTTTGTCTGAAACCTTAGTTTCTCGAATGAGAGAGAAAAGTGTTGAAAGTGATGGAAAATATATCTCAGTGCATCTTCGTTTTGAGGAGGTTGGATTTCTTTCATGAAACTCAACGCTTATAATGTTTGGGAACCAGGGATCCACCATTATGTATTTAACTCTTGTGCGTAATATGCTGCCAGTGTTCTGAAGCAAGTGTGGTATCTGCTAATTTTTATGTTGCAGGATATGATTGCCTTCTCATGTTGTGTATATGATGGTGGTGATGAGGAGAAGAAGGAAATGGATGCAGCCAGAGAAATAGGTTGGAGAGGGAAATTTACTAAGAGAGGACGGGTAATAAGACCAGGAGTAATCAGAATGAATGGAAAATGTCCTCTTACACCTTTGGAGGTATGTCAGTATCTAATATCAGAAGGTAGAACAACAGCTGTTATTGACATTCAGAATGCTCTCAAGCACATTTTGCTGGTCCATGCTTTGTTCATTTTCTTTTATTCAGTTTAAAACAAATTTAGTTAGGATCAGGAAGAATTTGTCTTGAGATGCTTATCTTGTGATCTTTAGGTTGGCTTAATGCTTCGTGGAATGGGTTTCAGCAATAAGACTGCAATCTTTTTGGCATCTGGAAAGATTTACAGAGCAGAGAAGAACATGGCTTCTCTTCTTGAAATGTTTCCTCTCCTACAGACAAAAGAGACACTGGCATCAGAAGAGGAACTTGCACCATTCAAGGTAGGAACTGCAGGGTTAGCTACATCTTTTTGTTCTGTACTTCCATATGTTGATTGTTCTGAAATGACTCATTATTGCCAGAATTTCTCCTCAAGGATGGCTGCTGTTGACTATAGTGTTTGTGCCCAAAGTGAAGTTTTTGTGACCACGCAAGGTGGAAATTTCCCACATTTTCTTATGGGTCACAGGAGATACTTGCACGGTGGGCATTCAAAAACAATTAAACCAGACAAAAGAAGGCTTGCCGTACTCTTTGATAATCCACGTATAGGGTATGATAACACTATTTGCCCATAGTGTTATTTTGGTTTATCTTGAGTTCTAAGCACTTGACCATCTTGTTTTTTAAAATCATAATTTTCATTTATGTGCAGGTGGAAGGCATTGAAGCGGCACTTGCTTAATATGAGAGCACACAGCGATGCCAAGGGGATTGAAATGAAAAGACCAAGTGAATCCATATATACCTTTCCATGTCCTGACTGCATGTGCCGCTTGAACAGAACAGAACACTCGAAATCCAAACACAGTAGATAGTACCTCGTAGTTGCATTTCCAGACTAACCCTATTCTTTCTGACATCCAGTTTAGTTTGTTCGCTCTTCATTTGCTGTGTGTCTTTTCATTGCTTCATCTGCAAGCATACTTGCCAGTTGCCACAGCTTCAATGAAAGTGATCTATTCTCCCAATGTAGCGGTTCTTCCTAGTACAGCATATGCCAGCATGGAAACCCAGATTCCTCCTATTAGACCAATTTTTATGCTAACTATACATCAACTGACTATAATCCTCAACAACATATCTGACTCCAGTAGGATACTATCCATTGTCAATGAAGTATCAAATGGTTTTGGGTAGTATTGCTGTTGTACATGGTTCATTAGCAGTCTGTCATCATGTACAAATTTTGAATGGAAGACAGGCATTGTAAAAAGAGTTTTCATCTTGCCCAAAAATTGGCATTATTGCAATAGTATCCATGTATTCTTTTAGTTAGGTCTTCGCTGTTGTAACTGTCTCTGACACTTATATTCACAATTCTAACAATGGAAACTGATTCTTGCTTCATCAGTATAGAGGCAAGGTATCTGATTATTTGCAATAATTTGTTCAGAAGCTGCTTTGCTGAGTTTCATTGTCATTATCCGATGGCCGGGCTTCTGAGAATTAGCTTAAGGTAAGATTCGTCGTGCTGCGGGATGACAATCCTACGTGCCGATGCGGGTACCCACCGGTGTGGGTGTTGGTACAAAATTTCACTAGTGACCTTGTGGGCATAAGTATGAGTATAAGATTCTACCCATTGGTCTATGTGTGGATATATTGTTTAACATGTTTTAGTACTTAAAAACATAAATCATTTCATCTATTCTTGTTATAATCTAACTTGCTGATATGGGTACGCATGGGCCATGGGCAGTATTCTTTTCCTATCAAAAAACTTTTTTTTATATTTGTAATAGAATCCTTGTAAAAACGAAGATTCTATTATAAAAAATAGACTATTCTTGCAATAGGACTTGCAACCTCTACCTAATCTTATCCAAAATTACCATATAAGAGTGTAAAGGCTTTCATTGTATTTCTTTTTTCTATAATACAAAATTCATTTATATCCAACGTAGGCAGGTACAGATAGGGGTGTAGTTATGAAAAATGTATTTGTTACATAATTCGTCAACTTGAAATAGCCTATATGCAATTGGTGGTCTGGTGGAGCTGGAACCTGTGACGGAGACAAAACCTTTCACTTGGTGGAAGGAAGATAAGTCAGATCAATAAAAAATCTTGGTTTGAAATTTGGTAGAGTTAAACACATTTGCTACCTCTTTCTATTCGGTCTGGCCAAATTGCACGGTTTATAGATTTCTTGGAGCAGATCTAGCACAGAGTTCGACTCGAGCCCTTGCCCCACCCACCATTATCGGAAGCATGGATTCCCTCCTAAGCTCCTACTACAAATTTATAGTCATTTATTTAATCTTAGAAAGGGCTAAATATAGAAACTAAGGGCTTCTCCAGTGGTGTTCTGAAACCGACTCAATGTCCTAGCTGGATCTTCGTGAGTCGACTCAAACGACTGGAGAACACCAACTCAAGCATGCAAGAAAGAGAATGATTCGACTTAAGATAGTGAGTCGACTCACCACGGTTAAAATATTTATGTACAACAACTGCTCCACTTCTCAGGAGAGAAAGCAACTTTGGTTGTAGGGCCCACAACTGCATGCACAAAGGATTACATGCCAGATGAATTTGGGCGTCCGTTTTTATTTTATTTCAACCTCAATACTACTTTTGCAAGAAGTGACTCATCTCTAGGAAGATGTGGTACTCCCTCTTCACGATGAGTCGACCCCCCACTGTAGGTGCTCAGGAGGAAGAGCCATTCCTATTACTTTTTGTTATCATCTTACGATGATTCAATAGTTAATAAGGTCAAACATTATAATGTTTTAGGTTTGTATGAACATGGATAGAAGTATGACAGAGACCTAGAAATTTGTATCTAAAGTTTTATTCCACCAAAAGTTATATTCTTTAACATTTTGAAAAGTGTAAGAAAAGTATACAACTCTCTTGTTGTCACTACGAGATGATTCAATGGTTAATCAAGTAGGTTTTTTTATCGAGATTAAGCTTATTTTACCTCTTTTTTATGTATCCAATGGCATATTATTAAAAGTTGCTTTATAACACTAGAACATGACCATCCATATGTCCTTGGTCACTTCATTTTCGCAAAATCTATATGTATTGTTCATTGTTGTGGATAATTGAGAAGAGTTTACGACAAAACAATAATCGGTCTTCCCGTCTAGTTGTGCATCGTTGCGCTATAGAGCTGGTTGCCAGCCTTGCTACTTTGCTAGTAGTAGGCTAGTAGCTACTCCCTCCGTCCCTTTATATTTATCATTCGAAAAGCGTGTCTGTGAGAGAAACGTGGTTTTCTAAAGACAGACATTTAGGGACGTCCTAGCTGCCTAGACGGCGCCTAGCTGATGCTACTACAGTCCAAGCTACCCACCAGGACCCTCACGCCATAAATTTCATGAAAATACAAATCACATCGCGCTGGCGGTATAGCACCCGATGTTCAAATACAATAAATTTATTTGGCTGAAGAAAATAAGGATGAAATAGATTTTAAGTATTATATTTTTCTTTATATAATATATATCATGAACTGCTAAAGAATCATGATATCTTAAAGACATTAAATATAAATTTACCGATGCAAATTTATATCTAAACTTACAAGTAATTTAACTAATTATTAGTTAAAATTTATGAAATTTAAATTTCAGTTAAAAAAATATCATTTGTACGCGAAGGGTAAAACTTTGGCAAAGACCTAAAATATCCATTCCGGATATAAAATAATACCACCCCAGCATTTTTTTTCTTAGAAAAAAGGCACTGTTCTGACAAAAGCGAAATAAAATATTGAATCCCTTCCGCTCACCACCCCGCATCTGGAGCTTCACCACCTCACTCGCTCTCGCTCTCGCTCACTCGAATAGTGGCGGCGAGATGCGGAGACAGATCCCTCCCTTCTCCTGCCTCGTACTCGTCGCGGCGGCTTTCGCGCTGCTCGCCGCGGCGTCTGCGGCGTCGCCGGCGGCCGTCGCGGTCAACGTCACGGGCGTGCTTTCGGCGTTCGCGGACCTCATCGACTTCACGCGGCTGCTGGCGTCCAGCCCCGTGCTGGCGGAGCTCGCAGGGCGGTCGTCGCTGACGCTGCTGGCCGTGCCGAACGGCAACCTCCCGCAGTCGCCGTCGGCGTTCGCGGCCGCGTCAGGCGCCGACCTCGCGGACGTCCTCCGCTACCACGTCCTCCTCGAGTACCTCGCCCCTGCGGACCTCCGCCGCCTGCCGGCCTCCGGGAAGCTCGTGACCACGCTGTTCCAGACCACCGGCCGCGCCCCCGCGGACCTCGGCGCCGTGAACGTCACCACCGCGGGGGGCTCCCTCGCCGTCGTCCGCTCGCCGGCACCGTTCCCTGGCTCGAACGCCACCGTCCTCGGCGCCATTACCGCGGTGCCGTACAACCTGAGCGTGTTGGCGGTGGACGGGCTCATCGTCCCCACCGGGTTCGACCTCGCGGCGTCCGAGTCCCGGCCGCCCGCAGCCGTCAACATCACGCGCATCCTCGCCGACGCGCGCGCCTTCAACGTGGCGGCGTCGATGCTGGAGGCCTCGGGCGTGGCGGCCGAGTTCGAGAACGACGAGCGCGGGGCCGGGATCACGGTGTTCGCCCCCACCGACGACGCCTTCGCGGGGCTCCCGGCGGGTGACCGCCTGCAGTCGCTCCCCGCCGACCGCAAGGCCGTGGTGCTCCGCTTCCACGTGCTCCACTCCTACTACCCGCTAGGGTCGCTGGAATCGATCGTGAACCCCGTCCAACCCACGCTGGCCACCGAGTTCAGCAACGCCGGCCGCTTCACCCTCAACATCACCCGCGCCAACGGCTCGGTCGCCATCGACACGGGCGTCGTGCAGGCGACCATCACGCGGACCGTGTTCGACCAGAACCCCGTCGCCGTCTTCGCCGTCTCCCAGGTCCTCCTCCCCAAGGAGATGTTCACCGGCACAGCAGGCGGCGGCGACTCCTCCATCGTGGCCGCCACCGCCGCCGCGTCGTCGCCCCCGCCAACCGCGACAGCCCCGGAGGCGTCCGAGAACGCGCGGACGCCGCCGACAAAACTGTCCTCCCCGCCCGCGCTCCGGGGAGGCGGGCAGGATTACGACACGGCGTCGGCGCCGGTGCTGGCGCAGGGGGTCGGAATCGGGTGGTGGTGTATAGCATTGGTGTACCTACTTCCACATCTGGTATGAGATCCGGGACTTGGGTCAGTTCATTGCCATTCCTCTTGTGCTCAATTTTTGCCATTTCTTCTCTTTGTTTTCTCTTTTCTTTTCTTTTTTTTTGTGTTTGGGTTTTGCTAGAATCTGTACACTGGGAGGGAAGGAGGTGAGGTGAAGAAGAAGATTGAGCTGCGAAAACAAAGAAAATGCAGCAATCTTTTAAGTAAGAAGAAACAGAATTGGTTATTATTGTCCATCATCAACAAAAGGGGAATAACAGTACCACCGCTCTGTAAAAATCCAATCAAAATCCATTGCATTCCTTTGCTCCAATTATTCCATATCGCAGCCGACATTGCTTTTACCATCAACACTATATCCGTGTCTCGTGGGTTCTTCAGAGTCTGGTAGACTGGTACACTTCCACATTGCAGCTGCTTCAGCTCCAATCTTTCCCCTGTCGATTTGCTCTGATTGAAGAATTGCAAGGGAGGTACTCCTAGCAGGAGCAAGCTGCAGTGCAGCCAATTCTCACCGGTCGGTGAGGGGAACTGGTGGTGGGTGGATGGCTGGCAGTGAGCTGGCGGACGGGGGTGGGGCCGCGGCCGTCAGACGCAGCGCAGCGCAGGGCGTCAGCCGTCAGCGCGCCCCCGGCCGCGGCTAGATTCGATCGCCTTTCGCTTGCGTCTCATCGCCCAGACGTCCCCCGGGGCTCTGCCGCCCGCGCGTCTGCTTCTTGTCGCCCCGCCACGTCACGCCACGGCCACGCTCAAGGCAGGACGCAGGAATTCCGGCTCCAGTGCGTGCGTCTGTGCGTGCAGTGCAAGTGCAATGCCGCAGGAGAGCTGAAGAAGAGGGGAGGCACACGGTGGAAAGCGAAAGCCCTCCCAATTCCCAGTCTTTCTGCTCCATCATGAGCCGCCTCCCTTGCTTGGGACCCGGCCGGCTGGAACGCCGGAAGGGAAGGGGGGATTCACTGTTCTGGCGTTCTTCCAAACGGCCGGCCGGGGACGAACGGTGGTCCACCGAGCCATCAGCAGTTGGAGCTAGCTGCAGAACTAGGCTACTGTCCTCATAACTGTGACTACTATTATGGTGATCGATTATTAATGGTCCTGTTTCGTTAGTAGAGAAGGTGGCTGATTCAATAGTGTTTTGTGAGTATAAATAAACTAAAATAAGGCTAAAATGTTGGCCGATAAGACTAAGGGTCCAGGATGGATTCGGTCTTGTTCGTGTGATCGTTTCAGTAGCTGATAGTCAGCTGATGTTGTTTTTGACTGTTTTGTTATGAGAAAAGACAATGTTTTAGCGGTTCATATGCCAAGTGAACATAACCATCATGATTGGATTGGACGGAGTATTATGATTTCACGACGATAAACGAGCTGTGTGTCAGCGTGTGTGATTGCGGGAATCATTCAGTCTCGGCTGCGTCTAGCTGGACCTCTCTACTAGCATTGGCATCTGGATCCCTCCCCCTCTAGTCCCTATCTATCCTCCCCGGCGGCGGCGGCGGGGTCATCCATCCGCGTACGGGAGGACCTCCGCCGCCTCCGCGCGCATGGAGGGGCCCTGCCTGGCGTCGCCTACTACGACGACAGCGTGTGTGAGGAAAGAGAGAGAGAGCCCCTCTATCTTTGACGCCTGCAACTGCGAGAAAGAACTCAAGTGGAGTTGAGTGCGGCCGATCCATCATCCAATGCATGCTAACATCAGGCAGTGAGGGACACATGGAAGCATGCTCGCTCACTCAGGCCTCTACACCCAGAGCAGACAGGGAAACGAAACGACACCAAACCAAGACGCAGAGTGCAGCTGCAGCTACAAGTGGCAAACTAAATCCATCCAGTTGGGACTGGGAGGACCCCCTGGCGCTTCTACGTGGAAGGAAGAAGAGAGTAGAGGCAGGCAGCAAGCAGGCTTATCGGTTCAGACACAGAACAGAATGTGAGAGCCTGGCACGCCTTGTGATCCGTTCCCAAATCCCCAAAGGCAGCGCAGGTGGTATGGTATGGTATGGTAGAGAGCACATAGCAGCACCTCACCGGCACGTGGCTGAGGCTGAATTATTTGCCTCAATCGGTTCCCAATTGCAAACTACAGTAGTCCTACACTATAGTGAGTAATAATCACTAATCAGCTAGCGAGGCGTTTGTTGGCGGCTCGTCAGATCGCGCGCGCGAGTGAGCTGGGCCTGGGGCCCATGCCGCTCGCCGCCGCGCCGCGGCGCATTGGAGCCTTGCGATAGAGAAAGAGGCCTGTGATGTGAAGCTGTTGTCTGTGTGTGTTGGACGACCCGTGTTTCGTCGGTTGCGGCGTGCGACGGCAGTCCACCGTTCTTCGCCTGCCCCTGCCCTCCAGCGTCCGGCGATGAGCAGAGCTCCTCGTGGGGATGGGGACGACGGTTCATTTGTTCATATATATGTACTACAGTACAGCATGCACGTACTTTGTAGAGGAAGTTTGTAGGAGGTGGGAAATGCTCTGTGTGCCGCTTGTCACGTTCACGTGCAATGCTGGCTTGTTAATTGCTACTGTGGCCAGGGTGAGGGCGCTGCAGAGGCGATGAGAGACCTTTAATTTACTGCTTCGATTCATTTGGAACTGCATTTATATACGATGTCGTGGCCTGTGGTAATGCTAACCCCTGTAGCGTTGAAAACCAGACACCGGAAAACCAGTGTGCACGTACGTACGAAAGCATAATAATGGGGAAGTCACGGATGAGTCGGTGCGCACAGTGAACATGCCAACGTGATAGAGAATCGTTCTAGGTCAAAAGAACATAGACATAAACTCGCAGCTAGCTCGATATGTTATGTTGTAGAAGAGTCGATCCATAGAGTTGGGGGTCGTCTTAATGAGATTGCGGCCTCTACTTGAGTCTTTAAAAGAATAGATTTTTGGAGTTACAGTTAATTTTTTTAAATTTTAACTAAATTTTTAGAGAAAAAAAATTATAATATCAAATTAGTATCATTGGATTTTTAGTACGTCCATGTAGGGCTACCATAATCCGTATTCTGAGGGTCTCGCACACGTGTCGACGTGTGTGTAATATTAGTGTGCTGCCGCCTTCATTTCTACACTGGACACCGACACTGACCTCTTGCTTCTCAATCATCTCTAGTATTATGACGAGAAATAAAAGTGTTTAGGACTACTTCACACACTCTACTCCATAAACCTGGTCACAGAGATTTAAAGTTTGTGGAGCACTTCTTAAAAATGCTCCCATAACTTCATCTCTTTCATGAAGCATAGTTGCGTAAAAGTAAAACTGTTTCACAAAAGAAAACGTAAAATATAACAATCCGAAACAAACCCATAAGAAGCCAGCATTCAAAGTACAATAAGTAAGGTCCAGTGCTTAAAACCTTTTCAATGGTCAAATTTTTTAATTGAGAACAGTGCCAACCAAGTATAGTTTTCAGTTGCATATTCGATCTGTCCAATCTAAAAGAGTAAGCTAGTAAGGGCGTCTTCAACGGTATAAGCTAGTACTAGTTCTAAGCTAACACATATGGTGGATAGAGATTATCCTCAATATCGTGTTGTGAGGAAAGATTGTATCGTGAGGTGTAGGAGACTATCTCTCATGTTCACACTAATCTCTTGTCTTTTGCGTTAAAAAAATCATGAGCTAGTTCTAAACTAGACTATTGAAGATGTCCTAAGAAGAGTAAATAAAATCACTTTATAGTTTAACACTCGTCTTGATATAGAAGACCCCTGGGGCTCAAATGTGCTTAATATGAGTAAATAGTAACTATTTATATTTTAATAATTGTGTCTGTTAGAATTCAAACTCAAGACCGTGACTCTGGTATTATATTTGTTCTATGCAAACAGTGACCAATTCACTCTAATAGGTGACGTTTGGATTGTAGATTATGAGAAAGGGAGGATAAGTTTTTCATGCCCTGTTTGGAACGCAGGAATTCTTCCCTGTTTTCACGTTTTTTTTGTGAAAATAAAATGATTCATGTGAAATTTCTACGTTTTAAAAAGGTCTTCGCTATTTGGTAAGATGGTATATATAGAAAAGAACTGGGTTCGGGACATGAATAATAAAGAATACTCATATCAAAGGTAAAATATTCAGTGCAAGATGCAATTGTGAAAACCCTCTTTGAATAGGCACTCAAGAGTTGTAAAAAAATATTGAAATTGTACACGTCGATGGTGCTTGTTTCACGTGCGTGCCACACACACGTGAGGGCGGAGAGGGAGCTGGGCTTCGCTGGTGCTGGGCCAGAAGGGGAGGAAGCTGGGCCGCAACAGTGTAGAAAGGGCGGAAGGGGTAGGTCTAGCTTGGCTCATGAGGAGACATCAAGGAGGGGAAAACGTGGGCTGGCGATGAGGATTAGGGCCCAAGGGAAAAGAAAGGCTTTTCCCTATTCTGCGCGTGACTTTAGTAGATGGTTGGGCTAGAAGAACGGTTTTCCAATTCTTTGCTCGAGGGAATTCTAAGAGAAAGGCTACCTCCAAGCACAGGAGAAGACCCTGTTGTAAAACACACGGACTTTGGAATATAGAAAGAGGAGAAGGAGGAATCCTAATTCTAGTCCATTTGTCATATGGACGCTTACCAAAAATCTAGGACATATTCGGACTATATATACATGGGAGATCCTTCATTGTAATCATCAATATACAGAAGGCAATAAAGAATAGTCCTACAATTGTTCTCTTGTTCGCTTCTGTGTTTGTGTTTCTATTAAGAGCGATAGACGATCCGCCGTCGATAACGTATTTTATAACACGTTATCAGCACGATTGCCTCTAGATCGCCGCCGCCGAAGTCGACGACACCAAGCCTGCAACCCGTACATCTACGCGGCAAGAAAGTGTACATCCATGGAGGCCAATACATCCGTCCACTTCGACGACGCCGAGTACATCGACATTGTTGACGAACCGATCTACATCGACTCATCATCACGCCGGCAGGTCACCACGGCCTAGCCGAACTGTCCCACGCGACAGCCTTCGCTTCATCTTGAACTCAAGAACCGAAGAACCCGTGGAGTACAAATGGCTATGGAAGAGGAATTATGTTTAATTGATAGTTGCACAACTGATACAATCCTTAGGGACACACGATATTTTCAGACTATTAGAAAGAATGATGAAAATATTACTACTATCACTGGAAGTGATACGCATATAGTCGGCGTTGGAAGAGCCACTATAATTCTCCCTAATGGAACAGAACTTGTAATCAAAGAAGCATTACTTTATCCTGACTCAACAAGATCGTTGCTTTCATTTAAGGATATACGTGCAAATAATTATCATTTAGAAACAAATGATGATGAAAGCGAAGAACGCTTAATTATGACTAAGTCAGTAGGAGACAACAAGAAGATTGTCGAAATTTTTCCTTCCATGCGCCAAGCATTGCACTACACATATATTAAGCCAACTCAAAAACATGTTACAATGCAAACGATACTAAGAAATAATGAGTCATACAGAATATGGCATGATCGTTTGGGACATCCTGGTCTAAGTATGATAAAAAGGATTACTAATAATTCAAATGGTCATAATTTAAAGAAAAACAATTTCCCTAATCATGAAGATTTTGTGTGCATTGCATGCGCCAAAGGAAAATTAATAACTCGACCCTCTATTTTAAAAGTGAGAGATGAATCACCATCTTTTCTGGAAAGAAATCAGGGTAATATTTGTGGTCCGATTAGTCCCCTGTCCGGGCCATTTCAGTACTTTATGGTGTTAATTGATGCTTCCACGAAGTGGAGCCACGTATGCCTTCTCTCTACTAGAAATCATGCTTTTGCACGATTAATGTTCCAAATAATTCAATTACGAGTCAATTTTCCAGACTCAAGAATTAAATCCATTAGAATGGATAACGCTGGAGAATTTACCTCGAAGGTATTTAATGATTATTGTATGGCTCTAAGAATTAAAGTTGAGAGACACACGTGCACAAAATGGTCTAGCAGAATCATTAATTAAGAGGATCAAGTTAATTGCAAGACCATTGATACAAAACAGTCAGCTACCATCTACTTGTTGGGGGCATGCTGTGTTGCATGCAGCAACATTAATTCAACTTAGACCATCTGCATATCATGATGTATCACCGATACAATTAGTGCAAAAAATAAAACCAAATATTTCCCATCTGCGTAAATTTGGATGTGTTGTATACATTCCTATACCACCACCTCAGCGAACAACGATGGGGCCTCAGCGTAGTCTGGGAATCTAGGTAGGATTTGAAAGCCCATCAATAATAAAATATTTAGAGCCATCAACTGGAGATTTGCATATGGCTCGGTTCGCTGATAGTATTTTTACTGAAGATCATTTCCCGACATTAGGGGGAGGAAAGTACCTCGCTAGGGACGAATGCCGAGAAATAACATGGGAAAGCACTGGAGTCCTTGGAACGGATCCTCGCACTAAAGAAAATGAACTTGAAGTTCAGAGTATAATAGATTTGCAAAGAATTGCAAATGAGCTGCCTGAAGCCTTCACTAATACTAAAGGGATTATGAAATCTCACATACCTGCAGTAAACACACCTGAAAGAATAGAAATACCACATGAAGTGGATGAATTGGAATTCCAAGTAAAATCTACATTGACTCCTCGTACTTTGAAGAGGGGGAGACAAAGTAGAAATACTAATAAAGAAAAAGGTGCATCTACTGAGTCTTTAACTATACGGAGACGTCCTAAAAAGCTTAAGACTAGTCAGAAAGAAAATAAGAAAAAAAAAAGTGAAGGTACACCAGTAGTGACGCATCTGGAAGATGAACCTAGTGAGAATGTGCACATTGAAAAAACTCACGATGGGAGACCGGAAATTCCTGATTTAAATATACCGGTTAATCAGGATGAATGTGAACGAATAATTGAGAATTCAACAAATTATGTTGAAACAGGAGAAATCTATGATAGAAAGACTACTAATGTCGACATATATTTTGCTGAGAAGATTGCTAAAATTGATCTAGATCCTGAGCCAAAAACATTGGTAGAATGCAAGAAGCGTTCCGATTGGCCTAAGTGGAAAGAAGCAATCACAGCTGAATTACTCTCGTTAAATAAAAGAAAAGTATTTGGCCCCGTTGGCCGAAGCCCTGAAGGTATATTCCCCGTAGGACATAAATGGGTTTTCGTTCGGAAGAGAAACGAAAATAATAAGGTGGTAAGATATAAAGCAAGACTAGTAGCACAAGGAATTACGCAGAGACCCGACATCGATTTCGATGAGACTTATTCTCCTGTAATGGATGGAATCACATTCCGGTATTTGATATCAATGGCAGCAAGTATGAACATGCAGATGAAATTAATGGATGTCGTGACGGCATATTTATATGGGTCATTAGATGCTGAAATTTATATGAAAGTCCCTGAAGGAATTACTGTCCCTATACCAGCAAAACGTAATATGTATAGTGTAAAATTACAACGATCACTTTATGGCTTAAAACAATCTGAAAGAATATGGTATAATCGTCTTAGCAATTTTCTTGAAGAAAAAGGCTTCCTGAAGAATGAAGATTGTCCTTGTATTTTTATACGAAAATCTGAGAAAGGATTTTGTATAATATCAGTCTATGTAGATGATCTGAATGTCATTGGAACTACAAAAGACATCAAAGAAGCAAGTACTTATCTAAAATCTGAATTTGAAATGAAAGATTTAGGAAAAAACTAGATTTTGTTTAGGCTTGCAGCTTGAGCATACTCATGAAGGAATTTTAGTACATCAGTCTACATATACCAAGAAGGTATTAGAAAAATTCCATCATGAAAATGCACATCCTGAACGTACACCCATGATGGGGAGATCCCTCGATGTAGAGAAAGATCCTTTCCGACCTAAAGAACAAGGAGAAGAAATATTAGAATATGGGTATCCCTATTTAAGTGCTATTGGTGCATTAATGTATCTTGCAAATGGTACAAGACCCGACATTGCATTTGCTGTTAACCTATTGGCAAGGTTTAGTTCGGCCCCAACCAAAAGGCACTGGAGTGGCATAAAAAGAATTTTTAGATACCTTAAAGGTACAATTGATCTTGGATTATATTTCCGGAAGAAACAAGATCTTAGTATAATTGGGTATACAGATGCAGGGTATTTATCCGATCCCCATAACACATTATCACAAACTGGCTATGTATTTCTTAGTGGTGGAACAACTATCTCATTGAAGTCATCTAAGCAGACTATGGTAGCAACATCCACTAACCACTCTGAAATTATTGCATTGTATGAAGCAGCCAAAGAGAGCATTTGGCTTAGGCGTATTCACCAACATGTACAGAATGCACGTGAAATTAGTATTACGCCTACCCCTACTATTATCTATGAAGATAATTCAGCTTGCGTTGCACAAGTTCAATCGGGTTATATTAAATCAAATGTCACGAAGCATATTTCACCTAAATTTTTCTATACGCATGAATTGCAAAAGAATGAAGAAATTATGGTAACTCGTGTCAAATCTTGTGACAATCTTGCAAATGTATTCACAAAAGCTTTAGCTCCACCAATTTTTGAAAAATGCATACGTGAGCTTGGCATGAAGAGACTAAGAGAAATACAAGAATCAGGGGGAGTACTCCTTGATTAAATAATCCTGATTGTTGTGTCCGGAAGACATAGTGACCATTCTAGAAGAATGTTCAATAAAATCTTGAAGATTATTATTGCACTCTTTTTCCTATTATGAGTTTTTCTGAAGTTTCTCATAAAGATTTTAACGAGGCAATATATGTGCAATTACCAAGAACGGTATATATGTACTCTTTTCTCCATAAACCGTTTTCCCCACTGGGTTTTCGGATGGAGTTTTTAATGAGACATAATATCGTGGTAATCGTCCAAGGAGAAGTGTTGTAAAACACACAGACTTTGGAATATAGAAAGAGGAGAAGGAGGAATCCTAATCATAGTCCGTTTGTCATATGGACGCTTACCAAAAATCTAGGACATATTCGGACTTTATATACATGGGAGATCCTCCATTGTAATCACCAATATACATAAAGCAATAAAGAATAGTCCTACAATTGTTCTCTTGTTCGCTTTTGTGTTTGTGTTCCTATTAAGAGTGATACACGATCCGCCGTCGACAACGTGTTTTATAACAGAACCAAGTCACACCTGCATGCTTAATGACACTACATGTGGTGCACCAACTTTTGTAAACTCTATTTGAAGAAGATGAGAGGATCTACTATTGTCATGTTGTTGACTTGATCAACTTCATGACAAGTGGTTTGTCGCAAAAAAGTTTTAAAGTTGATACTATGAAATCAGGGTTGGAAGGGCGAAAGGTTGACTTAAGTTGACTACACATAACCTAGAACACACATTGTAACATTTTTTTTGAAAGTTGGGATTTTTATAATACACAAAATCATGGGATGTTACACTTATGACAGGAACTGTTCCACTCATCACCGAGAAAGGCTCAGGTGCCCACTTGGAGATCACCAGATTGATAACAATAAGCCATATCTGAAGGGGTTCATATGTCAGACACCTAGAAATTATACATGGAGTAAGAGATTAAATTAAACAAGATTATGACGTGACAATTTCACCTCTCTAATCAATAGGTTTAGCGAGAGCATTTATAACATGACCCAAGTAAGCCTTGATTGTGGGTTTCTAAGTAATTTTTTTATGTTGCTTTACAAAACTTCCTTATTATTTCATCAACCCATCGCCCATTAGTACAATCCCATCATTTTTAGATTTAAAATTCAGAGCAATATGTATCGTCCCTCCGTAAATTCAAGTATTTCACCCTACATTATTATTTCACCAAACCTATAATTTGAGCAATCCCATCCCTCTCAAGCATTACGCGCCTACGGTGACCTAGCCAGAAGTTATAGAGGTCGTCCAACTCAGCCCAATAGCCCAAACGACTCTGAAAATTCGAACGAACGTCCCCTACAAAGAAAAAGTCCACCTTTTGTCCCTTAAATTTTGTGGAAGTCCACTTTTCTTCCCTAAAGTCCAAAACCGAGCAAAAAACATCTCTCAACGTCTGGAAATATGTGTTTTACCTCCCTAGCTCGGTTATAGGCGGGTTCAAAGGCGGTTTTATCTTTTTTATCTTTTTATTTATTTTGGCCAAATCTTTGAAAAATCATAGTAAAAAACAAAAAATAAAATAAAATAAAAGGTCTAATTTTGTTGGACACCACATGAGTAGATCTATACAGTGGACGTATAATATGGTGTGCTTAGTACAAAGTTTTTGTTGTAGATTTAGATTTATTATTTTTTATAATTAATTAGAATAATTCATAACTGCAGTTAATATGGTCCAATTGTGATGAATTTTTATGGTAGACTAATTATTGTATGCTTGAACTACTATAAATATTCCATACTCATTAGGGTCATGTATAAATTAGTTATAGATTTTTTTATGATTTGTGCTTATTAAATATAAATAAGTTATATAACTAATTTATACATGATCCAATGAGTATGAAATTTTTACTAAGCATACAATATCTAGGCCACCATAAAATGTTCACCACAATTGAATCTTAAAAACTACAGTCATGAATTATTTCATTTAATTTTCGAAAAAGAATAGATCTAAATCTATAACAAAAACTTTGTACTAAAATATACTAAATTATATATTCACTGTGTATATCTAGAGTTCAAAAATAATTAGATTTTTCATTTTATATATTTTTTTTGATTTAGTATGATTTTTCAAAGATTTAGCAAAAATAAATAAAAAAAGAAAAAGACAAAACCGCTTATAAGCTGACCAGAAAGATAAAACGTACGGTTTCAATGTTTTGCCCGTTTTTAAGCTTCTAAGTGGAAAAACAGACTTTCGCAAAAGAGTTGGAACATAGACTTTTTCCCTAATGAACTAAGAGTTATTAATCACAGTCCTGTTATGAAAACTTCGGCCCATATAACAGAAAAGGCCCGGAAAGGAGAATGAAGTAATGTCAGCCCATCCCAGTATCCTCCTGCGCGCCGCCTATATAAAGGCCTCACTTCGCTAGGGTTTCTCCTCGGTAGCAGCCGGTTCACTTGTCCAAGTAAGGTAATCCCCCTCCCCGCGCCGACGCCTCCGCCGCCGCCGATCTGAAAACCTACCCTCTCTCCTTGAGTACGCGCTCATCTCCGCTTGCTTGTGTACGCACGCAGGAAAGGGTTTGTCCTCATGGCGCCGCCGCAGCCAAAGTCGGGCCTCTTCGTGGGCATCAACAAGGGCCATGTCGTCACCAAGCGCGAGCTGCCTCCGCGCCCGTCCCACCGCAAGGGGGTAAGCCAACTTTCAACTTGACATGTTGATAGAGAGAATCTTACTAGTTGATAGTTTGTGCGGTGTAAGTTTAGCCTCATACGGTTATCTAGGATGTGTGTTTGTTAGTACTATCATGCTTGGTACATGTATGGAAGAATCTGAGGATTCATTTCAACCATCTCAGGCTATCCGTTTTTAATCTTTTCCATGTTCACTTTTCCAATTCAACGAAACACAAGTTGATGGATCTGCGAAACTAGTTTAGGAGCTACGGTTTACTTCATGTAGATCGAAGGTTTGATTGCTGTCGATAGTGTTAGACATGTTGGTCTCCAGGTTTGAAGTACGGCAAATATATTATAGAGATATATATTTTGTTTTAGTGCACCATGCTCTTAAAGAATGCTGCCAATGTGAAGTTTGCCTCTTGTTTCTCATCATATATTGAAATTGCTGTAATATGCCTACCAAACACGTGACATTTGCTTTCATTTATTTATCGTCTAAAAGCATATGATTTCGTGTCTGCACTTGTAAATTACTAGCGTAAGTAGTGTGTTCCTATGAGGTAGATTTACATATATCTTTTCATGATTTTCTATGTCATTTATTCTAAGTCCACGTGGTATGCAGAAAGCTACGAAGAGGGTGTCCATGGTCAGGGGCCTGATCAGAGAGGTTGCTGGTTTTGCTCCTTATGAGAAGCGTATCACTGAGCTTCTGAAGGTTGGCAAGGACAAGCGTGCTCTGAAGGTTGCCAAGAGAAAGCTTGGAACGCACAAGAGGGCAAAGAAGAAGAGAGAGGAGATGGCTGGCGTCCTCAGGAAGATTAGGTGTGTAAATGTGAAACTTCATTTCTGATAAAAGTAACATACTGCTTGGTAGCCTGTCTTCTTTTCCCTGCTCGGCTGCACATGCTTTTGCATGTGCCAAGTCATTTGCTTCTGCTAATTTGTTTCATAATTATGATTTACTAATACTCCAATGGTTGTTATTGCATTACTGCGCATCAATTTAAGTTCTGCATATTGACGCTGCCATTCCCATTACCTGGGAATGAGTTTGTGTATAGATGACTAGCTGATTGTGCATATTGTGGTATACTATGCTCGTATTGTCTGATCTGCTTATTATTATATATACATGTCTAGTTAAGTTGACACTATCATTGGACCCTTTGAAATACGTATAATAGAAATGCATTCTATGTTGGCATTTAATAATATGTTTGAATTGTTTCATAGCAGTATTCGTATTAGCATTTTCATGTTCGCTTTGTAGAAAAAGACCTTTATGCCATATAACTGTTAGTATATCTATAACTGAATTTTCTGTCGGGTTTTGCAGATCCGCTGGTACCCACACTGAAAAGAAGAAATAGAGCATTTCAAGTTCATGAAGCTGGCGGCCAGAGATTCTGTTCCTGTGTCTGTTTTTCCTACTTGTAGAACCTAATAGACATGTCAAAGTATCTGTCAGCGAAATATTGTGTTAGTTATGTATCGAACCACCTTATGAGATTTTGCTCCAACTTCAAATGCATCCATGGTTTGTTAATCTTTTGCTTTGGCTTTTATCATTGTTATCTTTGTTCCACTAACGCGTATTGAGTGCTATGGTTTCAATCGGTCTGAGAATCTTATTGCTATTTTTTGTTAAGTAGACTTTTCATTAATGACATTGTTTTAACATTAGGATGCCCCATTACTTAGAAAATTACTGTCATTCTAAGAATCTTAGTCAAATCATCTGGTATGACCTAACTTACATGATACTCTCTGATCTAGCATATAAAGTGTAACCATGATACTCTGTTCTAGCATGTAAAGTGTAGTATCTAAGCTGTAATCATCTTTGGTTCAAAGACTAAAAACACATTTAATTCCCTCTTGTCTAAAGTGCATCAATAATTTGCCTCTAAAGAGAGCGCATCTAATACTCACATATAGGTCTTTGACCATCTTTGATTCAAAGACCTTAGCACATGTAATTTTTTCGATCTAAAATGCATCGATGATTTGTTCTATAAAATGCATCGATGATTTGTTCTAAGGCCAGTCTTAATGTATTGTTTCACCGCATGCTTTTCTAGTTGTATAAACTTATTATGAAACGAGTCTCTCAATGCATAGTTTCATGTGGTTATTAATATCTCTCTCTTTCTTTTCTCTCTCATCTTCACCATACATTTGCTTTGTATGCATCTCATGAAACTAGAAAATGCTCTCAATAAGGATTTCATACGGTTTCTAACGTTTTGAAAACAACGTTATATAGTTTCATCACCATGAAACTTTCTCCCCCTTCATGTAAAAAGTACAAATCTGTTTATGTGGCTCTCCATTTAATGTGCATGAAACCCTCCATGAAACCCCATTGACACTGGCCTAAAGAGAGCACATCTAGGAGTTAATAAAAAGTGGTTACGTTTTATATTAATAGGACAATAGGACGGAGTGAGTAATACTCTTTTAAATATAAATTTGGCTATTAATTATAAAAGAAAAAAATATCTACTCTCTAAATGACTTTAAATTTAGTATCTCTTCATTTCGTTTTATTCGCTCTTTAACTTTGGATAGCCTACCTTACTAACCATCAAAACTGTACATTTCCAAAACTCTACATTACCGTTGGACTGATCTAGCCTCTAAGGGCACGTACAACGGACCGCTTCGTCCCGTCTCTGTCTTGGCTTTTTTGCAAAACGATCCTTCATTTAGCGTGAAGACGCCACCTCCGTCGCCTCGCTAGACGACGGCCAGGGCCCGTGCTCCGAGGCCCCCGCGAAGCCGCAGCAGCGCTGTACGGCTTGTCTCCTCAACTCGATGAGGCTTGTGTCCTCAACTCGATGGTGCAAGCTGATCCCGTGCGGCCGCGTGCGTGATGCCTGTAATGTGATGGTATTAAAAATTAGACAAAAATTGCAACTATATATAATCCACCATTTATGTTGATGGTTTAAAAAATATATTGTAATCATGTTAACCTTATTTGAGCTTAATTAGTTTTATCAAATAGTATACAAAATAATGTTTATGATTGATCTTAGCTACATACAAAGCATTAAATAACTTGCAGACGGCGAGACAGACCCTCTGTTGTATGACCTTTCTTTTTAACCGTCTATATGTTAAATTTTAGTCTTTTAGAGACGACCCCTGTCTGTGGGTTGTACATGCTCTAAACTCTTCATTTTCGTTGGACTAATCTAGACTCTTTATTTATAGAGTCTGTTTGACTAATCTAGTATTATTTATTTTAGATAGTAACTACATCATTAAATTTGACTATTATTTTTAGTCAATCTTTTGAGATGCTCTAAAGTTTTTTAAACGATGTTTTGGTCAAACATTAGGAATATAATAAATCATGATAACTAGTTTAAAAATGTAAAAACCATATGAATAAGTTTGTACCGATATTATTTTTAAATAAATATTTTAATAGAAATATAAAGTTAAAGTCATACTTTGAACATCGTGTCGTTATCTAAAATGACTTCTTTTACAATATGAAGAGAGTATAATAATATTTATGATGTCAAATAAGAATTAATAGATTCTTTATTAATTATATTTTTATAACATACTTATTATTTGATGTCATAAATCTTTATAATTTTTTTAATAATTTTGATTAAACTTAAAATGTTTTATCTCTCTAAGATTTTTAAAATGATTTGTAATATGGAATAATATGTAGGGAGTATAAGAGTACCATTTAAACCAACTTTGTGGCTAATTGTGTGAAGTTACTCTAATTGTGAACCTCTTCCCAAATTAATGTGTTTTAGTTTTGGGAACCAATAAGTCTAGCAGCGTCCAATTAAATGTCATATTTTGCTCTAATATAACAACTAAAGAAAGACACTAAGAGGGAGGAGAACAAAGTCACCACCGTGCACACAGCTCACGATTCATCTTTTTTTCGTCCGGCTTATCAGTCCAATTTATTAGTCATGCTCATAATAAAACAACAAAAACAGTATCAGCCAGTTTATCCGGCGTAAAAACGATAAGCCATAGAAACGATCAGCTAGATAAGCCGTATAGCGCTAGTACCTTTGCCGAAAGGCAATTGGAAATTTACCAAGTCTAGAAGGAGCGGCGAAGGAAGAGGATGCACGGCCAAGCAGGAAGGAGAAACAACTGCCTCATAAAAATTGCAGCCGCGTCTACGGGTCAAAGTTGAAGAGAAAGTACAGCGGCGAAATGAACATCTCCCTCTCGAGCAGCTGCCGAAGGAAGTGCTGAGGGCGGATCGTCTAGCGAGGGCTAAGGACTAGCTCGACAAGAATGTCCAGATGGCTCCGCGCATGATCAACAAGAGATATCTTGACAAGTATGAGGTCGGAGCCGGAGGACCTACCGAGCGCCTATGTTAGAGTGAAAGGTTCTAGATGGTTAGAGAGGAGATTGAATATCCTATAAAAATTCTACAGGCCACTAGAGCAAAAGGTTAGATAACATTAAAGCGGAGCTTTTTATCTACTAGGGGTGTAAAGTCACCTAACCAAGCAATTCTATTTAACTAAGTGTCTACACACAATAGGAAGAACTTAAGACACTTAGCTCAAGCAAGCTAGAACAACTAACAAAAGAACTAACTAGCAAGCTAACTAGACAAGATAAGGAAGAAAGTAAATGCAACGGATAGAGGTGATTGTTATATCGATGCCTTGTGATCAAAGGATGTCAATATGAGAAATCAATCACAATGAAAACCAATGAATAGCCGGGAGGCAAGATAACACAATGATTTTTCTCTCGAGGTTCACTTAGTTGCCACCAAGCTAGTCCCCATTGTGTTGACTAATCAAATGGTGATTCGGTGGCTAATAGGCAATCACAAGCCTAGCCCACTACCTGGGCGCCACAAGAATCCACCCAAATGAGAGTAACTCAATGACACAAGCAATCCACTAGAGTTACCCTTTGACGCTCCGCTGAGGTGGGTACAAACCCTCTCACAATTGATGAAGCCGGCCACGAACAATCACCAACACGTGCCGAAGCTTCTCCACAATCGCCAATGAAAGCCCAAGTTTGATTTTGGTTAATTGATGACATCTATGGACTAACCCTATTTGCTAAGCATGTGATCTAGCTAGGGTGATCCAACTTGACAAGTGAAGCTAGATGAAGGATCATGATAGATCAAGTGCTCCATAACTAAGAAAAATAAGAAAGAGAAAAACAAAAATGGGTTCAAGGCAAAGGTATATCATAGGGTCATTTTTGGTTAAGTGATCACGACACTATAGAGAGTGTGATCACATTTAGGATAGATAGCCGTACTATCAAGAAAGGAAAAATGTGTTGTGATTGCGGTTATCAAGTGCTACTAGGTGTTGTCATTCATGCATGTGCCTTAATCAACCTAGTAACATAGCCTTGCTTAAAAGACATAAAATATATGCTAAACATCTGCTATAAGGAAGTACCATAAGTGTTTGGCACAATGGAACAAGGTTGGAAAAGAAAGAAACAAAGAAGGAGCAAAATAGGGGTGATGGACGCTGTCTCTAGGCGTCGGACGTGTCCGACGGATACACCTCAGCCCAGGCACCTTCAGACAAAGCAACGGACGCTAGGAGCGTCTGTCGACAAGGTGACAGACGCGTCCGTCGAATTTGGGAGCTCTCTGGATGCTCTTTGCTCGCGCAACGGACGATATCAACGTACGCTAAAGAAATGGCGACGAGTGCTGGACTAAATTCAAATGAGCGTTCGATGGTATAAGGAACTCTCTGACACAAGCAACGGACGCTGCCAAGCGTCCGACGACAAGGCGACGGACGGCTTCAGGAGCTCTCTGGATGCTTACTGGAAGCGTGATGGACGCTGGCGATGGAGCGTCCGACGCCAACTTAAACAACGTCCGACGCCCACGACACAGAGTATAACAGCTAGTTTTTTAGGGGTGGCTATTTAAAGGCTTGTGGTCGGTTGGCGCTCTCTCTCGAATTTTTCACTTGTCATACTCTCTTGTGATCTCTCAAGCACCTCTCCCACTCATCTCTTTGATCCTTTGCTCATCCCAAAAGAGATAGAGTGCATCCAAGTGCATTGCTTAGTGATTTGCATCTAGAAGCACTTGGTGATCATTCTTGCTGTGGTTTTTCTTGTTATTCTTGGTGTTTGCCAACACCTAGATGACTTGGAGCAAGAAGGAGGAGTCAACACGAGTTGATGATTGTTCGTAGTTGACCCCGGTGATTGTGAGAGGGTTTGTACCCACCTCGGCGGAGCGCCAAAAGGGTAACTCTAGTGGATTGCTCATGTCATTGAGTTACTCTCATTTGGGTGGATTCTTGTGGCGCCCGGGTAGTGGGCTAGGCTTGTGATTGCCTATTAGCCACTGAATCACCATTTGAGTAGTCGACACAATGGGGACTAGCTTGGTGGCAACCAAGTGAACCTCGGGAGCAAAATAATTGTGGCATCTTGTCTCCCGGCTACCCTTTGGTATTCTTGTGATTGGTTCTTCATATTGATATCCCTACATCACAAGGCATCGATATAACAACCATCTCTATCTTTGCATTTACTTACTTCCTTATCTTGTCTAGTTAGCTTGCTAGTTAGTTCCTTTTGTTAGTTGTTCTATCTTGCTTGAGCTAAGTGCCTTATGTTCTTGCTATTGTGTGTAGGCACTTAGTTAACTAAAATTGCTTGGATAGGTGGCTTTGCACCTCTAGTAGGGCTAGAGCAAAAAGCTTTGCTTTAGTCTTGTCTAATCTTTTGCTCTAGTGGTTTGTAAATTTTTTATAGGCTATTCACCCCCCTCTAGCCATCTAGGACCTTTCAGAGGGCCATCATCTCATCATCAATGTCACTTGCTTCTTCATCATCACTTGATTCTTTCTTTCTTGCTTTGCCTTGTCTTTGGATGAAGAAGCCTTGAATGCTAAGCTCATCTTCTTCTTCTCTTCTTCCTTGACCTCTTCTTCTTCACTTTCTTCATTGTATTGCTCTTCGGTCATGATCTCTCCAAGTACTTCATTGGAAGTGATCTTGGTCAAACCATCTCTCCTAATTATTTGCCTCAAGGTTTTGTATTTCTTGGGCAAACAGCCAAGAAACCGGTTTGAGAAGTCCTCATCCTTCACCTTCTCACCCAAGCTCTTGAGGTCATTGATGATCACTTGGAGCCTATGAAACATCTCCGGGATGGACTCATCATCCTTCATCTTGAAGTGAGATAGCTTGTCCTTGAGCATGTACAACTTGACATTCTTTACCGTTGAAGTGCCTTCATAAGTGTCTTCTAGTCTCTTCCACAATTCACTTGCTCTTTCAAGATCTTTGATTTGCTCAAATACCTTGGAATCAATGCCATTGTAGATCACATTGAGAGCTATAGCGTTGTATTACCGGTTCTCTTGCTCTCTAGGTGTGGGAGCGACTTCATCAAGAATGACAAAGTCATGTTCGGTTACACTCCACACCTTCTCATGTATTGAGCCAAGATGCATCTTCATCTTCCTCTTCCAATAATCAAAAGATGTGCGATTAAACATTGGTGGTTTGCTTCCAACATGGTTGAATTGTATTTGAGCCATCACTAACACCGAAGGTTGTTAAGCCTTGATAATAGCGGTGACCACGGCTCCGATACCACTTAGATGGTTAGAGTGGGGGTGAATAGCCTATAAAAATTCTATAAACCACTAGAGCAAAATGTTAGATAACACTAAAGCGAAGCTTTTTGCTCTAGCTCTACTAGGGGTGCAAATCCACCTAACCAAGCAATTCTAGTGTTGACACCGTTTTCGGCACGTGTCAAATGAGTTAAGGCTTGCGTGAATCGGTGGCCATTTTCTATCGGCATCAAGAAGTCATCGGTAAAATTTACCGATGGGAGTGCACTGTAAGAAGGGTGAGTTTGTTGCCGATGAAAGCTGGATGGTTCTTGCCGATAGAGGTTGATTGATGAAGTCAGGTCACCAGGATTGCAAAGTTGCCGATTGCCGATGAGGGGATGTTGCCGATGCCGATTGCCGATGGGCATGGGGTGCCGATGGATACAGGGTGATGTGGCAGTTGACGTCAGCAGGAGTTGTTGGTGGCAAAAGAAGGAAAATAGCGGATTGAAGCAGTCTGCCGATGGAAAGTTTTCATCGAAGCGAAGATATAAGGAAACATGAGATTTTATATCAGTATTATTATAGTAGTTTGAGTCTGACTCTTGCATGAGTCGTTTGTTTTCCTTTAAAATAGGCGTGTTTGTTTAGGAAAATAATATTGTTATTTTAGATCCGACTCCTGCGCGAGTCAGTTTCCTTAAAGTTAGGAGTTTGTTTTAGGAAAGGTACGGGTCGTGTCTTTGTACGACTCTCCATGCGGGAATATAAATATGTGCCCAAGGGCTGCGTGTAAAAATAAATCAATCTATCAAAAACAAATCAATTTACTCTTATTCTACTTTTATCGCAATTTACCCTTTATTGCATTAGTCTTAGTTTATCTACGAGTTCTTCAAGCTTCGACGGACTGCATCATCCTAATCTCCGTCAAAACCCTTGTAAGTTCCGCGTGGGAGTACCTCTGAGCTTTGACATCCGAGCGTATCGCTGTTGTCTCGTTCAGCTCTGCTCTAGTTATCCTGATCAAGTCTGAGTCTTGGCATCCGGGCGTATCGCCGTTGTCCTGCTCAGATTTTGTTCTAGTTATCGTCCTTGTCGATTAACTGGTCAAATCGACTGGCACACCCTCGGATATCGAATTCAGGTAATAGCCCGAGGTGTTCGCAGATCCTGACGCTTTTTGTGTCAACATCTAGTTAACTAAGTGCCTACACACAATAGCAAGAACCTAAGGCACTTAGCTCAAGAAAGCTAGAACAACTAACAAAAGAACTAACTAGCAAGCTAACTAGACAAGATAAGGAAGAAAGTAAATGCAACGGATAGAGCGTATTGTTATACCGATGCCTTGTGATCAAAGGATGTCAATATGAGAAATCAATCACAACGAAAACCAATGAGTAGCCGGGAGACAAGATGACACAATGATTTTTCTCCTGAGGTTCACTTGGTTGCCACCAAGCTAGTCCCCGTTGTGTCGACTACTCAAATGGTGATTCGGTGGCTAATAGGCGATCACAAGCCTAGCCCACTACCCGGGCGCCACAAGAATCCACCCAAATGAGAGTAACTCAATGACACGAGCAATCCACTAGAGTTACCCTTTGCCGCTCCGCCGAGGTGGGTACAAGCCCTCTCACAATCTATGAAGCCGACCACGAACAATCATCAACACGTGCCGAAGCTTCTCCACAATCGCCAAGCCGTCTAGGTGTTGGCAAACACCAAGAATAACAAGAAATCCCGCGGTGATGACGATGACCAAGTGCCACTAAGATGCAATGCAATGATCAAGCACTTGGTTCACTCAAACTCTCATGAATTAGCAAGCAAAGCAAAGAGAGATGAGTTGGGGGCCTTCTCAAGCAAGCACACGTGTGTGAAATGAATAGGAGGTGCAAGAGATTGCCCTAGGAGCCGACCACAACACTTATATAGCTTCCCAAACCGAGGTAGCCGTTTGTATCCTTTTTCTCAGCTCACTGGGGAGCTCCGGACGCTCGCAGACAGGGGGTCCGGACCAATGGCCATGCGTCTGGACCCTCTGCGTTTGAACTGTCTTCGTTCGCGCCTTCACCAGGGCCTTCCATGTGTCTCCGGACACGGGGTACATTTGGGGGTCCGGACCATCCGGACCCTGTAGAAAGAATTCAGAGAGCACCAACTGCCCAGACGCTTGTCCGGAGTCCGGTGTTCGGACGACACCTAGCGTCCGGACGCTCCACCAGAGAGAGTCCAGTAAGCTCCAAACTCCGGACGATGCATCCGGAGCCGAGCGTTCGGACCATGATCACCGTCCGGACCTCCAGTCCAGAGAAGGCAGAGGCTAGGGTATGCCTCCGGACGCGCAGGCGTTTGTCCGGACCCTGCATACTTAGCGTCCGGACCTCTGTCTAGAGCTTTGTCTCGTGTCCAAATGAGTTGCCTTCTCCACTCCAAGTCTTCATATGCTAACACCATGTATTCCAAACATTTGTACCCTGTGTTAGTCTTGGCAAGATATTTTCTTGGATTTTATCTCATATTATGTCACTTAGGTTCATTTTATATGTATGCAATGCAAACCTAGTGGCACATGATAATCGTAAACGACACGAATTTTCCCTTCTTGATAGTACGACTATCTATCCTAAATGTGATCACACTCTCTATAGTGTCTTGATCACTAAACCAAAAATGACCCTATGATATACCTTTGCCTTGAGCCCATTTTTGTTTTTCTCTTTCTTCTTTTCCTTAGCCATGGAGCACTTGATACATCATGATCCTTCATCTAGCTCCACTTATCAAGTTGGATCACCCTAGCTAGATCACATACTTAGCAAATAGGGTTAGTCCATAGATGTCATCAATTAACCAAAACCAAACTTGGGCTTTCAAGGAGCACGAAGAGAATCACATGAAGAGGGGAAATAAATCACCCTGGGCATTCGGTTCTCGATTCGGTTTTGGTTCGGTTCCTTGGTTTTTGAAAAAATTCAGTTCTCAGAAAATAGGAACCGATCGGTTCCAAAAAATTCTTGGAACCGACAATTTCGGTTCTCGGTTATTTTGGTTCGGTTTCGGTTCTAACCGAACTAACCGAAGTTTTCAGAAAAGGTCAAAACAATAATAAATATATATGTTCTAAAATAATTTTTTGCAACATTATATCTATTTTTAATAATGATAATTCATTAAGAAACATTAGCAATATAGTAACACAAATATATAGTAATTTAAATATGACACACCACACATAAAACAAACATAATTCTTACAAAATACAAGTAAGTGAAGTATAATTCATGTAATTCGGTTATTTCGGTTAATTCGGTTAACCGAGAGTAGGAACCGAATTTTCTTCGGTTATTTCGGTTATGAAAGCCCAAGTTTGGTTTTGGTTAATTGATGAAACCTATGGACTAACCCTACTTGCTAAGTATATGATCTAGCTAGGGTGATCCAACTTGACGAATGGAGCTAAGTGAAGGATCATGATAGATCAAGTGCTCCATGACTAAGGAAAAGAAGAAAGAGAAAAACAAAAATGGGCTCAAGGCAAAGGTATATCATAGGGCCATTTTTGGTTTAGTGATCAAGACACTATAGAGAGTGTGATCACATTTAGGATAGATAGCCGTACTATCAAGAAGGGAAAATTCGTTTCGATTGCAGTTATCATGTGCCACTAGGTTTGCATTGCATTTACATCTAAAACAAACCTAAGTGACTAAAATTATGAAACATAAATCCAAGAAAATATCTTTGTAAAGGCTAACACAGGTGAACAAGTGATGGATCACAAGGTGTTAGCACATGAAAGGTTGGACAAGAGAAGGCAACTCATTTGGACTCGAGACTGAGCTCTGGACAGAGGTCCGGACGCTAGGCAGGCAGGGTCCGAACAAATGGCGGCGCGTCCGGAGGCATACCCTAGCTCTCGGCTTCTCTGAACAGGAGGTCCGGACGCTAAGTATCGTCCGGACGCTGCACTCTGGACAACCGTCGCAAGGCGCGATGGTCCAGAGTCCCTCCTGTTTAATTCCCCGCGTCCGGAGACACGCGGCAGCTCCTGGTAAAGACGCAAACGAGTTGATTGAAACAGCAGGCAATCCGGACATAGGCGCATTGGTCCGGACCCTAGGTTTCGCGCGTCCGAACACCACGTCTGGAGTCAGAGATAGAGACTCTGCAACTCGGCTGTGAAAGGTCCGGACGCCACCAATGGTCCGGACCTCAGGTAAAATAGCGTCCGGAGCTACGCAGGAAAGCAAGGATGAGGAGCAAAACGGCTAGTTGTTTGAGGATGGCTATTTAAGTAGATTGGCCGGCTCCTAGGGTACTCTCTTGTACCTCCCATTCATTTGACATACTTGTGCTTGCTTGAGAAGCCCCCCAACTCATCTCTCTTTGCTTTGCTTGCTAATTCTTGAGAATTTGAGTGAACCAAGTGCTTGATCATTGCATTGCATCTTAGTGACACTTGGTCATCGTCATCGCCGCGTGATTTCTTGTTATTCTTGGTGTTTGCCAACACCTAGACAACTTGGCGATTGTGGAGAAGCTTCGGCGCGTGTTGGTGATTGTTCGCGGCCGGCTTCATCGACTTGTGAGAGGGCTTGTACCCACCTCGGCAGAGCGCCAAAGGGTAACTCTAGTGGATTGCTCGTGTCATTGAGTTACTCTTATTTGGGTGGATTCTTGTGGCGCCTTGGTAGTGGGCTAGGCTTGGGATTGCCTATTAGCCACCGAATCACCATTTGAGTAGTCGACACAACGGGGACTAGCTTGGTGGCAACCAAGTGAACCTCGAGAGAAAAATCATTGTGTCATCTTGTCTCCCGGCTACTCTTGGTGTTCATATTGTGATTGATTCTTCACATTGGTATATTATCTTCACAAGGCATCGGTATAACAATCACCCTCTTCCTAGTATTTACATTCTCTCATATCTTGCTTAGTTAGCTCTCTTACTAGGTTGTTAGTTTAGTTTGTTAGTTGTTGTTCCTAGCTAGAGTCGAGTGTCTTAGGATTTTGCGATTGCTTGTTAGGCACTTAGGTAACTAGAATTGCTTGGATAGGTGGCTTTGCATCCCTAGTAGAGCTAGAGCAAAAAGCTACGCTTAAGTGTTATACTAACCTTTGCTCTAGTGGTTTGTAGATTTTTATTAGGCTATTCACCCCCCTCTAGCCATCTAGGACCTTTCAAGTGGTATCGGAGCCGTGGTCACCGCTATTATCAAGGCTTAACAACCTTCGGTGTTAATGATGGCTCAAGTACAATTCAACCATGTTGGAAGCAAGCCACTAATGTTTGATGGCACATTATTTGATTATTGGAAGAGGAAGAGGAAGATGCATCTAGGCTCAATAAATGAGAAGGTGTGGAGTGTGACCGAACATGACTTTGTCATTCTTGATGAAGCCGCTCCCACACCTAGAGAGCAAGAGAACCGACAATGCAACACCATGGCAATCAATGTGATCTACAATGGCATTGATTCCAAGATGTTTGAGCAAATCAAAGATATTGAGAAGGCTAGTGAAGTATGGAAGAGACTTGAGGATACATATGAAGGCACCGCAACCGTGAAGAATGTCAAGTTGTATATGCTCAAGGACAAGCTATCTCATTTCAAGATGAAGGATGACGAGTCTATCCCGGAGATGTTTCATAGGCTCCAAGTAATCATCAATGACCTCAAGAGCTTGGGTGAGAAGGTCAAGGATGAGGACTTCTCAAACCGCATTCTTGGTTGTTTGCCCAAGAAATATAAAACTTTGAGGCAAATAATTAGGAGAGATGGTTTAGACAAGATCACTCCCAATGAAGTACTTGGTGAGATCATGACCGAAGAGCAATACAATGAGGAAAGTGAAGAATAAGAGGTCAAGGAAGAAAAGAAAGAAAAGAAAGAAAAGAAGAGCTTAGCATTCAAGGCATCATCATCCAAGAGCAATGGAAAAGCAAAGAAGCAAGAATCAAGTGATGATGAAGAAGCAAGTGATATTGATGATGAGATGATGGCTCTCTTGTGCGCAAATTTGGCAAGTTTATGAAGAAGAAGGTCTATGGTGCCAGAAAGAGAAGAGACAACATCAAGAGCAAAGAATATGTGAGAAGATGCTACAAGTGCAAGAGCACCGATCACATGATTGCGGATTGTCCCAATCAAAGTGATGATGATGAGAAGAAGAAGAGCAAGCATGACAAGAAGGAGAAGAAACTATCATTCACCAAGAAGAAGAAGAAGGGTGAATCTTATACGGTGACTTGGGATAGTGATGATTCTTCCTCCGATGATGACTCTAGTGATGATGAGAGGAAGAAGTCCAAGAAGAAGGCATTGGCAAGAATTGCTATCAACAACAAGCCTTCTATCTTCGACACTCCATCATGCTTCATGGCTAAGCCATCTAAGGTACAATCTTTAATGAGAGTGATAGTGATGATGATAGTAGTGATGATAAGGAGGAGTACTCCAAGGAAGAACTCATAGATATGATGAAGCAAACTTATGCTTGCTTTGAGACAAAGAGGAAGGAGTGCAAAGAATTGAACAAGAAGCTTAAGGCTCTTGAACAATCCTTTGATGAGCTCAATGGCTCTCATGAGAGGCTAATGAAAGCCCATGAGAAACTTGAGAGGACTCACAAGAAGCTTGACAAAGCTCACTCCTCCCTCCTTGATCAAAACAAGGATAAGATTGTTGCATCATGTGATATTGGAGTCACTTGTGATATTCTAGATGAATTATTTTTCACTCCTATCATTGTTGCACCAACTGACACTAGCACTTCCACATGATGCTACACTAGTGAGAGAAAATGAAAAATTGAAACATGATGTTAATGAACTCACTCATGCTTTGGGTAAGGCATATGGTGGAGATGTCCGCTTGCTAAAGTGCTTGGGTAGCCAAAGATTCTCCCTTTGCAAAGAGGGATTGGGCTATACCCCCAAGAAGGGCAAGTCGGCCTTTGTGACTCCAAAGCCTAGATTTGTGAGAAGCAATGGTAGGTATTGCAATAGTTGCAAGCAAGTGGGGCATGTTGACCAATATTGCAAACTTAACATGAGCCAAACCAAGTTTGCTAAATCCACCTCCATGCATTTTGATTCATGTTATATGCTTACCAAAGCGAAATATGGTGTAATGGCTAAGTATGTTGGCACACACATTGTTGGCCCAAAGAAGAAGGCTATTTGGGTGCCAAAATCCTTGGTCACTAACTTTGGAGGACCCAAACAAGTGTGGGTACCTAAGAAGAATTAATTTGTTTTGTAGGTAAATTACAAAGCCGGAGGAAGGCATTGGGTGCTTGATAGTGGGTGCACTCAACACATGACCAGGGATTCTAGAATGTTCAAATCAATCAACTCCAACACCAATGATGGCATTGATAGTATTACTTTTGATGATAATGGCAAGGGCAAGGTCAAGGGTCTTGGTAAGATTGCAATATCCAATTACTTGAGCATATCAAATGTCTTGCTAGTTGAGAGCTTGAACTTCAATTTGCTATCCGTGGCTCAATTGTGTGATCTTGGATTCAAATGCATATTTGGGGTAGATGATGTTGAGATCATTAGTGTGGATGGTTCAAACTTGATCTTCAAGGGCTTTAGATATGAGAACCTCTACCTAGTTGATTTCAATGCTAGTGAGTCTCAATTGTCAACTTGCTTGCTCACTAAATCAAGTATGAGTTGGTTATGGCATAGAAGGCTTGGTCATGTTGACATAAAGCAATTAAATAGATTGATCAATCATGATTTAATAAGAGGCTTGAAAGATGTTGTGTTTAAGAAGGACAAACTTTGTAGCTCTTGTCAAACCAGCAAAACAAGTTGGTAACACCCATCCTAAGAAGAGCATGATGAGCACTAGCAGAGCATTTGAATTGTTGCACATGGACTTATTTGGCCCAACAACATACACAGGTATTGGAGGCAACAAGTATGGCTTTGTGATAGTTGATGATCTTACAAGATATACTTAGGTATTCTTTCTCAATGACAAGAGTGATACATTTGCTACATTCAAGTCATTTGTCAAGAGATGTCACAATGAGTTTGAGACCACCATCAAGAAAGTAAGAAATGACAATAGAAATGAATTCAAGAGTAGAAGAGTTATGTGATGAGCTTAGAATCAAGCATCAATTCTTGGCCAAGTACACTTCTCAATCAAATAGCCTTGTTGAGAGGAAGAATAGAAAATTGATTGATATGGCAAGGTCTATGCTTAGTGAGTACAATGTGAGCCACTCCTTTTAGGCCGAAGCTATCAACACCGCTTGCTACTCTAGCAACAGGTTGTATTGTCACTCATTGATGGAGAAGACACCATATAAGCTATTGAATAGAAGAAAGCCCAACATTGCATACTTTAGAGTGTTTGGTTGCAAATGCTATATCTTAAAGAAAGGCACAATACTTGGGAAGTTTGACAAGAAGTGTGATGAAGGATTCTTACTTGGTTACTCAACCATAAGCAAAGCCTATAGAGTGTGGAATTCGGCTAGTGGTGTGCTTGACGAGGTTCATGATGTTAAATTTGATGAAACCAATGGCTCTCAAGTTGAAAATGAGAATCTAGAAGGTATAAGTGGTCCTCAATTGTCAAAGGCTATGAAGAACATGGATATTGGTGATATTCGGCCTAGGTAAGTAATGGACATTGAAGATGACAAAGATCAAGTACTCAACTCACCCAATGTGCAAGCTAGTGGTTCTGAAATTCAAGATCAACAAGTTGCTAGTTCATCTCAACCAAACTCAAGCAATCAAGTTCCTATTCTTCAACCAACACACATTGCAAGAGATCACCCCATTGATCAAATAGTTAGTGATATTTCAAGTGGTGTACAAACAAAATCAAGATTGACATCCTTTTGTGAACACTATTTATTTGTCTCATCCATAGAGCCAACAAAGATTGAAGAAGCCTTACAAGATGTTGATTGGGTCAATGCAATGCATGAAGAGCTCAACAATTTCTCAAGAAATCAAGTTTGGGAGCTAGTTGAAAGACCCAAGAACTACAATGTGATTAGCACAAGATAGGTATTTAGAAACAAGCAAGATCAAGATGGTATAGTTGTGAGAAACAAAGCAAGATTGGTAGCTCAAGGTTATACTCAAGTTGAAGATCTTGCCTTTGGAGAAACTTATGCACCGGTTGCAAGATTAGAGGCAATAAGAATCCTATTGGCCTATGCATGTGCACAAAACATCAAGCTATACCAAATGGATGTGAAGAGTGCTTTCTTGAATGGATACATCAATGAGTTAGTCTATGTGGAGCAACCTCCCGGTTTTGAAGATGACAAGAAGCCCAACCATGTGTACAAGTTGAGGAAGACTTTATATGGCTTGAAGCAAGCACCTAGAGCATAGTATGAAAGATTGAGGGATTTTCTCTTATCCAAAGGGTTCATCATGGGGAAGGTTGATACTACTCTCTTCACCAAGAATCTTGGCAAGGATCTATTTGTGCTCCAAATCTATGTTGATGACATCATATTTGGTTCAACCAATCAAGATTTTTGTGAAGAGTTTGGCAAGATGATGACAAATGAGTTTGAAATGTCAATGATTGGTGAACTTAGCTACTTCCTTGGACTTCAAATCAAGCAATTGAAGAATGACACCTTTGTGAGTCAAGGCAAGTACATCAAAGATATGATAAAGAAGTTTGGCCTAGAAGATTCAAAAGGTATTAGCACTCCTATAGGCACTAATGGACACTTGGATAGTGATGCTAGTGGTAATATGGTGGATCAAAAGTTATATCGGTCTATGATTGGAAGCCTACTCTATGTGACCGCTTCAAGGCCGGATGCCATGTTTAGTGTATACATGTGTGCAAGATTCCAAGCCTCACCAAAAGAGAGTCACTTGAAGGTTACAAAAAGAATATTGAGGTACTTAAAGCATACACAAGATGTTGGATTGTGGTATCCCAAGGGGTCTAACTTTGAGTTGATTGGATATTCGGACTCCGACTATGCGGGATGCAAGGTTGATAGGAAGAGCACATCGGGCACATGTCAAATGCTAGGCATGTCACTTGTATCTTGGTCATCAAAGAACCAAAATAGTGTTGCACTCTCTACCGCCGAAGTCGAATACATAAGTGCGGGTAGTTGTTGTGCTCAATTGCTTTGGATGAAGGCAACTTTGAATGACTATGGGATCAACTTCAAGCAAGTGCCATTGCTATGTGACAATGAAAGTGTCGTAAAGCTAACCAACAATCCGGTCCAACATTCAAGAACTAAGCACATTGACATAAGGCACCACTTCATAAGAGACCATCAACAAAAGGGTGATATCAAGATCATAAGTGTTAGCACGGATGATCAACTTACCGATATATTCACCAAGTCACTTGATGAGAAGAGATTTTGCAAGCTAAGGAATGAATTAAACATTCTTGATTTTTCAAACATGTGTTGATGCACCCCCCATATATGACATGCCTCTCCTTCGAGCAAAGCAAGGTAAAAGTTGATTGACATGTCATACACCCAATATTAGGACTCGTGTAGTGCATCTAGATATCAATTCATTAGTCTCATTCATTTAAAACAAATGAATTTGATGCTTATATGGTACCACGATTGCTTCTATGCTTGATATAATCTAGTGGTAGCATATGACATGTTTGTAGGCTTGCAATCCTAGTGTTTGGTCTAAAATATGAACTTAAAGTACTTAGCTCAACATGGGCAAGATAACCATTCTAGGATGTGTCAACAAGCTTGTCCATGGTTTAAATCGAGTTAAATATTTGGGGCAAGTAATCTATATTGAACCACTTTTAAGCTTCTCTCCAATAATCAACTCTTTGAGCATATCTTTTATGATAATAGATGACAAAGGGAGAGAAGTAAGTACCACAAAAAAATATTGAATTTTTTTGAAAATGAAAGCACACAAGTAGGGGAAGCAAGCCTATGAATCTAGTTGTTGTATATCTGTGTGCATTCATAAGTGCTTGCTTGCATATGTATTTATTTTCATGACATGCTTGTGTGGTGAATGCTAGAAACATAATTGATATGGTGCTTGAAGAACTAGCATGCTTAGGTTGTTATATTTTTAAGGGGTATCTAGTTCTCTCAAGTCGCTTTCGAGTGGTTTCTAGGCTTTCATGGTGCTAAGGATGGTATAAAATGGCACTCCGATTGGTATCACGCTTCAAAGGTCCATCCCTTATACCTTAGCATCATTTGGTAGCATTCACTCTCCCACAATTCTTATTCATGCATATGTGATCAAAATGAACCAAACTCATATATCACATATGTAGGGGGGAGCTAATACTACCAAAGTTGGAATTTTCATTATATATATTCATTTGTGAAAGGTTGTCATCAATTACCAAAAAGGGGGAGATTGAAAGCCCAAGTTTGGTTTTGGTTAATTGATAAAACCTATGGACTAACCCTACTTGCTAAGTGTATGATCTAGCTAGGGTGATCCAACTTGACGAATGGAGCTGAGTGAAGGATCATGATAGATCAAGTGCTCCATGACTAAGGAAAAGAAGAAAGAGAAAAACAAAAATGGGCTCAAGGCAAAGGTATATCGTAGGGCCATTTTTGGTTTAGTGATCAAGACACTATAGAGAGTGTGATCACATTTAGGATAGATAGCCGTACTATCAAGAAGGGAAAATTCGTTTCGATTGCGGTTATCATGTGCCACTAGGTTTGCATTGCATTTACATCTAAAACAAACCTAAGTGACTAAAATTATGAAACATAAATCCAAGAAAATATCTTTGTAAAGGCTAACACAGGTGAACAAGTGATGGATCACAAGGTGTTAGCACATGAAAGGTTGGACAAGAGAAGGCAACTCATTTGGACTCGAGACTGAGCTCTGGACAGAGGTCCGGACGCTAGGCAGGCAGGGTCCGGACAAATGGCGGCGCGTCCGGAGGCATACCCTAGCTCTCGGCTTCTCTGAACAGGAGGTCCGGACGCTAAGTATCGTCCGGACGCTGCACTCTGGACAATCGTCGGGGTGTTTGGAGCTCTCGGGGAGCTCTCTGTTGGACTCCGGTCGCAAGGCGCGATGGTACGGAGTCCCTCCTGTTCCCCGCGTCCGGAGACACGCGACAGCTCCTGGTAAAGGCGCAAACGAGTTGATTCAAACAGCAGGCAATCCGGACGCAGGCGCATTGGTCCGGACCCTAGGTTTTGCGCGTCCGGACACCACGTCCGGAGTCAGAGACAGAGACTCTGCAGCTCGGCTGTGAAAGGTCCGGACGCCACCAATGGTCTGGACCTTAGGTAAAATAGCGTCCGGAGCTACGCAGGAAAGCAAGGATGAGGAGCAAAACGGCTAGTTGTTTGAGGATGGCTATTTAAGTGGATTGGTCGGCTCCTAGGGTACTCTCTTGCACCTCCCATTCATTTGACATACTATTGTGCTTGCTTGAGAAGCCCCCCAACTCATCTCTCTTTGCTTTGCTTGCTAATTCTTGAGAATTTGAGTGAACCAAGTGCTTGATCATTGCATTGCATCTTAGTGTCACTTGGTCATCGTCATCGCCATGGGATTTCTTGTTATTCTTGGTGTTTACCAACACCTAGACGGCTTGGCGATTGTGGAGAAGCTTCGGCGCGTGTTGGTGATTGTTCGCGGCCGGCTTCATCGACTTGTGAGAGGGCTTGTACCCACCTCGGTGGAGCGGCAAAGGGTAACTCTAGTGGATTGCTCGTGTCATTGAGTTACTCTCATTTGGGTGGATTCTTGTGGCGCCCAGGTAGTGGGCTAGGCTTGTGATTGCCTATTAGCCACCGAATCACCATTTGAGTAGTGGACACAACGGGGACTAGCTTGGTGGCAACAAAGTGAACCTCGGGAGATAAATCATTGTGTCATCTTGTCTCCCGGCTACTCTTGGTGTTCATATTGTGATTGATTCTTCACATTGGTATATTATCTTCACAAGGCATCAGTATAACAATCACCCTCTTTCTAGTGCTTACATTCTCTCATATCTTGCTTAGTTAGCTCTCTTGCTAGGTTGTTAGTTTAGTTTGTTAGTTGTTGTTCCTAGCTAGAGTCGAGTGCCTTAGGATTTTGCTATTGCTTGTTAGGCATTTAGCTAACTAAAATTGCTTGGATAAGTGGCTTTGTATCCCTAGTAGAGCTAGAGTAAAAAGCTACGTTTAAGTGTTATACTAACCTTTGCTCTAGTGGTTTGTAGATTTTTATTAAGCTATTCACCCCCCTCTAGCCATCTAGGACCTTTCAGGTTCCCCAATATCAGGAACCGAATTTTTCGGTTTCGGTTCTTTCGATTTCGGTTTCGGTTCTTTCGGTTCGGTTTTTCGATTTCGATTATTTTTGCCCAGCCTTAGAAAGAAAGGAGGTGGCACAGAGGTTTGCATAGCGATCAAAAAAATGCTACTGAGGGCCTATTTGGTACAGCTTACAATAGCTTCGTGAGCTGTTTTTTTTGCGAAACAACTCTTTTCAAAACAGCTTCACCCATAAAACTATTTTTCTTCTCCTCACAAAGAAATGAAGTGGGATGAAGCTGAAAATAGTAGCTTATCATGGTGACAAGCAAGCAACAGGACGTCCTCTGTGCGTCTCTGATGATCCAATTGTCAGTGCGCCTGCTCGATCAGCTAGCTTAATTTTCACTGCTTAAGCGACATATGCAAACATGCTAAGGCCCGTTTAGTTCCATCTAAGACAAAACTTTCAAACCTAATTAGTTTATAATTAAACATTAATTGTCAAATAAAAATGAAAGTTGCTACGGTATCCAAACCCAAAAATTTTTAGATCTAAACACAGACCTAAAAAAACCCGGCGACATCATATCTCAGAGGGAAGGGAAAAACAATTAAGGAAGCATCATCATATTCAAAGGCCGTGTAAAGCTCAGCACGAGTTTTTAACCACAACCTCAAAGTTCACTGCTCCCACGAGCTAAATTCAACTTCTACTAGGATAATACCACACGACAGACTAGCAAGTGACACGATCGGCAGAAGACCAGGTCCAGGTGGAAGCACGCATCTCGGACACCTCTCCATGCGCAGGTCCAGCTTTAGTCGACCTCCTCGATCTTGGGGCCAGTGCCGCTGCTGCCGCCGGCGGCCGGTGCGTCCTCGTCCATGCCCGCGGCGCCGCCCATGTCCGCGCCAGCGCCCTGGTACATCTTGGCGATGATGGGGTTGCAGATGCTCTCCAGCTCCTTCATCTTGTCCTCGAACTCGTCCGCCTCCGCGAGCTGGTTGGTGTCGAGCCAGCTGATGGCGCCGTCGATGGCGTCCTCGATGCGCTTCTTGTCGTCGGCGCCCAGCTTGGAGGCGATCTTGTCGTCCTTGATGGTGTTGCGCATGTTGTAGGCGTAGTTCTCCAGCGAGTTCTTGGCGTCCACCTTCTTCTTGTGCTCCTCGTCCTCCGCCTTGTACTTCTCGGCCTCCTGCACCATCTTCTCGATCTCCTCCTTGCTCAGCCGCCCCTTGTCGTTGGTGATGGTGATCTTGTTCTTCTGCCCCGTCGTCTTGTCCTCCGCCGACACGTTCAGGATGCCGTTGGCGTCGATGTCGAAGCACACGGTGATCTGGGGCACGCCGCGGGGCGCCGGCGGGATGCCGGACAGCTCGAACTTGCCGAGGAGGTTGTTGTCCTTGGTCCTGGCGCGCTCCCCCTCGTACACCTGGATCAGCACCCCGGGCTGGTTGTCGGAGTAGGTGGAGAACACCTGCTCCTTCTTGGTCGGTATGGTGGTGTTGCGAGGGATGAGCACGGTCATGACGCCGCCGGCCGTCTCCAGGCCCAGGGACAGCGGGGTGACGTCGAGCAGGAGCAGGTCCTGCACCTTCTCGTTGCCCTCGCCGCTGAGGATGGCGGCCTGGACGGCGGCGCCGTACGCCACGGCCTCGTCGGGGTTGATGCTCTTGCAGAGCTCCTTGCCGTTGAAGAAGTCCTGGAGCAGCTGCTGCACCTTGGGGATGCGGGTGGAGCCGCCCACGAGCACGACGTCGTGCACTGTGCTCTTGTCCATCTTGGCGTCGCGGAGGCACTTCTCCACGGGCTCCATGCACTTGCGGAACAGGTCCATGTTGAGCTCCTCGAACCGGGCGCGGGTGATGGTGGTGTAGAAGTCGATGCCCTCGTACAGCGAGTCGATCTCGATGGTGGTCTGCGCCGTGGACGACAGCGTGCGCTTGGCACGCTCGCAGGCCGTCCGCAGACGCCGCAGCGCGCGCGGGTTGCCGCTGATGTCCTTCTTGTGCTTGCGCTTGAACTCCGTCACGAAATGGTTCACCATGCGGTTGTCGAAGTCCTCCCCGCCCAGATGGGTGTCGCCGGCGGTGGCCTTCACCTCGAAGATGCCCTCCTCGATGGTCAAGAGCGACACGTCGAAGGTGCCACCGCCGAGGTCGAAGATGAGCACGTTCTTCTCGCCGCTGCTGGTGGCCTTCTTGTCCAGCCCGTAGGCGATGGCCGCGGCGGTGGGCTCGTTGATGATACGCATCACGTTGAGCCCGGAGATGACGCCGGCGTCCTTGGTGGCCTGCCTCTGGGAGTCGTTGAAGTAGGCAGGCACCGTGACCACGGCGTTCTTGATGGTGGAGCCGAGGTAGGCCTCCGCGATCTCCTTCATCTTGGTGAGCACCATGGAGGAGATCTCCTCGGCGGAGAACTGCTTCTCCTCGCCCTTGTAGTTGACCACGATCATCGGCTTGTCGCCAGGGCCAGCCACCACCTTGAACGGCCATAGTTTCATGTCACTCTGCACGGACGGGTCCGAGAACCTCCTACCAATCAACCGCTTAGCGTCTGCATCCAGAAACAGGAGCGACATCAGTCAGCAGGGCCGTCAAACGACAGCAGTAAAACTCACGTTCAATTCAATACGGTATAAATCAGCTGAATATTAGTAAAATATAAAGGTAAGCAGAGCGTCAAATGACGGGCAGAAATACACACGTTCAACACGGTATATTAAGGGTCTGGTATAGCGAAGCTGTTGTTTTTTTTTTGAAAAATAGCTTCATGGACAACTTTTTAGGTGAAGTTAAGCTATTTTAAAAAAAATGTTTTACTAACAACTTTATATGCATAGATACGAGAGAGAAAGGAAGGAGAAAACTGGGATAAGCTACTATTTTCAGCTTCACTCTACTTTAGAAATAGGAAGCTGTTTTTCTTCGTGAGAAAAAAAGAAAAACAACCAAGAACAACAGCTTTACGAGTAAAGCTGTTTTAAAAAGAAGTATTTGGTAAAAAAAAAAAGCTCACACCAGTTTTACAAAACTATTGTAAGTTGTACCAAACAGGCTCTAAAATCAATGATTTTGGGACACTGCAGTCGAAATTACTAACCAACGAAAGGTGACGGTGCCAATTTTCTATACAGGACAGCTTTCCAGTACAAATAAAAGTCAGTTCAAAAATGTAATTGCATTGCACGCGGTGCAATCCGCCTAAACCGATCTGAGAGTAGCTACACCAGAGGCGACAGTGGCAACTACTGATTGCAAATCTGATCGAAAAAACTTACTGCGATTATTTCTATTAGACAGTTCGAAAAAACAGAGGAATACATGAAAACGGCAGCAACTAATTCTGAAGAACAAATTCCACAGATCGACTCACATAAGTACCTCTAATTGTTAGTCATATCTTACTCATATGGAGAATATAAACAAATTAGCTACTGCTCACACTGAACAAATCAGATCTCTAAGGTTAGTTCTGCTCATGTTGCCCATGGAAACAGAACAGAAATTGCTCACTAAAACAAATTCTAGTAGATCTAGAAGCTTCTGAAGCGTCTAAGAATAATGTAAAACTCCGCAGCATCAATGATTAATGGGAAACTCCGCAGCATCGAATCAAACAACACTAGAGCTAGACTGCTAGTTGGCGTTCTATGTTCAAAGTGGAAGGGAAAAGGAAGAGGATGGCATCTGACACGTACCGAAGACGGTGTTGATGGGGTTCATGGCGACCTGGTTCTTTGCGGCATCGCCGATGAGCCGCTCGGTGTCGGTGAAGGCGACGTACGACGGCGTAGTGCGGTTCCCCTGGTCGTTGGCGATGATCTCGACGCGGTCGTGCTGCCACACGCCGACGCACGAGTACGTCGTGCCCAGGTCGATCCCGATCGCCGGACCTTCTCCCTTAGCCATCTCTTCCTCTTCTCTACGACAACGGAAAACACTACTCCTTCCTTTGAAGCCTGGAACCCTCGCAGGACTTGCTGCTGGTTGCGGTGAGAGATTGGTTCGTGGAAACTTTTTTTCTTCTCAGACGATAGACGAGGAACACGCTAACACGGATGGAGGTTTTATTGAGGAGATAGCGGGTCTAGAAGGTTCGGGCGCGGGCGATCTTGGCCGTTGGATTGGGGGTTCAGGAATGCTCTGGAAGGTGCTGGTTCTGGACCCGGCGACGCGGCGCGCGTCTACGGAGCCGGCCAGCCTGTTTAGGTGGGCCCCTTTACGCGCGCCTTTTGAAACGCCCGTCTCTCGTAGCTTCTACACTGTGGCACGAGGATGGGGCACTGCCAGGGCCCAGCGGCAGGGGCGGTGTTTGATCTCTTTTCGTAGGCACCACAGTTCTTTTTCTACTTCCCGGCCCACGGGTGAATCGGGGCGAGAGGTGACAAAAAAATATTTCTATATTATATATTTTTTCCAATAATAAACTTATATACATTAAAATCTTGCAAACATATATTTACTATAAAAGTATTTATGTGTTACAATAGGAGTACATGACTACAATTTATACCATTGACAATAAAAAGGGTAATATAACTAGGGCTTGTTTGATACAACTCTGAGTGAAGCTGTTTTTTTTAGAAAATAGCTTCGTAAGTAACTCTCTAAATGAAAGTGAGCTATTTTGGAAAAAGTGTTTGGCAAAATAACTTCACTAACAACTTTATGCATGTATATAAGAGAGAAAGGGGAGAGAGATCTGTGATAAACTACTATTTTCAGTTTCATCCAACTTCATATCTTTATGAGAGGAGAAGAAAAAAAAACTTTATAGGTGAAGATGTTTTGAAAAGAGGTGTTTGGCAAAAAAAACAGCTCAACATACCCTAATAGACAATAGCAAGTGCTCAAGACACCAGGAATTATACTGGTTCGAAATGAAGTCTTACGTCGAGTCTTACAGGGTTATGAGGTTCGGGTTCTCTAGCTAGAATGCTCAAAAGACGCTCAAAAGACTTAGGCCAGTCACAATGGAAGTTTCATCGGAGTTTCATTAGCATTTAATAGCCTGTCACATATGCACTTCTGCTGATGTGGCACTGTTTTAATGAAGAGAGAGAGGAAATAAGTGTCATGGGGATGAAACTATCTTGACACGACTCTCTCTGAGTCATACAATTAAATGTCTATGAAACTGTGGGATGAAACTTTACATTAAAAGTGAGAGTTTAATTCAAATTTTATTTCATTGAAGATGACATGACAGTTTTGAAAACAGTGTAATGAAACTCTCTATTGAGACTAGCCTTACAACGATGACGTTCAAGCGGTGAGCGAGTGTCAACGACTGGTCGTCTTAGGGCAGGGTAGTCGAGGTGGCGTGTCAAATTGCTAGCCTGCTTGAAACATACTCCTCTCCCTATTTAGCTGCACATATGCCCTAGCGTTCCACGAGTTGGCTTAAATAGGTGGCACGACGGCCATGACAACACTCGCATACAGTGTCCCCGCCAAGCCTACCGGTGACGCAGGGACACTATGTAGAGTAACACGGTGGGTCGCCCAAGCCACAAGGCCGTCGGCACCCTGTTGTGGCGGCTTGCGCCCGCCCTGGCCGTGACCGTGAGGAAGAGGAAGACGCCTTGTTTTTTTTTGTTGCATTTTTCATTATGTTCAATGACGCGTGGGGCTCTAGGTGGAAAGTGAAATGTATAGAGAGGTGGAGCTGTACTAAACCCTTTGATGAATCTCAAATTCGTAGCTAGCCGTTGTACATCTATATTTATTATATGCCGAATACTAAAGAGATATAGTTTTAAGTGTTTTTTTTCTCCACTTTTAACTAATCTAGAAGTAAAAGGACTCCGACCAAAATACAATATGTCATTTTTAACTAATCTGAAAGATAATAGGACTCTGACTGAAATACAACACTGAAATACAACACGTCAATTCTTTCATTTTCTCCTATAAATTTAACTAAAATATAATACATCAATTCTTTCATTTCTCCCGTTGCAATGCATAGACATTTTATTTACTTATTCAAGATGTTATGTGTAAAAAAAAAAGGCCCTAAAGCTTACCAAACGAGCAAGAGGAAACCATGCTTCAGTACTAGACGGGCCGCTAGTCGCTGGCCCATCGAACCCACTTGGCCACTTCCACCTGAACTTTTCGCCCTGCCTTCTCTCGACGACTCCCAGTCCCCCCATAGTCGCGTGCCCGCATCCCGCACCCGCAGACATCCGCCGCCGCCGCAAATTCCCCTTCCGCGTCTGTCTAGCCGCTGGGGCTTCTAGGCTAGCGCGTGCCGTCCTCTCCCTCCCCCCCACCCCCCCCCCCCCCCCCCACCCCCACCATGGCCGAGGAGGCCCAGGCTCCGTTATCCGCCACCATGGCGAAGGAGGCCCAGTCGCCGCCGTCCGCCACCGTAGCGGAGGCGACGGCGACGCCGCAGCTCGTATTATTCAACTCCCTGACGAAGAGAGAGGAGCCCTTCCAGCCCCGGGTGGAGGGGAAGGTAGGGATGTACGTCTGTGGCGTCACTCCCTACGACTTTAGCCACATCGGCCACGCGCGTGCCTACGTCGCCTTCGACGTCCTCTACAGGTAGCAATCCCAGCACCCTCGGATCTGGCGGCCCTTTGTGTTGGTGTACACGCAGTTAACCAGATCGGCTACTAGAGAGCTATGCGTTTGTGCTCTAAAAATGCGTAGAGTAAGGATTTAGTTCTAGAACTGGGTGCTCTTTGGACTCCGGTTGTACTTGCTGCTCTCATGTTGGAGATTGCTCAATCAGTGCTCGCTATTGGGAAATCTATTGTCTAGTAGTGTTGTAGTAACAGGTTTGTGTGTTGTTGGTCACGCTCGGTTTTGGATGTTCAACATAGCTGGATCCAGGCTATAGTTTATACTGTATTAGTTGCTAGTTGCCTCTGGAACCTACATCTAAATAAATGTTTGATGGACTAATTGTTGCTGCTACTGATTAAGCATTAGAATTCTGGCCATGTGTACTTTTTATTGTCATGAATTCTTTTTATGTACCAACATCTATGACACCATAAGTACATACTGTATACTATGAAAATACATTTTCATGGTGTATTTAATTATACTAAATTGGTGTAAAAATGATAGCGATCTTTATTTAAATCAGTCCACTTAAGATAGTTTGACTTTGGATGATTCTAGAAATTGATTTATTTTGTGACGGAGGGAGTACATACAACATGCCAATATGTGATCCTTTGTAACTCGGAATGCTTAGCGTGTTTTGTTGCTATATTTTGTTCTGAATTTTGATAACATATTTAGTCTACAATAATATAATTGGTTTCACGTTCCTTGTAGGTACCTTAAATTCTTGGGGTATGAAGTTGAATATGTCCGTAATTTCACGGATATCGATGACAAGGTAATAGTTTGTTCGCGCTATTGTAGAGTTACATTTTAGTAGTTGAGAAGGAAGGAGAACTTCTTGAGGTATCAAAATGGAAGGAGAATGATCTTATTTGTGAGGGTGTCATTTGTATACTAATTTGTTTCTGGGACAACTAATCTGGTTCTTCCTCTTAGCCGGAGTGTCATCAGTGCCATTTCACCCCAACACCAATTCTTTTTCGTTGGCATTGTTTATAGAGCAGACACCAGGATTTACAATGTTGTTTTAATTTTTCTAGTGTGCTACATGTTTAATACAACTGTTATTTTTTCTCAAAATCTTTTGGCAGAAATTTGGTAAAATTATTTTCTTCCCTTTTTTATGCAGATTATTAAGCGTGCAAATGAAAGCGGCGAAACAGTTACAAGTTTGAGTAGCCAGTTTATCAATGAATTTCTTCTTGATATGGCTGAGCTCCAGTGCTTACCTCCTACCTGTGAACCACGTGTAACAGAGCACATTGAACATATTATAGAGTTGATAACCAAGGTACAGTATTGCTGCAAACCTAACTGATGAAAATATGTGTTTATTTATTGCTTTCATGATACTATGTAGCTGCTGTCAGGGGATGGGCTTAGTTAGGGCTGTCAGGGGCTATGTCCCACCCTTGAAATTTGCATTCATCAATAGTTTTCTGTCTAACAGCCAGTTGTGGTTGAAATTTTTTAGTAGTTTTCCTGGTTCTCCCTGCCTCTGTTTGGAAGCTCCACACTGGCTGTTGTAATAAAAATCAACACTGATGATTACATTATTTGCCACCATACAAACTAAACCCATTCTTTCAGTCATTGCATCTAGTTCCAGGATATTGAACAGTCATGCTTAACTTACTGTATGTAATCCTGATGGTACAAAAGTTGCCCCTTTTATATCTTCTTATTAAGACATGTCTTTCCAATATCGTCTATGTTTCTGGACAGATAATGGAGAATGGGAAAGCCTATGCTATAGAACGAGATGTTTACTTTTCAGTTGAAAGTTTTCCTGAATATCTCAGTTTATCTGGAAGAAAATTTGATCAAAATCAGGCAGGTGCTCGGGTTGCTTTTGATACAAGAAAGCGTAATCCTGCCGACTTCGCACTCTGGAAGGTAAGTTTGAAGTTCTGATGTTTCTAGAGTTGATTTCACAAAACTACAACTACTTGAGTATCAAGAAACTACAACTTCTGGGGTCAGTTTCACAGAACTACAACTACTTGTCCACATCCAGGTCCACATGCGATTCCAACTTTGTGTGGCTATACACTGCGATTCCAACTTTGTGTGGCTATACACATGTGGGTCCATGCAAAATGTTGTAGGTCTGTTAATTGAAACTGCAAGTAGTTGTAGTTTTGTCAAACTTTAGGCACAAATTGCTGTAGTTTTGTCAAACTTTAGGTACAAATAGCTTTAGTTTTGTGAAATAAACTCATATCTAGTTTAGTGCTGTCACTTTTTTCTTTTCCTTCAATCACCATTGTTTCAGGCTGCAAAGGAGGGTGAGCCTTTTTGGGATAGCCCTTGGGGCCGTGGAAGACCAGGATGGCATATTGAATGCAGCGCAATGAGTGCTCACTATTTAGGACATGTATTCGATATTCATGGTGGGGGAAAGATTTGATTTTTCCTCATCATGAGAATGAGCTTGCACAAAGCCGAGCAGCTTATCCTGAGAGCGAGGTCAAGTGCTGGATGCATAACGGCTTCGTTAACAAGGATGATAAAAAAATGGCAAAATCAGATAATAACTTTTTCACGATTAGAGATGTAAGTGGTGAACACATGGCTCCTTTTAGATTAGTCATCATGATTAGTTTCTACCTTTAGGTTTCCCTTCAGATCTCAATCTGTTGCTTTCCTTAGTTTTGCATGAGCCTGAAATTTAAGGTTCCTCTTGAGGTCTATAACAGCTGTTTTTGTTCAGATCATTGCTCTTTACCATCCACTGGCTTTAAGATTTTTCTTGATGCGTACGCATTATAGATCAGATGTGAACCATTCTGATCAAGCACTTGAGATTGCATCTGATCGTGTCTACTACATTTATCAGGTACTTGACTTACTTTAGGTCCAAAAAAGTTAGTCATTTTGTGATTTATTGGATTTAAGTTTGAGCATTAATTATCCTTTGTCTTAATCTGCTACATTTGATTTTTTTTGTAGACTCTATATGACACTGAGGAAGTGTTAGCTATGTATCGTAAAGAGGGCATCTCTCTTGCAGTGCCGTCTGAGGAGCAAAATCTGATTGATAAGCACCATTCAGAATTCTTGAAATATATGTCGAATGATCTTAAAACCACGGATGTTCTGGATCGTTGCTTCATGGAGCTTCTGAAGGCCATAAACAGCAGTCTGAATGATTTGAAGGTATCGTCTCTTGTTTTTCCAAGTCCCAAGGTTTTTGTGTTTTGAAACCATCTATGGAACTATCTTTCTTGTCTATAACATCGTTTCTACTTTCAGAAACTTCAACAAAAAATAGAACAACAAAAGAAGAAACAGCAACAGCAGAAGAAGCAGCAACAGAAACAACAGCAATCGCAAAAACAGCCAGAAGATTATATTCGAGCTCTGATTGCACTGGAAGCAGAACTTAAAAATAAACTTTTTATACTTGGTCTGATGCCATCATCATCTTTGGCAGAGGTTCTGAAGCCACTGTGCCTGTCTAGAAATAAAATAATTCCACTGTCTAGAAATGTATTTCTGTTTATGATGACCACCTCCATATTTAATGAGTAAACTATTGGTCCAATAGGTACTGAAGCAATTGAAGGACAAAGCATTAAAGCGAGCGGGTTTGACTGAAGAAAATTTGCAAGAGCAGATTGAGCAGAGAAACGTCGCAAGGAAGAATAAGCAGTTTGAGATATCTGATGGAATCAGGAAAAACCTTGTTACCAAGGGCATCGCCCTGATGGATGAACCTTCTGGTACAGTGTGGAGACCTTGCGAACCAGAGCGGTCTGAAGAGTCATGATTATATGCTCACTGACTCAAAGTGATGGTGTAAAATGAGATTTTTGCCTGAGGGCAGCTATCACATTTTGAAGACTAACAAAAATCGCCATCTCTGGATGTGGTATTCTGCAGCGTAGGGGGTTGACTCACCAGTTGAAACTTGCATTTCTGGTTGTATAAGAAGCAATGGACCCCATATATATATACTTGACTCCTGGAGAGGTTTGAGTTTTGGTTTTGGATATGAGACTTGGCAATTCCGTTTCAGTGAACAGATGAAATTTTACTTGGTACTCTTTTTGCTTGCATTAGCGGTTCAGTTTGTTGTGCACCGGTGGTGTGTTTCAGATGATGAAGTCAATGCTTTATTTAAGGTAATGAAAACTGATCTAGCCGAATTTGGTTCGCTCCCTCGGGTTATGAAAATGTGATCTTTTGGATGTTGAAACTAAACATGTGGTTAGACACTAAACATGATCACTAACTACACATTATGTAGAAACTAAAGTAAATTGGTTTGACTAGCTGTTAGATGTTGATGTGCCTCTGATGTTGACATCATTCAACCAGATCTCTATATGAGAAAAAACATGGGATTCATGAAACAGATAAGCAAAACATCATAGGCTCAAAATCATATCACAATAGAGCATAAGTAGATACACAATTGGGATCTTGAGTCTTGATGTAGTGGAGATGTGGATGGCGTCTTCCGGGGATCACATTAAATCTGTTGGTTAAGTGGATGACACTCGATTTAGGTAAATAGTGTGATGGATCTCTACAAGGGGTGTCAAACCCTAGCCGTCGGCGGGGAGGAACCGTGAGGGCATGGGAAAACAAGTACAAAGTGAATGAAATGGGGAAAAGCACAAAGCAAATGCAAGGTCATGTGGTGTGGATGCAAATGAACCCTTGTGTTTGTGTAGCTGGGTACCCTAGATTTGAGGGCTAGTGGGATGATGGACCAGATTGATTTCATAATAGTGCTAGTCTAAGTAAGGACATATATGCAGGTAACCAAACATGCTCAATTTACATTACATGGGCCTGTAGATGGAGTTCTGCAGTAACAGACCCATGTTGGAGTATTAACATGCGTAAAACTCTTGTACTAGTAGGAGGAGATATGTCAAATAGTTTATACCAAATTTACTTAGTGTGTTTGGCATAGTTTACTTGCTAAACTAATAGATCTAGCAAGTTAACATAAAAATAGTAACCTACCTTAAATTTCAGTCTCCTATAATAGCTTTCTATACAATTTTACATCGGGAACTCTAAATTATTTCTAACTTTACATTGTGAAAGCGAACTATTTCTAACTAACCAAACCTTTTTTTTAATACGCTTTCTTATCTCTTGCTGCTTTCTCATCTTGAACCTTTTATTTTCTTAATGTACTCATGCATTCAATTTACTTCGATCTTTTTATAAATACATCGAATTAGGAGTGGATATAAAGTTCCTCTCGATTGCGGAAACTTATGAGTTGGAGAGGATATATGAATACCTTTTATTTTTTATAAGGAGCACCTTCTAAACTTGGAGGACATTTTTTCTGCTTTTGCTAAAAGAAAAAAAAATAAAGAGTCATCTTAAAAAAACTCCTGGAGATGTTGTTAGGATTTATAACTTACTGTAATCTAAATTATAAGTTATTTTATATATTTTTATTATATATAAAAATTTAAAAGAACTTATAATTTATAATTTAGAATAAAGGGAGTATTATATTTTGATTTGCCAGAAGGAAATCGAACAAATACACCAGAAACTTATTATTTGCTGCAGTGGTCGTATAAATTAATAATGGTATAAGTAAGTTTCTTTGCGAGGAAATTACTAATGACAACTAAAAATACATGATGTTAGCCGCAGAAATTAATCATGTTGTCATCATTAACTAAACCGGAACCATCACGCTTCTTATAAATCCTCCAGCCTGTTGCTTTCTACCCTCTTCCTCTCGATTCCAAAGCTGCTCTCGCCCCCAGAAATAAAGCAGCTCCTCCGGGGGGCGGCGAACTACTTCCCATCGCCAAAACCCTAGCCCCGATCCGGTCGAGGAGCGAGGAGCGAGGAGCGCTGTTTCCGTGCCATGGCGGGCACCGCTAGCCAGGCGAGCCTCCTGCTCCAGAAGCAGCTTAAGGGTACGGATCCGAACGGCCTCCTGCTCTCCCCTTCTTTTTCGCCCCGATTTGCCGCGATCGGCTCCTGATCTCTCGAACGTTCTTTGTTGCTCTTCACAGATCTTGCGAAGAACCCCGTGGATGGGTTCTCCGCGGGGCTTGTAGACGATAGCAACGTCTTCGAGTGGCAGGTCACCATCATCGGCCCGCCTGACACCCTGTAGTGAGTTCGAATTTTGCCTGCCCTGTAATCACTGCACGATTGCTCTTGGGATATAGATTGCATGCTTGATGGGTGCGCATAGTCGTTTCAGGTTAAGATTGTTTGATTTGCATGGTGCATACTGTAGGAATTCCGTGCTATGATGTCGATCTGCAACCCATATTGATGAATTGTGGTGTCATGGAGCCGATTCTGCATTTTGATGCCGGTTCTATATAATTGTGTGTCTGCCTCTAGTCCCGGTTGCTTGGTCTCTATGGTGCACATCTGAATTCTGTGTTGCGATCAGCATTATAGTGTAACTGTAACTAAGTGGATTCTGTATCTTGATGCTGATCTGTATCACTTGCGCGTAGTCACACCACTTTTGAGTTTGGTTTCCATGGTGTATCTATGGGCATCCTGTGTTGTGAGCTTGTGATGTCAATTAGCAGCCTGCATTGATGAATTGTAGTGTAACCACGTGGATTCTGTGTTTTGAGGCTGATTTGTATGACATACTGATGAATCAAACTGCTGCTGTTGGCACAGCTAGCAGGGTTTGCAGATTTATGTCTGTATCGATCTATTGTACTACTTAGCTTTGTGTTTCAGTAGATCCATAGATGCAATCCAGTTTGTTTTCATACAAATACCCCACCCACCTGCAGTTGTAGTTTATTTTCTTGCAAATGTCCCACCCACCTGCAGTAATAGTTTATTTTCTTGCAAATGTCTCACCCACTTGCAGTAACTTTTTGTGATCTTGTCATCCAATAATAGCACCTTGGAAAAGGCTAAGGATCTAATATTTTCTGGAAAAAATAGTGTATGTACTTTTTTTTTTTGGGTCTGGAAGGAATTGTGTAGACACAGATGCTTGCTTGCAGTTTACTTAACAATGCTGAATGAATTCTTCCTGCTGCATGGCTTTAAAAATACTGAGCCGGTCATACAATAATGCTGTAGTCATATACAAATGTTTGGTGTGTTGATATGCTGGAGTTCTGTCAGATGAAACGAGTTACTCAAGTAGGATCATACCTAGGGCTAGAATTCTTAATATAGTTATTTGTGTCAGAGTGCATTGCATAACATGTATATTAGTTAACAGAGTAAGTTGCATGACCGGTCCTTAAAGTATTGGTCGGTTTTCATCTGGGTCTCCAAGCTACAAAATCGCACGTTAAGTGATCTCATCCAGGTTCAAAATAGACACAATGAGGGTTAAAAGCTGGTGCGGTTGTCCATGTGGACATGAGTTAAGCATAAACCCCTGAGCTGAGCACCCCACGGTCCCAGGCACATTAGTGTTACGCATGACACGGCGGCTCAGCCAACTGATGGTGGGTTCGCTGGTGGCAGTAGAGTGGCCGGCTGTCTGTGCTACACGCGGGCACAAATGTCGGTGGCTCTGTAGCACGGATATGTGAAGAAACTGTATCGCGTATCGGATACGTATCCGATTCGGATACGCACCAGATACGGCTGGAATACGTATCATTAGAGTATCCTATTTTTATTTAATTTTTGGAATATTGAGTACGTGACCTGATACGTATATCAGGCCTGTGGGATATGGCCGAGCCCAACAAGAAGCCAAGGCTACCTTATCTTATCTCCCCTGTTGCCACACCCTAGTCCTGACGCGGGGACGCCTCGCAAGGCTGCACACACGCACCGCCCCCGCGTAGAAGATGCGAGCTGCTTGCTGGCCGCCGGCGATAAGTCCACGCCCCTTTGCACCACGTCCCATGCATGAGATGCGCCGCAGCTCGCCGTTCGTTGGTGATCAGTGCCCCACCCCCTCGTGCCGCATCCTGTGCACATCCCCTCGCGCCGCCTCCCATGCAGGACTCAGGAGATGTGCCACCGCAGCCAGCCGCCGGCATCAAACCTCAGCTGTGCTATCAATCGTCCTCTCGGGAGCACCTACCAGTCCGCTACGAACGTGGCTAACTCCCGCGTTGCAGAGGAGAGATGCAGGGGAGACCACGATTTAGCACTAAGCAGCAAAGCTAGCTTCTGTCGATCTCCCATGGGCCATGAGTACACTCCCTTTTTATTGTTTTTTCCTCCCTTTTCGTTGTTGATGTACTAACTCTACTTCTTGCACGGTTGCATCCAGTAGATGGCCTCTCCAAATCTCAAAAGTGTTGGCGCTAGTCTTAGCATAGCATCCACCGACCACATTTTTAATTTGCATTATTATTTATCTTCATTAAAAAATAGTAAAACGTATCTGCGTATCGTGTTTTTTGAGAAATTGACGTATCTGCGTATCCGTATCCTTCCGATACCGATACGCGTATTCGTATCCGTGCTGCATAGGTCGGAGGCAGCGACGTAATACTCAACGCACCATGGCATGGCTAGCCATGGGCGACGACCATGGCGGCATAGTTCATCGGTGTGGCAAGGCTGTTCCGGCAAACGGGGGCTACGATGAATGAAAACGAACGGCGTGTGAGCACGAAGGGCTTACAACGGACATAGCCGAGGTGTTAGTTGAGGTGGAGAAAATCTGAGCAGGGCTGGCCACGTGCGAACCTGCGAGATGGTGGCATTCTGAGAGTGGCACGTCAGCGTCACATCATCGACGGTGAGGTTTCCGGCCAAACCAAGGAGAGCATTGTAAAAAGGAGATCAAGGGCAGTCCACCGGTGCAAGTAATTGAACTAATTCCAAGGATTGAGACTTACCCCAAATCGACCGACGACGATGGAAACTCCAAATTTGTCGTCTATAGGTTATGACTGGCTCTCGATATGGTGGGTCAACTAGGTATTGGGGATCTAGGGATGAAAACGGCCCAATACTATAAGGACCAGCCATGTAATTTACTCTAATAATATATTAATCATATTAAGTCTAGCTCCAAAATTGTGTCTTTTGATAGGCTCTTTTTATCCTCTTTGTTTAAGGTTGGGTTCATGAAACGATTTAACCTTTTTTACTGTAGCAGATAACACTAGTTTTTGAACAGTTGCATTTCTTTATAGTGAAACTGAGAAAGTTCATATGGAAGGTATCTGCCGAGTGAATGGAAATTCAAGTTTACTATCTCACTTCAGTTTTTCCTGGATTTTCATGAAATTAAGAGGGTCAACATTTTACTTTTGCAGTGATGGAGGCTACTTTAATGCAATAATGACTTTCCCCCAGAACTATCCCAACAGTCCGCCATCTGTAAGATTTACATCTGAAATGTGGCATCCAAATGGTAAGCTTCGTTATCTGACTGATATATTATGTTTACTATTTGTTCATGTCAAAGTTCTGACAATTCTTATTATTATGAATTCTCAGTTTATCCTGATGGACGTGTTTGCATTTCTATTCTTCATCCACCTGGTGATGATCCCAATGGTTATGAGCTTGCAAGCGAACGGTGGACACCAGTGCACACGGTGGGCCTTCTTGTTCAGGGCACATAAATGTTTACTCTCCTCTCTCGCCAAAATACTATGACTGAAAATTTTGATGATGTATACCCTAGCATGTGCATGTTGTGTTTGCTAATTTATTGTGCTTTCATAAATGCAGGTTGAAAGTATAGTTCTGAGTATCATTTCGATGCTCTCTAGTCCGAACGACGAGTCTCCAGCGAATATTGAAGCTGCTGTAAGTGCATACAGCATCACTCTCTTTGTTTTTTGCATAGAAAAACAAACTACAGAATTTCTTTTGTGCTGCTTCCAATGCAATGTTAAAAGTGATCACTTATCGGCTTTACAATTGCATTAGTTAGTTTTGCTGATGGATAAATAGTTAACTACAGTATTGGGTCCTTTGAAATACGACCATTTTCTCCTTGATTAGCACAAAGTGCTTCTACTATTGTCAAGATAGTTGACATTATGCACTTCTGAAGGTTTTAATCATTTAGTCTAAGCTATACCATATCTGAAAACTTGAGGTTTTTGTTCTTATCAGATGGTTTCTGAGGTTATACACGAATTTGTCTTGCAGAAGGATTGGAGAGAAAAGCGGGATGAGTTCAAGAAAAAGGTAAGGCAATGCGTCCGCAGATCTCAGGAAATGCTCTGAAGGCGGAACATATGGGGAATTGAACGGGTGCTGCAACCGGAGTGCTGCAATTCACAACCAAATACCTCCAGCATTCTTTTGCTTTTCCCCTGTATATTTTCCATTCAGTGTCATTCGTATGGGGTGCTGTTGGGTCGCTTTAGACAAACTCGGGACTGTTGCTTATCCTAAAAATTCGATTGTATTGTGTGGCATGAAATGATCGATGTCGAAGAATGTTTTGAACATGCTGCCTAATCATAATTTACATGGCATAAGAAAAGCTGCCAAATGTGTCCTAGCTCATTTCGTCGTTGGGTACTCGATTCCCTCTGTGTACCTGAGCAACTCAGAATTTTAATATTTGTATAGTTACAAGTTCCGGATGTGCTCTATCCACCGTGCTGTACTAATGAGTAGGTCTTGTTTATCAATAAATAAATAAATAAATAAATAAATAAATAAATGATTAGGTCTCAAAACCATGGATCCTCTCCAATGATTAGGACTAGACTATGGGACTGTTTGAATCTTATGTAAACTTTAGTACTCCAAAAAACTTCGGAGCATTTTAGCTAAATTTGAAGATCTAAGAGTATCTCTAAGAGCTAAAATATAATCATTTAGATTATTATTTGAGTAAAAATCGTTTTCTATATCTCTATACTTTTCAATAATTTTTCTATATCTCATACGTAGTTTAGAGAGTCGTTCTCGTCTTCTATATTTGGTTAACGAAAAATTAAGAACAGAAGATAGCTATATTTGCATAACCATTTAGAAAAGCTGTTGAAGTGTATGTTTTTAATAAAATCTCTATTCCTAATATTTAGAAAGAATATAAATAATTTTTTGAAGATACTCTAAAGCTCTAATGGAACTGTGAGGTGGGCTATAGTTTATGTCTAAGTTGAGACCACTCGTTTACGGACTTTAGCTCTACTTGCTTTTTGCGTTTTTATGTAAAAATTAATGGATTTCTATGAAACTCTTGTGTTGTGCGTTTCAAGGCGGTCTAAATTTCTAAAAGTTTACATCTGAAGTTTAGAGGGATCAAAGAGAGGCCCTTTTATTCCATTCACAAATAAATTAAAATCAGGAGCTTGCTCACTCTGGATGACGACCGCATTAAAAAGAACATATTCCAATAGTATCATGTGTTATCAGAGCATTAGCCTCAAATTATATAGCTAACCAACAGGTATTCTTCTTAGAAATCCATGCCTCTAGCTCTCCGAGTAGAACATTAAAAGAAGAGTATAAGCTTATAGCTAGGAGTGACGGATCCAAGATACAGAACGACCAATTCTGAACATGAGATGAGATTCAGAACATCCAGCTCTTTGTCTTCTCCATTCATCTTGACTGCCCATGAGATGAGATTCAGAACATCGAGCTCTCTGTCTTTTCCGTTGGCATCTTTAGGCCCCGTCTGATTCCATTTAGTTTTTTACTAAACTTTAGTCCTAAGTTGTTTGTTTCTAGCGATCGACTAAGTGGGTGTTTGAATCCAAGAGCTAATGATTAGCCCATGTTTTCGAACATCAATTAGAAAATCTAAATATGAGCTAATTTGTGGCTAATAAAAACTAATGAGGGCTAATTAATGGTTAGAGTCTATTAGCGCCTATTAATCTATAATCAGCTCATGTTTAATATATTTTCACGAAGTGAGCTAATTTTTAGCCATGAGATTCAAACAAGTAGTAAAGGTCCCTGAACTAAGGCCCGAGAATCACTCCCAGCCAGTCAAAACACCTAAAATGCTAACTGATTCAGGTAGGGATTAACAGAGAATCACTTCTCCATTTACACTACGATGTGGGAGCTAAAAAAAACCTGCTTCACTCTGCTCTCTATTAAATTCTGGTGGGGATGAGCAGAGAATCAATTCTCATCGGCTCTCCATCCCGCTCCCTGAAGAATCATGGACTCTTGTGTTTAGGCGATTAACGACAATGCTAGGTCACTATGACTAACGTGTGTTTTGCAGAGGCAAAGTCATTATAAGTTAGGTCATTAGTGATGCTAAGAATGGACCCAAGATGAAAATCGTTTCGGTTTCAAAGGATGTTGTTTCAAGTTGAAGACTAGGCTAGTCCTTAGTGCCATAAGGTTGAGAAGGGCACTAAGTATAGCTAGGACTTTGTTTTTTTTTCTTTGACCGTACTATAAAGGGGGTATGAGGTTAGTAGCTTGACCTAGGAGAGTTTGAGAAAGTTGGTGTGTGCACACTTGTCACAACTAGTCCTAGAGACCTTGCTATTAGCCCTTGATTAACCCTATAAATGGTAGGAGCAAAACCCCTAGAAAATACTTAGTGGAAACAGTTGAAACAGGGGGAGAAAGAGGCTCCGGATCAGTCTGCCTAGTAGGCGTCGGACCAAGGAAAGTGGTCCGACGGTCCTTGACTTAGGCAAAAGCTCAGAGAGTAAGCTCCGGACCACCCGTCCGGAGAGCGTCAGACCATAGGCGAGTGGTCCGATGGCTCTTGTCAGAGAAAGTCTGCCCGAGAGTAAGCTCCGGACTAGTCCGACGGTGGGTCCGACGGTTAGTCCGACGCTTCAAGACAGAAGGTTGGTTCCTTGCAGTGAGCTTCTTGGCTCCGGACCTGAGCGTCGGACCAGGGCTTCGGACCAAGGAGAGTGGTCCGGAGGTTTGAAGAAGAGACTGAGTTTTTACTCAGTGAGCACCCTGGCTCCGGACCAGTGCACCGGACTATAGCAAGTAGTTCGGAGGTGCCTGTTTTTCAGATGAGTTTGAACTGAGAGTGAGCTCCAGACCAGGTGTTATGGTCCGGTGGTGTGCGCTCCGGACTAGTCCGACGCATACGTAGAAAAGAGAAAAAGCAAGAAACGACTAGTTTTAGAGGTGAGGACTATTTATAGTTGCCCTCTCGTCCTTAGGACCTCTCTTGGCCTGTATTACACCTGAGGAACTTGGAGAGAGTTCTTGGAGAGCCAAGTGCCTAGTGAGGGAGAAATTTGAGAGATTCCATCTTGTTTTTCCCTCCTAGAGTGATTAGGAGTGACTTGTGTGTATCCATCCACCTTCCTAGCCTTGAGTTGGTCAAGTAAAGGTCTTGTGCTTATTAGTCTTGGTGTTCGACAGCTGAAAGGATCAAGATACCCAAGAGGGGGGGGTGAATTGGGCTTGTTTTAAATTTCTAATGCAAATATGAAAACCTATCAAATGCCAATCACCTCCTAGTGCCTACCGTCCGTGTGTCCTAGCTAGAAACGGTAGCAGTTCATGGAATTTAAGAACAACCTAAGCAATTCTAGTAGGAAAGATAAGAACAAGGTGGAATGTAATGCGAAAATGTAAAGAGCTAGGGAAAAGAGATTCTCAGTGACGCAGCGATGTTTTTCCCGAGGTATCGAGGTGTCGACACACCCCCCTAGTCCTCGTTGGAGCACCTCGCAAGGTATCGCTCCCCCTCTACCCGCGCAAGGGTAGAGTGCTCTCTACGGGCTGATTCTTCGCCACTCCGGCTCGGTGAATCGCCCACAACCGATCACAGAAGCTTGGAGAAGAGCCGCCGACAATCTTCCGACGATCACTTCCTCCGAACACCACCAAACCGTCTAGGTGCTATCGAACTGTTAGGAATATGCCCTAGAGCTAATCATGTGGATGATTATATTCCGATTGTATCCATGATTAATAAAGTGTTCTTTGAATATCCATTATAGACAACTAGTATTGATTGACAATTATGTGAATTGTTTGTGGAACTCAATTACCTGAATGGTTATTCTAAAAGTTGTCCCTGGTCGGCATTCTTGTAAGAGCACACTTGAATATTAGACCAGCACATGTATTAGTTGATGGCTATGTTTCACAAGTCTAGACATGGAGATGTCAAACTAATAATGTGGGCACATGTGAGACATGTAGGCTGGACTGACCCAACAAGAGAAAGTCTCTATTCATGTCATGTACGTTATGTCCTTAGACCTGAGATTGTGGTATGTACTCAAGATGTGAAACGATCTACTTAGAGACTATCAAACGCTACTCCGTTACTTGAGGTAGTTATAAAGGTGGCCCTTGGGTGGTCGGGAAACATGTTGTGAGACATAGACAATCAAGATGGAATTTGCCCCTCTCTTCGTGTTAGAGATATCACTGGATCACTCATGTGATTGGATCAACAAATGCATGGCCGTGCTTGGGTTAAGTGTTAACCCACGAGTTGAACCATATATCGAGTGGCGAAGGGAATAACTTGTACATGGTCATAGTGGTTCGTCTGATATGATCATAGCGTATGCATAGGAGTTGACATGCCTTGCTAGAGGCCGCTATCAACTATTGGTCGAGTAAGAGTACTTGGGCCATGTCTATGTATGCGTGAGCCCATAGGGTCGCACGCTTAAGGGGCTGGAAGCCTAATTCGGGTTGGACCCGAATTAGACTAGGTTTAGGGTTTCTAATGGGCCTCCACCGTGGGAGCTCATTAGGACGCCTATATAAGCAAGGGGTGGGCGCGGGGCGAATTGATCCACGCCTTTAGGCAGCCGCCGTCGCCTCCCCACGCTCGCGCCTTTTGCTCCTCGCGGACCTAGCAGTCCGGAGGCGCAACGCTTCCTCCCTGCACGTGTGGGATTCCTCGGAGGTGCTGCATCTGGAGCACAAGGACGAACCGCGCGAAGGGGACGTTGAGACGGACGACCACGCAACTGCACTGTCTGCTGCGACGCGCACGACTACATCAAGTCGTCTTCCGCTGCACCTGCGCGTCTAGTGGTAATCCCGTAACCTGTAACTAGCAGTAGATCCTGGTTTATGAGGTCGAAAAGTTTTGTTTTCCGGCTAGTGTAGCAACCTCGTATTCCTTCACGAACACCAAGAGTAACAAGCACAACACCTTCACATGACCAACTCAAGGCTAGGAGGGTGGATGGATGCACACAAGTCACTCCTAATCACACTAGGAGGGAAGAACAAGATGAACTCTCTCTAATCTCTCCCTCACTAGCACTTGACTCTCCAAAGGTTCTCTCAAGGTGTCACCAGCTGAAACAATGGCCAAAAGACGTCCTAAGGACGAAGGGGCAACTATAAATAGTCCTCACCTCCAAAACTAGCCGTTTTTTGCTTTTTCTTTTCTCTGCGAAGCCACCGGACTAGTCCAGAGCTCACACCACCGGACCAAGCACACTGGTCCGGAGCTCACTCTGAATTCCAACTTAGGCACCGTCGGACTACTCTGCTTGGTCCGACGCCCTGGTCCGACGCACTGGTCCGGAGCCAGGGTGCTCACTGAGTGAAAACATTTTCTCTTCTTCGAACCACCGGACCACTCTCCTTGGTCCGGAGCCCTGGTCCGGAGCCAGGGAGCTTACTGTATGAAAACAACCTCCTGTCTTGAAGCGCCGGACTAGCCGTCAGACTCACCGTCGGACTAGTCCGAAGCCTTCTTTCAGGCTCTCTTTCTCTGACACTAGCCATCGGACCACTCTCCTATGGTCCGATGCTCTCCAGACAGGTGGTCCGGAGCTTCTCGATCTGGACTTTTGCCTAAGTCAGGGACCGTCGGACCACTCTCCTTGGTCCGACGCCTACTTGGCAGACTGGTCCGGAGCCTCTTTCTCCCCCTATTTCAACTGATTTCGTTGAGATCTCTCAAGGGATTTTGCTCCTACCATTTCTAGGGTTAACCAAGGGCTGAAAGCAAGGTCTCTAGGATTAGTTGTGACAAGTGTGCATATACCCACTCTCCTAAACTCTCCTAGGTCAAGCTACTAATCTCATACCCCCTTTATAGTACGGTCAAAGGAAAAACAAAACCCTAGCTATACTTAGTGCCCTTCTCAACCTTATGGCACTAAGAACTAGCCTAGTCTTTAACTTGTATCATCATCCTTTGCAACCGAAACGATTTCCATCTTGGGGGCATGAATATCCATTAAGCCCATTCAAATTGCATCACTAATGACCTAACACAAATGACTTTGCCTCTGCAAAACACACGTTAGTCATAGTGTCCTAGCATTGTCGTTAATCGCCTAAACACAAGGGTCCATGATTCTTCAACAGCACCTAGACGGTTTGGTGGTGTTCGGAGGAAGTGATCGCTGAAAGATTGTCAGCGGCTCTTCTCCAAGCTTCTGTGATCGGTTGTGGGCGATTCACCGAGCCGGAGTGGCAAAGAATCAGCCCGTAGAGAGCACTCTACCCTTGCGCGGGTAGAGGGGAAGCAATACCTTGCGAGGTGCTCCAACGAGGACTAGGGGGTGTGTCGACACCTCGATACCTCGGGAAAACATCGCTGTGTCAACGAGAATTCTTTTTCCCTAGCTCTTTACATTTCCGCATTACATTCCGTCTTGTTCTTTCCGTTGCTACTAGAATTGCTTAGGTTGTTTTTCAACTCCATGAACTGCTACCACCGCTTTCTAGCTAGGACACACGACCGGTAGGCACTAGGGGTGATTGACATTTGATAAGTTTTCATATTTGCTTTAGAAATTTAAAACAAGCCCAATTCAACCCCCCCCCCCCCTCCTTGGGCATCTTAATCCTTTCACTCCCTCGTAGAAATCCAAAGGAATCACTCTATCGGAGAATCAAGGAGTAGAGTTGAAGAATCAGGGAGTGGAGCTCTCCCAAATGGGGCCTAAATTTAGTCCTAAGTTGTTAAATGTCTCTGAACTAAAAACTTAGTCCTAAGTTGTTTGGTTCGGGTAACTAAAACAGACTAAAGGCCATTGAAGTTGTTCATAAAAGACAAAAACATCCCCGAGTAACCTAGATGTTGGAGAGAGAAGAGCATTAATGATGGGGCAAGAGCTTTTCTTAGTTTAGTCGCATTTAGTCACCCCTTGTAAACTAGTAACTAAACCTCATTTAGAGGTACTTTCTTAAACTTTAGCCCTTGTCACATCAAATGTTTGGACACTAATTTAGAGTATTAAGCATAGACTAATTATAAAACTAATTATACAAAGATTAATTTGCAAGACGAATCTATTAAACCTAATTAGTTCATTGTTCGATAAAGTGATGCTATAATAAACAGGTGCTGATAATGAAATCATTAGGCTTAATAGATTCGTTACCATGTTCACCTCCGCCTAGTAGAATGGTAGATGATTCCCGTCTGACCTTGTTTTGTAATCGGCGATGTGGGTCTACCAACAATGAAACGAATTACTGAATGCTAGATTGCTAGCGTTACGTCGAATGTATTGTCACTGTAATAATTTGGCAATTGATAATATATACTCTGCAATACTCGTTCTCAGTCTGAACTTTATTTGGCACATGAGCAACCGAAATGGAATGAGAATTTGTGATTGTGGTTATATTGGCATCTTTCCTCTAAATAAAAAACGATATACCAGAGTCAATCTTTTGTGTCCCAAATATCCATTTTTCTCATTTTTATCAGTTTTGGTTATCGTCTTCTTGTTCTGTGGGGGTGCCTTGTGGATCGGCGAACTCCGGCAAGCTGCCTGGGAGGTCGGAGCCGTAGACGTGCCCCATTTTGGTGCGCTTGGTCTCGAGGTACTTCTGGTTCTCCTCGGTGATGGGAGAGATCACTGGCACCCTCCCCACCACGGCGAGCCCGTAGCCCTTGAGTCCGATGAACTTGGCCGGGTTGTTGGTCATCAGCCGCATCGTGCGCACGCCGATGTCACGGAGTATCTGAAACGGACGCACGCACGCACATTTTGGATCCTTAAAGAAAGAAAGAAACGAGGCAAGAATTCGTGTGGATGGATGGATTCTGGCTACCTGGGCGCCGATGCCGTACTCGCGGGCGTCCACGGCGAGGCCCAGCTCGACGTTGGCCTCGACGGTGTCGTGGCCCTGGTCCTGGAGATTGTAGGCGCGGAGCTTCTGGCCCAGCCCAATGCCGCGGCCCTCGTGGCCGCGGAGGTACACGAGCACGCCGCGGCCGGCCTTGTCGATCAGCTGCATCGCCAGCTCCAGCTGGTTGCCGCAGTCGCAGCGGGCTGACCCGAGGATGTCCCCCGTCAGGCACTCTGAGTGCACTCTCACCAGCACGTCTTCGCCGTCATCGATGTCGCCCTGACAGTGGATGGATGGTGAGAATCACACGAGACCACGACTGGAAATCAAGGCAAAACTTGCGTTTTCTGTTCACAACAGCAATAAGCTCAGTTCCGATATTGAACAGAAAATGGAGACAAGTGACTGCAAAAATAACCTTCACAACAGCAATGTGCTCAGTTCCGTCGAGCTTGGACTGGTAGCAGTAAGCTCGGAAGAGGCCCCATTTCGTCGGCAGGCGAGACACAGCAATCAACTCCACCAGCTTCTCCCGCTTTCTCCTATACCTGAATCAAACCCCGACATAAAAAAGAACATTTTGTTGAAACCTTCATCGTATCGTAAAGGATATTCGCAACCAGGAAATATCCCAACACTAAACCAATACATTTCAGTTTTCAGGTATAGTAATGTTTAATCTTGAATAGCTATGCAAGCAGTATAGTATAATCAAAAAGTCAATCAAAGAGATAAAACAGCGGAAGCTTTAGGTTCACAAAGGCTTCACCTTAAGATATACTAACCGGATGAGATCAGCGATTGAAATGATCGGTATGTCATGTTCCATAGCCATCTGCTGCAGAACTGTTATGCCTGCCAATGAACCATCCCTGGGGTCCATGACAGTGGAGAGAACGGATACAGGACGGAAACCTGCCAACGCAACAAGATCGACTGACGCTTCTGTGTGGCCAGCTCTTTTCAGCACGCCCCCGTTTCGGTACTTGAGGGGGAATATGTGGCCTGGTCTCCTCAGATCACTGGGCTTGGAATCAGGGGAGGCTAGAGTGAGGATGCTCTTTGCCCTATCTGCAGCTGAGACGCCGGTAGATATGCCAACCCTGGCATCCTGAAGAGATTGGAAATATCTTTTCAAGTTTGGTACATCTGAGAAAATTTGCAAAGGGTATGAGATGATATATCTTTACCACTGTCACCGTGGAAGCAGCAGCCGTGATATCTTCGATTTCTGTAATTGGGACATCATAGGAATCATCAGTCTTGTTAGGTCCTCTTCTCTCATGCCTACTGAGATAATCCCAGAACCGTTCCTGATCATGAATGCAATTGACTGTGGGTTCACTAGAGTGGCCGCCATCACAAGATCACCTTCGTTATCGCCGTTTTCATCATCTACAGCAATAACAAACTGGACAAGAATGAATAGTTAACTTTGTAGCTAAATTCAACTGTACGACGGAAACAACGCTAATGTAGGTATCACATTCTGCATTCAAGGTCCTGTCTTCAACTGTACTACGGAAACAATGCTAATTAGGTATCATATTCTGCATTCAAGGTCCTGTCCTGAGTTTCGAAGCACAGGACTTGCTTCATGTAGATGTAAGTGTCGCATTGTTTCACTTGAGTCTTATCATTTTAAAGAAAATTAAATAGATTTGAGCAATATAAAGGTGCACGCACATTGGTACAATGTTTAAGGATAAGAGCAGAATTTACTACTGTTGGACTGGACTCATAACACAATACCACATTGTGTTATTTATAACCAAAATACTGGGCGAGAACACCCATCTAGTTAAGATGCTGAATTCAGTGAATCATGCTTGATTGGGAGCTACTACTATATTTTTAAGAATTCATGTATTACACAGTACATATGGAATATGATCTTCAAGTAGGACAATCCAATCTAGCCTGATCATGCATGTTCCATGCACATGAATGGAACAAACTGCAGGGATGAAAAGTACAGGCTGAAACTATGAATATGATAAAGAGTACTGGCTCCATGCTCAAGTTTAAACCTAAACTATGATGATACAAAGTATAGTAAAGATACAGATTATAGTGATGAAAAGTGTTAAGGTGTGAAATATCCTTAATGTAGTCATTCACCTACCTTTCCTTCACGCAAAGCATTTACAGCCTGGTCGATTGAGGCGAATCCGTCAGTAGGTTTGTCTGGATCACCCTCTGCATCACTGACAAAGAAATCTCCTGTGTCCTGAGTGATTTCAGCACCAACAGTTCTAAAAGAAGCACCAGATGCATCGAGTCCTTGGAAAACAGGTCCATTACTGTTTTTGTTAAAAGGCTTATTAAAGCGCCCTGGACCATTAAGTTCATCGCCGCCAATCGCGTAACATCTAAAGTTTAAGCATCCCTTTCTGATGACTGCAAATCCTATACTGTTGAGACCACCAGGGCCTTGCTGCAACCTGTAAGATTGGAAAATAACTGGCAGGTTACGGTTACAGAGAAGGTATGAACTCTGACACTAATCCTGGAAAATCTTTGAAGGCCTTCCACAGACAAAAGAGTCGGGAGAATCAATACCTTGTGTTTGCAAAAGCGTGAGATGGCAAGTGGGAGCTCAGAAGAACACAGTCCATTTGGTGATCCCAGGCTCCCAGTTTATCAGTTTCGGGATCTCAGAGCCGAAAGCGTTTAGTTTATATACCTTTATCACCTGCAGTGTCACAACACCTCTCAGCCTATCATTTGGAGTTATCTGCTCATGCAGATAATGGAAGGAAAATCCAACAAAGTGGAGGAAAACTGACCACATATCTCTGAGCTGCAAGATAGAAGCAGCCGTATTGACACATCGCACACTTCAGGTGATGCCAAGGCCAAGATATCACGCTTTGAATGCCCTCTGTCGTGGGTCAAATGACGTATAAGTTGGACAAGACAATGACAAGTGAAAGATATTATGTAGATAGCATCTTTTGGATGGTTTCACAAGATAATATGGAGCCTCTTTCAGGTCAATTTCCATCCGTGAGAAGGTCCGGGACTTCTCTTTTTTCATTCATTCAGGTCAATTCATCAGTTACAGCAGACTATCTGAAAGTGACGGTGACCATTTCTTTTGAACAAACTAAATGCTTAAGCAACATTTGAGGCCGGGAGTTTCCTGAATTTGGAAGTGTCTGCACTTTGCACTGAGGTAGCAGAACGATCCTACAAAAAATTAGGCATGAAGCCAGTTGCCAACCTGAAAATCAATCACCTTCACCCTTCAGCTCCTTTCCCTCGTTTTCTTTCCTGGTCAACAAATAGTTCCACCGCTTGCATTGGAACCAAGCCCGTAGGGGAAGAGGCTGCACCACTTGAGCCCTTGTTTGGATGTGCATGTATCTACTTAAAACAATAATTATATGGATTGGAGTGGAAATTAATTCAAATACATAGGTTTGAGAGAGATACATGTGCATCAAATAAGGCCCGAGAAACAAAGGAAGCAAAGGAGAGGCTATGGCCACTAGGGAAAGGTATGTGCATCCGGTTGAAGCGTGGAACGGTGGCTGCCACGGCGGTGGAGGTGTGGAGGTCTTGGCCGGCGGCGGCGAGGTTGGCATTTGGTAGGTGAGGTCGCTGCCGTCCGGTGGCTAGGCATTTTCAGGATTGCAAAATGGAATGACGCCTGGCTAGACCTAGTCATAACAGACCGTAGATGCTAATGCAGTATTGCTCAGGTACTATTAACAAGTTGAATTCAAGTGAGGATCATAAATACATGTGATGGTTCTGAAACAAGGTAGGGGTAGGTGATGAACAGGCTCCAATAAGTCATTAAAGAAACAATGAACCATCACATGTACAAGGGTGGCTATGACTCCGCGCGCCAAATATTATTAAGTGTGTATTAACGTCATTTGGCATCTGACAATCGCCTGCTGTAGGCACAGAGAAGCATGATCAGCTTCAGTGTAGGCAATTGAGCAAGCAACGAAGTAAATCAAGATCATAAGATTGATTAGCGCTTTAGACCCGCAGCAACAACAGCGACATGAGTAGATATGCTTGCTGTGTGTTAAGACAAACATAAAACGCAGAGCAAATGACAAACATAGAACACAGAGTGTGATCCCGTTGCTGCCCGATTCAGTAAGGCCTTCACCATTGCATCAGTTAACAACTCACAAAGATTTTCTTCAAAAAACAATTCAACAATGACCCGTTAGCGTTTCACATGACGGCGACAAATGGCACCTGAGCTGATCCAGATTTTTCTCAGGCTCGTTTCTTCCTGCTCCCCTTTCCCAGCTTGGACTTGCGTTGTTTGAACACATGCAGGTACAGCTTCAGCCACAGGAACGGATAGATCACCAGCACACCCTGTGTCACGGCCAGGCACATACCAGAATAAAGAAATCGCCAAACACTCGAACTGAACGCATCAGCAGTACACTGTACACGATGTTCCAGTTTCACGGAGTCTTGACTTACCACTAGAAAGGAATGGTAGCTCATGGAGAACTTCTTGAAGAAATCTGAGTAAAGGTTCCTCTTCTTCACAAATGGGAGAGCTTGATACATAGTCCACACTGAAAGGACAGCAAGAACCAACCTAGTTTTAGTCTAAGAATAACACTCTTGTGAGGAGACATTTTGAGCTTACTTTCTCCTGGTCCAACCCCGATTGGATACAGCGGGATAAAAGCAGTGTACCTACAGGGAGCTCCCATGAGTCTATTCTTCCATAGGAATGATGATACTGATACTTATTATACAAAAGTAGCTTACGATGAGAAATGGAAATGCAGCGGTCCGAAAGAGGTGGGCAGGTGAAACTATAAAACGAATAGGTTCTTGACAGGTATGCATGGGCAGATCTAACGCATGGAGCCCCCCCCCCCCCCCCCCCCCCCTCATCCCCACCCCAATCCCCATGGAGTCTCCCTACAGCCTTCTCCAAATTTTGTAGCTATGGAACAAGGTTTAAAATCTCCAGGTATAACTTTTTTTTAGATTAATCTCCGGCTATAGCTATTTGAGAAGGATTTAGTTTTTTTTTAAAAAAAATTACAAGTTAGCCGTTAGCTGCCGCTATAGCCAGCTATTTGCTATTTCTAGAGGTAAATCACTAAATGCCTTAGCCGGTGATTTAAAACACTTCCATGGACGAAGAGGAAGAAGGATAAAGAAGAAGAGAAAGAGGACAGGGAGGAAGGGGAAGGGGAAGATGAGCCAGCCCCCCCCCCCCCCCCCCCCCCCCCCTTCCTCCTCCCAAGAGTTCCTAGCTCCGCCCTATGCATCTTTTTAAACTGAGAAGCAATTTGAGAAGGGGGTGAACTGAGCATTGTACTTGCACTGTATTGCTAAATTATTTATAGAAACAATTTGGGAATACTTTGCAACTCAGGACATGCATTTCTTCTTCCAAGTCAATCTATAAGGCTTTTTTTCATGGTGCTATAACGTTTGAACCATGGCAGCAGCTTTAAAAAAATTCATGGGTGCCTTCCAAATGCAAGGTCTTTATATGGCTTGCTTTTAGAAATAAGTGTTCGATGGCTGATCATTTAGTAAAAAGGGGTCTGTCCCACCCTGAGTATTGTGTATTATGTGTCTAAGAGAGGACACAATGCAGCACATTCTCAGGAATTGTGTCTTTGCTCGTCAGTTGTGGCTCAATCTGTTGAGCCCTCTTGGGCTGGAGCATACCATGCCTAGTCGCCATAACAAGTGCTTTTCGAACTGTTGGAGAAAAGCAAGTAAAAAGATTGGAAAGGCCAAGGCCAAAAGAAAATGATTTAACAGTGTTATCATACTTGGGGCTTGGATTATATGGAACCACAGGAATTGCTGTGTTTTTATGCAGCTTCTTCCTCCCTCCAGACTGCCCATCACTAAAATAAGAGATGATGCTGTGGTGTTTGTCTGGATCCTGAAAGCTCCAGGAGTCATTCTTTTGTCGTGTTCAGGGATAGGTTGAGCATTTGCTAACTGGTGACTTTTTGAGTTGTAATTTTGCAACCTTCTCTTATCTCATAGGTGGGATAAGAGGGTTGTCCTGTATGGGAGGATTCTTTCCCCTCTTATTTCTCTCTTTAATACAAAGAAAAGATACAATACAAAACTCTCCTACGTGATCGAGAAAACACACACACGCGTTTATTAAAAAAAATGAAATCAGGACATGAATAAACTCCCTAGAGGAGGGGCTTCATTGCAGGGTGATGCACTTATCCAAAACTTCAACAACCTGAGCCTAGGACCTGCTGTTGTCCCTGTTCTGTGCCCCCCCCCCCCCCCCCCCCCCCCCAACACACACCCACAGAGGAAAAAAGGACAAAAATCATGGCAACAAGATATCCTGTTGATTTATTTTTCCAGTATGCACAAAAATGCAAGAACTTGTAACATTAGACTGCACATTGAATTGGAACAGAAGTGACTGATAAGACATTGTTGCAGTACGAAACCTGAGATAAGTTAGCCATGCTGGACAAACTTTTAAGGTAGTCAGAGAATAGTGAGAGTAACGGATGACCTGTACAATAAATACACCAAGCAAATTACCATTGTATACAGATGATCCTTAAACCATATCTTAAGGAAACTAAGAAATAAAAGGGATGACTAAAATTGGATAGACTGACTTAAGTACAAATAAATACTTAAGGACTTAACATTCTTATGTTACCAGACACATGGTAGATGAAAAACTGAAAGATGGCTGATTCCAAGAGTTTATTTAAGAAACAATGCAGTCAAGAGTCTCTTCTCAATAGATGATAATAGATTTTTAATTATTGCATCAAATCCTTCAAGTGAAACAGTTTCCCCACTATTCCCACCAGCACACCATCAGTGCTTTGACGTTAATACTAGTCTAATGATGTTTTCTTCAATGTGTATCAATGGATATCAGTACTCTTTTCATCTGAACGTTGCATACCAATGCATTGAGATTTGAGAACAGTGTTGCCGTCTGATCAACTCAATTTGTTTCCAATAGACTATCTACTTTCATATTTCTGAAACAGTTATCATACTGTTATGACATGAGCTAGCTCCATAAAACTGCATATATTTCAATGACAACGAGTAGGTATAAGAGTAATCAACCACTAACAAGGACAAATTATTTACCTTTTTTCTTAAGATGACGAGACAGACTATACTGTGACCAGGGTTTTCCAAACCAAACGGTAACCGCGGTTACCGACCGGTTACCGGCAAACCGCCCGAGACCGGTTCGGTTTCGGTACCGGTTTGAATTCAAATTTCAAATTTGAATTTAAAAAATCGAAAATTCTGAAAAAATTCCTAAAAATAGTTCATGATTTATAGAGTCGAATGGTGTACAAATTTTTCAAATTGGAGTTCGTTTGCTATTTATTTTGATGTGTACAATTATTCTTTTTTTTCAAACTTGTACACATCAAAATAAATAGCAAACGAACTCCAATTTGAAAAATTTGTACACCATTAGACTCTATAAATCATGAACTATTTTTAGGAATTTTTTCAGAATTTTCGATTTTTTAAATTCAAATTTGAAATTTGGTTTGGGGCGGTACCCGCCCAAACCGGACGGTAACCGGCTCTAATTGACCGGTTACCGGTCCCAAACCATTTGAACTACGCCGTTTGAATTCAAAATGCAAACCGTTCGGTTTGGGCGGTTACCGTCGGTAACCGGCAAACCGCCCGGGACCGGTTCCCGACGGCAAAACGGTAGGGTGAACCCTGACTGTGACTGCTATGTCAGGAGTAAGGACATCACACCATATAGTTTAAACTTTACACTATTTGCAATTGTTGGCAAGAATAAGACACAATACAGAAAGAAAATGAAATGAAAGATCTTTCTGTCACACCTCAGATATGCTCCAAGCTATAAATGCTATGAACACAGATGGACTGCTCTGAACCTGCAGTTGGCAAACGTTAATCAGAAACTTATCAGATAGGATTGAACTCTCCAAGAGGCGAAACACAACAACGCACAGAAACCCTAGCAAAATCAGAATCTTTTATATATGTGCGCAAGAGGAATCCCTCTGATAGGCATCACACCTCGGGAATTTGCCGGACAACAGCCAGGATGAAGTGGGTTCTCCCACCCCATTGCAAGAAAGCAAGAAGTGGCGTGGTCGGCACCAATCCTGAACCAAAACGGCACCAGTTTGAGTTTCTTCTCATAATCACAGCATCAACCACAAAGGAGGTCAACAGTTCATCTCACCGATGGCAGCGTGGACCGTTTCAAGGATCGCACATGTCTGCAGGAAACCTTGGAAACAACAACAAAACGAGAACAATTCAGAATTTCAGATGAGACTGGAGAGAACGGAGACGAAAGGTCGGGACAGGGGAGGGCGGGTGGGTACAGATGAGGTCGCCGGCGACCGCGTACGCGGAGTGGACAGGGAAGGGAGGGGCGAGGCAGGGCAGGAGGCGGAGGAGGGCGATGAACCTGAATTCAGGAGATAAAAAAGAAAAGGAAGCATTAGTAATGGAAGCAACGGCCGCCGGCCGGTCGTCTCTGCTTGCTGGTGGTGGCTACCGTACCATCCGAGCGACTGGAGGGAGTTGTAGCAGACGAGGTAGAGCTTCGAAGGGCGAGCCATGGCTGCGCCGGCCGCCTGTGTGGCTGTGGCTTCGACAACCGCCGAAGCAGACGTGTCACGTGACTCTGTTTCGTGCTCCAGGCCGATCTACTCCATTATTATTTTGGAGCAGTAGACCGCATTAAATTGTCATTTGTGTATCCGCTAGATCCGTGCAAAATGCTGATTCAACACTACTATCTATGTCATTATATATCAATGATGCAAAACGAATGTGTTATTAATTAATTATTATGCATACTTTAAAATTTAAATGATGACAATCGCCTAAGGAAAATGGGGAACACACAAACTCATTGATGCGAAGGTGTTTCAACCACATGTGTATTCCCGTAAGGCTCCGATTTGTATAATGGGTTGTGCTCAAATTCTTTTCCGGAAATAGATATAAACTCCACTAGAGCATGAATCAAATGGAAGGTGAATTACTTTCGCTGTTCAAGCAATATTTGAAAAGCATTGTTTTTGAACTTCTGTCATCAAGACTCCTTTGAGAAGATAGCTGAGGAGACCAATCGGATGGTGCCCCAGTAAAACCTACACAATGCGCATGTTGCTATAACTTTGCACTGATTAATCCTAGCTAGCAAAATAAAATGATGAAAGAAGAATTATATTATATAAAACCTGGGTACATCCAAGCATTATGCATTATGAAATAGTACTCATCTTGTGAATAGTACAACTCAAAACTTAACTTGTTAATCGCTTTGCAGTGTGGATGACCGCACAAACAAACATTCGGCAAATGGCCTAAGAACAACTTCTCAACGAATGGCGGCCAACATTCCTATAGGAGGAATTGAGAATTTTTTCTTCTTTCTAGTGTGTTCCTTTTTTTTCCTACAACCGAAGAAAGAGGAAGACTGATCTGAAAATTATTCTCTCTAGTCTTTCATCGTGGTCAGTTCTAACCACACTAAAACGGAGAAAAAACTGGAGAAAATTATTCTATGACGACGACATCATCTCTGCCTTAATGTCGTCGTCCAGAAACAAAAATCTCCGTGTCGTCATGTCGATGAAGATGGTGGCGCTGAAGTTGTCGTCCTCGTCTTCAACGAGTCGCCATGGAGAAGACGATTCCACCATTCTTCTTCACCGCTGCTGGAGAGGAGGAGAAGGAGAAGATAAAACTCCAATACCAAAAACTTTGGCATGAAAACACTAACCTAATGACTCGATCTACGGGAGAAACTTATTAAAATCAATGGATTCCCACTCTCTTCAGCCCTTAGCGAGATGCCAGAGGAGAAGGGAGGGGGATCAGCGGTGGTGGACGGCGGGGACGGCGGCGGCCTTTCTCCCGGCCTGGAGGCGGATGCAATCTTCAACCACTATGTGTTGGAAAACCTAGCTAGCAAAACTTGGTCATATAATATACAACCATAAGCAAATGTTCGATGTATATTTTCTGTGTTTTATGAGTTGCTAGTGGTTGACCGCGCAACGCAATTAGCCCACTGTGTTTGTGACTCTTTTTCTCTTAATAAACAAAATATTTTCTCCATTCCAAATTATAAGGCATTCTAAGAATTTTGAAGAGTCAAAACATCTCAAGTTTAACTAAAATTATAGATAAAATTATAAATATTTTTGACATCAAATAAACATCTTATGAATATACAATTGATAAAAAATCTAATACTTAGTTGACATCGTAAATGTTATTATCTTATCATATAAATTTGGTTAAACTTGAGATGGTTTAACTCTTCAACATTCTTAGAATGTCTTATAATTTGGGATGGATGGAGTACCCATCAAGACACGTTCCCAAAAAAAGAGACTCCTTTAAATACTAAGCCTCATGGGTTTTCTCATAAAATAATCTACTTAACCTCCAATGTCTACTTCACCTCCCTTATGTATAAAACCATATATTATACCCCTTAAACTATTGAAACTCGTATAAATAACCTCTTGATACGATTTTAAAGGTATTTAATTTCATTGGTGTGTTGTATTAAAAACTCTATATAACCTCACAACTAATTAATGGTTGACTACATAACCTTCTCAATTATAAAATGTGATATTATAGTCCTTCAAGTATCTAATAACGTCCCCTGATGGCCATGTAGGGCCAATTGGTCTAAACACCCATGCTTACACACGCAAACCCATCGATTATCTCAATCCTCATACTCTTTCGAAGCTTGCACCTTTGTCTAATGTGCACTACAATGTCTCCTGCTTGACCGATAGTGGAAGGGGTTCGTCAATAGACTTTTTCCTTTTCTTATACCATTGAAGGTAGTTCTAAAGATATAAACTACAAGCCACACACAAGTTCATATGATATCCAATCATTATTCGTCTATGGTTTTGACAATGCATCAATCAAACTAGTAGTTCAAATAATAGGATGGACTTTTAAGTCTCATCTCTAGCAGCTCCACATCTCATCTAATGCACAGTACGAATGCTAATTCTTGCATGTGAATGAATAAAGAACACCATCAATACATATGAGAATAAAGAGAGAAGTTGCTCCATATATGCCTCGTGCTACTAGTTGGATTGGATGTCTGAGTCATAGGGCAAGAGAACCAGACTGCAGAGGTCATGGCCTGAGCAAAGGCTATCGCCCGAGACTAAGGCCGGTCTGAGTGGAAAGTTTCATTACAATGTTTTCAAGACTATCATGTCATCTAAAATGAAATGAAACTTAGATGAAACATTCATTCTCAATGTAAAATTTTATTTCATAGTTTTATAGACATTTAATTCTATAACTCACATAGAGTTGTTAGGCCAGTCTCAATGGGAGTTTCATAGAGTTTTATGGGTATTAAATAGGCTGATGTGACACCTTATTTATGAAGAGAGATGATAAGAGTTTTATGGGAGTAGAGAGAGTTTCATCCCCATGAAACTATCTAGCACTGTTTCCAACACATTAAAGCATTAGGAACTGGGATATGAAATTCCCCATTAAGGATGGCCTTAATCATATCAAAAGAGTTTCATCCCTATGAAACTCATTTCCTCTTTCTCTTCATTAAAGCACTATATATGTGGCAGACTATTAAATGCAAATGAAACTCTAATGACATTCCCATTGAGACCGGCCTAAGGACACTGGATGGAACTAAGTACTGTGTACGCGCATTCATATCATGCCACAACACGCACGTGCTGCTACCCCTGCCCGCGCATCAGCGCTGAGCAAGAGGGTCCCACTTTCTCAGTGTTTGATCAAATAAAAGAAACTAGCATAGACGTGTTTCGTGTGCCGATTTTTGCTAAGCGTTTGTTGCAAACGATAAAGAGAGTCAGGTTTCTTTTCATATATATTGAATTAGTATATCTACTATAGTATAGATAAGGGGTCAAAATTGCTGCTATGGCCTAGTAACAACCAAATATAAAGATATACTGGACTGGTAGAAATACTACAAACTTTTTATTGACATGATTGATATGGATCACCATACTACACGCATTTTATAACGTGTAACCGCTGCATGTATAAAACAAAAGATAAAAAAATAAATGAGAAAAAGAGAATAAAGAAGCTTAAATAAATTTGGAACAAAAAATAAAAAATAAAAAACTTAAAAAGTAAAAACTTATTTTTTAAAAAAATATCTGTAACAACTCAATATAAAGCTATACTCATGCTCTTTATTCCTATGATTGATATACACCACCACACGACATGCACTCTGCTACGTAGGGTCATTGCATGTATAAAACAAAAGATAAAAAATAGAAATACGACAGACTCTTTATCACTTGCTTATTGATATAGACCACCACACTACATAAACCCATTTTTTCCTCTTTTTTTATTCCTTAGAATCTTTTTTTTCTCTCTTTCTGGTGGTATCAAACTGCCACCTAATATCTTATCCGCTTTTCAGGAAAATCAATATCTCTGGAAAATATTTTGAGTTATGTATGGCTTTTTTTTCTCTTCACTCGGACCAATCCACCTAGTCGACTTCTTGTATTATTCCTCCAATTTACGACCTACCATAAGATTTGTTATGTAAATAGGTATATGTTCTCCCAAAAAAGAGATGCGGCAATCTTAAAGAGAAAATTATCTACCTTGCAAAGATATCTCGGTGGGATCAAATATATGACGAGGTTGCCTGACACTATGTGGATTGTTTTAGGAAGATAGTGACTCAACACCGCTAAAATTTGCCCTTTTTAATGGATTTACCCCGCGGAACCAGAGGTTTTTGGTGCGTACAAGTATTTTTGTTAGAGCGTCGATGTGCAAGTAAAGGAATACTTATGGTCTTCCACTACTTGACATGCACTCCGTTAAGTAGGGTCGTTGCATTTATAAAACAAAGGATTAAAAAATAATTAAGATAGAATATAGTAAAAATATAACAAAATTGAAACTAAAAATAAAAAAATAAAATTTGAAAAGTAAAATTTAAAACTAAACATAAAATAATTAAAATAAAAAAATAAAAAAAAACTAAACAAAATAAAAAAAATGTCGCATCGATGAACAGGGTCTGATGGCCTGGGAGGCCAGGGATTTATGCGCGGTTGAAAGAGTAATCATATGCACGAGGAAGTAGCTGACTAGGTGACCATTTTCCCTATTTTCCAACATGATCATACCCTCTTCATATTAGCAAGTTATACCCTTTGTGCCACCCAATGTTCCATGACAAATCTATGCTTTCATTATCCTAGAGTTTAAAACAATAATAATCTAATGGGCATATCTATATATCTTCTTATCTTTCCTACTCCCGGAAGATTTTTTATTGCTATCCTCCGTAGTTTGTTTTTAACCAACAACACCATTTGACTAAATTAAGCCCTAAAAACCAAGCGCTCGGTTGTAAAGTATTAAAAAATCAGGACTAATAACAAATATGCATAGGTACTTAGAAAAAAAATCCATCATACAAGTGGTCAGGTCTCTCTATTTGTCATAGGCTCATAGCTTTTTGGCTAATCTTTATTTTTCACTTGTTTGTGACATAGACATAGCATGCACCACAACTTAATTGTAGACATTTTATTATGTGCAACAATGTTATAAAAAAAACACCTAAGGTGTTGTCCGTTTCGCTAAAATTTAGCTTATGTAGATTTGTCGTGAGATAAAAAATATTGTTGGTTCATCAAAAAAATATAATTGAAGTAGTGTTGACGACCAGGGCCTTAAAAGGTAAAATGCTACCACAACGTTGTAGTAGTAGTAGGTGGCACACAATATTCTATACTCATCGATCCATATTATTAGTTTGTAATTATAGTGTAGCATAAAGCAAAGGCAAATATCTTGCACAAACTCTTCCTATGAAGATCATAGCCCACATCACATGCTGGTTTTCAAATGTTTTTTTCTTTAGAGTTTACAACAATTCAGGACTAAAATGATACACCACGTGCTACCATGACATAAACTAATTTAGATATATTAAATTCAATTTGGATGTGAAAGCAAAATGGCATGCCATTGTTACACCCGTAAGCTAGCTCAGAGATATCCAAATTAGTGTGGATCCAAAGAAAAATAAGTGTGGATCCAAAGAAAAATCAGTAATACAACGCAAGTCATAGCTCAGAGATATGATGTCATCCTAAGTCAATAACATGTTATAGATGCATATGGTGAAAAAAAAAGACTCATACTGTAGGTGCCCTACCCTATGTTGCTTGCATTTTTTTTATTAAAGTTAACAACAATGAAAAGAAAATTGTTGTGTTGATATTACCATATTAAAAACTAACTTGAAATATATTATAATAGCATGGACTAAAAGCAGAATAGTATGGCGTGTATAGATCACATCTATCTAATTAAATATAGATGGATCTAAAAGAAAAAAAACAGTACATATGTATGTCGCATCTCTTTGTTGCAGATTGAGGATGCCGTTTGGCTCACGTGCCGCGTCCTTTTGGTGCGGGTTGGGGATGTGGTTTGACTACAAATCAATATATACCCCCAATCAATCTGAGATAATTTTCACTAGACAAATCTCAAGTATGTTGTGTACTGATCAACTTACATATACTAATTTAATATACAAATCTCAAAGCAAAATGATATATCGCGTGTCGTATCTCTTTGTTGTGGGTTAGAGATGTGGTTTGGCTCTAAATCAAGGCACACTAGAGATCTGAGCCAATATCCGCTAAACAAACCTTGTGCGTCGCATGACTGTCTCATGTTCCACGTACGTAGGCTGCACAAAGCTTTTTTTTATTAAAGTACACAACAATACAAAGAGAATTGCCGTGTTGATATTACCATATTAAAAACTAACTTGAAATATATGATAATAGCATGGACTAAAAGCAAAATAGTATGTCGTGTACTGATCATCTTATGTCTATCTAATTAAATATGGATGGATCTATCTAAAAGAAAAAACAGTAAATATTTGTGCCACGCATTCCCTTTGTTGCGGACAGAGGATGCGGTTTGGCTCACGCCGCATCCTTTTGGTGCGGGTTGGGGATACAGTTTGGCTACAAATCAATATATACCCCCAATCGATCAGAGACGATTTTCACTGGACAAATCTCGAGTATGTCGTGTACTGATCAACTTACACATATCTAATTTAATATACAGATCTCAAACAAAATGATATATGACGTGCCGTATCTCTTTGCTGCGGGTTAGAGATGCGGTTTGGCTGTAAATCAAGCCACGCTAGAGATCTGAACCATGCTGTCTCATGTTCCACGCAGACACGGTCACGCAGGGTGCACACTGCACAGGAACGCAAAGCCCTGGAGGGCTTCGGAGTTTCCTTGCATGCTCTGCACAGCGCTTTCGTAGCTGCACAGCACGGCAAACAACACCCAACCCGTTCTGAAAAAAACACTTTATTTTCGGGGCACAACATCTCAGACCTCCAGTCGTCGAGTCCTCGTTGTGCCTTTCTTGATCTCCTCGCGTCCATGGCTCCTGTGCGAGGTGCCAAGAAGAGGAAGCGGCCGGAGAAGCCCGTCCCGGCGCCGGCTCCAGGGTTACCGCTGCCGCCGCTGCCGGACGGTAGCGATTGGTGGGGCGTCTTCTATCGAAGGGTTGCAGGTCGCCTCTCCTCTCCCTACCCTCCTTCTTTCCTTGCCTGCATCGCTGTGCTCTGTAGAGTTTAACCATGTGCGCTTCCTTGCTCCTTTCGTCGCTGTAAGCTTGATCGCCGTGGTATGGTAGGAAAGTATCTAGTTCTTGGTAATGCGCGTGTGTGTGCACCCAGAGATTGAGACAGTTCGTGGGTGGATCTGGAGGCAGTTGGAATTGCAGTTTGTGGGAGTCGATGTGTAGCTTAATCGGTTGATTGCTCAAGATGGGCTTTGAAGATGCCGGGTGCATAGGGGCTTGATGCATTGGAATGGTGTGTTATGGATTGAAAGCTTCAGACCGTGGCAGCTGCCGCGATTGCTCGTGGCTTCTGTAGCATCCTTTGAGTAGAGCATATTTTGGGAATTCAGCGTTTGGTTTCCATTTCTTCTTGTTTACCCATGTTTGTTCCGGAATCCAGATCTGTAAACCTGTGGAAAGCGCACTTTGAGCAGAAGATGAATTTAGGCACCATCGGTGTTTCTCACTTTTGTTGATTCAATCCAGAACCAGCTACGAGGAAGTTGATTCTCGATGCAGCGATCGATGATCTACACAAAAATATCTTGAAATTTTCAAATTTTCCTTACAGAATGGAGTTTTGGGTATCTTAAGCTAAAAGGGAAAGTAAAGTGGTGAACACAAAAGGAAAAGAAAGAACAATGTCATCCAGAACCTATGATTTTTTTTAATTTTTTTCTATGGATTGCTGTCTGAAACATCAGAGCTGTGATTTTGGCTGTTTGAAGCTGTATCACAATTCTGCGCTGTTTCTGAAAATATTTTAGACATTTTGTTGTGAATAGGTTCCCCTTATTTAGATGTCGACCTCCATACCCAAGGCTAGTTATAAACAAATAGTGGTATAATTGTTACTATTGATTTATTAGTATTTATTAAATTGACGATAAACCTTGGGTATGCTTTTGGAAGCTAATTTAGGAGTCAATTAGTGTGGTTTATACAAGCACTAAGAGCTCAGATGTACTTGCGGAACTTGCTGGTGCTTGATAAGTTGATATCATACATTGAAAGTTTAGAGCTTGGTAAATTGTCAATGTGTATGTTTGACAGATGAGCTTAAAGCAAGAATAGTGCTTCCACTGTCCCAATTATAAGACGTTTTGACATGATTCATACCATTTGCTATGTATCTAGACATAACATATATCTCGGTGCATAGCAATAGCAATGAATCTAGAAAAGCCAAAACGTCTTATAATTTGGAACGGAGGGAGTAATGCAGTTCGATAGTTTTCATGGTCCTTTTGCTCTAGTCATTGCGGAATTTCCTCAGTGTTTGTCAAGTTCAGAGCTCAATTGTGGTGACCACAAGAAATCTTTCAGTAAAAATGTCCTTCATTCTGTAGAATTTTTTTGGATGCCATAGTTCTATACATGTCAGGTATCCTAACTGCTAAACTGCGCTAACCAGTAAGACCGAATGCCTGGTACACCCTGCATCATTCAGGTGTATTTTAAAATATATGACAAGTGTTAGAAGTCATTCAGAATTTAAAATAAAATGGACTCATCAACTTCTAGAAATATGAGCCTGAAACTATAAGTTAATTTTTTTAATGAATACGTTAAGTGTTAAAGGTGAAACTATATTCTCAAGTTTGTATTCCAAGGTGCGCATATCTTTTGCATGTTCTTGAGGAATATTGTAATACTCATGCACATATTGTCATGTGTGTTATAATCGAACAGTTTACCTGCCTTGAATGTTGATTTTGTAGTAGAATGTTGCATACATATCTATTATACTGTTCTCAAATGGTTATGTTTAAAGATTGCTTAACAGTCAGTACCATTAGTATTTCGCTCATGTGCCTAGTGTTTCCTGTTAAATAATCTTGTTTCTCAAAATTTAAATTATTTGCCTTCTAAAGGAGCCTTCATGTTTCTGATGCGTAAGAGATGTAATATTTCGCTAGTAAAAATACTTCAACATTCCTCTTTTCACAGGGCATCCCCCTTTTCCAAGAGAACACCAGAACATGGAGTCTGTCCTCAAGATGTCAAGAAAGACCTTCGACTACCTCTGCTCACTTGTTAAGAAGGACCTGACAACAAAGACATATGGTTTCAGAAACTTCAGGTTTGGTGACAAGACAATCCTAGGGGTGGAGGATCAGGTAGCGGTGGCTCTGATGAGGCTGACAACTGGTGAGTCACTGCAGAACATAGGAATGTGGTTTGGCATGAATCACTCAGCCATCTCGAACATCACATGGCGGTTCATTGAGTCCGTGGAGGAGCGTGCCATCGGTCACCTGAAATGGCCGAGCCCAGAGGAGATGGCAACCATCAAGGCAAGATTTGACAAGATTTATGGACTCCCTAACTGCTGCGGTGCCGTTGACACCACACACATCCTCATGTGTTCCTCAGCTCAGCCCAACAGCAAGGTCTGGCTGGACAATGAGAACAAAAACAGTATGGTGCTGCAGGCTGTTGTGGACGCAGACATGAGGTTCAGAGACATTGTCAGTGGCTGGCCTGGGAGCATGGACGACTCATGTATCCTTCGCACTTCAGGCCTGTACAGGTTGTGTGAGAAAGGCCTCAGGCTTGAGGGGCAGATGGAGCTTCCTGGAGGATCCGCGGTTAGGGAGTACATACTCGGAGATGCAAGCCACCCTCTACTTCCGTGGCTCATGACCCCTTACCAGGGACATGGTCTCCCAGCGGCCAAGGTGGAGTTCAACAAGCGGCACACAGCGGCAAGGGCGGTGGTGCAGACCGCACTGGCGACGCTCAAGGGGAGGTGGCGAGTCATCCAGGGAGAGCTGTGGAGGCCTGACAAACACCGGCTGCCAAGGATCATCTTCGTCTGCTGCTTGATAACCAACATCATCATCGACATGGAAGGAACTCCAAGCAAAGACAAGCTGTTTTCAGGCAACCATGACCATGGCTACAAGCAGCAGTTCAGTAACGTCGCGGATGACAATGCAGTCAAGCAGAGAGACGACCTGTCTCTGCATGTCACCGCCGGCGAGTAAACACTCAGCGTCAGCGTCAGCTTCCTTGTTGCCTTGTGCTTTTTGCACCAATTAATACAGAACATGGATACAAAAATGTAAGTTAAGTTTTGGCAGAGTCCAATAATGTTTTGGTTTCAGACAGCGAGACATTATTACCATTTTAAAGAAAGTGTAGCCCCAATTAGTTAAGGTACGCGATGCCAAGTTATCTCCATGAGTATGCTATTTTACCGTTTGCAACAGTAAGAGGTTATACAAAACGACCAATAACTGAACCAGTCAGAATTAGAACAATCATGCTAAACAACTTTGAAGGCTTACAAATGAACATGAGAATTCTGGAAACACCCTGCCATTCTACACATTCATAGATTTCAGACATTTTTCTTCCTCCATTGCTAACAAAAAGAATGTGTTGTCCAAACACAATAATAGATACTCCGTCGTCCCCACAAAATATAAAGCACAGTATCACATGAGAAGAGACTTCGCCAAATGCTCTCTTGCTTGCGTTAGGGCATTGACTAGAGTCTGCACGCAAATAACGATAGCTTGTAAGTTAAAAGAAACCAGTTTCTTTAGTTCAAAATTGAACTAGATGCAACCTGCAGCATACCTGCTCAGCTGATGAAGCACTCTCCAATCCATGACCAGACACCTTTTCAGCTATCTCTCTTCCTTCTGTTTCAAGTACAATCCTGTGTAATCATTCACAAAAATTAGGCATAATGCAGCAAATAATTACATGTTGCTTACAATGTTCGATGTTATTCATATCTCTAAGAAACATCCTATCACTCTCACATTTCAGAGTTCAGACATCAATGGGGTTATCTAAGTCACATTGAGGCGAGTGCAAGGTTTGGTAGCTGCAGTCATTCAAGATCTCAAACTTAAAATCAAAGATATACAATTCCTCATATAGATAACCAGTGTTGTTACATTTCGAAAATATCAATGGAAAAGGATGTTTGTTTTGTTAATGCCTTTAGCAGACTAAGCCATTGTTTCATATATCAAATTGTGTAGCCCCATTAAAAGGTAAGGCATGCTTGGGCTTGGGGTACAGAAGCAGAACACCAGACTAAACCTTTGAATCCAGTGAATACAACCATTACAAAAAAGAGCCCCAATTGCCATGGCCCCACTCCAAAAACCAACATGCTGAAGTTGACAGTCAGGTGATTTCAGAGCAAAGGAAGGATAATAAATGTACATGACAAAGGGAACACGAAAAGAAGCCTTAATATCATGTATGTAGTAAGGCAAGGCTTTACCCTCCATCAATAATTTCATCAAGACACAATAGGATCAGGTCCAAGTTCTCGAGTGCTGTCCTTTTGTCAACCATGCTTCTGAAACCACCAAGATTGGAAACACATTCATATACAATCAGCATTAACACAATAACATGTAACAGAACAAACAGCGGTTAAAAAGATAAACTTTAATAGAGGGAAAATAACTTGAGAAGTCGCTCGACAGCATCAGAGAATCCCTGAAGAACTGATGCTAAAATAAGCTCATTCTCCTCTTCTCCTCCAGTAACAAAAAAGTGCAGGTCTTGGATGAACTTGTATACCACAATTTGACCATCAAACATTACAATCTCAGCTGTTAAAGAGAAACAAATAAAAATATGAAATGCTTGAGGAACAGAAAAAATAACTCAAATAGTCAAATCTGTATGTTTAAGCAGAAATTAAGGTCAGTCAGATGTAAAATTAGCCCAGGCTCATTTACAGATTTGTGATGTGAGTGGGAGTTAGTACAAACAGTGCCAACAATGAGGTTAAAAGAGGATACAAGGGAGGAAATAAAAAATATATACTCCCTCCGTCCCAAATTGCAAGACGTTTTGGCTATTCTAGATACATTGCTTTTACTATGTATTTAAACATAGAGTATATCTTAGTACATAGCAAAAGCTATATGTCTAGAAAAGCTAAAACATCTTACAATTTGGAATGGAAAGAGTAGAAGAGTAGTTCCTTTGTAAATTTCTATACAAGCCATGTCAAATAAACAATGGATAAAATGACACCATAAATTAACATGCTGCACAGCAAAAGAATCAAAGCAAGAATGGTGTAATACTGTAATTTAACATCAAAGAAGTGGTTCTACCCCTACACAAAAAAAAAATAATCATATTCCAAGCATTCTTGCCCAGCATCAGCATATATACTCCATCCATCTCAAATTATAAGACATTCCAAAAATCAAAGCGTTTCAAGTTTGACCAAAGAATATAGAGAAAATTATAAAGATTTATGACATCAAATAGACATAATATGAAAATATAATTGATAAAGAATATAATGATACTTAGTTGACGTCATAAATAATATTATATTGTCATATAAGTTTGGTCAAACTTGAAATAGTTTGACTCTCCAAGATTCTTGGGATGTCTTATAATTTGGAGTAGAATGGATTATAACAATTACATCACATTCATGAGTTCATTATGCGATGGTAACGCTAATCAAGTACTCTGGACTACCTCTAGCGAGCACAACAACGCTCACCGAGGCTCACCACCGACGTAAAACAACTCCTTCCGTATAAGAGAAATCTGGTGTAAAATTACCTTCCGTTCCAGCATTGGCTTTCTGGGTTTTGGCAAAGACCGACTTCTCGAAGGCCAGCTTCGCGGAGAGAGTAGGCCAGTCATCGCTGTAGTACTTCACGGCGACGCGCTTCCCCTCGGAGTCCAGCAAGAGGATGTTCTTCACCGACGGGCAGGTCTCCTGCATCAAACAAAGGTTCTTCAACCCTTTGAACAAATCGAGGCCACCACCATTCGCAGATCCCATAGCGCTTGCAGCAAAGAGAAAAAAAAACAGGGACAGCAAGATCTGGGGACACGGGCGAGGAGAGGAACGACGTGGCCCGCCACAAAAGGCTGGATCTCGGAGCGATGGGTCGGGGAAGATCAAGAGACCGGCAGCGGCGCCCGTGCGCGGTAGAGCGAGAAGGAACGGAGGGGGAACGAGGGCGGGACAAGGGACCACCTACCATCGCGGCGGGGAGCGGAGGACGGTGGTCGGGAACTCGGGGCAGCCGGCAGTAGCGCAGCGCGAGATGGGGAAGGAAGACGGCGTGCGGGCGATTGGGAGGGGGACGAAACGTAAGGGAAGCCGGTAGGTGTGCCGCCTGCCGTGCCACGGTGGCACGTGGCGGTAGCCCAGTCTACGTTGGGCTTGCAGGTCCGGCCCAGTCTACGTTGGGCTGTACTAGAAGCGTTTCTACAGTAGATGGGTACCTCCTCGTGGCTCGTGTAGTCGTGCTAGAAGTCCGGTCAAATGACAAACCATTTTTTAGCCACTATAAGCTTGTAGGCCCCGCTTGTCAGTACGCACGCTGTCACGCTCCCATAGAAACGATCATCCTTGCATTGCACCTCTTTTACTGCGAAAAAGAAAGTATGACAGTGAGGGGTTCCGTAATCAATGAGGTTGAGGGCTTGAGGCGTAAAAAACCGGCAGTGCTTCGCATATTATTACTATCACCTGATGACGCAGTGAATTTCCCGTGTTAGCTAGTAAGGCCTGGAAGGGCTACCGTTGGGTTTGCAGGCTCGGCCCAAGCTGCCTCTCGTGAAAAAGAAAACAGAAAAAAGGTAGCGAATGTCATCTCTCAAAAGTCTGAAGTCGCCGGGTGAGGAGAATCGTCGAAGTGGAGCAGCTGCTGGCTGACCGGCCACGCTTTCCCGCAGCCGACGTGGCTTTGTGCTCGCCGCCTGACGGATCTCGTTCGCACGGCGCGCCCGCCGCCTGATCGTGGGCATCCAGCGATGAGCCGGTGCCGCGCAGCTTCAGTTCACCCACCCCGGTTCAGAAATCCGACTTGCTTTCCGCGCCTGTCCATCTCGCTGCGTCACGGCCGATTTCCCAAACGTGCAGCTCGTTCAGTCTGCTCTCGTTGATCCTCCTACATGTGCCTAGCCGGCCGTACTACGTACGTACAATATGGGGTTGGTAGGTACTGTATGACTGGAAACCTGGTCAGAATCAACCTGACCGCCTGTACTGGTTCATTTCCGGGTCGTGGTGTAATCTTTACGTACGAGTGTATACACACGACTACGACTATCCAGTCGCAAATCAAAGTAAGTAGTAATGTCTGCTTTATTTGCTCGCCACCTCTCAGGGGTAGTCAGGTCCGATCCAATGAACAAATTTCAGAGTGGTTGGTGGACTTTGTGTTATGGAGTACAGTACATACAAAAGTGCTAGTGTATAGTCAAGCAACGTTCCCTGCAAATGGTCAAATATTATGTTTAGACGCCCAGACCAGAAGGCTCAAGCTTAACCTCACCAACCCGATTAGGAATTCAGGCGATCCATCGAGAACTGCTGATTGAGTGCTGACGACTAGGCTACTGAACCTGAACCAACCCGATTAGGAATTCAGGCGATCGATCGAGAACTCCTGACGCTTGCTGAATCTGCGTTCTGACTTCCGAGACATGAAGAAAGAATTCAGGTCAGGGTCCAGCTAAGGAGCCACTGCCAACTCCAGCAGTCCACTTTGAGCCACCAACCCAGCTAGGTGTGAAACGCCGAGCCACCGGACGCGGGTGGGCTAACATGCACGGCCGCGGCTCGCTCGCTCTCGCTAGTCCAGGACTCCAGGCGCGCGCGGATGCGGAACCTGGGCGATCCGATCCAACGGCGGCCGACGACCGCTCGCACGCCAGCTCGCATTCATTAATTAAGGCAGCCCAATTAAACGGCAGCGTAGAAAAAGCATACCGACATCTAGAAACTTTTTACACTCGAGTCAATTCCCAGTACTCAAGTAAAGACAGCCGCACGTCGCGCTATATATAGTCGCCAACGTCGCATGCCAATGCGTCATCGGACAGCATCGCATTCGCATTGCACCATCGATCGAGTAGTAGCTCGGAGCAGAGAGAGCAATAAGCCGTGCAGTAGACCGGCCGGTCGGCGAGGAGATGGAGATGGAGACCGGCGTGGGCGTGGACGCAGCCAGCGTCCTCATGCTGCTCTCGCGTCGGCAACAAGGGGGCACGACGACGGCGGGGCGCGGGCGCGTGTTCGAGTGCAAGACGTGCGGCAGGAGGTTCCCGACGTTCCAGGCGCTGGGTGGGCACCGCGCCAGCCACAGGCGCCCCAAGCCCTACGCCTACGACTACCCCTGCGGCGGCGAACCTGGGCTACGCTGGGCGAGGCTGGATGAGCCGCGCGACGGCCAGTGCGCCCCGGCGGCGGGGCCGTCGAGGCTGCACGGCTGCCCCATCTGCGGGCTCGAGTTCGCGGTCGGCCAGGCGCTGGGCGGGCACATGCGTCGGCACCGGAGGTCGACCGCGGCGGCAGCCGGCTCCGAACGTGAGCCCCGCTCTGGGTCTGGGTCTGGGGACGCGGACGCGACGTCGCTTGAGGAAGCCGACGTTGGCGCTGCCTGCTGTGGTGCCACCGGAATCTGTTTGGACTTGAGCCTGGCGCCATCGGAGAACTGCGCCAAGTGCCGGAGTAACGCTGTGCTCGGCAGCACGGTGCATGGCGCGCGGAAATCGCTCATATTGGACTGCCCTCCTCCTCTTTGACATGTATACAACTGTACAAGTTTATTAGAACTCAAATTTTTTTTTACAAAAAAAACATTACAACAGTAACCATGCACCGGTCTCATTTCCAGATACGTTTTCTTTTTGTTTTGCGTGTGGAGACATTCCAGGTATAAAAGACACCTGATAGAACGGCAACATAATAACAAAGCGCACAGCAATTCACACCAGAGCGACACGTTATTCCACGCATTGATCGATTAATGCAAACCCAACGACATGGATTTCATTCATTACACACTGTAGGGAGGGGAGAGGTTTTTTTTCCAACGGATCCAAATCCAGAGTGCAATAGCTCCCAGCAATAGCAATAGCTACGTCAACAGCAAGAGGTGGTTGCTTCAAAGAATGGAAGCAAACACGAGTACAACCACATCAGTATATCATAGTGTGGCTTCTTCAAATTCTTCCTATAACAGCCAAGCAGGAAATAAATAATGTCAAATAACCAATGATTATGGCCATCGCGCATCTGCTTATGAGCCGCAGCAGGCAGATCGCTGGGCAGCTGGTGCCTCGGAACCCTGGTCTGGCTTGTTAATTTTGATTGCCTTGTCCTACAGTGCAAGGATATATTGCTCAGAACGCTGAATCAAGACGATGAATAATGGAATGCCAAGCATAACTAGGCACAGTTATTTGTACCTCTGGCTTTGAATCAGTCTCTGCAAGCCTCTGCTTGATGTCACGTGCGATGGAGAAAAACACTTGCTCCACATTCAGGTTTGTCTTGGCACTCTGAAGAACACAGAAATCTATGAGATTAAAACAACTGCAAACTCTGCTTTTTTATAATTGAAAAAACTGTTCACTGGAAGCGCCACTCGATGATTCAAGTTTGGCAAGCAACATACCGTTTCAAAAAACTTGATCCCATACTCATCAGCAAGTGCCTGTCCTTTTGCAGTAGGTACAGCCTGAAGCAATAGTAGCAGTAAGATTTATTATTTAGCTATTGAAGGAAAAAATTAAGAATTTCACTACTGATTTCAAACAAGTAAAAAGTAATAGAGTGAAAACAGTCAAACATTTAAGGAGAACAATGAGCTCAGGCATGTACCCTTTTGCTTTCGTCCATATCGGCCTTGTTGCCAACCAAAATTTTGTTGACATTATCAGAGGCATGTTGTTCAATGTTCCGAATCCAGTTTCGGATGTCTGTATTTTAGATGAACCAATTGCAAACAAATAGTAAAATAGTTTAAAATGGAAGCATTAAGGAATTGGAGTATGTGGTAAAGAAGAGTTTACTGTTGAAAGAAGATTCATCTGTGACATCATAAACCAGCAAGATGCCCATAGCTCCTCGGTAGTACGCTGAGGTAAAATAAAGTCCATTGGTTCAGAAGGGTCATCATATAATTTGTAAGTGTCAATCAGAAAAGAAACAAAACATCATAGTATCGTACCAGTGGTAATAGTCCGGAAGCGTTCTTGGCCCGCTGTATCCCAAATCTGTAGCTTTATACGCTTGCCATCCAATTCTATTGTTCGTATCTTGAAGTCAATACTGCAAAAGTAACAGGTCCGAAATCATTGCCGAGTAAATAACAAATCCTCAATTCTTATATGATGTAAGACAGCATGATGAGCAGTTTAATAATCTTAACATCAAAGGGACCTACCCAATTGTGGTAATAAAGCTTGTGGTGAAGGAACCATCAGAGAACCGCAACAGGAGGCAACTCTTGCCAACACCTGAACATAGATAAGGAATAAAAGAGATCACACAAGTGACACAATAAAAAAAACTTTACTGATGGACATGGCACTATCTTATGCAATAAATATTCAGTCAAAAACATAACCTTGTCACATATTTCCTCCGTTCCAAATTATAAGACGTTTTGGCTTTTCTAGATATGTTGCTTTTACTATGTATCTAGACAAAGTGTATATCTAAGTGCATAGCAAAACTTATCTTGAAAAGTCAAAACATCTTATAATTTGGAATGGAATGAGTAGCTATCAAGACCTACAATTTACATGTTATAACAATTCACAATACAGCTACTAGGCAAAGACTCAGGAATAAGTACAATGCCAAGATTATGCCAGTAATCAGCAATCTTCAATCAAATACTAGAAGTGCTCAAAACCAATGCGTACAAAAATGGTGACAATGGAACCCATCACCATTGTGTGCCAAGAAACCACTCTGTTGATCTCAGCAATAAGGATATCCAGTAAAGATGGAAATGTAGTAGATAATAAAATATTAGATAGAGAGAACATGATAATGCTCTTCATTAGTTGAGGCATGTTTCTTGGCTATGCCTCAGTTAAATTTCTGTAGAGGCAGTTTCCAACAGGAAAATCCATTCAACATTACACTGCTCCGTCTAACAACCAGAAGCTGCCACTTTTACAAGTCATCTGTCCCACAAAAACTCAGTGTGTTTCATAAATTTCATGTACTCAATTTCATGGTTACATGGTAGACACTAACAAGCAAATAATTATAGAAGATAGAACAGCAAGCAACATCACAATAATTAATTCTACATTGTCTAAAGCCCCTAAAGTGGGTGAGTTTGAACTTTGAAGTGAATATTCTAGTTTCTCTGCTCAATGTAAGAACGGGTAAAAACAATTAATCGCTTAACCAGGAAGTATCAGTTCAACATGTCAACCTTTGAACCAGTCTACCAACTTAATCTGCAGAACACAGAGCCTTGAAAATACATTTCCACAAATTGGACTATTTCCAATGCGCATATTCCTTGAACCAAAGAGTTTCCACAAGTGAATGCCCATCAACAAAGGAATTAAGGAAATAAAACAAACACAGAAACTTAAAAAGTGAATGTCCAAAATTCACAGCAGGGCACAATCCATCCTTCTCACTAGTGCCCAATTTCGCATATCAGACTAATGCGCTAGATGCTAAATTGCTAATAACCTATACTGATTAACATGGTACGTTAGGTACAAAGCACAAAGGATTGAAGAACCAGCAAGCAACAACATCTCATTCGCTCTCTACCCCAGACGTAAGACGGATCAATCGAGCGAACACGACCACAGGCAACAGGAGCAACCGAGCAAGATCCAAACCGCGCATATGCCTCCGATCCCACTAACGCGCGGGCGAGTACAGCGTACGCCCTTATAGACCCGTTTACTGAGACAAAGAGATCTAGCAGCACCCACCGCTATCCCCAATGAGGAGCAGCTTGATAAGGTAGTCGTAGTCGGCCCGGGCCCTCGCCGGCGGCGCCGCCATGCCGCCCTTCCTCTCCTCTTCCTCCTCCTCCTACCACCCGGCGCTCGCCCCCACCGGTCCCGGCCTGCAGAGAGAACGCACGCGTCGTGAGCAAAAACGGAAGGAAGGAATGGCGGCGAGCGGGGGCGGGGCGCGCGGGCGGATCGGTGGCGCTCACCTGCGGGCGTGGGGTGCGGGGATCGAGGAGCGGGCGGTGCCGGATCTGGGGCTGCGCAAGGGAGGGGAGCGAGACGAGGAGACGGCAAATTTTCGGGGGTAAACAAACAAATCGGGTGGTGGTTTGATTCGCCGAGCGCATGAGCGTGTGTTATGATGGGTCGGGCCAGTCACTTGCATTGGAAGACAGGGTTGGGTTTACTTGCGGTGCAGGTGCTTAACCCGAGGCGCCCAGCCACCGACCGGTGAGCTTAAGCCTGACACCGGATGCTATGCAGGCCGATGCCGGCCACAATTGCAATATACTACTACTCTGATTATCACATAAAACATGTGCTAATTAATATATTAATACTTATCTAAACTTATCTTATCATCATAATTACTAATTAATAATATAACATGCTAATAATTTTTAATTTATTTGCTAATAATAAAGATTAGAAAGCACCAAGAAGCTCATTCGCTAGATATTTTAGGACCACGATATCCAACATCTATTTAGAATATTTCTTATCGTGGATATCGAGATTGAGTTTATCTATCGAACCAAACACTATGTCTAGGATATACATGTCACATCCATGGAACCAAACATACCCTAAAAAACTTCTATAAAAGATAAATATCATCTCGTCTTAAATTATAAGTCGCTTTGTTTTTTAGATATATCTATACAAAATGACTTAAAATTTAAAACGTGAGTAGTAGTACATTAGTATTTGTTCTAATCATAAACGTAAGTCCATCTAATTTTGTTAACATTGGATTACGATATTAGTTACTATATAGCAAATTGAGCGTAGCTCGGCTGGTTAGATTCCTTGTGATCTAACTTTGGATGTGCTTATAAGAATAGAGTTTGTGCGTGCGTTCACAGTTATATAGACTGAGAGCTCGAGATTAGCCTAACTAGATTCATTTATATAAAAAATTGTATTTTTTAACACCAAAAAGACATTTGTACAGTATAGAACTTTTTTGGCAACAATAAAACATAGCAGTATAAACTCCTAACTTTTTACTCTATTTGTTAATAATTTATATATTTAATTGGAAGTAGTGACTATTATGTCAGTGGTAGAAGTTTGACTGGTCTATCCCAAAATGAGTGTAATAGGGTTTTGTGTCGGTTAAACTTTTTTAAATTTGTTTAGATTTATAAAAAATATTAGTGACATTTATATCTTCAAATAAGTTTATTATAAAACTATATTCAATAATTAATCTAATGATACTTACTATGCACCGTAAATATCTCTAACATTCTCTTGTATATAATTGGCCAAAGTTGAGAATTTGTGTGGCCGATAGAAAATCCAGTTAATTCCGATTGATTGAATAGTGTTCTGCGAGAGAGAATAAGCTAGAAATAGTTCAAGTGAATAGAGATTATTTGATTTGTAGAAAAGTGAGAATAATACACTTTATGGGACATAGAGAGAGGAGGTGGTGTATAATCAGCCATCATCCTTTTATTCTTGAAGAAATAGCGATCATGTTAACATATGGCCCCGTTTTGGCAGGGCTCTAAATGGCTCCAACTTCTCTAACATATTTATTATTCCTACACTGTTCACAGAAGTCATTTTTATCTCTCATCTCTCTCTCTTCCACAAAGTCAGTGGGAGGAGGAGAAGCCAACTTTTTTAGTTTCACCTACTCCCGCTAGCTCTGTTGAGAATGAGGGAAGAGAGATAAAACCGACTCATGACAGTAATACGTTAGAGAAGTCGAAACTTTTTGGAACCCTGTCAAATGGATCTACAGTAGTGTCGTCGTCAAGTTGCGACAATGTTTCAAAAAGTGTGAAAGAACGGGACAGACGAAAAGCAGCAGATCGAAGGTTGTTGTGGTGTGCTTTCGAGTTTTCAGGTTCCTAGTAACTCCCCGATACCATTACCCATTCGATGCCATTACTCCTCCATGCGTAGTCTCTCCCTTTGATTTGATTGAAAAACACTCGGCACTCGGCTTCTCCATAGACGCAGTTACAGTTACAGCACCGCGAAAAAGTGGCCTAGGACATAGCCAGATCGGAAAGCAACGCCGGGACACGAACACACGGTAACGTGATGGATGCCATTTTCATGCGTGCTAACGTTTACCGCCAGGATTCTAATGGGAACTGCGCCGATGAGATCATGAGGTAACTACAAGCAAGGAATTGCTAAGCAATCAGATGCACGCAGGCCCAAACAGCACGCACATGGAGCTCGATCGATCGCGGCTTAAAAATCGGTTGGTGCTGTCCAGCCAAGACCATCACCCTTTTGCAACCATGATTTGCTAAAGTAACATGAATAATGCGCTGTTTTTGTTTTATATGTCGTCTGTAGACCGTAGTGCAAAATAAGTATTTGGCCTCTTGCAGAAGAAGAATGGCAAATACTCTGCAAAGTTGCCTATGTCTAGCACAGTAGTACTCTTCAAAGCTAAGCAACCAAATTTAGTCGGCAGATACTGAAATTGTTACCCTGCGGCAACTGATCTTCTCAAGAAAAAGAGAGGATCCCATATGTGCTTGCAACACGCCGTCACTTCTTCCACCTTGATAAGGATGCAATTTTTATATGAAATAAAAAAATTAGTAATATTTATCATGGTACCCTTAGATTTGTCGTGAAACATATTTTTCATAATATAAAATTAAAGTCATTAATATTGATACTACTTTCTATAAAATTAGTTAAATTTAAGATAGTTACATTGCAAGAAACCATGTCTATGAGGTTTTGTTTTCTAGATGATCAAATGATCAACAATGCAAGTCGGCCCAAGAGCATCTCCAAGAGTACCTAATATTTTCTTCCTAAAATATATAATTTTACTTCTAAAAAAATATTGGAACGAATAAAAAGGCTATCTCTAATATAAGGCGTGCTCTCTACTAGAGAGATGTATATCAATACAGTAAAGCTAGTATGTTGAGAGAGACTTAAATGCATTTCTTGGTCTTTGAATCAGACATGGTTACGATTTATATATTAAGACAGAGTTAGTATAATAAATGTTATTGCTTTATTATATAAATTTAGTCAAACCTAAAATGTTCTAACTCTCTAAAAAGTTAGAATGACTTGCAATCTAGGATGAAGTATAATATTATCAAAATATAACATGAAATGACTTGCAATTTAGGATGAAGTATAATATTATCAAAATATAACATGTGCCTAGCGCAATTAGACACCAACACCAACACCATTCATATATTTATTTATTTATTTTCAAAACACATTGCATACATTTATACTATCTTGAGTTGTGCTACATAAGAACCAATGCAAGCCAGACCCCCACCCGCAGTTCTATATATCCAAGGTAAAGATATGTATATATTGAATGAAAAAATCGTTCAAGGAACCTTTACAGAGTATAGGCTCATGATATATTATCAGAAGTATCCCAAAGTAAAAAAAAAATCATAATGCAGTCCAACATAACAAGTTTCTTTAAAAAATGCTAGTCCAACATAACAAGTTAACAACACAGACCAGCATGAATCGACAAACTATAACAGAACTGACACATTTATAGACGTCACTATTGCATCAAAAGGTCTGTCATAAAAATTTCTCTTTCTTGTGTGTATTTGTCATTCCAATAGTAAAGTGTTAGACGGTTTGAACATCATCATTTGCCAGAATGGCATTTTGATTTTGACAAATCCTGTTTTCGGTTAATTCTGCTATTCATTTGATTTTTTCCAAAAGGACATATATAGACTTTCCTTAGAGCAACTCCAACAGCTTACCTATTCTTGTTGTGGAGACTATTTTAGAATTTAGTATGACAAAAAGTAGGCTCCAACAGATATGCTAGGCTATCCCTTGATTTTCAGTGGACATATATAGCAAACCACGGGCACTCGCTATCTGACTTTATTAAATAGCAAGGCTGTTGTGGACATCTTTTTTTTAGAATTTTTCTATTTTACAAAATGGCTAAACAGTAGGACTTGGCTACTAATTTTAGACAAGCTGTTGGAGTTGCTCAAAAACCTATGATTGCAAGTTTTGGAGAAACAGGTGCTACACAGTTACACTTTATAGTTTTTAGTTGTGAGGCTGTCCATGAAGTTTAAACAATCCAGCTTGTTTATTACACACACTAAGATCCAACATATGCACAAACATCTACAACTTCAATTAATTTGTCATAGAACATTCGAAAGATGCTCAGCCAGTGCATTTATTTGCCATGATAGATGTCATAATATTTTTCTGTAAACTTGGTCAAAGTTAGAAAAGAAAGTCAATCTTGGGCAAAACTAAAATGAAGCACCATAACATGTGGTTTACCAATCAACAATGTAACTCCATCAATTAAATGACAATTCTAAATAACAGCATTTCGTTTTGAAACAGGTAAAAACACGTCTTTCATTTAAAAAAAACATAAGGGTCTGCCAGACATACCCAGCTGCGGCACCAAAAAGTCGATGCCACAGCAATGAATGAAAAGCAACTTAAGTTGCCAGCCAACAAAGAGCAACATATTTACCAAAGGCTACAAACCAAACCCGCAATGGATCAAACTATCAATACAGAAAAGTAAAACTACCACAACATTTTCAATTATTGCCCCCATTTAATTGGCAACACATCACAAATAATGCCATCAAAGCTACTGGCATCTTCAATTGACATAATCTAACTTTGCAACAATATTAGACAAGTTGGGGCTGTCACCAGTGTAGTGAACAAATCAGTCACCTCTTTTTTTTTTTTGCAAACTGGGAAGAAAATGAACCAATGACATGTGGGGCACATGACTAATAAAGTTTAGCAACACACTGGGAACATGACTCTTAAAGTTTGGCCAGCCACAATAATGGCATGGAACAAAACACACACCAAAGAAATCGTGTCACACCTAAAGTGCCGCAAGGTTTGGGCTGGCAACAAACCAACAGGCCCACGCATGTAAGTATCAAAGTACCAAATTTGCAAGCCAATGCACTACCTATAGAGAAATGAAGTGCTGAGATCAAAATCTTAATATACTGTAATCCTGCACATTAAAACATGCCAATATTTTACAGGACTCTATTTGCTGGAAAATGAAGAAACCACACGTTACACAAAAATAAATAAATTAAGTTACACTTATATTATGGCTATGGAATAAATTGCACACACTCAGAGTAACAATTCTTAAATGTGTTTCCACAATCTATCAAAGCAATCACACTTCAAAACAGAAAGATCTATAGAAGAATGATATCTGACCACCATATTTCAAAGTTTTGATTTTGCAAGAATTTCACTGGATATCATATTTGAATTACCTACGGCGGGGGAGTAGCAAACTAGCAAAGGACACAAGCTTTATTGAACAACAGGCCAACTGTAATATCATTGATCATCTAAGAGAAATGTCGACAGGGATACAGCCAAGCCCATACTCCATTGTTAACACCACATAATAGTTTGTAATCATCCCAAATGGGCTGGAGTACCAGTGATCAACTAACAGAAATGTCAACAAAAGAATACACCCTATTGTTTGCCTAAACAAACTTTAGGCCTGCTTAAAAGGTACTTTAATAGTCAGTAGAGACATTTTGCCTGATAACTGGCTAATTGATGGATGGTCAACTGTTTACCTTTTTTTTGTTTAATAGGAGAACATTCCATACATCCCTATTGAATTGACTTTAACACCACATTGTGTTATGTAAGCATCACTTGAATTGATATGACAATAACCTTCACCATGGTCGACAAATTCAGGACAGATCTTAACCATTTTCCAGTTTAAACTTTAACACGAGCTGATGAGAAGCAACAATAGCACAAACAAGCAACACTACAGTTACTATAAACAGTTAATCATAGCAGATGCAATCATATAAACATAACAAAGGTCACCAACTAATGGAAATGATCACATCCAGACAATCAAGCACCGAACGAAAACACAGAACGGATTTTACACATCTTCGCAATCTTATTACAAACAGCACCTAATGATTCACAGATCCCACCCCCTCCCCTGCCTTTCACAGTTTGCACTCCTGAATCTAAACCAGTGTTTCCCAGATCGAAACCTAGACCAGTGTCAACCTACACAGTACATGCCGATTGGGCGAAAGGCACGCAATTACACACGAACAACCACAGCAAGCACATCAAGCAACAACGACCATGACCGGCAACGACAGCTAGGAGCGTTTCAGTTCAGAGTGGACAGAGAAAGAGGGCGATAGACAGGGCACCAGCATTGCCCGGGGCCTATGCGGCGGCCGCCTTCTTGGGCGACTTGGCGGCGGCCTTCTTGGGCGACTTCTTCTCCTTGCCCTCCTTGGCAGCAGCGGCAGCAGTTTTCTTGGGAAGCAGCACAGGGTTGATGTTGGGCAGAACCCCGCCGTGCGCGATGGTGACGCCGGCCAGCAGCTTCCCGAGCTCCTCGTCGTTGCGGATCGCCAGCAGTACGTGCCGCGGGATGATCCGGTTCTTCTTGTTGTCCCGCGCCGCGTTCCCCGCCAACTCGAGGACCTAAAAATAGGAAGGAGAGGCGACGCGAGACGAATCAGGTCTTCCGCGTCTTCCGCGACGGGTGAGGAATGGGTGAGGTCCGACTAACCTCGGCGGCGAGGTACTCGAGGACGGCGGCGAGGTAGACGGGGGCGCCGGTGCCGATACGCTGGGCGTAGCGACCCTGCTTGAGGTAGCGGCCAATACGGCCGACAGGGAACTGGAGGCCGGCCTTCACGGAGCGAGAGACCGGCTTCTTCTTGGGGCCGCCGCCGCCGCCGCGACGCCCCGCCGCGGCCTTCTTCGGCGCCTTTGCTCCGGCATCCATCTCCGATCAAGCCCCCGTGCTCTCTCCTTCCCGACCTCTCTTTCTCTCTCCTCTCCTCCCTCGTCACCCTCTTCGCGTTCGATTTCTCCGGAGTTTTTCCTTCAGCCGTGTGCTTGTGTGCGTTTGTGTTTTCGGTGTGTGGAGGGCGGTGCTGCGATCTGGAGCGTTGCGTGGCATTGGTTTCGGTTGATGTGAGCCGTTGGATGGGACTCAGCGATCCGCGTGAGAGGGTAAGGACCAATGAGAGAAGAGATTGGAGGGGGCGACGGATCATGGTCCATGGCCTCGTGAGGGTGTGTATTTTGGTGGCACCTTTCCTGCTAGAAAACTAGCGTACTGCTTAGTCCTCCCATTCTCCTTGTAAAAAAAACTGAAAACCTAGTTTTCGAGCACGACACGTGTTGGAGCTGCGGCACGCACATTCCAACGATCGCGGGAAAGAAGGAGGTCATTCGATTCACATTCTCGCATGCACCTGTCGTCTTATTCCCTAGCTATAGCGTAGCGCCTAGGGTTCAAGCATCTAACCCTGGCTACCCTAGAAGAGAGGAGTTTGGGGGAGGTAGGACGACTAGGAGGTGAGGATGGAAGTCGGGCAGTTAGGGTCCTAGCCACGGTGGAGGTAGTTGGGTGAGGTCGGGGCGCGGACGACATGGCCTGAGGTCACGATGGCGTGAGGGGGGAGGGGAAGAAGGAGCTCGCTACAGGCAGTAGGGTCTTGTCAGAGCTCCACGGTCATGGAGCTCCAATGAGGCCTTATCGCCTAGTGGACAACGTCGTCGGATGTAGACGCTGAAGGCGGGCGAGACGTGGTGGGAGGCGAGTTTGGGGATGACTCAGGAGAAAGACAATGTTGACAGAGAAAAATGCAAAAGTGTCATCTCCTACACACGCTGCCCCTAGTAATATCCATAAAAACTCTCTTTATATACAAAATATCGCTTTTTGGTAAATGAGTAAGTTGTTTCTTTTTTCTAATGCATGGAATTTCTTACTTATTGGTTCAATTGAAAATATTCCGAATGAATCACATTTAGCATAAGATAGTGAGAAAAGAGTTGTGTTGGAAGGTGATGAATTACACATCAAGTGTTTGTAGAAGAGAAAGTTGAACAAGAATGAGGTTCCAATTCCTAAACATATTTACGATCAAACAACACATAATTCCAATGACATTAATATAGTTTATAATATAATAGGTGGCTCATCATCTATTGTAGAGACACACACGTTGGAGGAAATAAGACAACTCCAAAAGCATTCTAGAACACAATACATAGTTATTGCGTTACTCAAAACAATCAAAAGCATGATAAAAATCAAGAACCAACCATGATAATAATGTATATTTTAATTTGTAACTCTCTATGAAAAGTGTTACTCAAACTTTTTTATCCTTTCTAGAAATTTTATGCAACGAGTAATCATGACAAAATTTTGAATAAAAAAGTGCATTCTAAAAAAATGTATTTACTATATTTTCCATAAAAAAAAATACCCATATGTGGCGACGAGCCCTCTTCGTTGAGGTCAAGGATCCTTTAGGCGAATATTGTCGAATTCAGATTAATCCATATATGTTAAGGTAGATTCAGTTCAAGTTCTGCTGTAAACAATCCATATGAGGAGGCGTAGGAGTATTAGGTGGCCCGCCGCTAGATTGATATGAAGCGTCAGATTTAAAAGTACTCGATTTATCTAAGGATTTTATATTAAAGGTGGGTAAGAATTTTAGGTAAAAAGTTATTCTCAGTTCCTTCGCTATGAAGTGTTAGGTAATCCGTTACCTAAGTGTTTATATTAGAGGTGGGTACAATTTTAGGTAAAAATTTATTCTCAATTTTTTCCACTCTTTTATTTATAGTATATATAGATATATAGATTTAGGCTCTTGTCTTTAATATTATATGAACATTTTTATAGAGTCCAATGTGTCAGCACCAAACAAGAATAACGGAAACCTTAAACAGAGGATGAAATTGATAAAATCACTTGCATTTGTGGCCTGACCATTGATCAATAGCGTTTTGTGGCGTGATCACCGAACCCAGGGCCGTATCCCGGCCCGTCACTAGCAGCAAATGCAGCTTCGCGACGACACCCAACATCCCTCTCTCAGAAGAGAGGAACACGAATTTGATAGCAGGTTCCTGGTGGGCTCCAAACGGGCACCACGGCAGCAGCAGTCCAGCACCGCGGCCCGCTTGCACGCAGCGCGCGCTCCATCTCCATAGCCAGGCGCCCAGGCAACCGTGCACGCTCGCCACCCCGGCCAGCAGTGCGCGCTGCCGGCCGGTGCCGGCGCCCATGTGCGAGTCCGGGACCAGGCAACGTGGGGCGGTTCCTCCGGCATGTGCCCGCTCAATCTTTTTTACACGGGTGCCCCCGCCCCCGCCCCGCGCGGGCACGGCTGCAACTGCAGCTCGGCAAGTGTCCCTGCTCGCGTCGCCCGTCCCGGTGCCCTGGCTTCTGCCTCCGCGTGCCGGCGGTCGTCCACGGCGACGTCGTCGCTGCGATGGCCGCCATGATTGCCGTCGGGTTGGGTCTGCACTGCACGTGGCCATGTGTGCTGGTCGCGCTTAAACAACAAGCTCGTGGCTCGGCGCGGCTGGACGGACCCGGTGGCTCTAGCATGTGGTGTGCGGTGCTCCCACGCGCCGCGAGCGCCAGGACACTTTTTTTTTTTCTGTTTGTTTGCTCGACGAGCTCGCACCAGCCTCGCCAGCGGCGAACGCGTACGCGTGTAGCAGCCTGGCTCGATGTCCCGGGTCTGTGTGTGTCCCGTCCCGTGGATCATGCAATGCAAAAGGCGTACAAAACAGTACGCACCACACGTGATTGGATCCATTCAGATCAGATTTTATATGCTGACAGAAACGTGCTCTTAACTCTGCTGGTCAACTTGAACTCTCCATCTCCGACCAAGCGGTACCTGTGGTTCATGTCTTTTGTAATCAGGTTCACAAATGCATACTACCTCCGTGAGAAGAACACTCCTAGTCCCAGACTCCCAAGACCACACCGAACATCGTGTTCACTTGGTTTATCAGTCGACTCGGTTTATCCGCCACTAAAATAATCACTTAAACACTGCATGAAAGGAATAATCCTCAGAGAGTTTGGGATGCAAAGACGGCCTTGGGAGATGTTCAGTTCACGGTGAGAAACGGCGAATAAAATGGACGGTAGCTGCGTCGCGTGCTTCTTTATCAGAGTTTCCCCCCCCATCTTTTAGTATTCGCGAGGAACCAGACGGAAGGCTCCAAAGGTCAAAGGATAAGGATGGATAGATCGTGATAGATCGCGGCCTCCAACCGCATGCGTGTACCGTCGCAGAGATCCAAATCGTTGGTATTAAATGTTCTCGCAGCGCGGAGTCCGGTGGGCCGGGACAGGCTTCGTCTCCCCTGTCCTCCAACATCAACATGCATGTCAGTTCATCGCACAAGATGCAAGCATTTGTTCGATTCCTCCTGCCGCAATATCCCCTCGCTCTCCTGAATTTTTTTTCTTCTCTAAATCCTTAATCTTTTCAAGTTATCTGATGTTGGCAAAAGCACCCGCTAGGTCTTGCGAATTTTATAGTACTTTATTTAAGTATACTCCTTCTATTCTGAATAAATCAATTTTTAAAATTTATAAGATCACTTTTAAAAAATATATATTTGGATTTATAAAAAAGTTCAAAATTTGTAAAATTAAATCAATATCACGTTCTTTTCTGTAAATTTAATCAAACAAAAAAATAACGACCCTAGAAAATAATTTATTTATAGATGGAAGGAATAATTATGCACACATTACTAGCTGGTGCAGAGATTGAGAATTGTATTTGCTTTCCAAATGCATTCATTTATCGGAATTAATACACACCGCTCGCCCTATATAAAGCCGTGACGCCCCCAGCTCTTTCTCAAAACCAAACTCACACGCCGCACCACCAACCTCCTCTGCTTCCCACCGTACCGTACCTGCCTGCCACGCCGCCACGCAGCCTCCGATCCGATGTCGTCGCAGCGCCCGGGCCGCCACCAGCGCCGCGCGTCGCAGAGCGTGTTCGTGCTCCCGGAGAACTTGGCCTCCCTCGACGTCGACGCGGCGGGGGGCGAGGCGGGCGCCAAGGCCGGCGGGCCGGACGGCGCCGCCGCCGAGCAGCAGGCGAGGCCGCCCGTGGGGCGTCACCGCCGGGCTATGTCCGTGGCCGTGGCCTCCAGGGACCTCGAGCTGATCAAGGAGGACCTTGGCAGCTACAAGCTCGGCGCTTGAGGGGGCTGGCACGTTGCGTCACGTGTATATAGCATGTGGGTTAACCGTACCCAAAGCTGCCTGGCTTTGATCCACGCTTGACAGTGGCTTAATTACAAGGTCTCTCCGTTGCTCGTTTTGTTTTGCTCAGCACACGCATGTAATACTACTGCTAGTAGCGAATACCATGTAACCTCTTCATTACGAAGAGGAAGTATTTGGAGCTCCCTGAGCGTGACCTGCCTCTGCTTGGCATCACCGGACCTGTGAGCTGGGGCCCACCGCACTTCGAGCCCCACAGGAGCCGCATTCTCCTTGTCCGCCATCGTCTTGAGCCGAGTTGAGGTGAGGGTTTGGCCTGAGAGATGGTTCCGGGAGAGCTTGGCCGACAAGCTTAAGCAACAAGCTCAAAGTTGTGAAGAACGGGGAAGAAGACGATAATTATTATAGGCCCAAGGTTATTGGGGAGATGCAATTCCCCTTTTTATTTGATAGGAGATGGGAGGGTTTTTTGTGACCACCAAAAAAAAGAGAGGTATTGGGAAGCTGCTAGGACAATGAAATTGTCTCATCTTTCCAATATGATAGGTTTATAGAGATAAGGGAGGGATGGTATTGTGGAACTACCGAAGATGTTCTAATGCCCTTCATTAGCTTCTCGTATAGGAGAGAACCAAAAAGAGAGAAGGAGCTATCACTGGGATTAGTGAGAGTCGCCAGCACATGTCTCTGTGCCAAGTGAGCCCCACCACATGACTTGGCTCTCTCTTCCTCTTTTATCTCATTCCTATTCATGTTCCCTTCTTTACCTCCACTATATTCATCGACCCGACGATGCCTTATGCTTATAGATGAACATTTGGGATGCGCTGCAAGGCCCAATAGGGCATGTCGTGCCGCCAGCCGTGCCAAGGGTGGGTTTGAAAGTGCAATCAAGCCTTTAGTGGGTTTTGGTGACATGACAACGTAATTAGAGAACTAATGAGACTTTACAAGTATGACAAACAGGTAAATATTAAGGAGGTTGATGAACAGGTTGACGGACCACTCCAATTACAAAAGTGCATGACAACAAGCTCAATGGATATTTAATTCATTTTATATTTCAAAATTGAATCAGGTATGTCGTACTATTAAGAGGGATTCAACACGCATGCCAACAAATGAACCAAATGCAATATCTATCCAAACACATCACACCTCTACATACATAGTAGGCAAATCAGCCAGCTATTCCAAGATCCAACCTTTGCTGTTTCTGCCAGGCCGGCACTCCTGCGACTGATTCTGCCCGTTAGACAGTGGAGGGGTATTTCTTACCCCTCACTCCTCCCCAACGGCTAGTTCTGCGACTCTCACATTCAGACTTTGTGAAACAGAAAAGAGAAGCTCTCTTCTTACTCTCCCTTCTCTCTTGGTGCTCAACCACTCTCCTCCATTGATTTCCAATCAACCTTTGAGAGATTGAGCCTCCAAGCTTGAGAAAAAGCTTCTCCCTCGGATCTTCAACTTCTACAAGCATTTGGTTTGCATGGTGGCCGGCGGTTTGAGTTTGTTACTCTTGGAGCTTTGCTCCTAGCCGGCTAGGCGTCGCCCTTGAGCTTACCTCCTTCGTGTGGCAGCCTAGGGAGGTTTGTAACACCCATTTGCTAATACATTTCCCCTCATCTCAAGAGTTCATTCTCTTGACTTGAGACCGAGGAAAGAGCAAGCCTTTGTGGCGAGCTTGAGCCTTGTGTGGCGCACCTCAACAACGTGGACGTAGGCAAGCCTTGGTGGCGAGCTGAACCACGGGTCAAATCTTGTGTCACCGTGTGCTTGTTATTTTACTTTGATATATATTGCTTGCAAGGTGATTTCTAGGGTTTGAACCCGATCTACTCCGTGGGTGTGTTGCTACCACTTTCAGGTGGTGCTAGAGGTTCCCAACACCTCTAGGAAGGTTTCTATTCAAGCACAATTTCCATTCGAGTTATACATTTTTAATTGTGCTAAGCTCTGTCCAGGTGACCAGCACTGCTGCCCCAGAGAGCAGCAGTGCCGGGCACCCCAACAGTGCCGGACCCAAGGCCGGCAGTGCCGGGCTTGTGCTAACAGAAAAGTGTCAAGTTGTTTTAAACAGGCCTATTCACCCCCTTTAGGCTAATCAGGTCCTTACAAGTGGTATCGGAGCAAGGTTATCTCATTAAGCACTTAACCGTGTGAGATAATAGCCGAAGAGGGAAGTGTCAAGCAAGTCAATCCCAAGGATGTGGACTTGCACTCCATGGACAACAGTGATGATAGTGTGGACACGGACAAGTACTTGACCACCGCTGGCATGTCCGCAGGAGAGAAAGCAAGAAGAAAAGAAGAAAGAAGATTGAGAAGAGAAGGAAAGAAAAAGCAAAAAGAGTAAGATGCAATCAATGAAGCCAAAAGCTTGAAGCTTGCCGAGAAGCTTCATAGAAGAGAAGTAAGAAAGCTCAAGAAGGAGCTCAAGGCCAAGGAGGAGGAGCTAAAGAAGAGCAAAGAACAAGCCTCTCAAGTGGAGGTTGAATCAAGTAGCTCCAATGGTGATGTTGATGCATCATACCAAGCCTCCAAGATCATGAAGAAGGATGAGAAGAAGAAGAAGGATGAGGGCAGCAAGAAATACTCCGCCGTATCCTTCAACTATTCATCTATTTCTAACCATGAGCATAAACCTCTCTTTCATGTTCCCGCGGGAAAGTTGCCTCATTTCGATAGGACCAACTTTGCCAAGTGGAAACACTTGATGAAGGCTTATCTTGTTGGTCTTCACCCCGGTGCTTAGGAGATTGTCCATAGAGGATGTGAGCCTTCGGTGGATCCTGCAAGCCCCACCACCACTGAGCTTTGCTGCATACAACTAAATGCATAAGCAACTAGTGTGTTGCTAAGTGCATTGGATGGTGATGAGTACAACAAGGTGATGGGATTGGAGGTTGCCAAGGAAATTTGGGATACTTTGCACCTTGCACATGAGGGTGTAAGTAAAGTGAGGCAGTTCAAGATTGATCTTTACTTGGCCAAGCTCATCCGGTTTGTGATCAATGAAGGTGATGGGCCACAAGAGATGTTTGATAGGTTGATGGTGATAGTTGGCAAGATTAGAGGACTTGGTGGTGAAGAAGTCAATGACCACAAGGTTGTTAAGATCATGCGTGAAGCTTATTCTCCAAGAAATGAGACCATGGTGACATTGATTAGAGACAAGAAGAAGTTTGAGTACTTCACACCAAGTGATATGCTTGGAAGAATAATCACATTTGATTTGCAAAGAGAAGAAGCACTTGAGAGGAAGAAGCTTAGAGAGATGCAAGCAAGATTGGAAGGGATGAAGATCAAGGAGGTAGCTCTCAAGGCAAGCAAGAGCACAAGAAGATCAGCCCCTAGCTGTCCTAAAAACAACAAGCAAGCATGCTCAAGAAACCAAAGCCATCAAACATCAACCCGAAGCTCCAACATCAAGTGATGGTGAAAGTGAAGATGAGCAAGCCGAGAACATAGATGATATGGACTTATTCATGAGAAGATTCAACAAGGGTCTAAAGAAGAATGAGTACAAGCTCACAAGAAGAAAGTTTACAAACAAAAAATCAAGAACTTGCTACAATTGTGGTAGCACCGAACATTTCATTGCCGATTGCCCAAATGAAAAGAAAGATAACAAGTTTGGCAAAGGTAAGAGAGAAGACAAGGGTGACCACAAGATGAGCAAGAGATATGTGGGTGAAGCACACATTGGGCATGAGTGGGACTCAACGGAAGAGACTTCAAGTGAAGATGAAGAAATGGCTACCATTGCTATTCACAAGCCATCCACTTCACCAAGACTCTTCAACAACATGTCCGATGATGATGAATGTTCCCCTCACATTTGTCTAATGGCAAAGGGTGAGAAGGTAAAACCAAAACCGAAACCCATAACTCCTTCCCCCAATGACATCTCTAGTAGTGATTCTAGTGATTACTCTAGTGATGATGAATCTAGTGATGAAGAAATCAATGCTATAACCAAAAACATAGATAATAAGACCAAGATATTCATTGCTAATCTAATGGATGAATTAGAGGCAACTAAGGCTGAGTTAGAATCTAGAGAAAAGACTCTTATCAAACAAGAGGATCTCTATATTGCTAGCAAGGAAGCTCTTGCATTAGAAAGGAGTGAGGTGAGCTCTTTGACTGAGGCTTTGGCCAAAGAACAAGAAGCTCATGCTCTCACTAAGGAGTGTGGTGACCTCAAGCAAAAGCATTGTGGCTTGGTTGAAAAGCATCAAGAGCTTGAGGCACAATACAACCTTCTTTGGGAGGGCAACTCACATCTTCCTAAAGCAAATGATGCCTCTTCTCCATCCACTAGCCAAGGTTGTGGAAAATGCTATAATATTGATTTGAATGATTATTCCACTAACCTTGCCAACATGGAGCCCATGAATAAAGAGATAGCAAGGCTCAACAATGTCATCTCAGTTTCTAGAAAGAATGACAATGACAAAGTTGAGCCAAAGAAAATCCAATACAAGAATGGAAGGCATCCATCAATCAAGGATGGGCTTGGACACACTCAAGGAGGTAAAACAAATGGAAGAAAAATAGTGAAAGGCATTGAGTGTGTCCGGTTTGAGAAGAAGGGAAGCATTGGTGCAGATAAGCCTGCACAGACTGCTGCTCTGCCGGACCTCAGGCCGGTAGTGCCGCGCCCCACTAAAGGGAAGGCTACCAGTGCTTCACCTAATCAAGCTCAAGTCCATGTCAAGAGGGTGCCCAAGCAAAAGCAAGTTTCTCAGAAACCCAAGGACTCAATCTGGGTGGCAAAGAACAAGTATGCATACCAACCAAAGGCAAGGTCACCCCAAGGAAGTTTGTCCTCTTGCTACATGTTGAAATGCAATGACCGTGGTAAAGTCATCGCAGAATTTGTGGGTGATGAGAAACATGATAAGAGAAGCATGAACATTTAGGTACCAAAAATTGTTGTGACTAACATGCAAGGCCCCAAGATTGATTGGGGATCTAAATCTAGGAACTAAATTATTTTGTAGGCATACTCCTCCGATGGATCAAGTTGGGTGCTTGATAGTGGATGTACAAATCATATGACCAGAGAGAATAGTATGTTCTCATCATATTCCCCAACTTCAAATGCAAGTGAGAATATCATCTTCGGTGATAACTCCAAAGGCGAAGTGATTGGTCTTGGTAAAGTTGCTATTACTCTTGAATATTCTATCTCAAATGTTTTGCATGTGAATTCGTTGAGTTACAATTTGTTGTCCGTTTCTCAATTATGTGAGATGAGCTACAATTGTCTCTTTACGGATAAGGGTGTGGAAGTCTTTAAGAGGGAGGATTCCTCTATTGTCTTTACGGGTCGTTTGAAGGGCAAGCTTTACCTAGTTGATTTCAACAAAAGTAAGGCTAAGCTTGAGACTTGTTTAGTGGCAAAATCTAGCATGGATTGGTTATGGCATCACCGACTAGCTCATGTTGGGATGAGGAACTTGGCCAAACTCCTAAAAGATGAACACATTCTCGGACTAACAAATGTTCATTTTGAGAAGGATAGAATTTGTAGTGCTTGCCAAGCCAGAAAGCAAGTAGGTGCACCTCACCCATCAAAGAGCATTGTCTCCACCAAGCAACCATTGGAGCTAATTCACATGGATCTCTTTGGACCGGTGGCCTACATAAGCATTGGCGGTAACAAACATGGTTTAGTTATTGTTGATGACTTTACTCATTTCACTTAGGTGTTTTTCATGTATGATAAGGCACAAGTGCAAGATAAGGTAAAAACCTTCATTAGAAGAGCACAAAGAGAATTCGGTTTCCAAATCAAGAACGTTCGTAGTGATAATAGAACCGAATTCAAGAACACTCAAGTGGAGGAGTTCCTTGATGATGAGGGCATCAAGCATGAGTTTTCAGTTCCATACACCCCTCAACAAAATGGTGTAGTAGAGAGAAAGAACCGAACACTCATTGATATGGTAAGGACAATGCTAGATGAGTACAAGACTTCGAATATCTTTTGGGCTGAAGCCGTCAACACCGCTTGTCATGCCATCAACCGGATCTATCTACACAAGATCTTGAAGAAGACTTCATATGAGCTTTTAACCGGTAACAAACCAAAGGTGTCATACTTTAGAGTTTTTGGGTGCAAGTGTTTCATACTTAACAAGAAACCAAAAACCTCTAAGTTTGCACCTAAAGTTGATGGAGGTTTTCTTCTTGGTTATGGATCAAATGAGCATGCCTATCGTTGTTGACACAAAAAGCGTCAGGATCTGCGAACACCTCGGGCTATTACCCGAATTCGATATCCAAAGGTGTGCCAGTCGATTTGACCAGTTAATCGACAAGGACGATAACTAGAACAAGATTTGAACAAGACAACGGCGATACGCCTAGATGTCAAGATTCAGACTTGATCAGGATAACTAGAGCAGAGCTGAACGAGACAACAGCGATGCGCCCGGATGTCAAAACTCAGGTTACTCCACGCGGAACTTGCAAGGGTTTGACGGAGATCAAGGAGATGCAGCCCGTCGAAGCTTGAAGAACTCGTAGATAAACTAAGGCTAATGCAATAAAAGGGTAAATTGCAGTAAAGGTAAATAAGAGTAATTGATTTGTTTGATGTATGATTGATATCTTATCTCACGACCTCTAGGTACATATTTATACTCCAGCAATAGGAGTTGTAAACAGACACGACTCATACCTTTCCAAAACAAACTCCTACTTTAAAGGAAATAACTGACTCGCGCAGGAGTCGGACCCAAATAACAATATTATTTTCCTAAATAGACACCTCTATTTTAAAGGAAACAAACGACTCGCGCAAGAGTCGGACTCAAACTTCTATAGCAATACTGGTATAAAATCACCAGTTTCCTTATGTCTTCTCTTCGATGAAACTTTCCATCGGCAGACTCTTCAATCCGCAACTTCCTTCTATTGCCATCGACAATTCCTTGCTGACGTCAACCGTCACGCTACCCTGTGCTCATCGGCATCGTCACTCTATGCCCATCGGCATCGGCAATACTTTCCAATCGGCAACCTTGCACTTCTGGTAACTTGTCTTCACCAATTAATCCTTATCGGCAAAACCCTTATCGACAACCATTACTGTTTGTTCATCTTCTATCGGCAACAAACTTATTCATTTGCAGAATTCATTCTCATCGGTAACGTTAACCGATAACCTGCCGATGCCAATAGAAAACAGCTACTGATCAATGCAAGTCAGCTCATTTGACACACGCCGAAAAACGGTGTCAACACATGCCCCCCAATTTCGGAGTGTAGAATATTTTACGCAACCTTTCCCTCCAAGATACTTGCACGACCTCCTCGATCACCGCGCGTAAAAATCGCAATTTATTAACAAAATTCCGCGACTGCAGTGCGAACAGTTGCAAGCCCAATCATATCTCCTGGATTGCCGCGCATACCTATTGCATACCTCTCTACATTCCTGCTCAGTGTGAAGAAAATTCCAAAATACCCCTGACCAGGCTTATAAAAGTTACCACCATCCAATCTGTTTTTACCCTGAGCCTACTTTTACTTTCACCTGCCCTCGTCTTCAACCTCAGCGACGACCCCGACGGCGACTCCGAAGAACAACTCCGTGAACTCAAGCAACAGTAATTTCCTCAAGCAGAGAACAAATCGCAAGGATTCCCCCAGCTCTAATGGCGATCCACTTCGACATCCCCAAGGTAAATCTGTCCCCTTCTCACTCCATCTTCTGCAAGTTCCTTTTCCATATCAATTTTGTAATCTTCTTTTCCCCTTTCTTTCTTTGATTTTTTCCGAAACCTAGGAACTGTACAACAAAGTAGTAATCCCAATCGAGCAATCCAATTTCAACTGCCTAGGCCCAATGGGAAATCCTGACCCATCAATCTAATTAATGCGGAGACCAACCGCATCCCCTTCAGATCCGAGTGCTTTAGCCTAGGGTTATGGAAGGATGCTTTTCGTTCATGGCCTAAACCAACCAAGGGATGGAAGAACTGGTACCTCAGGGTAATCAGAACACAGCAAGTTTATTGGTCAGAGCGTAATCTAGATCAGTGCATCAGGCTCTCCATTACCGATATGGAGAAGAATGAGAACATGATGATGGCAGCTTCTTATTTCTGGTCCGATACAATGAATGCCTTTTTATTCAGACACGGACCAGCCACTCCCACCCTTGCCAATGTGCATATGCTTACCGCCTCGACGTCTCCTCTGCCAATACCCCCGCCCTATTCAATAGGAAGGCTGAGTATAAAGTGAACACGCGCAATATCAGCGGCTGGACTGGTTACATCCAGGAATATCAAAAGACTGGATCGGTAGGTCAAAGAGAGCATGCCATCTTTTTGAACATGTGGCTAGAAAAATTTATCTTCTGCGGCAGAACAGTTGGACCTACCACCATGTATCTCCCCACAGCAGAACTTCTTGCCGATGGAACAAGACTCCCTCTCGGCCGATACCTTCTTGGATCGGTATATCATCTCCTACACCAAGTGTCCAAGAAGTTATTGTTAGACGAGTCCATCGGCAACCTTGGAGGTCCTTGGTGGTTTGTAAATATGTGGTTAAACGCACACATGTACAAGGTCCTTCAATTTGACTTGTTCAATCAACAATTCCCAAGGGATATATCAGAAGACTATGTATATGAGGATGATGAATCGGCAATTCGTCCCCCATTCAATTTTGGGGAAGCTATCATAGTGCTACCAAGAACCAATGCCAATGTCAATCAATTTGGTAGGTTTTTCCAAAAGTTTTACAATGGAATCCCCGCCGCAGAACGGCTTTGGTGGCCTTATGTTGATGAGAACAACCAATTCCCATTGTTATTCAACCTTATCGATTGGAACGTGCCACAAAATGAAACAATCATGAAGGCCAGTATTGTTCCCTGAGCTATTCCAGTCAACATTTTTGGAACTGGGAAGAATGCTCCTCCATCTTATGAGTTTTATTACCCATCGGCAGCGGCAAGGCAGCTGGCATTCGGCCAATTACCGATCAAACTCAGCTTCGCCAATGTGATAAAGCCAAGAGAAATTATCTCCAGTGCCATGGATTGGAACATGATTGTCAACCTTTCTCCCCATGCCGATACATCAAATATCGATCTGTCCTCCTGGGCACCAACATCTTTTATGACAGAGTTATACAAATCTTGGTGGCAAGAATGGAGAGGCCAACTATTCGTCAAGTCATCACACTACTATCGGCACTTGATCGACACCGATCACGTCCTTCCCGATGATGCAGTAAGTTTCTTCATCCCAATGCATCTCTTTCTATTCACTTCTACCATCGGCATCTGACTCTCTTTTATTTAACAGGTCGACGATCCAATCCCCTGAATGAGCAAGAGTGGCAAGCCCTTCCATCTTCGAATGATGAGCCCTGTATCAATCATCGGCAATAAAGCTCCTACACTGGCCGCCTTCATTCCTTAGAGGGTACCTAAGGTCACCTTAAAACCCAAGCCGACGCTCACAAAGACTATTGCTACTCCATCGGCTGCTGCTGCTATCTTGGCACGGGCTTTTGCAGTAAGTTTTATTTTTTACTCATACCGATCACAAACTACCCATCGGCAATATTTTCTTTATGTAACTTGCACCAAACATTTTTCAGGCAGCGAGATCATCGTCAGCTGCTCTAGATGTACAAACTTCTCCAACTCCTGCTGCCGATGCCCCCCAAGCTTCGCAACCAAAACGGGCCGGTTCACCAACTGCTGCTCCGAGGAAGAAGAGACGTCTGAGGCTAGACACTCCATCTACACCACCAAATCTAGTTGCATCACCAACCGCCGACGCACCAACGGCAGAACCATCGTCGGCGTCCATTCCTAAGCAGCCGATGGACAAAACTCCTGGCCAGAGAACACCACTACAGGAACCAGCTGCAACAACATCGGCATCAGTACTAGCACCTAATGAAATTCCTGACCAGAGAACGGCAACATCGCCACAGGAACCAGCCACCACAGCAGAGCCAGCACCAACAACAGCACCATCAGCGCCAATCACTCCTCCCGCGGAGGCAAGTTCATCGGCAACTGCTGCCGATCTTCAAGATTATGCTATGCCAACTGACTTCCCAAGTCCCAGGCAAGAAATCCGCTTCAAAATGGTAAGCCGATTGTCAAAACCCATAACATAAACTTATGATCGGCAAACCCTAATCTTCTTCTTTTCAGGCCCAAGACTCTCCCGATAGCTTGTTCTCCTTCGGCATCAACCTCCCTAACGAAGACGAAGATAAAGAAGGTTCTGCTCCAACGAACAGCTTATTCTCCTTCGCCGTCAACCTTCCCGATGAAGACGAAGACGAAGACGAAGAAAGCTCTGCTCCAGCTTTATCGGCAGATGTCAAACTCAAGCTTGAGACATTGCTATCTTTATTGCAACAAGACACATCCCATCTCATCCAAGACTCTACTGCAGCAAAGATAGCTTTCAAAGACATCTAAGGCCACCTATCTGCCGATACAGAGAAAACGCTCTTCCAGGCAGCGTTTCTCGAGAGCAGGCAACTCCAGTATCAAAGACTTTCTCGTCGCATAGCCGATAGAACCGCTCATTCAAAGATTGAAGAAGAAATGCTTAAGTTCAAACAAATTGCCGATGAGAAGCACATGGACATCGGCCAAGTAGAAGCTTCCGGCGCCAATCTTGAGCAAGAGATCATTCACTTATCGGCAAGGAGGGAAGAGTTGCTAACTGAACTGAAAAGGGTTGAAAAAGCCCTAAACACAACCAGCCAAAAGAAAGCTCAACTACCCAACGCCATTAAGGCTCTGCGACAAGAAAGAGACAGAAACGCCCAACAAGCTATCCTGCTAAAGAAGAAAATCAAGCCAGTTGGAGGGTCTGCCGATGATGATGCCAGGGAGATGGAAGAAATAGAACAAATTCGCCTGCGTGAGATATCAACCATTCAATCTTTGTTGTAATTCATCATATCAGCAAATGTAACAGTGATACTTGATTTTGCTTTGTAATATAACGCTAGTACGTTTTTTACCGATGTCACATAACTTATTCTCATCGGCATTCGAACGGGTACTCTATGCATCTACCCAAATACTAGGGTAATATTTCTTCAAGTATTTACCGTTAATTGCTCTGGAAAATGCAACTCCTTCGAGAGTTTCCAAAATATAGGCATTGCCAGGAACAAACTGATTTATCCGAAACGGACCCTCCCAATTAGGGGACCATTTTCCAAACTTAGAACTCTTAGTCCCAATCGGTAAAATCAATTTCCATACAAGATCACCATCGGCAAATTCCTTCAACTTTACTTTCTTGTCATACCATCTGGCAACCCTTCTCTTGTTCTCCTCAATGCTGATCAAAGCCCTCAACCAATGACTTACTAAGTCTTCTAACTCATCCTTCATAAGAGTATCATACTCATCGGCTGTTAATTGATCTTGAGAAGACAATCGCCTAGAACCAGTTTTAACTTCCCAAGGCAGGACAACATCGTGTCCATAGACTAACTGATATGGCGAAACTTTGGTTGCACCATGACATGCCATCCGATATGACCATAGGGCCTCATTTAACACTATATGCCACCTCCTAGGGTTCTCTTCAATTTTACGTTTGATAAGCTTAATAACTCCTTTATTAGTTGCTTCAGCCTGACCGTTAGCTTGAGCATAATAAGGAGAAGAATTCAATACCTTGAACCCCATACTAGCAGCAAACTCATCAAACTCTCCCGATGTGAACATAGTTCCTTGATCGGTAGTAATAGTCTGAGGGATACCAAATCGGTAAACAATATGTTCTTTTACAAAATCTACCATGTTTGCCGATGTCACCTTCTTCAAAGGAATCGCCTCAACCCATTTTGTAAAGTAATCGGTAGCAACCAGTATAAAATTGTGTCCCTTGCTTGATGGCGGATAAATCTGGCCGATGAGATCAATAGCCCATCCTCTAAACGACCAAGGCTTGATTATAGGATTCATTGCCGATGCAGGTGCCCTCTGGACATTACCAAACTTCTGACAATCCTGGCACCCTTTAAAATAGTTGAAGCAATCTTCAAGAATTGTCGGCCAATAATATCCATTCCGCCTTATCATCCATTTCATCTTGAATGCCGATTGATGTGCTCCACACACACCTTCATGGATCTCGCCCATCAACTCCTTTGATTCCTCTCTACCAAGGCATCTGAGCAAAACTCCATCAATCATCCGATAATACAATTCATTGTCGAGGAGCACATACTTAGTAGCCTAGAACCTTAGACGCCTTTCAACCTTCTTAGACGGATCTCTTAAGTAATCGACGATTTCCTTTTTCCAGTCATCGGCAACCATTACCGATGTCATGACTTCTTGAATCGGCTGATATCCTGAAGCATTCTGTGCTAACCGATTGGCCTCTTCATTATGCAATCTAGGAATATGTTCAAGGCGATACTCTTTGAATTCTTTCAATAACTGTAAACATCTCTCATGGTGTGCAATCAACATTTCACTTCGGCATTCATAAACCCCAATCAATTGATTGATCACCAACATAGAATCGCCAAAGATTTCAACGGCATCGACATGCACTTCCCTGAGTAATTCCAATCCTTTTATTAATGCTTGGTACTCAGCCTGATTGTTTGTCGATGTAGCAATAATCGGCAATGAAATCTCATATCTCCGTCCCCGGGGTGAAATTAAGAGAACACCGATGCCTGCCCCTTCTTTGCACGTAGATCCATCAAAGAACAAAGTCCAAGGAGCTATCTCTACAGAGCTTACCATATTGCAATGCTGAGTAACAAAATTAGCCATCACCTGACCCTTAACTGCCTTAGCCGATTCATACTTCAAATCAAACTCTGAAAGTGCTAGAATCCATTTGCCGATTCTCCCACTTAATATCGGCATTGACAACATGTACTTAACCACATCATCTTTGTAGATAACAGTGCATTCAACCGATAATAAATAATGCCTTAATTTTACGCAAGAGAAATATAAGCATAAACATAATTTCTCTATGGTCGAATACCTTGTCTCAGCATCTACCAGCCTTCTGCTCAAATAATATATCACACGTTCTTTCCCTTCAAATTCTTGAATTAAGGCTGATCCGATAACACCGTCATCGGTAGACAAATACAACCTGAAAGACTTCCCGTGCTGAGGTAGAACCAAGACTGGAGGGTTTACCAAATATTTCTTGATCTCCTCCAAGGCTAACTGTTGTTCCTCTTTCCATGTAAACTCTTGATCGGCTTTCAACTTTAACAATGGACTAAAAGATTTAATCTTACCAGATAAGTTGGATATAAATCTTCTAATGAAATTAATCTTGCCGATCAAGGATTGCAGCTCAGTCTTGTTTGTAGGGGCAACCAATTAATTGCATCAATAGATTTCCTACTGATCTCGATGCCTCTCTGATGCACCATAAAACCCAGAAATTGGCCTACCGATACACCAAATGCACACTTGTTAGGATTCATCTTCAACCCATGCTCCCTTGTGCATTCCAGGATTTTCCGCAAATCGGCAAGATGCTTCTCAAAATTTCCAGACTTGACCACCACATCATCAATATAGATTTCGACTATCGTGCCGATGTACTTATGAAAGATAAAATTCATTGCTCTTTGATAAGTAGCACCGGCATTCTTCAAGCCAAAAGTCATGACAACCCACTCAAATAAACCGACATGACCTGGACATCTAAAAGCAGTCTTGGATATGTCTTCCTCAGCCATGAATATCTGATTATATCCAGCATTACCATCCATGAAGCTAATGATTTGATGTCCAGCAGCAGCATCAATCAGCAGATCGGCAACGGGCATCGGGTAACTATCCATCGGTGTAGCCCATCGGTGTAGCCTTGTTGAGATTTCTGAAATCAATACAAACACGAAGTTTTCCATTCTCCTTATACACAGGAACCACATTAGAAATCCAATCGGCATATCGACATTGCCGAATAAACCCAGCTTCAATTAACTTTGTAATTTCAGCTTTAATGTCAGGCAACACCATAGGATTACATCGGCGCGCAGGTTGCCGATGCGGTTGGAAACCAGATTTGATAGGCAACCGATGTTCGACTATTGATCGGTCTAAACCAGACATCTCTGTATAATCCCAAGCGAAACAATCTTTATATTCTTTTAATAAGTCAATCAATTTCTGCTTACATGGGGAATCTAACTTAGCACTAATAAAAGTAGGCCTGGGCTTATTGCCATCGCCGACATCTACTTCTAATAAATCGTCAGCCGATGTGAACCCCTGTCCCAGTTTTCCATCATCGGCGAATCGATCCATTAAAACCCTTCTTCTGGACCGACTGCTTGGATCGGTGTAATGCGGTAATCGGCGACTTTGAGGAATTATGTGTCCCAAGCTTCACCTGATATGCATCTGGTCTGCTCATAAGTTTCCGATTCTGCCGACGCAATAATCGACGGGGTCTCACTCCGGACGACTTCAATTTTGTCTCCGATCCACTGCACAAGGCTTTGGTGCATTGTAGAAGGAATACAACAATTAGCATGGATCCAATCCCTGCCTAGGAGCAAGTTGTAGGTACCTTTGCCACTGATTACAAAAAATGTCGTCGGCAAAGTTTTGCTGCCGATGGTTAATTCAACACATACGGCTCCCATAGCTGGCGACACATTGCCTTCAAAATCTTTAAGCTTCATGTCCATCTTGACTAAGTCTAGGTCGCCTTTCCCAAGCTTCCTGGACATGACGTACGACATTATGTTGATCGACGCTCCACCATCCACCAGCATCTTTGTTACGGGCTGCCCATCTACTTTGCCTTTAACGAACAGAGCCCTTAGGTGCTGCCTTTCACCATCGGTAGGCTTCTCAAAGACAGCCGCCATCGAATCCAAAACCAATTGCGCCATTTCAGCAGCTTCTCCGTCGCTGACAGGTGCCAAGAACTCCATCGGCAATATTACAACCATATTGATTTCTACCGATGGATCCCTATCCTTGCGCTTTGGCCTCCATTGCTTTTCCATTGAAGGATCTTCACCGTCATATAAGTCACTTTAGCGTTCACGTTGGATTCTCCTTTTTTGAGTCTTCGTCAGACCCTTAGTGCACCATTGAGGAATCTTGGTTTTCCAAATAGGCTGGTGCTGCCTTTCACTGCTTGCATCGGCACCAATCCTGATGTTTGGATCTCTGGAGAATATTTCTTCATCAGGCACTCTTGCATTAGCTATCTCCTCAAGCTCCTCTTGATCAACACGCCTGCCAAGCCTGTTATGCGCGCTGAGCTTGCCCCCCAGTCGGTCATGCGCCGATTTCTTTTCTCTGAGTGGCCTAGCATACCTGGATGTCCGATCATCAAAGCAAGGCTTCTTTTCTGTCCGATCGGTAGGGTAATACCCATTGCATTTAGGACAATTATCGGCAGTAGATAGTTTGATGCCTTCTTCCCAGCAGTGAACGAAGAAGGGACACCTCCAATGGTCCTTATGCCGAAGCCACTCTTGGTGATCTTTTTCTTCCTGCCGATGTCGCTCCTCTTGCGATTGCCAATACTCTCGCCTTGGCTGCTTATGCGTGATTATAACACCAGGAGCCCTCTTGGCACTGCTACCTTCATCGACAACTTTTTTGCCCTTTCTGTCATCGACAGACCTCCTCTCATCACGCTTAGCTACTTGATGGTCAGGATCTACCGATGCATTCTTCCTGGCAACTTCCGATGTCAGCACTTTAGTTTTTCCACTAGTTTCCACCATATTATTTGGAAATGAGTGCTAATCAATCTTCATCGGTTTTTGGGGTTTAGAATTTTCAAATTTAATTCGTCCAGATTCAATTTCTGACTGCAACTGCTGCCTGAATACCTTGCAGTCATTGGTACTGTGCGAAGTTGCATTGTGCCACTTGCAATACCTGATCTTTCTAAGCTCTTCGGCCGATGGAATTACTTGGTTAGGCACCAACTTGATTCGCCCTTCTTGAAGTAATAAATCAAACATCCTATCGGCCTTGGTGATATCAAAGGTGAACCTTTCAGCTTCTTTCTGGCTAAATGGACAAGACATAGATCTCTTATCCTTCACCCATTCGGCAGCGCTGATGTTTAGTTCTTCATCGGAATCCTCTTCTTGCTCGATGAAGGTCACCTTCTTATTCCATGTCTTTCTAGGCTCAAAAGTCTTGACGTCTTGATCAGCGATTCTCTGCACAAGGTGGCTTAGACTTTCAAACTCTTGAGACGCATATTTATCTTTGATGTGCGGCAGTAATCCTTGGAAGGCCAAATCCGCCAATTGTCGATCATCAAGCACCAAGCTGTAGCACTTGTTCTTCATATCTCGCAGCCTCTGGACAAAGCTTTCCACCGATTCATCATTACGTTGCCTCAGCTTAACTAAATCGGTAATCTTCTTCTCGTGTATGCCAGCGAAGAAGTATTTATGAAATTGTTTTTCTAGATCGGCCCAAGTAATCACCGAGTTTGGAGGCATTGAAATAAACCATGTGAATGCCGATCTAGACAATGACGATGAGAACAATCTCACCCTCAGTTTCTCTCTGCTGCAGCTTCTCCACACTGAATAATGAAGCGGCTGATGTGCTCCATCGTTGACGTGTCATCTTGGCTAGAGAATTTGGTAAAATTAGGCACCTTGTACCGATTCGGGAGAGGAATTAAGTCATATGCTGGAGGATATGGCGTCCGATAAGAGTATGTGTTAACCTTGGGTTTAATGCCGAATTGTTCTTTCATCACCTCGGCAATCTTATCGGTCCAATATGCATCATGCTCTTGCCGACTCATTGGCTGATTGTTGACTGGTGGAGCCGGCTGATGCGCCCCTTCCGGTCTTGGTAGAAGATAATGCGGAGTAATTGTCATGGGCGCGACACCAGTCATCTGGACATTATGCATCGGCTAACTTACCGATGGATAATTTTGCACACTTTGGTTATGTTGTGTCATCATATTCACCGGTTGCTGTACCGATGGTCCACTCTAAGTGTTTGCTGGACTTCCATACTGATACATTAGTACGCCGGGCTGTTGAAATGACGTCTGACTGGTCCATCCAGGATTATAAATCATCGGCATGTGACTTGCCGATGGCTGATAGCTGACTGACACCTGCTGTTCCTGCATCTTAAAGTAATCAACAAATTGGTTACCTTGATATGCTAGCACTCCGGCTAGAGGGTTTACCACCATAGATTGACTTCCAGTTATTATACTGTGTTGCATCGGCAGAGAGTTTGCCGATGGTGGCATGAGAGGTACTTTAGGAATCGCCACCTGGAAATCTTCTGATGGCACTTGTATAGTTGGAGAAGACGTAGAGTAATGCATCATAGGGATCATCGGCTGTGATTGCATTGCCAATGCCATGGAGCCCCTCCAAGCTGAATTGTCTCCCTGCACCAGGTTGGAACCAGTAGATAAATTTGAAGGCATACCGTATCCCCACCAGTTGGCAGGAGCGGGATGATTCTAGATAGCAGGTCCCGTCATTGCCGACGCCACCGGATCTGCACTAAGCTTGGTGACGCTTTCAGAACTTGGCGTTGGTGGTGTAGCCACATCGGCAGACGGATCCACATGAGTGGAAGACGTCATTGGGGCTGCCGATGGGTTTATAGATGTCGATCCAGGTTGATGATACGCTGGACCAACATATTGAGGTGCTTGTCCTTCTTTGAAAGATTGCATGACAACATTGTATAAAGTATTGGACAACACATTGAAGTGGCTAATTAATGCTTGATTTAAGGCAGAATTAACCATCTCTTGCAACTTACCAGGATTGGCATCATACGTGACCTGCCGCGACAACGGAGGATCTTGCTTCTGGATGGCTTCGCCGCTCCTGCTTAGGCTGAAGGACTTTAGATACAATTGCTTGTACTCCTCCATAGCCCGCTCCATAGCCAGCTTTTGATCATCTTTCAGATCGGACTCGGAGACTTCGATGACGTTCCTCTGGTTAACGTCGGAGTTATCACCCATGATAGATGTATAATTGTCCCACCGGATGTGCCAAAAGAGATGTTGACACAAAAAGCGTCAGGATCTGCGAACACCTCGGGCTATTACCCGAATTCGATATCCAAAGGTGTGCCAGTCGATTTGACCAGTTAATCGACAAGGACGATAACTAGAACAAGATTTGAACAAGACAACGGCGATACGCCTAGATGTCAAGATTCAGACTTGATCAGGATAACTAGAGCAGAGCTGAACGAGACAACAGCGATGCGCCCGGATGTCAAAACTCAGGTTACTCCACGCGGAACTTGCAAGGGTTTGACGGAGATCAAGGAGATGCAGCCCGTCGAAGCTTGAAGAACTCGTAGATAAACTAAGGCTAATGCAATAAAAGGGTAAATTGCAGTAAAGGTAAATAAGAGTAATTGATTTGTTTGATGTATGATTGATATCTTATCTCACGACCTCTAGGTACATATTTATACTCCAGCAATAGGAGTTGTAAACAGACACGACTCGTACCTTTCCAAAACAAACTCCTACTTTAAAGGAAATAACTGACTCGCGCAGGAGTCGGACCCAAATAACAATATTATTTTCCTAAACAGACACCTCTATTTTAAAGGAAACAAACGACTCGCGCAAGAGTCGGACTCAAACTTCTATAGCAATACTGGTATAAAATCACCAGTTTCCTTATGTCTTCTCTTCGATGAAACTTTCCATCGGCAGACTCTTCAATCCGCAACTTCCTTCTATTGCCATCGACAATTCCTTGCTGACGTCAACCGTCACGCTACCCTGTGCTCATCGGCATCGTCACTCTATGCCCATCGGCATCGGCAATACTTTCCAATCGGCAACCTTGCACTTCTGGTAACTTGTCTTCACCAATTAATCCTTATCGGCAAAACCCTTATCGGCAACCACTGCTGTTTGTTCCGCTTCTATCGGCAACAAACTTATTTATTTGCAGAATTCATTCTCATCGATAACGTTAACCGATAACCTGCCGATGCCGATAGAAAACAACTACCGATCAATGCAAGTCAGCTCATTTGACACACGCCGAAAAACGGTGTCAACAATCGTGTATTCAACAAGACCTTAGGGAAAATTGAAATCACGATAGATGTGACATTTGATGAATCTAATGGCTCTCAAGTAGAGCAAATTGATCAAGTGATTGTAGGTAATGAGGAACCACCTTGTGAAGCAATCAAGAACATGGCCATTGGTGACATTAGACCACAAGAAGTCCAGGCCACAGAAGTGGAACCTCAAAGTGCTGAAGCTACTGCCCCAAGGATTGAAGAAAATAGTCCAGCAGAGTCCCTAGTCAGGCTTTTGTGCCTATACCCGGCACTGCCGGACAAGAGGCCGGCACTGCCAGACCAAGCAGACAGGAAGCAGCAAGTTGTTCACCAGCAAGCCCAATGAACCTACAACCTATATTCGAAGAGTATGAGTATGATGACCAAGCTGACCAACAAGAAGCCACATAATACCCAAGATTGAGGTAAACAATTCAAAGAGATCATCCCGTTGATAACATACTTGGGAGTCTTCGAAAGGGGTAACTACTCGTTCACATTTGGTAATTTTTTTGTCAATTTTACTCTTTTGTCTCCTCTTTAGAACCTCTCAAGGTTGAGCAAGCTCTCGATGATCCGGATTGGGTGATGGCTATGCAAGAAGAGCTCAACAATTTTGAGCGAAATCAAGTTTGGTCCTTGGTGGAAAGACCAAATACCAATGTGATTGACACCAAATGGGTCTTCCACAACAAGCAAGATGAGCAAGGCATGGTGACAAGGAACAAGGCAAGATTGTTGGCTCAAGGCTTTACTCAAGTGGAGGGCTTGGACTTTGAAGAGACTTATGCACCGGTGGCTAGGCTTGAAGCAATTCGAATGCTTTTGGCCTATGTTGCCCATCATGACTTCAAGCTCTATCAAATGAATGTGAAGAGTGCATTCCTCAACGACCCTATCCAAGAGTTGGTCTATGTTGAGCAATTGTGGTAGAACCGTCCAAATTATAAGAGATCAAGTACCAAAGTAGCCGACTTAACTGCCACTTAGAGCACTTGAGCCCATATAATCCCGGTAGTCCGGAAATCTCGAAGGATTTCTAACAATCGTATATCCGACCAAGATCGCGCAAACTCAGGTATGCACATTCGAACGAACCAACAATTTAAACAAAATACTTGAAGTATGAAATAGAAGTTATTACAACACTTTGATCCAAATAAAATAGTACTCACGCCACAACACACGTGGCCAAATGAAACATTGTTTTGAAACTCGAACCCAAAGTTTTACTCCACACTACTACCATTAATAGATAGGGTGCCAACGAGATCATGTCCAGCAACAACAAAAGATGAGCTCGTAGGAGACCTTGCCCAAAGCCTAAACCGGGCAGAGACAATGCTTACAATAGCCAAAGTATACTTGGCCATCTGCAACAAACGGGATAAACCCTGAGTACGGGAATGTACTCAGCTAGACTTACCCGTCTAACTGAAAATAAAGACTCCAAGGATATGCATGGCTATATATGTGGATCTGGATAAGCTTTACTTTTGCGGAAACACGAGCAATATGAAATAGTCTTAAATATTAGAGAGCAGTCATTTTCCATCCTACTATTTATCTCTAGGTTTTGCACCTGTACTAGAGCACTCACTTGATCTAATCACAATATAATAATACCATATCCAATTCTTTCATCAATATTTTAGTAGAACCATTACGATGTCACATGGAGTTGTACCATGGTGAAGCTCAGCATAATCCCCCACTATCCGGTGGGAGGCGACGACTCGAATCGATATACAACCAGCTGGCAAGATTACCTTTAACACACGCCCACACTTCCCCAGTCGGGTCCATGTATTGGGTTACCGCTCAACAAAGTCCAGGTAGTACCGCCGCGATCTTAGTGTAATCCATCCAATTGGAGAAATCAGTTGGCCACCACGGGGCAGGTCGTATCTCCAAACTAGAGGGTGCCAAAAGTAGGCTGAGAGTCGGCCCGGACAGTGTTTACTCGGCTTTGGGGTCGATACTCGCAACGCCCCCTATGTGAAAGGGCGCATTCAAAGATGTAAGAGGGCCACCATCGTATACAAACCTATATGATCCAATGGACAGACTGCCCCCAAGTCTAAACCACTTGGTGCCTCTTCCTTCCAGTTGACCGCATTTCATTACTACCACTGGTTCCTTCCCACGATAGCAAAATATAGCCAACCGTGATCGGTATTACCCCCATGGGATAATACTATAAATACAAATGTAACCATATGATCTAAGCAGGCTAAGCAGTTGTTTTTATTTTTACTTAACAGGTTAACAAGGTAGATAATTTAAATATCAAGGAAGGTAATGCAATAAATGGGATTCATCCAACTCCTAACACCTAATGCATCACAGTATAAAATACTCAAGTAGATTAATTGTAAAAGCTGGGAGGCTCAAAGATGCTCCGGGACTTGCCTTGAGTAAAGGTAGAGGGCTGATGGTTAGGGCACTCGGGGAGGTTAGTGTCGAGCTCGTGGTACTCCTCGTTCAGCTCCTGCACCTCATGGACTCCTTCCTCTGGAAGTGGCACCTAGGGTTCCTCTACTGATCCTGAATGGTTGCAATGCATATAAGTAAACTTGATGGTGCAGGGATGATGCTTGAGCAGGAATAAACATCCAAAGATTGCTTTTAGAGTTAACCTAAATATTCATTCTAGTTCCACTTTTCACAGCAAGTCTATTATAGATTACTCAGAAAAATCTACCAAAATTACAGAGGACAGAGAAAACCTACTGGATACTACTGCATAAATTTCACTTAAAGCAAAGCTACCAAACAATAACTACAAAAAGATGAATTTAAATGCAGAAAAAGCACTTTGAACTAGGCCTACTGGCTAACATGGTGAAACATGTTATATCTTATTTTTAACAAGTTCTTTGCTTAGAAAAATATTTATCAAGAAAGTTACATGATCAACACTACCAGATTATTTTCTATATGATTTTCCAAAGAAAACTCTAGAAAAGAACACTTGAACTACAAGTATCTTTTCTGCCATATAACATACCACCTATTATATTTTTCCTAGACAGATCATGGTACACAGAGGCTGCATAAAAAGTTTCATGATTTATCTAAGCATAGATTTACCACAGGAATTAATCTAAGAAAGCAATAGAAACACATTTTAATAGGTATTAATTAATTTCTTCAAAGAAACATGGCATCTTATATTTTTCCTAGCTTATACACAGGATGACAAAGCTAGCATAAAAATATTACATTTTTATTTGTTTAAAACATGCAGGAACACATTTAACTTTGATAAATGCAGAAAAGAACTATTTAAACATAGTACTGAATATATTCTCCAAAAATTACTTTTATATTTTTAACAGAAAGATCTTCATTTATAGAGTCTAACAAAATTTATTTCACCATTTTAGGGTTTACCAAACTCTAGATATTAAATAAACAAACACCAATACAATTACTGAAAATAGGAAAAAGGTAATGCATTTGTGAATTGGGCCCAAGGTGCACAGTGCGTGGGCTTGGCCCAGTATGCGCGAGCGGCGGTCAACCTGGGTCCACTTGCCAGCGAGCCTAGAACAGAGCACGGCGCTGACCGGCGTGTTCTCGCCGGCGGTGAGCTCGTTGACGGCGGTGCGGTGCTTGACGTGCTCGTGGTGACGACGCGAAGCGACTGGTGGGGTTGGTTGAACCAGCGCGGCCGCGAAAGTGGCCGGCGACGTGCGGTGGTGGAGCAGTGCGGCGGTGCGACGCGGCGGGACCGTTACCGACGGTGTTAGGCTTGGCCAACGGTTGGACCGGAGAAGCTCCGAAGAGGTCCGACCATGTGCGAGCTCTGTGGCGGCGGCAATGGCGCATGGTGCACGGTGCTGCATTGTTCCAGTGCGAATGAGCAAGCATGTGAAGGCGTTCTCACCTCTACTACCTCTGGTGGTTCTACCATGAAGATGGAGGCGACAGAGGTAGTCAGGAGAGGAGCGAACGCGTCGCGGCGGTTGTGGTGGCAACTGCGAGCTGAAGAACGGCAACAACGTTCCGGCGAGAGGAGAGCTTGGCTGGCGGAACTGAGGCGAGCAGGGCGTGTGCAACGTGAAGGCGAGGTGGTGTGCGAGGTGGATCGAGCAGAGGAGCTCGGATGGTGGCGAGGCGATGAGGGGGTGTTTGCGGGTGCGATGTGCTCTGGCGTGGCGAGAACGAGAGCAGAGTGAGTGATAGCGAGTGGGGCAGTGCGAATGCGAGTGCGGGAGAGTGAGAGGGGGTGTGCGTCCCCTTTGGCGCGGTCGGGACCAAGCGACGGGGCCGGTGGGGGCCTCGACGCGACGGCAACAGGGCAGCAGCGGGTGAAGCGGCGCTGACAGCTCTGCGGTACGCGGCTGTTGGGCGAGAGCGATGCGCTCTTGGTCCTGGCGCCGTTAGCGCGGATACGCGTTTGATGGCGTGGGTGACCGGGCGTGGAGTCGGTCGGGAGGCTGGTCGCTACGGCGACGCGACGGCGAGGTGACGGCACGGCGCGGCGCTGCGCTCTGCGCGGGCAGAGGTGGCGAGTGGGCGAGCGGTTTGGTCGGTGCAAGGTGGCAGGGCGCGGTGCAAGGCGAGTGGCGCAGGGTGGCTGTCGGTCTCGGCGGGCAGGCATCGTCGGCCACGCGGCAGCAACGCCGGCATACGGCGCGACCATGGTCGGGGCGCTGCGCGCGGGAGAGCGCGTGCGGCGCACGTGCGTGTGCGTGCGCGCGGGCTGGCACAAGGCCGGCTGGGCCGAAAGGGTTGCCTCGGCCTATTATAGGTTCGTTTCCCTTTTTCATTTATTCCAAACCGAATTTGATTAAAAACTGATTTAAAAACTCAAAACTAGGATTTGAAATGTAAACCATAGTTGCTCAGAATAATATTCTCTACATTTTTCATGTAGGTCATATTTCCTGAAAACTATTATTTTCAAGGTTATGGATTTAAAGTTATTTAAACCAATTAGGAAAAAGAATCACTTTAACTTTTGATTAGGAACTAAACTTAATTAATCAAGTTTAAAGCAAGAGCATATAACTGCTATTCAGTTCTAATTTCATAACTAACAAACATACATATGAAATGATGCCATATGATAAACACGAATGTAATGAAATGCTTATGCTTAGTGGCTAATGATGATCCTAATGCAAGCTTGACACAGGGTGTCACAGCCGCCACCAGGTTTTGAAGATCTCAAGTTCCCGCATCATGTCTTCAAGCTCCATAAGGCGCTCTATGGGTTTAAGCAAGCACCAAGAGCATGGTATGAATGCCTTAAGAAATTCTTACTCAAACAAGGATTTGAAATAGGCAAAGCGGATCCTACTCTCTTCACTCATAAAGTCAATAATGATACCTTTGTGTGCTAAATATATGTCGATGATATAATATTTGGTAGTACTAACTAATCCTTTTATGATGAGTTTAGTAGGATCATGACTAAGAGATTTGAGATGTCTATGATGGGTGAGCTAAAGTTCTTCCTCGGTTTTCAAATCAAGCAACTCAAGGAAGGGACTTTCTTATGCCAAACCAAGTACACCCATGATATGTTGAGAAAGTTTGACATGGTGAATGCAAAGCCAATCAAGACTCTCATGCCAACCAATGGACATCTTGATCTTGATGAAGGAGAGAAATCCGTGGACATAAAGGTATATCGCTCCATGATCGGCTCTCTCCTTTACTTATGTGCATCTAGGCCGGACATAATGCTTAATGTGTACATGTGTGCTAGATTTCAAGCTAACCTGAAAGAGTGCCACTTAGTGGCCGTTAAGAGAATCTTGAGATATCTAGTTTTTACTCCTAAGCTTGGCTTATGGTATCCCAAGGGCTCTAAGTTCGATCTACTTGGGTATTCGGATTCCGATTACTCCGGTTGCAAGGTAGACCGAAAAAGCACTTCGGGGATATGTCAATTCCTTGGACGGTCCTTAGTGTCTTGGAGTTCTAAAAAGCAAAATTGTGTAGCCCTTTCCACCGCCGAGGCCAAGTATGTTGCAGCCGGCGCATGTTGTGCTCACTTACTTTGGATGAGGCAAACCTTAAAAGATTTCGGATGTCAATTCACCAAGATACCTCTCTTGTGTGACAACGAGAGTGCCATCAAACTCGCAAATAACCCAGTTAGTCACTCTAGAACAAAACACATAGACATCTGTCATCACTTCTTGAGAGACCACGAATTAAAAGGAGATATCGCAATTCGCCATGTGAGCACCGAAAAGCAACTAGCCAATATCTTCACCAAGCCTCTCGATGAGACAAGGTTTTGTGCTTTGCGTAGTGAGCTAAATATACTTGGTTCTCGTAACGTGGTTTGAATTATAGAACACATTTGTTTGTCCACCTAGCAATATAGGCAAAACCTTGAAAAATTTCAATTGTGTGTTTCAAAACTAATTTCAAAAGAAACTTGAATGTGTTGGTCATAGTATGTACTGTTGATTTGCTTACTGACCAACATATGGCAAGGAGTATATGTCTACAAGTGCATAAATATATAGTATGAAGTGGCATAGCTCCTCACTACCCTTGCAGGCCAGCAGTGCCGACCCACCTAGCCCGGCAGTGCCGGGACCTAACTGACCAAAGGGGTCGGGCCCAAGTCCATCTCTCGGGCTTCTCTTTTATTCCTAACCCTAGCCCGAGAGGACTCCATCCCAAACAGTTTCTCCCCCAACAGAACCCTCTCCCTCTCCTCTCTAAACTCCAAGGAGACCTAGGGAGCCTAGAGGTCCCTCTCTTCTTCCCCGGCGGTGCCGCTCTTCGGAGGTGCTGCCATTGGAGGAGGTGTGGAGGATCTTCCTCCTTGCGTCAAGCTCCGTTCAAGCCCGACCTTCTTCATCCTCATTCCTCTCTTTCAAAGGTAATAACATGGAACCCTAGGTTGAATCGATCTATGCAATGTACGGATTTTAAGATGGGATTTAGGTTGCTAGTAGTTGCATTATATATGGTGATGTATCTCCAGTAGTTAGATTTGGTCAAAACCTAGATTCCATGGTAGATTGGAAGAGCAAGCATGGGTTCTGTCTGCACCAGGCCGGCAGTGCCGGATTCTGGGCAACAACACCAATGCATTTGCTCCCCCAATCAACCACAGACTCTCGTGTTTGATTGAATCTTTCCACTAGAGTTTACAATCACTGTCTAAGTGCAATAACTTAACCTTTTCTCCTTTTATATGCATAGATGGATGTTGGAGGACCGAGCAATGTTAGAGGAAAGGGGCCAAGGACAAAGGCCCGTGTTCGCAGAGGAGACAGAGATGGTGCTGATGATAGCCTGAGCCCAAGGCAGAGGATCAGGCAGGAGAGTGAGCTACAAATGGCTGGAAGAACCATCATGGAAGGTGCTTGCCCTAGGAGACCTCCAGATTTGGGACTTTTTGATGGTTCCTATCTCATTGAGCATGCTGAGGAGGTACTTGTCAGAGAGCCTCAGGACAACCGTGCAAGGCCAAGGGTGAATTATCAGAATCAGTGGCGATCAGTCCAAGAGCAAAGGGTCATCTATCCTTATGATGTGCCAAAGGACATGGGAGTGGATTACAGGTTCTGGAATGTCTTTCACTCAAATTATTATTCCACTGTTCTCTTCCATGCTAACAAGCCCAAGATTACCAAGATGAAGTATGTTGATTGGGAGCATTTAGAGAACAAGAGAGACCCTGTGTTTGACAGAGTCATTGATCAGTGCAAGGAGCTTGGGATGTATGACTGGATGGGCTTCCAGAATGATTGGAACACCGAAATCATTCATCAGTTCTTTGCCACTTACTATCTTGACAGGGAGAACCTTGTGATGCACTGGATGACTGAGGGCATGCATTACAAGCTTGACTATGTGACTTTTGCCCACTTTCTTAGATTTGGAAGGGATGACAGGGAGTGCTCCAATGTTTATGATGAGAGAGGTTTGAAAAATGAAGAGATTTCTCAGCTCTACATCAAGCCTGAGGAGGCAGATGGTCTAGTGAAGGGGTTAAGGAGCAAGTACTACATTCTTAACAACCTCTTCAGGACCAATCTCTATCCCAAGGTGGGATCTGTTTCCAACCTCTACGCCACATCAAAGAATGTATTGAGGAGGATAAGAGGTGGAGCACCACCCTTTTCAATGGCATACTTTATATGGGATAAGATCTGTATTGCAGCTGAGGATGCCAGAAAGGGGATTCCTTATGCTCCTTACCTGATGTTCATCATTGAGAGAGTGACAGGCCGGATCTACAACAAGGACACCGTCCATGAGCCTTACAGAGGTGAGAAGGCTATTCACTCCATAGTTCAGGAGGAGTTGACCCATCCCAGAGTTAGCACCAGGGCAGCAGCAGTAGCTTCAGACCGCCCTGAGTCTTCCACAGCAGCAGCAGCTAGCAGAGGCAAAAGAAAGGGAAAGCTTGGCATGATTTTGAAGAAGATGTTTGCAGGCATTTGCTATGCAAATAACCATGTTTACCAGACCAGGCTAGAGATCAGACAGCTCAGACAGGAGCAGAGCCTCAGGCAGCTTTCTCCACCCACTCCTCCACCAGAGCTAGTGAGGAGTCCACATATGGCTCAGATGATGAGGATGATTTAGATGACGACGATGATGATGAGGAGACCCAGGAGCAGTAGCCACCGAGACGCAAGGGCCATGCTAGTGGTCCTGGTGTTTACTTCACTTCATCCCTTGCTGATGATGATGAGGAAGGTGAAGATGAAGATGATGATGAAGATGACCACATGGACGAGGATAGCGACTAGTTTGTATTCCTTTTTGCTATGTTCTTCTCCTCTTTTTGGTGACTTGTTGCCAAAGGGGGAGAATTACTAAGTGAAGGGGTACAACATTTCTTCGACACCATCTTGGAGCAGCTGCTAGTTATCTTAGTTTTAGTTTGTGAGATGAGAGAGCAACATGAAAAACTATTTTATTGTAATATTGCTACTTAAGTACTTGATTTGTGTTATTTGTGGACATGTACTCTCTCTTATATATCATGCTTGTCTTAGTGTGCATTTTAGTTTACTTTTATATTGTGATGTGTGGTCGTGCTTGTGCTTCCGCAGGCTTGCTATCTGCAGCTAGGCCGGCAGTGTCGGGCTGCTCAATAGCAAGCACTCTGATTTGTGTTTGAGACAGGTTTATATCCATCTCGTATATTCTTGTGACACTTTGTTTCAGCACCCCACAATAGCCATGGATGTAAGGGGAGCCCTATTTCACTCAAATGTGTGAATTTTGGCTTTTCATACCAAATTAGAAATTCAAACTCCTATTCACACATTTAGGGAGAGCTCCTACATCTATGATTTGCATTGTCTCATATTATTACTTCACTTTTGTAAGCTCTAAGTGTGTTGTCATCAATCACCAAAAAGGGGAAGATTGAAAGTCCAATCAAACCTTTAGTAGGTTTTGGTGACATGACAACGCAATTAGAAAACTAATGAGACTTTACAAGTATGATAAGCAGGTAAATCTTAAGGAGGTTGATGAACAGGTTGGCGGACCACTCCAATTACAAAAGTGCATGGCAACAAGCTCAATGGATGTTTAATTCATTTTATATTTCTAAATTGAGTGAGGTATGCCGTACTATTAAGAGGGATTCAACACGCATGGCAACAAGTGAACCAAATGCAATATCTATCCAAACACATCACACCTCCACATACATAGTAGGTAAATCAGCCAGCTATTTCAAGATCCAACCTTTGCTGTTTCTGCCAAGCCGGCAGTGCCAGGCAGTCCGGCACTGCCGCGACTGATTCTGCCCGTTGGATAGTGGAGGGGTATTTCTTACCCCCTCACTCCTCCCCAACGGCTAGTTCTGCGACTCTCACATTCAGACTTCGTGAAACAGAAAAGAGAAGCTCTCTTCTTGCTCTCCCTTCTCCCTTGGTGCTCAACCACTCTCCTCCATTGATTTCCAATCAACCTTTGAGAGATTGAGCCTCCAAGCTTGAGAAGAAGCTTTTCCCTCAGATCTTCAACTCCTGCAAGCATTTGGTTTGCATGGTGGCCGGCGGTTTGAGTTTGTTACTCTTGCAGCTTTGCTCCTAGACGGCTAGACGTCGCCCTTGAACTTACCTCCTTCGTGTGGCAGCCTAGGGAGGTTTGTAACACCCATTTGCTAATACATTTCCCCTCATCTCAAGAGTTCATTCTCTTGACTTGAGACCGAGGAAAGAGCAAGCCTTTGTGGCGAGCTTGAGCCTTGTGTGGCGCACCTCAATAACGTGGACGTAGGCAAGCCTTGGTGACGAGCTAAACCACGGGTCAAATCTTGTGTCACTGTGTGTTTGTTACTTTACTTTGATATATATTGCTTGCAAGGTGATTTGGACCTGATCTACTCCGTGGGTGTGTTGCTACCACTTTCAGGTGGTGCTAGAGGTTCCCAACACCTCTAGAAAGGTTTCTATTCAAGCACAATTTCCATCTGAGTTATACATTTTGAATTGTGCCGAGCTCTGTCTAGGTGACCAGCACTGCCGCCCCAGAGAGCAGCAGTGCCGGGCACCCCGGCAGTGCCGGACCCAAGGCCGGCAGTGCCGGGCTTGTGCTAACAGAAAAGTGTCAAGTTGTTTTAAACAGACCTATTCACCCCCCCTCTAGGCTAATCAGGTTCTTATAGGGCTTCGTCCCTAGCCAATGACCTAGACACGTCCTATCGGACCGCCTTTTCATGTTGGGCTGTCCCAACAAGCACGACAAATTTATCAAGGTGGGCCAACCCGTGGCCCGCTTCAACACGGGGAAAAGGATGGTCAATGAGGCGCTGGCCGCGGGCACGGTAGAGAGGTGCTGACGCGTGGAATTGAGGAGTCCGCCAGCAAAGCGAAGGCGGTGGAGAGGCGCCGCCGCGCGAGGTCGGGTCGGGGGGGGGGGGGAGGCGGTGGAGACGCGCGATTGCGTTTGTACAAGGGCGAGGGTGATGTAGGCCTCCTAGAGGGAGCTGTTGGCCGCATTAAGCAGCCGCGTGCGATGGGGAGAGGATGAATCGAGGAGTTGTGTGGTGCGACGAGGAGAGGAATCGAATGTGCGGTCGCTTTTGATGGAGTTGCATGGTGTGACGGGGATAGGAATCCAGTGTATGACGGCTTGCGACGAGAAAGTGGAGAGGAGTCGACGATTGCAACTGCGGGTAATGGCCGAGTGAGTAAATGATACATTCAGCGTCACTGATGGATTAGAATGTAGGTTATTAGCGGGTCTCTGTTGGGTAGATGCTATTTTTACGGACCAAGCCCGGCCACTTGCCGTTCTAGGGTGCGTCCCAAGCATGGCCTGGTTCTAAGGTCGGGCTGGCATGGGCATGGAGTAGGTCGAACCGTGTCGTCAGTCGTGTTAGGCCAGACCAAAAATCCTTGCTTGGGGTCAAGTTAGTGGGCTCCAAGCAGCATGCTTATGTATGGGCTTGTTTTGGGACTGCCCTGCTCCAACTTTTTCAACTCTGCTCCAAACTTGTCTAGCCAAACAGGTCCAGCTCCGAAAACTCTGCTCCAAACAAAAAGAGGAGTTGAGGGCCAACTCCACATTTTTTTTCAGAGCTCCTCAAAGGGTACTCCCGAAATCAACTTTTCGAACCTCCTCGTGGAGTTGGGAGGTAATTACCCGCAATTGCCACTGGTTACACAAAAAAACGATTCGTTCTTTTTCCTCTTCCACCCGAGTGGCACCCCTTCGTTTTCCCGTCGCTCCCTTCCTCCTTCCTCCTGCGCGCGCTGTCCTCCAACCCTAGCCGCACCGCCGGCTATTCTGACCGCCACGGCAAGCAATCCGACGAGGTGATGGTCGGAGAAGATGAATCCGTTGATCCTTTTCTCGATCCCCTCTTTTCATACCCTCCAATGTCGGTCCCCAGGGTGGGGTTATCGCGGCCGCCGCAGATGGCGCCAGCGCCGCCCTCTGCCCAGCCGGGGCCGGTCGCGGCCGTGGAGGGCATTCTGCTGTCCGGCCATGGCCGACCGCGCCTCCTATGGCTGTGCTGGGCGAGCCGCCGGTTGCTCCAGGTCTGCAGGGCGAGCTGCCGGCCGATGCAGAGCAGGGCGACATGCCCCGCGCGTCAGGCAGCACCGGTTCAGGCCTTGCGGCTCCTGGCCGAGCACGGCCGGCCGCGGCCTCCGACTTAGTTGCAGCCACGACCGTTCATGGGAGCCAGCGCCCTGTAGCCGGCCAAGCTGCAGCCACAGCCAGCCATGCGAGTCAGCGCTCTGTGGTGTCTGCTTCACGCAAACGAACACCTTCAGTTAAGAACAAAGATGTGCAGGTATTTCTCCTTCCTGTAGAACATGAATCTGTGCTTTATGATACCTTGCAAATTTTATCTGTGTGACAGTGCTTGCAAAATTTATTAGATTATCATGAATGCTTCAACATACTATTGCAATATCTTGGTCAGGGTGATCAAATGGATTGGAACGATGCACATTTGACATTAATCTGTGAGTTGATGGCTGAACAAGTACACAAAGGCAATCGCCCAAATACTCATTTGAACTCTGTAGGTTATAGTGAGGTATCAGATAGGTTTTTACAAATGACTGGTATCACATTATCAAAGGTTCAAATTAAGAACAAATGGGATAAATTAAAGGTTGATTGTGTCATTTGGCTAAAGTTAAAGAGGAGGCAAACAGGTACCGGTTGGAACAATGCGACCAAAACAATTGAGATGGAGGCTGAGTGGTGGAAGAAAGAAAAAAAGTGAGTGCCATGACTTTCAAAAAGATGGACTTTATCCTTACTAATGTACGAACAATTATTTAGGAATGATGGACTTTATTATTTATTTATCATTACCAATGTACGGGCAATTATTTATTTTTGGAATATGGACTTTGTTATGTACGGACAATATCTCTAGTTATCTATGCAAATTCTATACATCATAAAACATATGCACCAAACATTGATCAGGGGCATATTAGACCTTTCCCAGAGACATATCATGTTCCTGGAGCTGGAGCTGTCTGCGTGCCAAACAGAATCTCTGGCTCCAGAAACTCCACAGTTGAACTGCTCTACGGTGGAGTTGCTGGAGCAGAGCTAGAAAAATTGGAGCAGAGCAGTCTCAAACAGACCACGCTACCGTGCCCCTGCTGATGGCTTGGGCATGCAGATCTTGGCTGCTCTGCCATGATGAAAAGAATCGTCGATTTTCTCAAGTTGTTTGACGAGATTTATTTGTAATTCTTACAATTCTTACTACTCCTATATGTGGATGGGACGTCTACTAATAATATTTTAATTAGAAACAAATACACCTATGTTTACCGTCGCGGTTACCTTAAGCTCGGTCCAAGTTGCTTTGTATGACTGTCACGCATAATACCTGGCCAGGAGTCTGCAATTGCATCGAAATCGCTAGAGATTCTTGGAGCAATCCCCTCGGGTTAAGTCTTAACGGCTCAGCGACTAGTGCTCCCATGGTAATATACGTATGTACGAGCAAAGACGATTAAATTAGGGATGCCCTGTCCCTGGCTCAAGAATGGGCATGTTCGTCGCATTTTGGCTCGTTCCTCGCCCATGCTGCGCATGTCGTCCCAGCTATTTTCCCACCCATTTATTTCTGTATATATATAAAGTTATACTATAAACTACAAGTATTGTTTTGTTTGGCCCCTTGAACTGAGCGCATGCCCGCTAATTAGGTCGGTAAGTATGTATATATATATGTTTATAGCGATAAGTGTATGTGCATCAGTGCATGTGGATGATGTGTTTGATTTTGCCGTGGTTTGAAAAAGAAACTATGGTTGGGGAGTCTATGCATTACTGTGGACTGTGGGTCTGTAGCAGCTTATCTTCAGAACATTGCTAGCTAGCACAGGCAAGTACGGAAGTACCTAACCGGACGAACCTTCTGTACGTACTTCATGTACCTGCGGTTGCGGCATGTGTGGTTCTTGGACAAGTCCTATAATTGCAGCTAGGAATTATTGCTTCTCGCTGTCCTTTTTCGGGTGGTTTCTGCCCGTATTTGGCGCCCAGATCTCGATCCGGAGCATCTGCACATGACGGAGCGTGCACGCGAGTGGCGTCGCCAGTTGATGTAGCTAAACATCCTGATTTGATGGCTCGGCTTTGGACTGGTGTCGCCCAACGCCTGTACGGTGTGGTGGCAGCCATGGCGGTCGGCTGCGGCTGATCTGCGCTTTGATGCCGTGCTGGTGATTGGTGACGGTCTGGCGCATGATAGCGCCGTGTTCAGTGTTGCACTGGAAGAAAAATACTTGTTTGAACTAGCTCAGGTGTTTAGATTGAGCTTGTTTTTCTTTTAACTGAAAGTGACTTAATTTTGAACTACTTTTGATTTTGGCTCGGCTCATTAAACTCGATTAGAGTTCAATCTTATAAACAATCAAAAGACTGTGATATATAAGATTATGTTAATTTCAAAGAAAACTCAAAAAAAATATAATTTTCTCGTTATCCACCCAGGACTCATGGAGTGTGGATAGAGGACAAGTTTGGTTCATGACCATAACTTGCCACACCGTAATTCAGGTGCGTCATAATTTCTAAGCCATATGTTTGGTTTGCTGTACTATATCATACTACACTTTTTTAGTACCCTGCCTTACGTGTCATAGACTCATTTTTTGACAAATTTTACTATAGGTTTAGCTTTGTTTTTGCTCGCCACACTTTCTATTGGCTACCAAAGTCAGGAGGTAGCAACTTTGGGCATTAACCAACTTTGCTCGCCATACACTCGACGAATGCCTAAAAGCATTTTGCAAACTGACATGGGCTATGTGGGTTTTCCTACTACTAAAGCCCCCTTTTGGGAGGGATTCGACCTGCACCCCGGATCTTCTAACGAATCACTGTAGCGGGAATGTAGCTGCACTGATTACAAGATCTATTCATCTCTCTCCTCTTCCTCTCTCTCTCTCACTAACACAACCGCAGGAACCGTGCTACTGTAGCACTACAGTAGTGCTACAGTGTGGGAGCTGGATCTGCCGGGAGCTGCACCCAGTTTACCTTTACGAACCGAAACCGGTAACCGCCGGGGGCTGGACGGGCGGTTACCGGTCGGTTTGACCGGTTACCGGTCTAAACCAAACGGTTTGAATTTTGAATTTAAACCCCGCAGTGCAATCGGTTTTGGACCGGTAACCGGTCGGTTAGGGCCGGTTACCGACCGGTTTGAACGGTAACCGGTCCAAACCGTCGGATGGTTTTTTTTTTTTGAAAAAATCAATTTTTTTTGCATGACCTTTGTGCATAATGATGTAAATAGAACACACAATTCATGTAAAATAGTGTGATACAAATGGTCAACCCCACAATAATATCATAGTGATGCACTAGCCCAAATTCACGACGGAAATAACGTAGTTCACCGTTGCAACAACAACAAATCGTCCATGGAAATACCTCGTGTCGTAGACATGCGAACATCATGGTCACTACTCACTGGCGTTAAATATAAGGGAAGATCCCGTTTCGGCACCCCTCCTCATACTCCGCGGTGGACATTAGAGCGATACCGCGTGACTGTAGCCCGACCTTGTACTCTATCCATGATTGGCCCGTCCAATGAGCTGTGGTCTCCCATTCCTGCACTAACATGTTGTAGAAATCCGGGTCTTGCCATTCGTAGACCCATCTAGTGGGTGGCTGCGTGCTGATGTCAGAAACGGGGTAGGTATAACCACCACCGTACGATGTATCACTGTACGAGGAAGAGGAGTACTGTGGCGTGTCGTAGCAGTCCGTCGGGTCGTACGCTCTCCTCTACGATTCCGGCTGCCCATGGTCGCGGTCCTGAGTAGCATGTGTGAAGTCCGTCTCGCCTGCAGCCGACCATAATTAGTACTAGTGAATAGGCATAGACATTAAAAAAATGTCTGTAACAATCCATACCTGTGAAACGAAGTCCACCAGCATCACCAACACCACTACCACCAGCACCATCTGCAGAACCCCCAGCCCCACCACCACCAACAACAACAGCAGCTCCAGGGTCATCGTCACCACTATGACCGTCTCCACTGTCAGTTGCTGAGCTGCTGTGATCGGACTCCTGGTACCGTGGACTTTGCTCACCCTCCTCGCCATCATCTGTCGAATCATCGCTGGTGACAGGTTGTTGCACTCGCTTCCCCTTTTTTCTGGCTAGGTCCCGTCTGGTATTTTCTTTTCCAAAGATGCGTGTCACCCACATGTCTACGGGCCCAATCACTGATGGGCCCAAGATCGTCGGGGTCCACTTGGTCTATGTCATGATAAAGAATGAATCATATTATTAAAAGTATGGTTCGTTAGTGTCTAACAAAGTACATCAACGTACCTCACGATATGGGACGGAAGAGGGATGTCCGTTTCTTCATCCTCTTCGTCGAGAACTGGAGCCTGGTTAGATCTGCCATACTCCATCCAGTCTCGAACCGGATTATCCCTTTCGTAAAAGGATACCTGCGTGAACTGGTCAATGAAGTCTTCTTCCTCACGCCTAGGTGGTCCGGATGCATCCGCGAGTCGCAGCCGAAGGTTGTAGTTCACATACACTAGCTTGTTCAGTTTTTTATGGGACAAGCGATTCCGAACCTTCGTGTGCACCAAAGCAAATGTACTCCAGTTGTGCTCGCATCCACTGGAGGATACACACTGTGCAACAAGCCTCAGCGCAAGTTTTTGCAGATTTGGAGTGCTCCTGCCGAACAGCATCCACCATTGAGCTGCAAGTGGAACCCATTATGTTAGGTACGCGCTGAAAAAGACAAAAAAATGAGTTCAAAAGTACTCTTACATGGGGTTGTCTTGGGGTCCGTGGCCATTTTAATGGCCAGCTCACTGCCAAACTCCCCAAGGTGTAGGCAGAATGATTCTGCCTCCTGTAATGCCAAGACAGCGGAGTGCACATCCGTCATTTTCCCAAATGCTTCCTTGAGGCCAGCAAACATGGTCGGAAGTTGGATTGTAACGGTATACAAAGCCTTGGGTTCAGTACAGCAGCTGCAACATACGATGCACGACAAATTAGCAAATGGTAAATACTCAATATGTAGAGACTGCTATTTTAACAATGGTTGTGATCGCACCTGGGCCCACATGCGTGCCATGGTACATATCCGCAATCCTGGCATCCATGATAGCCTTGTACTCATGCCATGTTGAGACATTTGTTCCAAAGAACTTCTCCATCTCATTTTTGCACTGTTGGAAGTTGTAGACAACCTCACACAGGTTAGGTCGCCTATCCTGATCAGCGAACCGAAGGAACCTGTAAATTGGTGCCACTGAATCGATGATGTATTTGAGTGTGTCCCACCACTGTATGCTAGACAGCCTTGCGTGAGCATAATGACCTTCCTCGGATTTTCCCCACCTGCTATGCAAGAACTCGGAAGATCCCATCCACTGCATAAAACGATCACGCTTCCGATGGAAGCTCTCCATGAATATGTAGTTGGTCCCAAACCTAGTGGCATTCCATTTGACCAACTCACCACCAATGGCTTCCCTCATCATTGCATTCAACTGGCTATGGTTGTGCAGCCAAGCTGAAATGCGCTTGCATGTTGAGATCATACCTGCATGCTCCGGCCTTTTACCAATGTCCTTCAGCATCAAGTTGATGGTGTGTGCAAGGCAAGGTGTCCAAAGAATATGCTTGTACTCGTCGTTCAATCTATGGCATGCTCTCTTGAAGTTGGTGCCGTTGTCCGTGACGATATGCACGACATCCTTGTCTGCTGGAGTCCACCCCTCGTACCGGCTGCCAAGTTGTAGTTCTCCACCACTGCAGGGGTCTGCCTCTGTGAACTAGACCTCCGAAACATCCTCTGCAAAGGATTGCCCCCCTGGGAAGCAGTACCACTACCACTGCCACCTCCACACTCGTAAGCGCCTCCTCTCCGCTGCACCCCCTCCTGGTACTCATATTCTGCCCTGGACTGATTCATTGCTGCCTGCAACTGAGCCTCGTACTCGTCATCGTCAAGGGGGTGGTTGCCCTCCGCTGTAGTAGCCTCTCGTGCAACCCTCTGCCGAGAGCGGTCACTAGTTGCTTGCCTAGTTCTATCGAGATCCTGCTGAAAGTACTCCCGGACGTCTCTGGGCACCTTGCTGCAGTGGATCACCTGCGTCCCGCGCGCAGCCAAATGCTGCTTGAATCGGAAAGCACCACCCCTGGCTTTTTGTTTAAGACAGTAGTTGCATTTTCAACCGGGAGCAAGATTCTCCCCATGCTCCCATACCACGTCTCTGCGGTCTCTCGGCATCTTCCTGCACAAATGGACAACACAAAAAAATCGAACACATGCATCAAATCATACCGCAAATATATAGCAATACAACAAATATATTTCATAAAAAATCTAATGGTACTTATTTACTATAATAAATACTAAAATCTTAGTATATAAATTCAGCTAAATTTAAGACTATTTGATTCAGCACTATTTAAGAATAATATCATCTTTAGGACGGAGCGAGTACTATATTTATTATAAAAAATAGTTTTCAAGGATGCACCTTTTGTTTACCTTAACATATTTTATGGGAATTACATCATGTGTCAATATTGACCTGTACTAAATCCTAAATCCTATATCAATAAAATCCTAAATCCTACATACATCCTAAAGCAAATCCAACAGCAAATCATAAATCCTAAACCAAATAAACCTAACTCCTAGATACATCCTAAGTCAAATCCTACCTAAATCCTACAATAAATATTTTCTACATCATATACTCCATCAATCCTACATCCTATAGCTTATCATAACTAAATCCTACAACTATAGCAACTACAAATGTAAGGAAATGGAAAAAACAAAAAAAAAACCTTACCCAACGACCCGGTCGGTAACCGCGCGGGGGGGTCGGTAACCAACGCGTCCGGTCGGTAACCGCCCGGCGGGGAGGGTGCGTGGCGGGCTGGTCGGTTACCGACCAAATCCCTCGGTAACCGCCGCCGTCCGGTCGGTTACCGAGGGGCGCGGTCGGCTGCGGGCGGCGCGGGGGCGGAATGGAAGGGGGCGGGCGCGGATAGGGTTTGGGGCGCGGACGTCGCCCCCCCCCCCCCCCGGCCGACAGCTGCTTAAATAGGAGGCGACAGGAGGCAATGGGCCGCGTGGGCCCTTAACGGGCCGGCCGGTTTTTTTCTTTTTTCTTTTTTTTTTCAAACTTAAACACGTCCAAAAAAATAGCAAACGAACTCCAATTTGAAAAATTTTTACACCATTGGACTCTATAAATCGTGAACTATTTTTAGGAATTTTTTCAGATTTTTTTTTAAAAAAATTCAAATTTGAAATTTGAATTCAAACCGGTACCGAAACCGAACCGGTCCCGGCCGGTTTGTCGGTAACCGACCGGTTACCGCGGTTACCGATCGGTAACAAAAACGCTGGCTGCACCAAACGGCCCTAGGTACTGCAGACAATGAAAAATTTACTATACCTCTCGGAATTAAATTATTAGCGCAGTTTGATTTTTCTCCTCAAACTAAAAAATGAGATATCTTAGCCCTTGAACTCTAAAAAACGTGCACATTATCTTCCTGCCTGGTTTTGGAGTGATTTTAAAGATGGTTTAGTTTGTTTCTAGTTAAAAAATCAATAAATACTTATAAGGATGTTAAACCATAGAAAATGCCCAAAAAGCTTCAAAAAATTCTAGATATGTGTTAGGACAAGGAAAATCCAAAAAAAATATTTAGCGCTTGTGAAAGAGTCTTTACAAACTTAAGAATATAACAAATATCTAGAGAAATCTAGAAATTACCTAGAGCATTCTAATTAATATGAAACGTGCTTTGAAAAAATTTACATACAAAAAATATAATACACACCCAAGACGAATGCATTCAACATTAACATATGTTGCATTTATATTGGTTCATATCTTTGCTGTGCAAAATTTGAAAACATATTTATACATCGTTATTAGAATATTTAGTGATTTTCTATGTATTTTTTGCATTTTCTAGACCTAAATATATTTTTTAAAATTTCTAAAGATGTTGCCACGAGCTGTGCATATTTTATTTGGAATTTTCATACCCCTCTAGGTTTTTTTAGAATTTGTAAAAGCTTAGATATATTTGGATTTTATCAAATATTTAACAAATTATTTTTAACTAAAATATAATAAAACCGCATCCCAAGTCGATCTAAACCATGAGAGGAAAGTAATTTGAACCGTTGTGACAGTTTAGAGGGCAAGATGTCTGATTTTAGAGTTCAAAAACGAAACTATGACGGATAGAATTTTTTTCCCTTCGGACGAAGCACACAATGCAGGCTTGTTTGTTCCTTTTTCTTTAAACTTTGAATGGGCTTTGACGAAGCACACAACGAGGCCTTCGAACTCCAAAGAAGTCTTTTGCAGCAGGAAGCAACCTCCGCCTATGTGCGTTCGTTTGGAGTATTTGTGCTCGTCTTCCACGGATTTATCCGCAATACAACGTTTTCAAGAGTTGTTTGGGTCAGTAGTGCTATTTACTAATTGAGGATGCAAATTGATCTAGCTAGTATTGCCTAGCTACTTGGCTAACAACCACCGAAAGAATTAGCTAACACCTATTAGTCCTACCGTTTTGATATACTAGGACTATTATTGACTAAATTTTAGTTAACTAACAATTAGCTCTAGCATCTAAACAGGTCCTAATAAGGTCATGTTTGGATTCATAGGACTAACAACTAGTTGACCAATTTTTGGTCCTTAATAATTAAAATAGATAGACTAAATGTAAATTTATTAGACATGAACTAGTTATTCGTCCATTAGACTACAAACACGAGCATAGAGCAACCGCAATGTATATGGACTGAGTAGTCTATATGGATAGTTTTTGTGTCAGTAGACTATAGTTATTGTTGTCTATTTCAACCAATAAGTAATCTAAGGTAGGTCCCATTTAAAATAAAAATTCTCCATCTCCAATCATGTGCAAGATTAGAAAAGAGAGAGAGGAATAGAAAAAGTAATATTTTTTTATTCTATATGGGTAATCTATAAGCTTATGTATAGCTTTTCTATGAACTACTCTATGGACTGCTTTTGAGTAACATTATAGTTGCTCTTAGGACTACATGTTAGTCCTAGAACATTCAAACAGATCTAAGTCTGAGCCATTGAACTAAGTCATGTATGCAATGAAAAAAGAATATAACATATATCTTCGCATGTGTTAGTCCAAATTCGTAGTTTGAAAAGAAAAAAACACAAGAAAGCCCATATCCGCTTTTATGAACTAATGATATACATAAATATGCACACAATTTTAATACACTATGCGATGTATATATAATTTATAGAAAAACATAGCAAAGGTGTTTGGGCCACATCAACCATGACCAACAGAAAAAATAAACAAGAGTAAATGACTATAGCAAAAGGAAAAAAACTGAAGATAGAACGAGAATACTCAAATTCGGTATCTAAAATACTGTTGTACTCAAATTTGCTTCACTTATTACCTGAGTACTCAAATTCGGTGTCAACACAAACCATACTCGCCACGCCGGCTGTATTGGATGCAGGCGCGCCAAAGTGCTCAACTAGTCAATACCCACGCCACGTGGATTGGACTCCTGTTCCGTGACTTCTCTAGGGTTTAGGGTCTTTCACAGTGTGTTGTTAGAGTGATGCCCAAAAGTAGAGAGAGTGTTTGGGCATCACACCTAACACTACAGGTAGTGATGCTTATTGGGAGTGAAGCCTGAAAAGTATGGAGGTATGCATAGGTGCCCAAATTGTATATATTAATTTACTATAACAAAAAGGTGACATTTGATCAGAATAGTTACATTTCATCCCATTTCATACAATCGAGAACGTTGGGCACACAGACCTTCAAACTACACATGGTCGTTGGCAAAGGTCTATATATACAAATGACTATTTGCACGAAAACACAAATCTCTCTATCTCTCCTTCCGTAGCCATGGAGAACACATCTTCATCTTTCACAAATATGATGAACTCTGTAATGACAAGTGGTGAGCCACAAAATCTAGTTAAGTAACAACATCATTTCCCTTCACCCCAATACCCCATGAGCTATAATTTCCTGTCAATTTCCACCCCCAATGTTCACACATGTTCAATCCCTTTGGATCTCAATCAAACTACCCACAATTCTCATTCTCATCACCAGGAAGCTATCAGGGTACTTCTTACCAAGGGATGGTACAATACCCACAAGGAGTTGGGACGCGTCACCAGTTGGATCCATGGGTTTCTTTCACGACAGCCGAGGGACTAATTCGCGAGTTGATGAGAGCAGCCCTGTTAGTTCATCTTCTCCAGTGTCCCAAGAGCAACAATAGATTGGTGTGGATCCTATAAACACACTAGTTTGGAGTGACAATGACAACAACCCAGAAGAAAGTGAAAAGAAAGAAGGTCAAATATTTTGGAGTGAGCAGAAAAAACCTTTGGTTAGTTAGCGCTTGGCTGAAAAATTCCACTGACCCAATTGTTGGAGTTGATAGAAGAGGAGATGGGTACTGGAAGGATGATACAGTAGAGTACAACTTGAACATGCCCAAAGATCGAAGAAGAACAACTACTCCATTGAAAAACCCTTGGAGCAAGACTATACCTTTAATTACCAAGTTCAATGCATGCTATGAAAAGGCAAAAAGAGATCATGGTATTGGTGAATCCCATGATCAAGTCATGGAAAGAGCTCGTGCTGAGTATCGAGGAGACACCCAGAAAAGAGGCCTTTTGCACTAGAGTATTGGTGGAAAGCAGTGAAGGATCAACCAAAGTGGAGTAAAGCTTACCCAATTGAACAACTGATGAACAAGAGAACCAAGGTAAATGCATCAGGAGCTTATACTTCTTCAAATCAAGACAATGAAGATGTAGATCCTGCAATTAGGTGTCGGCCACCCGGACCAAATGCAGCCAAAGCTCAACATAAAGGAAAAGGCAAGTCACTACATTCATAAGACATCTCAAATGAAAATGTGAACATGTTCAATGAACTTCAGTTGAGAAAAACTAATGCTGCTGAAAAATAGCTGAAGCAACACTTATTAAAGCTGAAGCTATAAAAGCTAAAGCTGAAGGTGAAATAAGATGACAGATAATGAGATGGAAAAAGTAAAGCTACAGAAACTAGGTATGCACATGACCCTATTAGATAAATACATTTCAAGCTACAATGAAGAAGCCAAGAAACGACACGATCAAATGTTGGAGTACTTATATTCTTAGTTGAAATGTTTTTCTTTTTACTTGGTTGGTTCACATGTACTACCTCTCTAAATTGAGGCTATGTATCAATCTATTATCTTTTTTTTTGAATGCATGAGTGTATTATCTATGTAGAAGACCTGTAAGTTTAAAAGTGTTGCACTGCTACCTTATATCAATGTATTATCTTGTTGGTTCTGCATGTATTACTAACATATCTTGCCTTATTTATTTAAGTACCCATGGCGTAGAGTGACCTGTATGAAACAAGAATATACATCAAAACAGAAACTACCTATCCGAAATTAATAAGAAACAAGAATAGTTGTTCGGACAATATAGCTGTTGTAAAAAGAACAGTTCGTCTGACAATATAGCTGTTGTAAAAATAAAAGTTGGTCTGCTGTTATAAGAAAAAGTTGGTATGACAATATAACTATTGCAATGAACTAACTGTTGTGAAAACTAGCCGTTTTGAGCTCTCTTGTATAAAAGGAGGACCGTGCTTTCTATCATGCACAAACCATACCATCCACCAAAGAGTTTTACTCTTGTAGGCAACACACCAAATTCACTACAAAAGTTCTTATGGACCAAAAATTTCCATGGAAATTGATGGAGACTCTTATACTGAAGCTAAACTTGACCAATTCATTTGGCGCTTCATGAATGAACCCGTTAAGGCTCAAATTGAGGCACAAGTCGGAGCTCAGATTAAAGCACAACATTTAGGTATCTTAATTCAAAACCGAAGGTGGTTTCATTAGAAGGCATTACCTCTCTCCTAATATATACTTCCTTTATACCATATTAGAGGACGTCCTAGAGCTTGTCCTGAAGATCAATGCAGAAACAAAAATACTCAAACACTCTTATAAGTGAATCACTGCACTTGACTGTGATGTCCGGTAGAAGAAGCTCGGGAGCAGCACTCCGACTAAGAAATGTTTTTTTATTGAACTCTCCCCACTATCAGTGTACTCTATTGGTAAATTTTTCTTTCTTTTTTATTCATCTCCAGCTAGTGGACCACAATAAAGTGACAATTGATAGTAGGCTGGGTCAGGACAGACCAGATACAGGGCTATAACATCATGTATTCTGAGACAAATTTTGAATCCCAGAACGTATAACATTTTGGGACATATGACGTAAGATGTAACCACTTTTTATTTATATCTCATAATATAAGATATGCTCTTTCTAAATGCACATATATCAATAAAGTAGCTCGTATATCAATATGATATAGAGAATTAAATAAGTTATTTAATCTTTAGGTGCTTATGCCTTTTATATAGTAGGACTGAGGAAATACATTCAAAGAGGGCGTGGAGCTGCTAGAGAATAGGGATAGCTGGACCAGGTCCACTAGCGGTCGCGGCATACCGCGCGTCCAGCCGTCCACCGCGATCTCGACGCTGCAGCCACTCCCGGTTTACCTCCGCACCACCCTGCCTTTCTCTGTTCCCCCGGGTCCTGTGTTCCAGCGGCGGCCCTCCTTCCACCATCGCGGCTGCTCTAGCTCTACTCCTCGCTCTTCCCCACCATTCCCCGGTGCGCTTTTCGGTAGGCTCACCTCGCCGTTCTCTAGGGTTTGGGCGAGGTGCGAACGCCGGAGGGATTGGCGGCGGCTGGAGCGAGGGAGGGCGAGGAGCTTCTCCTCCGCTCCGTGGAGGCCGAAGAATAGGGGGCGGAGAGGCTCAACTTCGATGGCTTCCGTCAAAGCTGGAGGTGCAGGAGAGTCTGGCATGGGCCATGGGGGCTTCAGGATTTCGTCGGCGTGCCAGGTTGCGTTGCTAGCAGTAGCCCTGCCATGTTTTTTTTTTATGCATGTGTTGCCTTTCAAATGGACGCTCTCATTAGATACTGCTAGCATCAGTAGTCCTGTCATGGTTTTTTATGCATGTGCTTGGGCGCTATAAATAATAGTCTATGGATTTATTTGTTTATTGATCGGGACTTGTGTTTGACTAAATAGTTAAGTAGGCATTATCAGTTTGTCATCCTGGTCAAGGCAATAGAGGAGATAGTGTATGAATAGAGAGTTTTCAGTGATGTTTTTTCCATCGTTTGTGCATGTGTGCATCCAGGTATGTTAGTCAGTCGTAAATGTACAATTTTAATAAAGTAATCTGCTGAGAAGAGCTATTGCATTGGGTTCAGAAGAGTAGAGTAATTATTGGATGATGATGCATGTTTTTTTTGGACATTGGTATTTATAAATTATAATATAATAAATCTTTTTCTTCATATTGAGATGTGGCATCGTGGCCTTTGAAAATGATGGTGAATTTTATTAATCTGTGGTTGTGTTCCAGTATTCAAAATTGTTTTTTTTTTCAGAAAAAGGAAATGTTGTAGAATTGTTTGGATCCTGTTGGTGTAGTTCAGTCTCTAATGCACCATCTTGAACTCTACTGCAGCTCAAGGCCCTGCAGATGGTGTTGCACAGTACTACCAAGAACAGTTGGAAATTGCTGGAAGGTTTTAGTGAAATGAACACACTGACAAATCGCGGTTTGTCGTGCACTTTTCCTCTGATTGTGGCATGGAAAAAATCAAAGAGAAAACACTTCCTTGCAGCAGCATTTCCCCCCCCAAAATGAAGCAATTCTTTTACCTGTAGATCATCCTACTTGCAGGAAGAGCGTAAGACAGTTGCCTGAAAACAGATTTGGGCTATCCAGTCATGTAACATTGCAAACGTGGTTCCTTTTGCTGCAAAAGTTTAAGGCTCAGTAAGGAGTGGCTCCCTAGCCATTATTGCCTCTGCCTTGGATTCTCTACGGGACTTCTTATCCTGGTTTATATTGTAGTTTACTGTGTTTTCCAAGCAAACACGAATCCATACATACAGATACCCAGTTTGTAAAAGGCGCATGGCTGCACGCAATCTCTGGTGAGTTCCACACTGAGTATGAGTTTTTTTATGTATCAGGATTGTTATTTTAGTTGGAGTTTGTTACGTCTAATTGTTAGCCCTTAGATTCAGGAGAGGTTGGTTATTGAGTTAGTATATGTGTCAAACAATCTGAAGTAATAGAGATCAGCCTGGGATTGAGTTTATCTCCCCTCAGGGCCCTGGATGTTACTGTTCACGCCTCCCTGTTGTCACTGAGCTTTTAGCCAGGCGCCAAGCATGGCGCCGCCGGTTCGTTGCCGGGGTTTCAAACCGAAGTCTCCCCTCTCACACTCCTACGCCCTCAGATCCTTAAGCTCCAACACATAACAAGTTTTTTTGATTTGTTTGTGTGTGCAAGCCGGGATTTGAATCCTGGTTGGCTGGTACCACTACTCGGTGTCCAACTACCAATCTACCATACTACTAGTGCGTTTGCTCTTATCTTATTGGTGCACCTTGCTTGATGTGGCCTCATCCTTCCTGCCTGTATGGCATTGTAGACATAGCAAATGGATCAAGGATCAGTTTCTGTATGAAGAGTGGTTACTGGAATTGCAACTTTCACCGTTGAATCTTTCTTTTGCTGGCACTAATGATATTAATTATTTTGCTTTCCAGGGATATGAGTTCTGCTTGACAAAAGAGCAGAAAAAGTGGGTTGTCAATATTATGCTCTCAGTGACACTGGTGAAGCTTCTCCTGGTTAGATATTGCTGAACATTCACCAATGAAATAGTTAAGGCCTATGCGCAGGATCACTTTTTTGATTTTATCACCAACATTATTGGGTTTGTGGCTGCACTTCTTGCTACTTATGTTCAAGCCTGGATTGACCCAGTTAGAGCTATCATTGTAAGTGATCTGTACTTCTGTATTATATATGACATAAGCTACTCAAGGTCAAGTAATTACATTGATAGATCACAATCATGTGATGTGCATGGTGTAGGCAGCTGATGAACTCAATATATTTTTTTTCTAAACAAATTCTTTAGATATAGAAACCAAATGACAAAGGAGTATGCTTTCTTTCATAAAGTGGTGTGCCTACACCTTCTCATAAGCTGCATCTAACAGGCTTACAATAGACTAACAGTTGGGCCCTTTATTAATTCAAATCTAACAAAAGCATAACAAAAGAACAATAATTCTGTGACTACAAACAACAAAGGACGATGGGCTCCAACTTTAGATTGACTTTTTTTTTTGCGGTAAACTTTAGATTGATTTGATACAAAAATCAGGGGTAGGCATCACCATACCCAGATCCACCACCTTTACCGCCGGCAGTGCCACCATTTTGGGTGTTCCCTGTGCCACCACCATCGCCATTAGCATCTGCATTTGCATAACTTGTTCCATCCCAATACCTATTAGCAGAGCTAGAGCCAGATCCCTGGCCACTACCAGACCCTTGAGCACTGGAGTCCCAAGAACCTCCAGCTTTTCCACCACCTCCGCCCCCACCAGTACCACCAGCACTGGAAGATTCTCCGGTGCCACTATATGTACTACTCCCTGAACCTGACCCTCCCCCTACACCCCATGCAGACCCATTTTGGCTAGTTCCACCACCTGCACCACCCCCTCCAGCACTTGCATGGGCACCATTCGGACCACTATCACCTGATCCGTTGCCAGACCCAGACCCTGCTCCCGCCCATCCACATATCCGCCACCCCCTCCCCCTCCTTGTCCCGATCCATTAGCACTAGAGTATCTAGCTACCCTCACAGCATTTGCTAATCCCATGCTCATGAGGACAATGAGCCCCAATGTTATTAGCTTTGTGCCTGCCATTGTGAGCTACCGCTAGAGGGTATTTGAGTTGAGATGAGCTCCAGTGAAGTCTGCTTGGGTATTTATAGTGCTTTCGGCCATGCAGTGGTTCTTATCATAATAGAGCATGCACATTAATGATAGTGGTGTTTCAATAGAAGACCAAGTGGAAGCTTTTAATATTCACTGGAATTAATGGAGCTTCTTGACTTGACTATTAAGTACATGCAACTACGCAAGTAACGAAGTGGTTACAATTTACGAGTTGTCTTAATTAGCACTAGGCTCTAGATGACATGCTAAAGTCCTACTATGTTCTTTTAAGTCATCTCCATAGTATATCGATGGTATAAAGTTTTATTTTTGATACTACCATTGTTGGTGTTTGGAAGGCCCATTGAAGCTAAACCTAGCTGCTTGTTCCGAGGTTCTATTACCGTTATTCGTTCTTGTTACTGGTGCTGAATGTGTGAAAGTTTTTTTGTGACAGGACTGCTTTACCTCCTATAGGTGAAAGCTGGGTCCAGTTACATAAGCTACTATCAATCTTGGCATACAAACTATCCCATTTCACATCCCACTAAGTGGTACATCACCTTCCACCAAGTACAATTACTATTCTCTACGCATCCACCTCCACAAGTGCTACATTATTCTCCACAAAGTACAATCACTCCCCCCCTTCCAAATTAAATCAACATCTTTGAGAGTTGTCCTAAATCAAACTTCGACCAACTTTATAGAGAAAAACACCAATATTTATGACATCAAATTAGTAGCACGATATATCATGGAATATATTTTTTGTAATATACTTATTTGGTGTCATAGAGGTATTACCTTTCCTACAAAGTTGGCTAAATTTTAAAATTCAAAATAGATTGACTTAGGGTGATTGTAAGAATTGATTTATTTTAGGACGGAGTTAGTACTATTTTTAATCTATCAATGCACTCCCTTCATCCGAAACATAATGGAAGTCTCACTTTCCGAGGAGTGAAATGATTCTAAGCTTGACTAGGTTTATAAAAAAAATAATATCAGCATTTGTATCTTTAAAAAGTTCTATTATGAAAAATATTTCCCATTATTAATCTAGTGATATTTGTTACATATTGAAAATATTAGTACTTGTTATATATATTTTGGTCAAACTTCTTTTAAAGAAATGAGATTTCTATTCTTTTTTTTAAGGACAGAGAGAGTATAAAATACTCACATCATACTATTTATTTGACGATCCATCCTCCTATAATTCCAATATAGTATTACATTAGCTTTTTATTAGATTCTTTCATTAGCGTGGATGTAATAATTTTATTTTTAATAAAAAACTGTGGCTGGTATGGGTCATTGTTTTGGTTTACTTAGGCGTTGTATCTCCTGTATATGCACACATGCAGAACTGAAAAGTATGGTACTAGCAAATTCCAAGCTCTAATACAGAATCCATGTCGTCCGACCTGAGAAACAACAGGAAAAATGTATTTTCCACAAGGATTATGGGTCCTCGTGGTAACTTGAGTTTTTTTAAAAAAAATTGTTTCAGTTGAAAAACCTGCAAAAATCATGTATACTACGATACGCTCAAGTATGCATGCATATGACTTCCATTAGTTCCATTGCTTACATACTCCGTACGCGTTCGACAATTCTCTCCAGTACAGTGAAACTTGTGCAGCTGGTGCACGACAATCAAAAGATAACGAGATCACCCATAATAATCAGACCCAGTATTTAATTAGTTTTTCTGATCAGGTTTTAGCATTCTGCTCAAGAGTGGAACTAGTAAACGACGACCCGCATACGTCTTGACTTCCATATTTGAAGATGAATACAGCCAGACAGGCATCCGATGATCAGTGAATCACTGATAAATTCTTTCCTTGCAGTGGTTGACGTTGCAGAGGCGACCTCGAGGTTTTCGCTACAGGCGTGGACCTAAAAACTATATATCCACGCGGTGATCTTGGTAAGAGAAACAAGTTACTGCCCTAGAGCGAGTACAATAAATGTTTAGTCAGCAGGCTGGATAGTTGTCCATGTTATAAAAATTAAAAATCATATGGCGTATTCTGACTTTCGTCCTGTTCGTTTCGTTTTAGTAGCTGATAAATCGTCTGATGCTATTTTTTGCTATTTTTTTATGAGATAAAAACACTGTTTCTGTGCCTGATAAGCCGGCTAATAAGCCAAGCAAACATGACGTTTATGTTTTGGTTTTAATATATGTACATGAACGTATTACGTACCGTATGGAGTATCGACCATGAATACATAGTATAATACTATAGTATATTATTATACTGTTGATATATATTAATTTTTTTTTTCAATTTAAGGTTTTTGGATGTGTTATTTTTGTATTATTACTATTATCAAGCTTTAAATAAATACAAACATTATATTTTGTGTATTTTTTTATGCCTAGCTTGTGAGCTTAATGAGCCAACTTAATCTTTTAACGAGCTAAACTAAGCTAGCTTTTATCTTAACAAGCCCAGCTCAGCCGAGCTAAGCGAAACGTTATCCAGCCTTAGAGCATCTCTAAGAGACTTGCTAAAATTAGATGCTAAATTATGAGATTTGACCATTATGTAAAATAGAAAGCTCATCTAAAATGTAGAGTTTTACAATAGTCTAGCTAAATGGAAAACACATATAGCAAACATGACTCACTAGGTAAATATGACCAGTGAGAATGATGGGATAACCAGTTGGATAAAATAGAAAACGGTATACACAAGCTGTTGGAGTGATGTTTTGCAGCATAATAGCTATAAATAGCTTCACGAATACATTTAGCCAGTTTGTTGGAGTTGCTCTTACACACCAAACAAGAGTAAATGACTATCGCCATGTTTGTTTGACTTATCAGCCGGCTTATCAGCCACCGAAAACAGCCAAGCGAACATAGCAAAAGAAAACAAAACTGAAATAGAACGAGCATACTCAAATTCGGTATCTGAAATAATGCTACGATGATGCTATCGGTTTTCTCTATTTAATTTGCTTCACTTATTATCTGAAAGTGATCAAAATTGTGTCAACGTACACAAACCATACTCACCACGCCGACTGTAGATTGGATGTAGACAAGCACGCCAAAGTGCTCAGCAGTCAATGCCCCCGCCACGTGGGCTGGATTCCAGGCACGTGAGGATCAGAAGCACCTCATCAGATCTTACCTCTCCACTTGTCCACCTCAGCAGCTGGTGCCCTGCTCCTGCGCCGCTCGCTAGACCAGGTCCACAAGCAGTCGCGGCATACCACACGTCCAGCCGTCCACCGTGATTTCGACACTGCGTGCTGTCGCGCATGGTTTACCTTCACACCACCCTGCCTTCCTATGTTCCTCGGATCCTGTGTTCCAGCGACGGCCCTCCTTCCATCATCACGGTTGCTCTAGCTCTACTCCTCGCTCTTCCCCGCCACTCCCTGGTGTGCTTTTCGGGAGGCTCACCTCGCCGTTTTTTTGGGTTCGGGCGAGGTGCGGACGCTAGAGGGAATGGCGGCGGCTGGAGCGAGGTAGGGCGAGGAGCTTCTCCTCCGTTCCGTGGAGGTCAAAGAGACTAAGGGGGCGGCGGTCTGTGCATGGGAGAGCGGCCCTGGTGGCTCAACTTCGATGGGTTGGGTTCCACCAAAGCTGGAGGCGCAGCAGGAGAGAATAGCGCGGGGGCTTCAGGACTTCGTCAACGTGCTAGGTTGTGTTGCTAGCAGTAGCCTTGCCATGTTTTTTTATGCATGTGTTGCCTTTCAAATGGATACTCTCATTAGATACTGCTAGCACCAGTAGTCCTGTCATGCATGGTTTTTTATGCGTGTGCTTGGGTGCTATAAATAATAGTCTATGGATTTGTTTGTTTATTGATCCGGACTTGTGTTTGACTAAACAGTTAAGTAATCATTATCAGTTTGTCAACCTGGTCAAGGCAATAGAGGAGATAGTGTGAGAGTTTTCAGTGATGTTGTTTCCATCGTTTGTGCATTTGCACATCCAGGTATGTTAGTCAGTTGTAAACGTATAATTTTAAGCAAGTAATTTGCTGAGATGACCTATTGCATTAGGTTTAGAAGAGTAGAGTAATTATTGTACGATGATGCATGTTTTTTGGATATTGGTATTTATACATAAGAAATCTTTTTCTTCATATTGAGATGTGGCATCGTGGCCTTTGAGAATGATGGTGAATTTTATTAATCTATGGTTGTGTTCCAGTATTCAAAACTGAGCTTCTTGGACATTAATGAGATGGATGATTAATATTGTGGTATCACGTATCCTTCAAACTCTGGAACTGTCCTGTTCGTTTGGCTTATCAGCCACCGAAACAGTGTTTTTCTCTCACAGAAAAACAGCCAAAAACAGAATTAGCCGGCTTATTAGCCACCAAAACAAGCAAACGAACAGGCCTGCGCTGTTGCGTCAAAATTGTTTACCTTTTTGTAATTGGTAGAAGATGTCAAAGGGTTACTTATAGATTGTTCAACCAAAGATCCTTCTCTCACTTTAGCATTTTGGATTTGAATTCTCAACTAGATTTATATTTGTTCCATTTGATCATATGTTTTCTTTTCACCTGTCTATTGTATGATTGTATCTCTCTTGACTTCCCTGATGTAAAAGGTCTGGTAGTTTTTTTTTGTAAACACAATACATTCCATTCAAAGATGGAATCCGAAAATCATCAGCCAGCCTTTCGAAAGTTATCATTGCTTACATAAGAAAAAAGGTTCTGTATGGATGGTGGAAGTTAACATTTGTTTGTGTGCAAATTATATACACAGTTACAGACAAACGAACTCCAACTGAATTAGATACTTATATTCATGTGCATATGTTTTTGTTTGTTCTATAAATATATTCTTGTGGTTCGAGTTCCTCCAAGACTAATGATGTATAATTTTTTTTTTCAGAAAAAGGAAATATTGTACAATTGTTTGGATCCTGTTGGTGTAGTTCAGTTTCTAATGCACCATCTTGAACTCTACATGCAGCTCAAGGCATCTGATTAACTCAATAATTTTTTCTAAACAAATTCTTGAGAAAAAGAAACCAAATGACAAAGGAGTATGATTTCTTTCATAAACTGGTGTGCCTACATCTTCTCATAAGCTGCAACTTACAGGCTTACAATAGACTAACAGTTGGGCCCTTAATTGAACTCTACATGCAGCTCAAGGCATCTGATTAACTCAATAATTTTTTCTAAACAAATTCTTGAGAAAAAGAAACCAAATGACAAAGGAGTATGATTTCTTTCATAAACTGGTGTGCCTACATCTTCTCATAAGCTGCAACTTACAGGCTTACAATAGACTAACAGTTGTGCCCTTTATTAATTCAATTCTAACTAAAGCATAACAAAAAGAACAATTATTCTGTGACTTCAAATAAGAAAGGACGATGGGCTCCAACTTTAGATTGACTTGATACAAAAATCAGGGGTAGGCATTGTTGACGGTCGTTAAGTATCAATTTCTATATGTTAACAAGAACTAAAAAGGACTTAATTGAATCACCACCATAGACTTAGGGGATCCAACTGACAGATTTCCACAAGTTTTGGTGAGTTTATGTTTTTTACAGCGAGTTATCAGGAAAAGAACCAAAGAAGGTCCACATGTCATGATTACATAGAGAGAAAGGACCTCCGTACAAGAAAAGAATACTCAGAAAGGCTCTAGAAGAGACTGGACCAAGCCAGAGGCCGAGAGGGCCCACACCCAGGGCGCCCGCCCTAGGGTTTGGGGCGGCCGCCCTACCCCTGTGGCCAATCAGGGCGAAGTTCAAGGATCATGCCTAACCGCCTTTGAGGATGAATCTAAACCACTCGATTAAGGTTGGTTTGATCCGACGGTCCATGTTCATTTGATGGGGCTATATAAGGAAGGCCCTGCCACCCTGAGGAGGAGAAATCATTATTAGAGGAAGCCATCAAAGCTAGAGTTTCATATCCCTCTCTCCACCAGAGAATTAGAATAGCTACTCCCAATTCCTTCAAGTTCTATAGTATTGATTAGATAGATTTAGAGAAGTAGAGCATCGCGCTCTGGATTTCGGATCATCGTCATAAAGATCGGTATTATCTTGTATCTTTCTCTACGACTTTATTATTAATATCATTATGTTTCTATTTATTATGTTCTTAGTTTGTTCTAGTTCTATACTTGATATAGTTATGATTGATAATGAGTTTATGTATGAGTTTGCAAAGCGCTTAGCTCTTCCCTCGAGGGAGTTAGGTGGTAGATCACATGTGAGCATGGTGCTTAAATGCTATTTACCTGCAAATGTATCCTATTGGCCGGGTCGGCGTGGTAGTTCGTGGAAGTGACAGTTCCATTGATTCTTATATAGTCCACCCCCCGTTGGTAGGACAGGCAGAATTGGTATTGCAGAGTAAGTCTTGTTATATCCTGGTTTTCTTTAGCGATGTTCCTTATACATAGATGAAGAGTCCTTTATTTGCTATATATGATTGTATATGTGCTAGAGTAGATTATGACTTAATAGATTAGAATACACTTAGAAGTTATTCTCTTACTAGTCCGACGTCACCTTACATTTATATGGAGTAGTCTCTCTAATCTCCGTGTTATTTATCTTTGAGCTTACACTTCAATATCTTTATTATTACTATGGCTTACCCCCTGCCGAAGCAAGTGACTGTGTGATTGAGTTTCTCATAAGTAATCATGCTCATCAAATCCATCTCTAGTCTACAGCTTTGTGAGTTCATGCCACCAATGTTTTGCTTTTCCTTTAGCAAAATTATAAATAAACGATACCTGGAAACTACTTCCTGGTGAAGTGCTATAATTGGTATTTTATCTGTGTGCTCGCGGATAGAATAAATATATTTTATAGAGATCCTTTACATTCATAAATACCACTGCACATTTCTAACGCCATGCTGGGGATGACAACCCAGTATTCAAAGTGGTGTTAAGAAATGTCAACAGGCATCACCATACCCAGATCCACCACCTTTACCGCCGGCAGTGCCACCATTTTGGGTGTTCCCTGTGCCACCACCATTGCCATTAGCATTTGCATTTCCATAACCTATTCCATCCCAATACCTATTAGCAGAGCTAGAGCCAGATCCCTGACCACTACCAGACCCTTGAGCACTGGAGTTCCAAGAACCTCCAGTTTTCCACCACCTCCACCCTCACCAGTACCACCAACACTGGAAGATTCTCCAATGTTACTATATGTAACGATCTCAATTTTCCTTGAAGGGAAAATCCACAGATGCGAAATATAACGCGATAGTCTCGAAGATCATCCCATCGCATTATCAAATTACAGTCGATAATCATTGTCATACACGAATTCTGAATTTTAAAGAGTACATTAAGAAGTCTAATCATTTATTACATCGCCACCTGGGCGGAAACACATGAGCACTCAGCAGAAAGAACAGCGAAGGGAAGCGTAGATCTTCAGTATCTCCGGTCTTGAGCACAGCACGAAACTCTACTCCTCCAGGTCGACGTCCTCGAACTCGCCCTCCGGCTCGTCACCTGAATCCAAATCTTTCGGTACGATTTGTACTGGCCACTGGCTCCCACCCTATGCTTTGCATATTGCTTTGTGGAAAGTGGTATGCAAGGGGTAAAGAAAGAACCTATATATGGTTGTGGTTTTCCTATGCAAGTTCAATATTAAGCAGTAATAATAGTAATAAGTTGTATATCAAGTTTTAACACATTTCCCACACATCCATTCCGTCCACACACATCTCACCACACACCTCCTCACACTCTTTAGGCGACAAGACGACTCCCTCTCGTCATTGTCTCAGCGGCTCACAGCCGGGCCTACAAAACCCAGGGGGAGAGAAGAAAGGGCTCATCTCACTACTCAAGAGAAGCATAGGTCAAGGGAATGTCCATATCCGGGGACACGACTATACGTATAGATCGATCAACTCTGCAGAGTGTGTACACCTGTACCCACAAGATCGCCATCATCGACGTTGCGCAACGCCTAGGCCGATAACGAGCTATCTCCCGATCTGGAACGATACCATCCTGCCACTCAACCCTGAGGCTCCTCGGCGCACCGGCAAACTGAGACTGGGAGACGCAGCACCTGGCCACCATGGTACTGCGCATCTAGGATGGTACGGGTGTCGACACCGGCACCACCCACCCTATCACCTAACAACCTGGTAGTAATGGCATCGCCCAAACCGATAGATATCCGTACCCCGCCCATCAGGGACGAGTGGTGTGCACGAAGGTTCCCAAGGTTCCGGTCCACTTGATATCAGGTCCTAGGTGGGATCAGACAGGTCATCTCCTCAAGCTGGGGTCCTCCCCCGTGCCATCACAACACCTCTATCATGGGGCCCGCCCCGGGATCTCCTCCAAACACATGTACCCGCCACAGGTACCTCACGTGGGGATGCCCAGGTCGCACCCCCGGCAAGACTCGTCCCCTGGACTCGACCCTCACCACACACCCAAGACACACGCCGAGAACTCCCCAGTTATTACCATAACATACAGTGGCACACCGTGCCTAAACCACGCACAAGCAAGTCCTCTAATCATCAAGGTAAAAGCATGAATAGAGCATGTGACATGGTAAATATAAGCGGTGTCTATCCTATAAGCGGGTGTGCAGGGGAAAGGTTGTGACAAGGTATTGGCTTTGCAAACAATCTACCATGCAACCTATTTAGAGCAATTGCATAAAGTAAAGCGCTAGCAATCTACTCAAATCATGATGTGCCTAATAGGTGCTACGATGTGGGTGGGACGTGGCACCTGTCTAGTCGTCGCTGACGTCCTCTGTGCAGTCTGGGTCCTCCTCTTCAGCTGTCGGCTCCTCCGGGTCTCATTCGCAACACAACCACGACTTAGACAATTCTACGGATAATCACAATGATGCAAAAAGAGAACGAAAAGACCCGAATACACTCAATCACAAGCCTATGCCCTAGGGTTTGATTTTAGAAGAGTTTGGACACCAAGTTTGCATTTTTCCGAAATCATAAGCATTTTCTAAGAATTTTTCTAGTCCAAAATTCAATTCTGATAAAGAAAAAGGGTGGAGAAGGGACGTGGGCTGGCTGTAGCTAAATGACTCGGTTGGCTCAGGCTTGGGCCTGCTCTGCACGCAGGGGTGAGGCCCACGAGCGCTCGGCCCACCTCTCGTCTCCACTCCCCTCGCTCCCTTGGGCCTGCCGCTCGACAAGGCCCACTCCACCTCCTTCAACCGGCTCGTGGCACAACTACTGGTCCATGGTGGACTCCTTCCCACCTTCCCGCCGGTCCTCTGCCCACGGTGAACCGCGCGCACGTGCTGGAGCGTGCGGCCTCCTCTTGCTCCGCCCCAGGCGCGGGCGCGCCGTGCGTGTGCTCGCGGGTGCCCATGGCTCGCTCTCCCCTCCGCATCTGCTTGCTGGCCGGCGCGGTCCGCGCCGTTGCGGGCGACGGAGCGTCCCGCTCCGCTCTCCTCCTCCTTGGCCGGGCAAGCTCACATGGCTGGGCTCGTGTGGCGGCGGCGGTGCTCCGTGATTGCGGCATGCAGCGCACGCTCGGCATAACGACAGCGTCGCGGTGAAGAGCGCGGACTACGGACTACAACGGCGGAATGCGCGCGGCGCGGCGGTGTGCGCCATGGCCCGCCGCGTCGGTGCGGCGTGGAAGGCGGATCTCCGGCGGTCAAGGCGGTGGGGGTCCCTATGGTCGCTTCCGGCTACGCGGTTGTGTGCGCGCGGCGGCAGTGGAGCTCAACGGCCCTTCCTCGACTAGTGAGGTGGTCGGAGCGCGGCGAAACGGCCGCGACAGGGTGCGATGGCGGCATGCACGGCGGTGCTCATGGTCGGCCGCGCCGGCGAGGCGAACGCGGTGGGCTCGGCTCAGTGCTTTCTGGTGGCCGCGAGTGTGTGTTTGGAGGTGCCCTGGGGTCGGTGGTGGTCACAGTGGAGATGGTAGAAGCCCGGGATACACGGTGCGGTGTGAACGTGACCTTGCCACGGCAAGGCCCGGCCATGGCAACTGCGACACGGCGCGAAGAACTCGGCTAGAGGCGTGGCAGGAGACTCACCGTGGGTGGTGGTGAGGGTGGCTAGCGGTGCAGGGCGAGGCGATGCAGTGGCGAGGTGACGTTGTGCCGTGCCGTGCCGAGCCGCTACGCCGACGTAGTCGACGTCGCGATACTCCCGACGAGCTCCGACGGCGACACTGGGGCGGCTCCTTCCTCTTCTCCTCCTCCTTCCCCTTCTCCCTTCTCTCTCACCGCGGTTCGGTGCGGGTGTGGCCACTGGTGGCAGCGGTGGCTGGGGAGAGGCACGGCGCGAGGGCGTTGCCCCTATTTATAGCCCAACTTGGCTATGGCGGCTTGAACGGCAAGGATGGGGAGTGGAGGCGGATGGAGGGAGGATGTGGGGGTTTGGCTAGGGTTTGCGGGAGCAAGGGCTTCTCCGGTTGCCGCGGCACGCTCCAATTCGAATGGCACGGCGGTCAAAAGGGGCTCTGCGGCGGCGTCACGCCCTGCGCTGGCGTCGGCGGCGTCAGCAGGCGTTTAGCGCCGAGCGGGGGCGGTTGCAAGGGGAGGCGTGGAGTGCGGGCGCTTCGACAGCTTCCAGGTGGGACCACGCAGGTGCTTTGGCGCGGGTAGGAGCGGCTCCGGCGCTGCTCTGCCCTGCTCTGCTCGGCCGGGGGAAAGCAGAGAGCGGGGGAAGAAAAGGTGGGAGGATGGGGATGACAGGTGGGCCCCGTCGGTTCCACTTGTCAGCGAGGCGAGAGAGGTGGTTGCGGGATGGGGCGCACAGCTGGCTGGGCTGGCGCTCGGTCCTCACGCGGTTGGGCCACCAGGGAGCTGCTGGGCTGGCGGGGTGGGACTGGCAGGCCGGCGGGATAGCGGGCTTGGCTCCCCAAGCCTAGCTGGGCTGGTTGGCTGCTGCGGCTGGCCTAGCCTGCTAGGCCTTTGGTCTCCGCCCCTCTCCTTGTCCCCCTTTTCCTTTTCTCATTTATTTTCCAACTTTGAGCAAGTTCCTTTAGTTTGATTTAATTATCACCCAAAAACCATAAGAAACAAACTAGGGTTGAGTTAAAAGATATGCCATGCAACTATCATAAGCTTTGTTGGGATCTACTTGTGCAACTAACATAGGGTTTCTTATTATGCAAACACCATAAGGGCTCATCTAAGAAATTTTTTAAAAAGTTGGGATTTTTGTGTGGTTTGAAAACTCGGGTTGTTACAGTCCTTCCCCCTCATTGGAATCTTGTCCCGAGATTTAAAGCGAGACACACCTTTCGAAGAGGTAGGGGTACAACAACCGGAGCTCTGACTCCTTCTCCCAGGTGGCTTCACATTTAGTGTGGTTGCTCCACTGAACTTTGCACATGGGTATGGTGGTGCTTCTGGTTTCTTTGGTGGCTCTGTCAAGAATCAGAACCAGGTGTTCCTTGTACTCCAGGGTGTCTTGCAAATCGAGAACCTCTGAGGAGATCTGTTCACTGGGTAGCTTCAAGCACTTACGCAGCTGAGATATGTGGAACACTGGGTGCACTCCCGCGAGCTCTTCGGGAAGCTCTACCTTGTAAGCCAACTTGCCAAATCTCTCATAGATGCGGTAAGGTCCCACATACCTTGGTGCTAGCTTCCCTTTCACGTGGAAGTGGGAGGTGCTCCGAAGTGGTGACTCCTTGAGGTACATGAAGTCTCCCACTTCAAACTCCAAGTCTCTCCTTCTTTTATCAGCATAGCTCTTCTGTCGGCTCTGTGCGATCTTTAGATTTTCTCGCACTTGCGCGACTCCCTCTTCGGCATCCTTGATCTTTACAGGGCCAAAGAACGATCTTTCTCCAGGTTTAGACCACATCAACGGGGTCCTGCAAGGCCTCCCATATAAGGCCTCGAACGGAGACATCTTGAGACTAGACTGGAAACTGTTGTTGTAGGAGAACTCTGCGTGAGGTAAGCATTTCTCCCAATCCGAGCCATACTTCAAGACACAAGCTCGGAGCATGTCCTCCAGGATCTGGTTCACCCTTTCTGTCCGACCATCAGTCTGAGGGTGGTATGTCGTGCTATAGTCCAGCTGAGTACCAATAGCCTGGTGAAGCGATTTCCAGAACCGAGACACAAACTGAGTTCCCCGATCAGATACGATGCTGGTGGGTGCCCCATGCAGACATAAGATGTTCTCAATGTACAGATCTGCCAGCTTATCTGATCGGTAGTCAGTCTTTACTACGACAAAGTGTGCCACTTTGGTCAAACGGTCGACTATCACCCAGATGGAGTCGTGCCCCTTTTGTGATCGAGGCAACCTGACTACGAAGTCCATAGCAATGCTATCCCACTTCCATACAGGAACATCCAGTGGCTTCAAGAGTCCGGCGGGTCTTTTGTGCTTCGCTTTGACTCAATTGCAGATATCACATCGAGCCACATGGCTTTCAATTTCGGCTTTCATGCCTTTCCACCAGAAATGTCTCTTCAAGTCAGCGTACATCTTGACACCCCCTAGATGGATACAGTACTTGGAGTCATGTGCCTCTGACAAGATCTCATACCGCAAAGCTTGATCGGTGAGCACACAGATCCTTGTCTTGTACCAGATGGTTCCCTGATCATCCTCCCTGAACTCCGGGCACTTGCCTAGCCCCATCAGATCCCTGATTTCTTGCATTGCCGGGCATTTCTGCTGTTGCTTGCGTATCCGATCCGTGAGATCATACTGGATGCGAAGCTCATGTAGTAGGTTCGAGGGTATTATCTCGAGCTGGAGACCCTCCAATTCCCGGTTCAACTCTGGAGGTAGGGCACTTGTGATCATGGTGTGGCAGTAGCTCTTGCGACTCAGAGCATCAACGACTACGTTGGCTTTCCAGGGTGGTAGAGTATCTCCAGATCGTAGTCCTTGATCAACTAAAGCCATCTTCGCTGCCTCATGTTCAGATCTTCTTGTGAAGAAGTACTTCAGGCTCTTGTGATCTGTGTAGATCTCACACTTGTTCCCAATCAGGTAGTGCCTCCAAATCTTCAGAGCGTGCACAACTGCTGCAAGCTCAAGATCGTGGGTCGGGTACCATTGCTCATGCTCTTTCAGCTGACGAGAGGCATATGCGATAACCCTCCCATGTTGCATCAGGACACAACCTAAGCCTTGCCTCGAAGCATCACAGTATACGACGAAGGCTTGCCCAATGCCAGGTAGTTCTAGCACCGGAGTGGTAGTGAGCTTCATTTTGAGTGTTTGGAAGCTTTCTTCGCACTCGGGCGTCCACTCGAACTCATTGGTCTTCTTCAACAGATTGGTCATGGGTCTGGCTATCTTGGAAAAGTTCTCAATGAACCGACGGTAGTATCCTGCCAATCCCAAGAAACTCCTGATATCAGTCACACTGCGGGGTTGTTCCTACTCCTTCACATCCTCAATCTTGGCCGGGTCCAGTGCAACTCCCTGGGCGGTAAGCACGTGACCCAAGAATGCGACTTATTCAAGCCAAAACTCGCACTTACTGAACTTGGCATAAAGTTGGTTCTGCCTTAGCTTCTCGAGCACAGCTCTGAGGTGAAGCTCGTGCTCCTCTGCGGTGGCTGAGTAGACTAGGATATCATCAATGAACACCACCACGAACTTACCAAGCTCGTTCATGAACACCTTGTTCATCATATTCATGAAGTAAGCTGGGGCATTCGTGAGACCGAAGGACACCACGGTGAACTCATACTGCCCATACCTTGTGATGAAGGCTGTCTTAGGAATGTCCTCATTCCTGATATTCATCTGGTGGTACCCAGAACGAAGGTCAATCTTGGAGAAGAACTTAGCATTCCTAAGCTGGTCCAACAAGTCATCTATCCGAGGCAATGGATATTTGTTCTTGACTGTGACCGCATTCAGGTTTCGATAGTCGATACACATCCTCATGGAACCATCCTTCTTCTTCACAAACAACACAGGGGAACCCCAAGGGGAAGCACTTGGCCTGATATACCCTCTCTGTCAGCTCTTCCAGCTACTTCTTCAACTCTTCCAACTCATCTACCGACATGCGGTAAGGCCTCTTGGCAATAGGGCCTGTACCTGGCAGGAGGTCGATCACGAACTCGACATCCCGATCCGGTGGCATTCCCGGCAACTCCTCTGGAAACACATCCGGGTACTCACATACCACTGGCACTTCCTGTAACTCCTTGGCTTCAAGGGTACACAATCTTGAGACAGATCTCCCCTTGTTGGGCTCACATCGAACCACTTGGCCACCCGGGTGTGTGATCATCACGTACTTGGGTGAGCATGAAATCACACCCTTGTGCCGAGTCAGCCAATCCATCCCCAGGATAACATCCAAACCTTTAGAAGGTAGAAAGGTAAGATCGGCTAGAAAGGTGTGTCCCTCAATGGTAATGATCACATCCTTGCATCTGTGGGTGCATCTAATGTTTCCCAAAGGTGATTGAGTGTCTATGGGTACCTGGCGAGGGGTTACTGGGGGACCATACTCCCGTACAAACTTGTTAGAGATATAAGAGCAAGTAGCTCCTGAATCAAACAACACGGATGCCTTGGCACCGTGTACTAAGAACATACCGTACACCACGTCGGTAGCTGCCTGAGCGTCCTTAGTTGTCATGTGCGCGAGGCGGCCACAGGTATGTCCAGTAGCTCCCTTGTAAGGGGTGCCCTGAGCCTACCTGGCGGGGGCCGGTGTCGGTGGAGCGGTCGTCTTGTTGGGGCAGTGGGCGATCCTATGACCTGGGAGGCCACAGCCGAAGCAAGTGAAGGGCGCACTGCCTATAGCGGTGGGCGCAGGTGTCTTCCACGTGCTGGTGTACGCCGCGGCGCGACTCAGCGGAGGGCGGGCCGGAGCGGGGTGGTGGTAGTTGGCGGTGTGGGTACCACCTCCACAGCTCGAGCCACGCACAGCTCCCTGAGGAAGACGGGGGCGGGACGGAAGCTGCCCACTCACTCGTGGCCTCTGGCAGGCCGAGGAGCGAGAGGTAGCCTCCGCACTGCGCTTCTTCTCCTTGAAGAACACGTCAGCCTCCAGACGGTCCTTCTCAATCTCCAGCATCTTGTCAATCATCTCCCTCAGGGTGTAACTGGGGTTACCCGAGAGAGCCAGCTTGAGACGAGGGTTCAGTCCCTTGCGGAAGTAGTACATCTTCTTCTTCTCAGTGTCGCTCTCAGAGGGAGCATACCGCATCATGCAGGTGAAGCGGTTCATGTACTCGTGAATCCTCTCAGAGCCCTGAGAGATGTTGCGGAACTCCTCCGCCTTGGCCTCCATAGCACCATCAGGAATATGGTACTCACGGAAAGCCTCAGTGAACTCCTCTCAGGAGATGTGAACAGGGTCGGGGTGGGAGTCACTGAAACTGTCCCACCATGCGCGTGCTGCGCCAGTGAGCTGGTGAGCTACGACCCCAACGCACTCCTCATCGGAGCAAGTGGTAAGGTCCAGCTTCTTCTCGATCTCCCGTAGCCAATCCTCAGCGGCAATGGGATCGCTGTCAGTGCCGTCGAAGGTAGGCGGCCTCAGCTTGAGGAACCCCTCTAGCTTCCTCTAGAAGTCGTTCTGGAAGCCTCCATTGCGCCTCAGCAGGTTCTCAGCAAGGTCCTCCATGATGCGAGTCTGGCGATCCATCACCTCCGTCAGAAGCGGGGGAGGTGGTGGTGGAAGGTCCTCCCCAGGTAGGGGTCCTCCAACAGGTGTGGGGTTGGAGCGCGGGGCGCCTCCTCGTTGAGGTTGAGGGGGATGGCTCCCATGCGTCCACGACCACGACCGCGAGCGCGACCACGCGCAGCCGGTGCGGGGGAAGGGGAACGGCGACCCAAACGTTCAGAACAGCGAGTCGACATCCTTCTGCAAGACATACGGGTTAGGCGATCGTGCATCGATTATTATTTAGTTAAAGTAATTAACTACTCATACACTCAAACAAAGAACCATAACAACCATAAAATGCGATAACAAGCAAACATCCATTACATGGCGACATCCCCAGCAGCTACGCTAGAAGATTCGTGAGAACGCTCTACACGCAGGTAGGCTCCAAAAGGTGGACAATCTACTCTACTCTCTGAGTGAGTCATGTCTCAAGGTCACGCAGGAGCAACTCAGCTCTACTGCTCCTACATTATTCATGACTCATGACTGAACTAGACCGAGTAGCTGATCAAGTTACTGTCGATAGAGGGGGACTGTGGCTGGTCCATCGCCTAGATCTGCTCAGGGGTCTTGTGGAGACGCGAGACATACTCCCTGGCGTAGAGAAACTCCTCCATCCGCGGTGGGTCGGGGTACCCGTCCGTGGGACACGCCATCAGGTTGAGGCGGGTAGGTGGAAGAACGAACTCCCCCTTGCGGATCTCCTCACGGTACCTCGCCGACAGCAATGCCTATAGCTCCTCTATCTCCTTGACGCGCCTAGCGTCGGAGTCCACCCATGCCTCCAGTGCCCTGTCCAGCTTCTCCTTGATGAACTCGGTAACCTACATGGAGGCGATCAGGTGCTCCGTGTTGTATGCGGCATTGCAGCGCACCTACATCAACTCCTGTTGTGCTAGGTTGCACTGGGCCTGCAGCCTCATTTGGCTGAACCCAAACCTCATTTCCTTCTCGTGGCAGCTGGCCAAGGCAGCATTCTTGTCGTCGAGGACCCTCTGGAACTCAAACACCTTGCTGTCCAGGTAGTCGTTCCTCAGCTCGAGATCGCCTACCTTGTTCTGCAGATCCTTGATCTCCCTCTCGTACACCTTTGCACGGAACGCCAAAGCGCACTCACGGCGCCCAAGCTCCTGCTAGAGCTCATGGACCGTCTTCTGCAGATCCTTCTTCTTCTGCGCCTCCTTCAGGAATCCCTCGTCCGCCTCAAAGAGCATGTTGCGGTAGATGCGGTTCCTGTGCTCCACCTCAAGAATGTACCGGTCCTTGTACATGATGTACCACCTCGACATGCGGACACAAAGGTCCACCTCGGTGGCAGCATCACGGTCGGTGTCAGTGAGCTACCCCCAAGCACGCTTGGAGAGGTCCAAGGCACGTGGGAGAAGGCGGAAGCGGCCGTCCTTGAGGCGCTCGTACGCGGCACGCATCACGTGGCGGAGTGCCGTGTGGGAGACGGACTGCACACAGGCATCGATGGAGGTCTCCACCTCCAGCTCGGTGAAGGCCTGCAGCTCCGGCACCGTCTCACTCGCGGGAACCACGAGGGAGATCACCACGTGGCCCTCCAGACCACCATCCGGCGAGGGCTTGCCCCGACAAGTGTACACGAGGCTCTCCGCGGCAACGCCCAACTCATCCAGCACCTCACGAAGGACGAGGGCGAAGCCCCCGTGGGCAGTCCCATCGATCACGACCTCAGCGGAGTCGTAGTACAAGGGGCCAAGTGGCTGGTGCTGGGAAGGGCCCTCCATCTGCATAGATGTCAAGGTTGGGTGAGAAGACAATTTACAAAGGTAAGCCATGCATAAAAATGATGCAGGGTCGGCATTATTACCGAAAAGATTTCTTTTTAGTGTGTTATGGTTTGTCTAATCCTAAGGGTTTCGTCCTAGGGTCAAGTATGTCTCTGATACCAACTGTAACGATCTCAATTTTCCTTGAAGGGAAAATCCACAGATGCGAAATATAACGTGATAGTCTCGAAGATCATCCCATCGCATTATCAAATTACAGTTGATAATCATTGTCATACACGAATTCTGAATTTTAAAGAGTACATTAAGAAGTCGAATCATTTATTACATCGCCACCTGGGCGGAAACACATGAGCACGCAGCAGAAAGAACAACGAAGGGAAGCGTAGATCTTCAACATCTCCGGTCTTGAGCACAGCACGAAACCCTACTCCTCCGGGTCGACGTCCTCGAACTCGTCCTCCGGCTCGTCACCTGAATCCAAATCTTTCAGTACGATTTGTACTGGCCACTGGCTCCCACCCTATGCTTTGCGTATTGCTTTGTGGAAAGTGGTATGCATGGGGTAAAGAAAGAACCTATATATGGCTGTGGTTTTCCTATGCAAGTTCAATATTAAGTAGTAATAATAGTAATAAGTTGTATATCAAGTTTTAACACATTTCTCACACATCCATTCCATCCACACACATCTCACCACACACCTCCTCACACTCTCTAGGCGACAAGACGACTCCCTCTCGTCATTGTCTTAGCGGCTCACAGCCGGACCTACAAAACCCAGGGGGAGAGAAGAAAGGACTCATCTCACTACTCAAGAGAAGCGTAGGTCAAGGGAATGTCCATATCCGGGGACACGGCTATACGTATAGATCGATCAACTCTGCAGAGTGTATACACCTGTACCCACAAGATCGCCATCATCGACGTTGCGCAACGCCTAGGCCGATAACAGGCTATCTCCCGATCCGGAACGATATCATCCTGCCACTCAGCCCTGGGGCTCCCCGGCGCACCGGCAAACTGAGACTGGGAGACGCAACACTTGGCCACCGTGGTACTGCGCATCTAGGATGGTACGGGTCTCGACACCGACACCACCCACCCTATCACCTAAGAACCTGGTAGTAATGGCATCGCCCAAACCGATAAATATCCGTACCCCACCCATCAGGGACGAGTGGTGTGCATGAAGGTTCCCAAGGTTCCGGTCCACTTGATATCAGGTCCTAGGTGGGATCAGACAGGTTATCTCCTCAAGCTGATATTTTTTACATCGAATTAGTAGCACTAGTTATATCATGGAATATATATATTTTCTAATATACTTATTTGGTGTCACGGAGGTATTACCTTTCCTAAGTTGGCTAAAATTTTAAAAACTCAAAATATATTGACTTACGGTGATTGTAAGAATTGATTTTATTTTATGACCGTGGAAGTCTCAGTTTCTGAGTTGTGAAACAATTCTAAGTTTGACTACGTTTATACAAAAATAACATCAACATTTGTATCTTCAAAAAGTTTTATTATGAAAAATATATCCCATTATTACAATAGAAAATATTAGTACTTGTTATATATATTTTGGTCAAACTTCTTTTAAAGAAATGAGATTTCTATTCTTTTTTTTTAGGACGGAGAGGGTATAAAACACTAACATCATACTATTTATTTGACCGACCCATCCTCCTATAATTCCGATATAGTATTACATTAGTTTTTTATTAGATTCTTTCATGAGCGTGCCCTATTTTGACAATATCAAATGTAGTGATGTAATAATTTTATTTTTTTAAAAAAATCTGTGGCTGGGTATGGGTTATTATTTTGGTTCACTTAGACGTTGTATATCCTATATATGCACCCATAAGAACTGAAAAGTATGGTACTAGCAAATTCCAAGCTCTAATACAGAATCCATGTCGGCCGACCTGAGAAACAACAGGGAAAAATGTATTTTCCACAAGGATTATGGGTCCTCGTGGTAACTTGAGTTTTTTTTTTTTTTGTAATTGGCTTCTGTTTGTAAGGAAGTGTTTCAGTTGAAAAATCTGCAGAAATCATGTATACTACAATACGCTCAAATATGCATGCATATGACTTGACTTCCCATTGCTTACATATGCGTTTGACAATTCTCTCCAGCACAGTGAAACTTGTACGTACAGCTGGTGACACGACAATCAAAAGATAACGAGATCACCCATAATAATTAGACCCAGTGTTTAATTAGTTTTTGTGATCAGACACTCTAGCATTCTGCTCAGAGTGGAACTTATAAACGACGACCTGCATTACGTCTTGACTTCATGTTAATTGAAGATGAATACAGGCATCCGATGATCAGTGAATCAGTGATAAATTCGTTCCTCTTGCAGTGGTTGACGTTGCAGTGGTTGACCTAAAAACTATATGCACGCGGTGATCTCGATGAGAGAAACAAGTTTAGATGAACGCGGTGACCTAGTTAAGAAAAACAAATTAACTACTGCTACTAGACTTGCACAAACAATGAAGAGAGAAACAAGTTAACTACTACTACAGGCTCAGTTTTCTGTAGCCACAACCATCTTATTCTAAGTGCCCATCCCAGCCTTTGCAGATCAGACATCAGAGTCATGGTGGTTCGGTTCCTTGTGGTGGAACTTGTCCACCCGGTTTAAGTCCTTGACTTGACACTGTGTTCGCATTTTCCTGTATTTATTCTAGGATATAACGGCGCTATGTTTTCAGTGGTAGGTGACGTCCTCATAAAAAACGAGACGCATGTGGTGACTTCGTCAATCTCGAGATCTGTCGGCTCAGTCCTTTAGAGGTGCTCATAGATCGAGGTAGGGTTAACGTACCGTGTTCATAGCGGTGAGTGTGCGTGCGTGTGGGCATCGTTGTTGTATTGTGTATTTTTTTTAAAAAAAAGAGGTCCAGGGTGATTGAAGGCCATCGAATCCATGGAAACTCATTCCCTTCTCTTGAGGCGGTAGATAGTCAATAGGGTCCATTTGTGGAGGTATTATCATTTTCCAGTCTTAGTAAAAGGCCGTCTTCTAAGAGCTTAGGAGTGTGGGTGTATGTTGTAAGAGCTTCTGCCTCTTTTTCTTCTAAATACTGTACACAGTTCTCCTCCATGTTCGAGAAAAAATCATCCTAGAATCTGCACGCTCATTGGTACCCAATGTAAGATTACTTATTTTCCTTATCCCGTAAAAGAACTCGACAGGGTTGGGGAAAGACTGCTCCCACGGCTTTGCGCAAAGAAGAAAGCTCAACGAAACCAGCCAAGAAAACCTCTGAACCCTAGCCTCACTCTATAAGTGTCGCACCATAGCTGTAGGTTGGCACCCTGCCACTATTTTTTTTGGGGGGGGGGGGGGGGAGGCACACTACTACAGAATTGAATTTCCGCAACGTAGCCCCAGCAGCCTTCGTGGCAGGCTCCTATTTTAGCCCACCACGATAAATCCTACGATTTACCGAGGTGAATATTTTCTATTTACCGTGGTGGGCACACTAAAAGTACCGTCACGGAAAAAGGCCCCTACTAAAAGGTCGAGGCACACCAAATGCGCCGCTCCCTCTCTTATCTCTACCTCGCGACACCCCCTCTCTTCCTCGCAGACGCGGGCGCGGCCTCCCGACGCAAGCTCGTGTCCCCTCCTCTGCGTCGCTCCAGGTCCTGGCAGCGAGCTGCGGCCTCCATCCCACCCTCGCGCGGATCGACGAGCTGCGGTGGCCGGCGGCGTGGATCCAGCCAAGGAGGAGGTATGCCCCGTCGGCCTCTCTCTCCTCTCTTAGATCCAGTATGGTGAAGGTATGTACGCCTCTTTCCTTCTTCCTCTCTCTTTCCCTCTTAATGTTGCTCACTCTTCCTTCTACCTTCTCACCTTTCTAGATCCGGAGATGGTAGCCACATTTAACGATGGACATGCCAAATCTGGGAGGTTGAGGCCAGTCACGCCCATCTCCGACGGGGGCGGGGCCGTGGCTCTTCCTCTAATGCGGGTCCGACTGGATCCGACACGAGCAGGTGGAGGCGAGCGGATCAAGGGACGACGATGGGACAACACAAAGATCCTGGCGACGCTAGGGTTTCAAGCTGGGATTGGGATCGTCGGTGGGCTCAGGAAACGGGCTCGCCGGTGGGCTTTGGGTCTTTTTTTTGTTTTTTTGCAAACAATTAACCGAGGATTCCCTCCTCGGTTAATTGATTTACCATGGCGGGCACTTGCGCCCGCCGCAGTGGAGTCATGATTTACCATGACCTTTGCACCGCGGTGAATGCCTTTGCTATCCTCGGTAAATCCAAAACGCCCGCCTCACAAAAAGATTCTGTAGTAGTGGTATAATAAGTTTTTTGTTCCTTTGTTTGTGTGTTCTAGCCAGGATTTGAATCCTTGTTGGCTGGTGCCACTACTCGGTGGCCAACTACTAGTGCATTTGCATTTATCTTATTGGTGCACGTTGCTTGACATGGCCTCATCCTCTCTGCCTGTCTAGCACGGTAGACATAGAAAATGGATCAAGGATCAGTTTTTTTGTATGAAGAGTGGTTACTGGAATTGCAAGTTTTACTTTTGAATCTTTGTGTAGCTGGTACTGATGGTATTAATTATTTTTCTTTCCAAGGAGATGAGTTCTGCTTGACAATAGAGCAGGAAAAGTGGTTTGTCAATGAAACGACCTCGATTTCCACGAAGGGAAATCCACAGATTCGCAGTGTAATAAAACATATTGAGTGAACAATCCACAATATTACCCAAATTTCAGTCGATAACATTACCATACTTCGAGTACAAGAGGGCAATAGAAGGGTTTACATAAATTATTACAACGTCACACTGGCGGAAAGCACACTGGAATCATATCAGAGAAGCAACAAAGGTAGAAGCGCCGAGATCCTCTCCACGCCTGAGGCTAGCAACAAGACTCCTAATCCTCATCTTAATCGTAGTCAACGTCTTGTTAAACACCTGTTTAATGTCTATCAGTACGGATTGTACTGGTGCCACATTCCCACCAATGATATATTTGTGGAATTGGATGCAACAGGGTATATCAAAAGACCTATCTTTGGCTGTTGGCTTCCTATGCAAGATTCATTAATTACTTCAGTAGTATAAGTCATTGTTTAGTTGTCCAAATTCATATTCCATCATCCATTCCATCCCGCCACACACATCTCACTACACCTCACACTCATTCGACAGGACCAACTCCCGTTCGAGCCTGTCTCAGCGGCACACTACTCCATCAGAGCACACTGCCGGAATCATGTCATACCCTGAGGGAGAAAAGAAGAAACCACTCTCTAGCGGGTGAAGCAGGTCACAGAAACTGGTCCATATCGATCGATCAAACCGTATACACTCTGTAGGTGTTTTACAATACCACGGGTTCTTACCATCATCGATAACTGTCATTATCTAGGCTAGACTCCGGCTGCTTGCTAGCCTAGAACGATGCCACCCTACCACTCAGCCTTGAGCCAACACCACATACCGCACGGGGGCGCTGAGACTGTGAGACCTGGTAATCGGGCCCCGAGGGTTACCAGCTGTCTCAAGAGGGTGTGAGACGCACTCCCGTACCTCTCTACACTAATCTGCTTACTTCCAAGTAGTAGTGGCACCGCCTTACCAAGTAGTCCAGCCGTCTTCTACCCATTTCGAAGCAAGTGGTAAGTAATGTCTCTATGATTCTGAGTACCAGAAAGTCCCTAATTGGCCAAGCAAGACATCTTCATCATACCCCATGTCATCACAGCATTCCACTGTTCCGAGGTTCAACCTCGGAACCTCCTTATCCGGTCCATTTACCCGCCACAGGTACGATCAAAGGGATTGCCCAGGTAGCTCTCCCGGCAAGACTTGCCCAAGGCTCATCGTCATTCTCACTTGGCCGATAAAACCCTCACCACACGCACCCGAGACACACACAACACTCTCCCCTCTTTCCGGCACCACGTGCCTCATCATCATCAATATGTGAGAGTAGTAGTAGTAATAACCTTATATATATAGAGCAAGCAAGTGTGCGTCTATCCTATTGCGGGGTAGCAGGGTAAAGGTTTCGTCAAGGTAAAGGCTCGAGCAAATAAACTACCATGCAACCTATGCATTGCTTAATCATTCATTATTAGAAATGTAACATGTGAGCATGCGTAATAGGTTCTATGAGGGGGGTGGGGTGTGACACCTTCGTTGTCGTCACTGAGCTCCTCGTCGTACTCGTAATCTCCCTCCTCAGTCAGATCCTCCTCGTTCTTTGAAATAATACGCGAAATAGTCGCGTTAGCGACGTGTATAGATTACACAAAGAACCATCAGAAAAATGAGAAGATTCAAATGCACACAAATATATTTCCATTGTATAGATATCATTTTTCTGAGAATTTTGATAGGTCGTTTGTAATTTTTGGACTTCGTATGAATTTATTATGAATTTCCGAAGTTTAAACTATTTTCTGAAAATGGAAAAATTGGATTAAAAAATCAGCAGGGACACGTGTCGCGTACTGATTGGCTCGCTAACGTCCTGATGACGTTAGCGTGACGTCACGTTGACCGAAGTCAATACCTCTGGGCTTTCTGGGCCGGATTAGGGCCGGGTCAGGGGTTGGGCCTGGGTCGGGCCAGGGCTCCACGTGTCACACGCGAATCGCGCCACGTGGCGATCTGGGTTCCCACTGGGCTTCGGTTCACCGAGCCGGTTCACAGTGCACATGGCACCCTAGTCCACTGGACCGATTCCTGGATTTTGGTACACCAGGTGCACACCGTCCCTTGCCCTGATTGGTCCTTGTACACCGCGTTCACGGATGGTAGGCAGGGCTTTCACACAGGGGCTCAGCTGGCGTATCGCTGGCGTCGGCATGATACCAGCTCGGGTCCCACAGGTCAGTGGCACTACCTTTACTCTTCCCCTTTCTCCTCTGTTCTGCTCGGCCGAATGCCGACGGCGGCGCACCGCCGGCGTGCGATCCAGGCTGCCCAACGGCGGATTCCGGGTCAAATTGAGGGTTCTTCACGCTCGCAAGGCCCTGGCGAGTTCAATGGTGCGCACCGCTTGGCATGGCAAGGCTCGGATGGCCACTGGTAAGGGTCGGGGCGGCGTGACTCGTCGGGAATCGATGAACCGACGCTCGTGGTGGCCTTCTTCCACAATTGGCACTGCGGTCATACTTGGGGTGTTCTCTAGTCCATATCTGGGCCACTGGTGAGGTCGATTGAGGCCTCTAGTGCTCTATCGCCGGTGAGGTGGGTCCGGTGGCTTCACTGGGGTCGCGGAACTGGTGTTTGGCGGACGAATCAGCACCTCCTGGCTTGCGCACGGTCATCAGCGCGCGCGGGTGGTCTCTTCGGGCTCCCAGACAGGCTTCCCACACCTTTCTGGCCACGACGGTGGGTTTACAGAGCACGCTGTTGCCGTTGCGCTACGTGGCCATGGATACCGGGGCATGTGGGGGTCTCTCATCACCTAGCCGGGGGTCTCTGGAAGGTCACCGCGAAGCAGCACGGGTCATCAGTTTGGCCATGGTTGGTCTGTGTGCGCGGGAACGCGCCTTGCCGCACGAGCGCGGCGGCGACGTCGTCCATGGTGGTCAGTGCGAATCCATCAGAGGGCTTGGGTGAACACAACAAGCCACCCCAGTGGGCAGCATCCTTGTTCAAACGCCTCGGCCGCGACGGCGGGCTTGACAGCCGCGGTCACGGCGTCGGTCCGCGTGGTCAGGGAACACTGGGGTCTCCGGCGTTGTCCAGCTAGCCTACGGTCTCGGGGTGGTCGCTATAAGTCCGGTGGTCTTCATCCATTTGGCCAGGGACGGTCCTCATCGACGGGATCATGGCTCGCCACGGCAGCGCGTCGTCGGTGCCCAGGCATGGCGACCGCGCGCGCGCCACCGCGTTCCGAGGGGGCTCGGGGTCATGGTAGGGTCGGTCGAGTCTCGTTCCGTGTCGGTGTAAGTGCGTGTGTCCGGGGGCTATACCGGTGACGGGCTCACGCCTTCCCAGGTTGGGAACGTGGCCGACGTCTCCGGCGAGGTCTCCATGACCGAGAGCTCGGCATGGTGTATAGAGATGTGTACCGTGCGATCGGGGAAGGAGGCTAGCGACGCAGTGTAGAGGCGGTGCAGTGTCGCGCCGGATGCCGTGCAGTGAAGCTCCACCTCCGCAGCTGCGCCGTGGTTCTCCGGCGAGCTCCTGCTCCGGTGGCGTCTCCTTCTCTCCGTTCTTCGGCTTCTTCTCTGCTCCTCCTTCTCCTCTGAGCGGTTTGCGTGTGTGGTGGTTGTGCCGCAGCGGTGGCGCGGGGCTAGGGAATCACTAGGGCTCCGTGAGGGGGTCCTTATAGGCTCAGCGCCATGGCAGCAGGGGCAGCGCGTGATCCGAGGGCTCGGCAATCCTGCGCGCGATCCAAGGGCTCGTGTTGGCTTGGGCAGGGGCTTCTTGCGCGCCACGGCGTAGGGACAGCTAGGGACAACCGGGGGACAGCGATCACGCCAGCTGCGTGGGTGTCAGAGGCCGTTGCGCCTCGCTGGCGTCTGCCGGGCGCGGCCGCGCGCTTGTGAGTGCCGCGCGAGGAAGAAGATGGCACGGCGGGCCTACCTGTCAGTCGAACGAAGCGGAAGGTATACACATGTATATCTGTATATATAGGTGCTTGTATATGCATGTATATTTATATATGCATTCACATGTATATATAAATACATACATTGTAAAGGTGTATGAGGGTTGCTTATTAGTTCCTTTAGGTTGTGCACTTGTCACACATCAGTTAGCAAACATTGCAAAAGAACTAAGACCCAAATCATGCAAGGCATATTGATATTGAAATATTAGTAGTACAATTGAAAATGAAATCTAGGGTTAGCTACTAACGGTGTAGGGAGGATAAGTTAAGCATAACATCCATCAAGCAGTAGAATATTTAAAGAAAAATTTTGTAGCTGTGATTTTTCAAGTGTGTAATTTTTTCGGGATGTTATGGTCAATATTATGCTCTCAGTGACACTAGTGAAGCTTCTCCTGGTTAGATATCTCTGAACATTAACCAATGAAATAGTTAAGGCCTATGAGCAGGATCACCTTTTTTATTACATCACCAACGTTATTGGGTTTGTGGCTGCACTTCTTGCTACTTATCTTCAAGCCTGGATTGACCCAGTTAGAGCTATCATTGTAAGTGATCCGTACTTTTGTATTATATATATATATATATATATACACACACACACACTCAAGGTCAAGTAATTACATTGATAGATCACAACCATGTGATGTGCATGGTGTAGGCATTTGATGAAATCAGTAACTTCAAAAAAAATTTCTAATCAAATCCTTCATATATCGAAACCAACTGACAAAGGAGTATGATTTCTTTCATAAACTGGTGTGCCTACAGCTTCTCATAAGCTGCATCTTACAGGCTTACAATAGACTAACATCTTGCCCTTTATTAATTCAAATCTAACAAAAGCATAACAAAAAGAAGAATAATTCTGTGACTCAAACAAGAAAGGACGATGGGCTCCAACTTTAGATTGACTTGATACAAAAATCAGGGGTAGGCATCGCCATACCCAGATCCGCCACCTTTACCGCCGGCAGTGCCACCATTTTGGGTGTTCCCTGTGCCACCACCATTGCCAGTAGCATCTGCACTTGCATAACTTGTTCCGTCCCCATACCTATTAGAAGAGCTAGAGCCAGATCCCTGGCCACTACCAGACCCTTGAGCACTGGAGTCCCAAGAACCTCCAGCTGTCCCACCACCTCCACCCCCACCAGTACCACCAGCACTGGAAGATTCTCCAGTGCCACTATACGTACTACTCCCTGAACCTGACCCTCCCCCTACACCCCATGCAGACCCATTTTGGCTAGTTCCACCACCTGCACCACCCCCTCCAGCACTTGCATGGGCACCATTTGGACCACTATTACCTGATCCGGCGCCAGACCCAGACCCTGCTCCCGCACCATCCACATATCCGCCACCCCCTCCCCCTCCTTGTCCCGACCCATCAGCACCAGATTATCTAGCTATCCTCACAGCATTTGCTAATCCCATGCTCATGAGGACAATGAGCCCCAACGATATTAGCTTTCTGCCTACCATTGTGAGCTACCGCTAGAGAGTGTTTGAGTTGAGATGAGTTCCAGTGATGTCTGCTTGGGTATTTATAGTGATCTCGTCCATGCAACGGTGCTTTATCTTAATAGATCATGCAAATTAATGATAGTGGTGTTTCAATAGAAGACCAAGTGGAGGCTTTTAATATTCACTGGAATTAATGGAACTTCTTGACTTGACCATTAAGTATATGCAACTAGGCAAGTAACGAAGTGGTTATTATTTATGATTTGTCTTAGCACTAGGCTCTCGATGACATGCTAAAGTCCTACATTCTTAAGTCATCTCCATAGATTATCGATGGCATAAAGTTTTGTTTTGATACTACCATTGTTGGTGTTTGGAAGGCCCATTGAGGATAAACGTAACCTAGATGCTTCTTCCATTCTAAGTAATTCAGTTTATTGTCTTTAGTGATATTCATTAAGGTTCTATTACCGTTTTTTGTTCTTGTTACTGTTGCTGAATGTGTGAAAGTTTTTTGTGACTGGACTGCTTTATCTCGTGTATATATAGGTGAAAGCTAGGTCCAGTTAAATAAGCTACTATCAATCTTGACATACAAACTATCCCCATGTCACATCCCACTAAGTGCTACATCACCTTCCACTAAGTAGAATTACTATTCTCCGTGCTTCCAGCTCCACAAGTGCTACATTATTATCCATAAAGTACAATCACTCTCTCCCTCCCAAGCTAAATCAAGAACTTCGAGAGTTGTCCTAAATCAAACTATTTTACCAAACTCTAAACATGATCTAAGTTCGACTATCTTTATAGAGAAAAACACCAATATTTATGACATCGAATTAGTATCACTAGATATATCATGAAACATAATGTTCTAATATACTTATTTGGTGTCATGGAGGTATTACCTTTCCTACAAAGATGGCCAAATTTTAAATTTTAAAATTCAAAATGGATTGACTTTGGGTGATAGTAAGAATTGATTTATTTTATGATGGTGGTAGTATTATTTTCAATCTAACAATGCACTTCCTTCGTCCGAAACATAATGGAAGTCTCACTTTCCAAGAAGTGAAACAATCCTAAGTTTGACTAGGTTTATAAAAAATAATATCAACATTGGTATCTTGAAAAAATTTTATTACAAAAATTTAATATATCCCATTATTAGTCTAGTGATATTTGTTACTGATCGAAAATGTACTTGTTATATATATTTTTGTCAAACTTAAAATTATTTGACTTTTTAATAAATTAGATTTCTATTTTTTTTAAGGACGGAGAGAGTATATAACACTCACATCTTACTATTTATTTGACTGACTCATCCTCCTATAATTCCGATATAGTATTGTATTAGCTTTCTATTAGATTCTTTCATTAGCTTGCGCTGCTTTGACAATATCAAATGTAGTGATGTAATAATTTTGTTTTTAAGAAAATCTGTGGCTGGGTATGGGTTTTTCTTTTGGTTCACTTAGACGTCGTATCTCCTAAATATATGCACACATACAGAACTGAAAAGTATGATACTAGCAAATTCCAAGCTCTAATACAGAACCACTGGTAGAAAAATCATTTTTGCTGCCACGTCGTTTTTTTTCACAGCCGGTTCACAATTTCATGACGCCAGTAAAAAAATAGGGTGAGCCCAGCAAGAGAACCGCCTGTGTAAAACCATTTACACAGGCGGCTGACATTATAAACCGCCTATGTAAATAGGGTATTTACACAGGCGGTTCATAATGTCAGCCGCCTGTGTAACCATTTACACAGGCGGCTGACATTATGAACCGCCTGTGTAAATACTTGTAGAGTTAATTTTTTTGATTTTTGTAAACGATCTCTGATGGAAAAACTTTGTACATGAAAGTTGTAGATCTCGAAAAGTTATGAAACTTTGTAGTTCACAACTTTTTCATTTGAAATCATCTTGTCATCGAAAATTACGTTTGAATGTGTCAAATTTGAAATTTAAATTTTTGTAAACGACCTCGGATGAAAAAACTTGCTACATGAAAGTTGTAGGTTTCGAAAAGTTATGAAACTTTGTAGTTCACAACCTTTTCATTTGAATTCATTTAGTGGCTCAAACAATCAATTTACACTCGGTTTAGTATAGAATATGAAGAAGTACTAACGAATCTAGACACAAGTGAGTCATGGATGGAGTGGTAGAGGAAGTACCGCGCGAGGGTGAGGTCTCAGATTCGAATCCCCGGCGGAGCGCGTTTGCGAATTTTACGCGAAAAAATGCGCGACTTTAAAAACGCGATTTTATTCTGCGGATTAATACAGACGGCTGACAAAGTGAACCTTGTTTGTACTGTGGGACCTTGTTTTCACAGGCGGTACGCGAAAAAATGCGCGACTTTAAAAACGCGATTTTATTCTGCGGATTAATACAGGCGGCTGACAAAGTACCGTCTGTACTGTAGGACAGGCGGTGGGCTTGGCCGCCTGTATTAATACGTCTACCACCGCCTCTAAAAATATTTTTTGTACCAGTGAACCCATGTCGCCCGAGGCCCGACTTGAGAAACAACAGGAAAAACGTATCATCCACAAAGATTTTGTGGGTCCTCGTGGTAACTTGGTTTTTTTTTGTAATTGGCTTCTGCTTGTAAGGAAGTGTTTCAGTTGAAAAACCTGCAGAAATCATGTATACTACAATACGCTCAAATATGCATGCATATGACACTTGACTTCCCATTGCTTACATATGCGTTTGACAATTCTCTCCACAGTGAAACTTGTACAGCTGGTGACACGACAATCAAAAGATAACGAGATCACCCATGTGTTTAATTAGTTTTTGTGATCAGGCTTTAGCATTCTGCTCAGAGTGGAACTAGTAAACGACGACCTGCAATACGTCTACCGGTCTACGTCTTGACTTCATGTTTGAAGATGAACAAAGGCATCCGATGATCAGTGATCGATCACTCGAACAATTCTTTCCTCTTGCAGTGGTTGACATTGCAGAGGTGACCTCGAGGTTTTCACAGCAGGCATGGACCTAAAAACTATATGCACGCGGTGATCTCCATAAGAGAAACAATTTACTCCACTTGCAGTAGCTGGCTAGTTCTACAACGCTAGCGTGGACCTAAAAACTATACGCACGCGGTGATCTCATTGCAGAGGTAGGAGGCACCTCCTTGTACACACAATTAGAGCAAGGTTAAATAAAGCCAAATGTTTGGCTATAAGTCAAGGTATTAGAGTCAAGGTATACAATAAATTGTCTCTTATTTGGCTGTAAAAAATTCTCTTTCCTATTCCTCCTCACAACATTTACTACTTGGGCTCACTATCTCCTCTTCTCTTTTCTCAAATCAGCATTTGCTTGGTTATAAGCTAATTATTGTACTTGCTCTTGTATAAATCAATCCAACGCAAAAGGCTACACGCCAACTCGATGTAAGCTATTATACGTTTTGCAGCCTAAACTAGTATAAATTGTGTCTCTTGTGTTTAATGTCGAGTTCGTCGTACGTTGAAACCCACCAACCATTGTCCCAGGTAAACCCTGATGAGTTTCTAGTCATCAAATATCGACACCAATAAAATAGTATTGGTGATCACCAATACCATTTTTTCAGATTATTGGCAAGATCATCACGATAACCTCCTCTAATATGTAGGACCCACATGTCACATTAGAACTTTTTTCCTTCCCTTTTCATTTTTTTCTTTAAGGTCACGGCCATCGAGATGCTCACGTCCAACTCTGGAGACTCCAACGGTGATGCCAAGGCTGGTGTTCGTCGGTCCGCTGTCATCGTGCGAGAAGACAAGGTGGCCACAAGAGGCCTGAGTTCTCGAAGGTCGGGAAAAGTTGCCGAGTTGGAGTGGGATCTGGATGTCGAGCTTGATCCTCAGAGAGGTTAAAGTAGAGTTGGACTCGGCGTTGACCTCGGCAGTGAGCCACGGGCCTCCGCCATCGGGCCTGGATGCAGGCTTTCAGGGTTGATAGGGTAAAACAGTGTGCATTAGGTGCTCCCTAACCGTGACCTGCCTCTGCTTGGCATAATCGGACTCGTCAGCTGGGGTCCACCGCAATCTGCATTCCCATCTACGTTCCCTTCTCTACCTCCACTATGTTCAACGACATGACAATGCCTTACGTTGTCGTGGCCCCTACTGATGGCTTGGGCAGGTGGATCTTGGCTGCCCGACAAGAAGGTTGACCATCATCTTGGAACAACGGAGCTTGTCCTATGGACTTGTTTGGGGCCACTATATGCCTTACGCTGCGCGATGCGGTATTGTTACCATGGCATGCCACCCACAGTACGGAAGTCGTATTTCATTATCCGTTTGTCTTGATGTTTGTGTCTAGCAGGATGAAAAGATTCGTTGATTTGTTTGACTGGATTTTTTTGAAAATTCTTACATACATTGATAGGACGTCGACTTAAGATAATAACTCTTTAACCGGAGAAGAATTCCCGGCTCCTCAGCACCCTGCTACTGTTCAACACTTGCAGGTGTCAACTCTACACCTCCTGGTGGATGTAAATCACAGGTCATCACACAACAATACAGCTGCCTTCCCAACCACAACAATGGAAATTAACCAAATCAACAAAGGTATGATGACCACAGTAACAGGAAACAATTAGGCTGAACGCATCAACATTCAGGCGCACAAATATAATAACCAGGTGTTTGCACAAATTCCATACATCGTCCTAGGAATGCAAGGAACTACTACCACACCAGAGAACAAGACGTACATATGCAGGAACCCCTCGGAGGACAGATATTTGGTATAATGCAAGACGTTACATGCTATACCTGACTCATCAGCATCTCTGTCTATTGTACTATCGACAAATAGGTACTTCATCCAACAGCCGGTTATACTGCCTAGAGTCAAGTGTTACACAGATGCCTCCACTCCTCTAGATCACCTAGGTACCAATACTAGGCCTGCTGGTCTTGACATCTTCTTTGTTAATCCACAGGTTCAGCCGTCTCAAGCTATTTATATCAAGGCTAACAGGAGTACATTCAGTGCTTATGGAAGAGGCTGCGACGCTGGCCCTTGCAGCCTCTATCAATGATTGCCTATGATTCAACAACACCAATTTCTTATCAAGTTCCTAGGAGCTAATTCGGTTTCTAAATGGTGCTGATCATACCAATCTATTGGATTGGAGAATCAAACTATTTACCCAACTCTTTGCAAATCTCTCTACAACAAGGCAATCAAGTATCTTCAAGAATAGCATAACATGTAATACTACAACAGATATTTTAGCAAAGGAAGCTTATGTTGTAGCTCAGTCTTTATCTTCTTCGCATGAGACTATTTCCTCTTGTTCTGCTCATGTCAATCAATGCCCCATTCTACATGCACCGCAAAATGTATCAATCACCTATGTTCACATCTTAGCAGCTAGATGCTGCCGAAATAAAGTTGTTACATGTAAAAAACACTTTAGTTGATGTGATATTTTTTATTTCTATTTTCCTTCATTTTTTTCTATCATTTTTTTGATTGGTTTTTTTACGTACTATGAACTTTTTATACGTACTACGAACGCACGCAACAGAGCGCATGTACTGTGTTTCCTTTTCTTTTTTTTCTTTGCTTTCATTTTCCACGTATCGTGGGTGTACGAAGGTGCATGTGCACTGTGCTAGTACTATTTTAATCAGAAACAAATACGTCTATACTTCACCGCCATTATTGTTGAACATTCACCAATGAAATAGTTAAGGCCTATGCGCAGGATCACCTTTTTTATTTTATCACCAACGTTATTGGGTTTGTGGCTGCACTTCTTGCTACTTATGTTTAAGCCTGGATTGACCCGGTTAGAGCTATCATTGTAAGTGATCTGTACTTCTGTATTATATATGATATAAGCTACTCAAGGTAAAGTAATTAAATTGACAGATCACAACAATGTGATGTGCATGCGTGTAGGCATCTGATGAACTCAATAACTCCAAAGATTTTTTTCCCTAAAAAAATGCTTCAAATACAGTGACCAAATGACAAAGGAGTATAATTTCTTTCATAAACTGGTGTGCCTACACCTTCTCATAAGTTGCATCTTACATGCTTACAATAGACTAACAGTTGGGCCCTTTATTAATTCAAATCTAACAAAAGCATAACAAAAAGAACAATAATTCTATGACTTCAAACAAGAAAGGACGATGGGCTCCAACTTTAGATTGACTTGATACAAAAATCAGGGGTAGGCATCGCCATACCCAGATCCGCCACCTTTACCGCCGGCAGTGCCACCATTTTGGGTGTTCCCTGTGCCACCACCATTGCCAGTAGCATCTGCACTTGCATAACTTGTTCCGTCCCCATACCTATTAGAAGAGCTAGAGCCAGATCCCTGGCCACTACCAGACCCTTGAGCACTGGAGTCCCAAGAACCTCCAGCTGTCCCACCACCTCCACCCCCACCAGTACCACCAGCACTGGAAGATTCTCCAGTGCCACTATACGTACTACTCCCTGAACCTGACCCTCCCCCTACACCCCATGCAGACCCATTTTGGCTAGTTCCACCACCTCCACCACCCCCTCCAGCAGTTGCATGGGCACCATTCGAACCACTATCACCTGATCCGGCGCCTGACCCACCCCCTATTCCCGTACCATCCACATATCCACCACCCCCTCCCCCTCCTTGTCCCGACCCATTAGCACTAGAGTATCTTGCTACCCTCACAGCATTTGCTAATCCCATGCTCATGAGGACAATGAGCCCCAGTGATATTATCTTTGTGCCTGCCATTGTGAGCTACCACTAGAGAGTATTTGAGTTGAGATGAGTTCAAGTGAAGTCTGCTTAGGTATTTATAGTGCTTTGAGTCAAGCAGTGATTCTTTATCTTAATAGATCATGCACATTAATGATAGTGGTGTTTCAATAGAATACGAAGTGGATGCTTTTAATATTCATTGGAATTAATGGAGCTTCTTGACTTGACCATTACGTACATGCTACTACACAAGTAACGAAATGGTTACAATTAATTTACGATTTGTCTTAGCATTAGGCTCTCGATGACATGCTGAAGTCCTACCTTCTTTTAAGTCATCTCCATAGATTATCAATGGCATAAAGTGTTGTTTTTGGTACTACCATTGTTAGTGTTTGGAAGGCCCATTGAAGCTACACCTAGCTGCTTGTTGCGTTCTAATTAAGTAATTCAGTTTATTGAATTTAGTTATATTCATCTAGGTTCTATTACCATTTTTCGTTCTTGTTATTGGCGCTGAATGTGTGACAGTTTTTTGTGACTGGACTGCTTTATCTCGTATAGGTGAAAGCTGGGTCAGTTACATAAGCTACTATCAATCTTGGCATACAAATTATCCCCATTTCACATCTCACTAAGTGGTACATCGCCTTCCACCAAGTACAATTACTATTCTCTATGCATCCACCTCCACAAGTGCTACATTATTCTCCATAAAGTACAATTACTCTCTCCCTCCCAAATTAAATCAATAACTTCGAGAGTTGTCCTAAAGCAAACTATTTTACCGTACTCTAAACAAGCCCTAAGTTCGACATCGAATTAGCATCACTAGATATATATTTGTATATATTTTTCTAATATACTTATTTGGTGTCATGGAGGTATTACCTTTCCTACAAAGCTGGCCAAATTTTAAAATTCAAAATAGATCAATTTAGGGTGATTGTAAGAATTGATTTAGTTTAGAATGGAGGTAGAACTATATTTTTGAATATATCAATGCACTCCCTTTGTCTGAAACATAATGGAAATTTCATTTTCCGAGTAATTAAACAATTCTAAGTTTGACTAGGTTTATAAAAAATAATATCAAAGTTTGTATTTTCAAAAGGTTTTATTATGAAAATATATCCCATTATTAATCTAGTGATATTTGTTGCAAATCGAAAATATTAGTACTTGTTATATATATTTTGGTCAAACTTCTTTTAAAGAAATGAGATTTCTATTATTTGTTTAGGAGAGTATAAAACACTCACATCATTTTATTTATTTGACTGACCCATCCACCTATAATTCTGATATAATATTATATTAGATTTTTATTAGATTCTTTCATTAGCTTGCCCTGTTTTGATAATATCAAATGTTGATGTAATAATTTATTTTTAAGAATATCTGTGGCAAGGTATGGGTTATTATTTTGGTTCACTTAGACGTTGTATCTCCTATATATGCACACATACAGAACTGAAAAGTATGGTACTAGCAAATTCCATGGTAACTTGAGTTTTTTTTTTCGTAATTGGCTTCTGCTTGTAAGAAATTGTTTCAGTTAAAAAACCTGCAAAAATCATGTATGTACTATAATACGCTCAAATATGCATGCATCATATGACTTCCATTGCTTACAGATTCGTTTGACAATTCTCTTCAGCACAGTGAAACTTTTGTACAGCTGGTGACACGACAATCAAAAGATAACGAGATCACCCATAATAATTAGATCCAGTGTTTAATTAGTTTTTGTCAGAGTGGAACTAGTAAACGACGACCTGCATTACATCTTGACTTCATGTTTGAAGATGAATACAGGCATCCGATGATCAGTGAATCAGTGATAAATTCTTTCCTCTTGCAGTGGTTGACATTGCAGAGGTGACCTCGAGATTTTCGTAACAGGCTGGACCTAAAAACTATATGCACACGGTGATCTCGATAAGGGCGCGTTTAGATCCAAAATTTTTTGGCTTTTGACTACTATAGCACTTTCGTTGTTATTTGGTAAAAATTATCTAATTATGAACTAATTAGGTTCGAAAGTTTCGTCTCGCAATTTCTCGATCAACTGTGTAATTAGTTTTTTTTCGTCTACGTTTAATACTCCATGCATGTGTCGCAAGATTCGATGTGACGAGGAATCTTGAAAATTTTTGGTTTTTGGTTCCATCTAAACGGGGCCTAAGAGAAACAAGTTACTCCACTTGCAGTAGCGCTACTACTTTAACGCTAGCGTGGACTAAAAACTATACGCCCGCGATGATCTCATTGCAGATACTCTATCGTATAGTCAACTGCTGGCTCTAAAGAGGTCTTACATTCTTTTCTCAACCCACTCATACTGTATAGCAGTTATCTCTTCATAATTAGTATATATCTCACATGTCTTTCTTATAATTTTTATAATTTTTTGTCTAAACTGGATGTAAATTTTACGGTCTGTTTCTCCTCTCTTTCTTCTCTTCTCTCTCCTCCGCTTGATTATTTAGCCAGCTTGTAGCCTGTGACTATATTTTTAAGAGCAAGTTTAGTAATACAGTCAGCTGCTGGCTGTATGAATCCTTACAGCCCACTTCTCATCCCACTCATACAATGGTTTTATCTTCCTAATCAATACATGTCTCACTTGTCTATCTTAGAACATGTATTGATTATTGTGCTCAAACTGACTGTAAGCTTACAACCCACTTCTCTTTTCTCTCCTTTCCTCTCTTCTTCACCTCAGTATTTAGTTTTTTTATAGCCCACTATAATACTTGCTCTAATGAGACTGAGGAAGTCTAGTAGTGTCGCCATTGAAATTTGAATGCTAGAAGGATCGAGCTGTAGCTACTAACTTTCTTTTTTACATATGCCTTGTCGGTTGCTCAATATAGTAACTTTGTGATGGCACCAGGCGACTCGATTGCATTGGTCTTATCAATTCCAATAAGCAATCAATGACAACTCAACTTAAAACGTTGTGCTAATCAATGGTAGGCCCCAGCTCCGATGCAAGTGGCGTGGCGCACAACATGGGTTTCAAGGTCAATTTAATCTTTCAAGTTTTTTTTGTTTACTCTTTGAAAATATAGTAGTACTGTGTATGAAATAAAGGTAGTACAATGATGAACAGGGGCATTTGCGAGAGTACATGTAACAAGATATGACAGTGTCGATGTTAGAGCAGTCCCAATAGTATAGAAAAACTAATGTAACAAGATACAATTATGGTTTCTATCTGTATTAGTTATCTTGCCAAGGGCAATCCCAATTAAAGAAACTGACACGATTTTCATAGCGTAAGAAATCATCTATATATAGAAACCATCTTTCACAATGGAGGTGTATTCGAGTAATAATTATTTTCTCTTTCTCTCTCCTAACTCTATCTTTTTTCTCCAATGAGAGTGTGCCACGAGCTCCTTAAAAACTAGTGGTTTCTTCTCAATGGTGATTTCATGGTTTTTTCGTGCATTGGATAGAGTGAAGACCTGATTTCTTCATGAAGAAACCATTTCTAAGATTTGTGCTATCTTTCATCATTAATTATGTTGCCATGTCAGCATTTTACCTACGTGGCAAGTTATTTAATGAAGATAGAAATCATCATCAATACACCATTGTGACTAATGTGACAGTAAATTTATTGTAGAGAGAAGATAAATTGAAGAAACCGTTTCCTAGTGAGAAAACGAAGTCTTCACATCCACCAAATTAAAGGGAAAAAAATTAGGTAAGGACTATCCCTACCAGAATGTGGTGGGGATTATTTGGCTTACATGTGGGTCATCGTGTTATTATAATCATACATATCCCCATCGTGTTGTGGTGAGGACCATCCATACCCAATTTATTTGCCAACAAAGCTCGTGGAAACGAGCCAAACTGCATTGGGGAGAAACTGGTGGTTTCTTTCCGTCTCCGCCTAGATCTCCTGCTCCAGCTGCGCTCCCGCGTTCCTCCTTCTTGCTAGAGCTGTCTACGGCGCGCTCGACTATGGCAGGGTTCGTCGACAACCTGGCTCGTCACCTGTAGCGCTAACCTTGGCAGCAGCATGCTGTCAAGACTCGATCGATCACGCTTCGACGGCTCGCTGCGGTGCCCCAGCGTCAGCTTCCCCATCTCTCTATGTATATCACGACAGTAGTGCCATCATGAATATATGGCACACAAGCTACTGATGGGAACTGAATAAGATCTCTTTTCTGCTAGTGTGCCTGCGCGTGAAAGAAACAAAGCAAGCTAGCATCGTCAAAACACAAGATGGATATCAGAGTTGATCTTGTTGAAGATGTATGAGTTGGAGATTAATTTATGGCCACATGAGTGCTACATATATCCTTGCTAGAAACTATAGATTGGGACTGCCCTTAATTCCTCTGCACATTTGCATCTCCTAACATATACCAGTTGGCATCACCAAAATTTATTAAGAAGCTACTTCACTAAGAGCACTCCCAATGTAAGACTCTATCATAGAATCCAAGACTATTTATTATCACTTATTTATTACATTTTGCTGATGTGACAATATATTTATTGAAGAGAGATGATGAAAAAACAACACTCCAAGTCTTATTTAGACTCCAAGTCCACAATATTCGAGGTAATAGATAGGTTTAGACTCTACGATAGAGTCTGGATTGGGAGTGCCCTAAGACCTGTTTGGATATCCATGTATCCACCTCATCACCAAAATTTCTTGGGAAGCTACTTCACTAATACCTGTTTAGATATCCATGTAAACACCTTAATTTATACCCCCTCCATACTTGTATTACTTGTTGTTTTAGACAGCGACACGGTCTCCAAAACGTAACTTTGACGGTTTATTTTTTGGAAAATATTTATTGAAATATAATATATGTATATCTCTATGAAAGTATTTTTCAAGACAAATCTATTGATATCATTTCAAATTTTTTAAAACTTAAAAGTGTTATTTATGATTTATATTCTCAATATTTGACTAAAACCTTATCCAAAACGACAACTAATATAAGTATGGAGGGAGTACGCGTTGAAGTGTGTTGAAATAAAATTTAAACTTTATTCAACACACTCCACACATAAATTGAGGTAGATACACAGACATCTAAAAAGTCCCGAGGTGGATACCGACCTTCTTCCCTGGGCTTGTGCACCGTGCCTTCGTCCACCTTGACTATGAGTTCACTCACCAGATCGAGCATGCTCGGTCACATGACACGTAGCCTATGACTGAAAAAATCCAGTGCGATTCGCAGAGCTTGAATCTTACAGTAGTCGATGGGTACTCCAAAAAATCGACGGGCGTTGCATACATGTAACCTTAGTCGTATAAGTTACTTCCTTTTTTTTCAAATTTGCAAGCCCTTCTGACTTTTCTAGATCCAAACTATACACCTAGACATTATATCTAGATGAATAGCAATAGTATTTATTTAGAAAGCTAAAACGACCCAATCCATGATTTGTGTTTATATAGCTATGCACCTAGATAATAACAATAACTATGTATCTAGAAGATGAAAAAGAACTTGCAATTTGGAGGGAGTACGAGATAAGAGTCATAATTGGTTTGCTGCCTGGTCCATTTTATAGGAGTTATTAGAATAGCACATGTACAATCAGTGTATAGAGTCTAATTTCAAAATGCATTGGAACGTTAAAGGATCAAGATACCTAATAGGAGAGGGGTTGCGAATTGGGCTACTATAAAATTCTTGCATAAATTAGACTTATCGCTTAGCTCATTTCTTCCTAGTGCCTAAAACAAGTGTTCTAAGAGCCTCTACAACGTTACTACCTAAAACACATTACCTACTACTCTGGTTATTAGATAGCCATCCATTTTCATACTACCCAAATTTTTCTCCCAACACTAACTACCCCAAACTCATGCTAATAGACAATGATAGGTGGGTCCCCCAGTGTCATTCTCACTTGTGTTTTCTTGCCAGAGCAGATGGAGCATTGGGGTAGGGCATGCCATAGTGGAGGCTTCCCTGCAGCTCACCGGGGTAGAACAGGGTTGGAGGAGGGGTTAGGCTGGTGCACCGGCGCTGGCCGTCTTGTTAGGGCTAGCCGTCGCACTCGGGGCATGGCAGGCTGCCACGCCGGAGGCGTGTTCGTGCCTGTGCGAAGCTCGCCGAGGGCAGGAAGGCCGCCGTGTCGATGCAGCGAAGGTCGCCGTGCTAGGGCAAAGAAAGCCGATCTAGGGTAGAGGAGGATTGCCGGCAGTGACCTCCAGATCCAAGCGAGGTGGGGTGGAGGTTGCCAAGATCGAGAGGAGCGTGGGTGGAAACCACTGAGCACAGGTGGAAGACGTGTGCGGACAACGGAATCCACCAAGAAAAAACTAAGTAGCAAGATTTGTTGGGCCCACAGATGTGGATAGTGGGAGAGGAAATTTGTTGGGCCAACGAAAATAGGTAGCCTGCTGGCTGTCGAAGTGCGTTTTTTGCCCCCCCCCACCCAAATTGGTGATATGCAGCTTGTTTAGGTAGCTTGCTGAAGATGCTCTATGCCTACAACATCAAGTTTTACACACTAGTTCTAACCCTACTCTAACATGATAACTCTAGGAATATACATTGCATGAAAGTAAATGCTCAAAGTAAAGAGAAGGTTACAAACACATCGGTGTTTTCCCTAGGTATCAGAGAGACTATTATCCCCACTAGTCCTTGTTTGAGCACCTCAAAAGGTATTGCCCCCCTTCATCCATGAAAGGCCCAAGTGCTCTCTATGGTAGGTCCTTTCCACTCTAGAATGGTGTATCACCAAACCATGTATACCGATGAGTTGGGCTTCTCACAATCACTACCGAGGGACAATTAAACTCCACAACACCTCCAAGTTGTCTAAGTGATGCCTAGTTTGGTTTTGAATAATTGATGAAACCTTAAGTACTAACCTATTGTCTCTAATTGTGAATTTGAGATAGGTTTGTACACATCAAGTGATGGAGCCAAGTGATCATGGTGACGGATTGTGGAGATCACATTTGAAGGATCAAGTGCTTCAACTTGAAAAGAATAATAAAAAAGAGATAAAAGAAAAGGTATAACCTGATAGGTCTCTTTTGTTTTTGCACTCAAGACAACATACATAGTGTGAGTGTGTTTAGGTTTGATAGTCGTACTATTAAGATGAGAGAAATCTTAATGATTTGGTTATCAAATGCCATTAGGTGATCTAACTAGTTTCATATACATTATACCTAGTGAGATAACTAAACACCCTTGAAAAAATGTGTGGAAATTCTAACACACATGCACAAAGGTGATACACATTGTGTTTAGAACTTGTGATAAAAGGGTGAAGATAATGGAGAAGAGAAAGGGTTTACTATGACTAACCGGATGTTGGTCCCTATTGGACCAGACATGTTCGGTGGCTAACCCTAGGCTCCGGTAGTTCACTGAGTGAGGACCAAACACTGAGTGAGTCCGGCAAGTGCTAACCGACGCGTCCGATAACCAAAAGTCTCATCTCTGGAACCACTCTACATAAGGACCGGATGCCGAGGCCTGGGGTGTCCAGTGGATGCGCAGGAGCGTCCGGTGCAACATAAATAGGGTTTGACATGTTCTAGACTTTGGGATCTGACAATCACAGTTGAATTGTGAGGCCATGTGGCGGCCATCCGCTAGAGACAGTCGCGTCCGGTCACCCCAATTTTTGCAAGGTGTTAGGGCCAAAGGCTCTTTGAGCCTTGGGTCCCTATTTAAGCTTGGTGGATAGTTTGGGGTAGAACTCTTGGCCATTTGCTTCACTTGTCAACACCTAGAGCTAAGACACTCCAGTCCCACCACACCTACTTGATTGTTGATCATTCTAGTGAGTTGGAAGAGCAAGCTAGTGTATTTGCATCGCGTTGGCACATCTAGTGGCACCTTGGGCTTTCATCGCTACGATTTCTCGTGTCACTTTTGGGTTTGTCGACTCCTAGATGGCTTGGAGCAGCGTGGATCATTGAGCGAAGGTTAATGATTGTCTCCTGCTCTAATCGGTGGATTTTGAGGGGTTCTTGAGCTTTACCTATGGGAGTTCACCAAAGACATCTCTAGTGGATTGCTTGTAGCTTGTGGATTCCCATCTTGTGTTGATTGTATGACACCCAATTGTGGGTTAGGCGTGTCAAGCATATTAGCGAGTGAATCACCAAGTGTGTGTATCGCTACAACGAGGAGTAAAAATACTGTGTCAACTCTATTGTTGAGGATTTCATGTGTAAATTGATTGATTGGTTATTCTATCATCGCGTTGGTATAACCTCCTCTACTCTATCTTTGCATTCATATTTTTTATATTATTGCAAAGTAGAGTAACTATCTTGTTGGTGTGTTTTGCATGTCTCTAGGATATATAGTTTCTAGTTAGTTAGTTAGTTAGTTAGAACTCTTACATTTCCTTGTGTGCTATAGAATTGCTAGGACTAGAACTATTAGATAGGTTGCTTGCATCCTTTTGTAGGACTAAACTTACTTATAGCCGTTTATTTTACTAATCATTTGTCTAAGTGTACTTGTATAATTTTTATTAGGCTATTTACGCCCCTTTAGCCATATTAGGACCTTTCAGTGATGCCGATCACCAAGGGTAACAAGCACGAACTCTCACTTGGCATAATCAAGCATAATGAGAAGAGTGGATGCACACTTGCTAGTCCCTAAGAACTAATTAATGTTGAATTAGATCCATTTAAAAGCTTATCAAACAAGCTTTCTATCAAGTGCTCATTGACCTTAATTGCACTTTGGATGGATGAGTTATGACATTTTCAATGACGAATTGTTGGATGCCAATGAATGAACCAAATGTTGGTCTTTGATGAGCTTCCACTCCACGATAGGTCTTCTGCATGATGTATCCATGCCCCATGTGTTATAGAGAGGCCATATGAAACATCTTTCCCAAGTTCACCGACCACCATCATTATTGTTCCTAAGCAAATTGAAGTAGCAACATTAGGTAACTTGAATTTCTTAGTTATATTATTATGCAAATACATGAACGAGCTCACCTCAGACTCCGAGCCGCTTCGCGTAGAGATGACCCGGCCCTGTTATGTCTCATTCTTCCAAATAGGTCACATGCCCACATAACTATAACACATATCTTGCAAAATTCATGAGTTGACATGTGTTCGAATTAAAGTTCAAAAAAAACATGTGTTCGAATTTACCTAAATAGCTATAATATAGTCGATCTCTCCTTTATTTGTCCATGCAAAAGTGAACTCATCGTCTGTTGATGTTGACGAAGGTGGTGTCGTTGCGCTTGAATTTTTCACACAAATCCCAGTTCAGAATTTCGCACAGAAATAACAGCTGACCGTGATGTGTACAACACATGCTAGAGAAAAAAAAAATGATACTACGTTGGTCTCTAGCTGTGTCCTATCTTGATGCAATCGTGTACGGGCGGAATTAGACTACGAATTTACTTGGTTACGAGGGATCCAACCGAGTTCGTCCAAAGCAATGTACCATGGAAGGTAATCCATGCTTTTATCGCATCGGTCATGGCTGGCGCTCCATGCCACGTGACGTGGCACTCACTGATTGGCCTCCTAAATTTCATTGGGAATCAAGCAATTCACCCGCGACAGACAGGAGCAATGTACGGAGTGCCATCGTTGCACGCTGCTAGAAAGTGGTCACCTGCTGCTACTTTGGCTGGTTCCATAGATTCGATTCACACGTACAGTGGTCGACAAAAAGAATTATTAGCATGCATGAGTTCATCATCCTCATATTTTGGCAAAAACAACTCGTGTTTGTCTTCGGTTCAATCGTAATTCAGATTTTTGAGCTATTTACGATCGATACTAGTGTTGGCCTACGGTGTCTCGGTTTTTCCATTGGCGGATAAGATGTGAGATTTGACTAGACCTCCATATATATCAACTTCATTAACGCTATAACTGATCTGGCCTTAGTTTGAGCATATACTACTACTATATATACTGTACTCCCTCCATTCTGATTTCCATGGCTGGTCGTCGTTTGCGATCGAGCTCGATCGGCGATCCACTGGAACTGTACGATGTCCCGAGCGCTGACTCGCTCGCTCGTGATCATCGTCGATTCATCGATCGACCGGCCTCGTCTATCTCATCCGATCCTATCCCGTCGGCGTCGCCGCCGGCGCGGATGGATATGACGCGACCGGCCTGGATCACAAGTTGCCGATAGAGATCGGCCGGCGTCGCTGGCAGCATGCACATGCAGCGCGCGCGTTTCCCGTCAGACGATTTTTCCAGGAGCGCGAATCTGTGTATATCCATTCCAACGTCACACAGACACACACACACCGACAAATACGTATGAGGCCGGACGGAGCGTCACAACACGTATATATACTGCTGCTAGCTTTCAGCGTGCAGCGAGCGACCGACATGTCAGAGAAAACGTGATCTGGTAGTACAGCAGCGCAGCTAGCTGAATGCATGATGGTATATTGGCGGCTTTCTGGCCAGGCCAGCCAATTGCACGTCTCACTCTCGGTCTCGGCTGGGATTGGTATCGATGACAAACAGGCCGGGGGGCGTGCAAAGATGATTCATTCGATCAATGCACAATGCCATTGCCATGTTTTTTTGTGTGTGCGAAACGCCATTGCCATGTTATATGTATATAAGTAGCCTTTTATCCGAGGGCGAGTTTTTACTGGTTGAACTTACACACTACAAACTACTGGGTTCTCTCTCATGTGGCGCGAGCACTACGTCAAAAACGATTTTGCGCAGCGTTGCCAAAAAGCCTAAAAAGGCCTCCGTGGCGGACACCAATTTTTGTCCGCTGTTGTAAATCCCATGATTTACCGCAGCGGACATTTTTAATTTACCGTGACAGACACTCTTATCCGTCACGGTAAATAGATTTATCGCAACGGGCTTTTTACAAGGCTCGCTGCGGTAAATACCCTATTTACCGCAACGGACGTCTTAATGTGTCCGCTGCGGTAAATCAATTTAAAATCAATTTACCGCAGCGGACATCTTATAAGACCCGCCACGATTAAGGTCGAAGCCCATTAGGCCCAGGGCGAGGCCCAATAGCCACACCCCATATAAAAACATGAGATAGGGTTTCCCATCCTCTCCCAACCTTCTGTCTCTCTCCCACTCCCTCCATCTCTCTCTCTCAGCATAGAAGGAGGAGAAGGCGGATCCGAGTCCTCTCCCAGCCCTCTCTCTCCCACTCCCTCCCTCTCTCTCTCAGCACAGAAGGCGGAGAAGGCGGATCCGGCGGCGGCGGGACCGCGCTCGGAGCTGCGCGCTGGGTGGCTTGCGGGGCCGCGCGGGGCCGCGGCGGCGCTCGGGGCGGCTCGCGTGGCAGCGGCGGCACGCGAGGCGGCGCTCGGGGCGGCTCGCGAGGCGGCGCGCACGACGGCGCTCGGGACGACGCGCGAGGCCGAGCGCGGAGAGCGGGGCGCGGGCCCGCGGTGGCGCATAGGCGCGGGTTCGAGACCGCGGCAGTGCCAGCCTGGATGGGCTCGTCGGGCCCCTGGATGGGCTCGGCGGGCCTATCTAGGGTTTCTCTTTTTTCTTTTTTTTAATGATTAACCACAGCGGGCAAAGCGGTCCGCTGCGGGAAAACATGATTTTCTGTGGCATTGCCGCGGCAGCGGACCGAGTTGCCCGCCGTGATTAATCAAAAACGGCCGCCGCGAAAAATCGTTTTTCACGTAGTGGAGAACACACTTTCATTTATTTCCAAATGCATATGCATGCTCCTAAATTGGTGAACACTGGCATCAGAGTCTAGAATTTGAATCTTTGGGTCAGTTATACACCCATCCATAGTATTCCCTCAATTCCAAACTACAAGACATTTTGGGTTTTCTAGATACATTATTTTTTATATGCACTTAAATATACACTATGTCTAGATATATAGTAAACTAAATGTATCTAGAAAAATCAAAACGTCTTATAATTTGGCATGTATGGAATACATTCCACCTTGTCCTTTTCAATTATTTGAAATTTGAGCCGTGTCAACACACAACTGAAAACACTATTCACAATTGGTTTTCCAAAACCCCATAATTACAGGATGTCTGAAATAAAATGTTTAAAACATTTTTGAACATTAATTCCTTATTTTAGACTGTCACACACACAATGGAGAGGTACTGGGAATATGACTTAGAGGGTATTTCCTTGTATCCATGACATGTTATGAGTTCATTGAATATCCATTAAAGGCAAACCTATATTGATTAGTAATTATGTGAATTGTTTGTGAAGCTCTTTTACTTGTATGGTTATTCTAAAGTTGTCCCTGATCGGAGTTCATGTGAGGACGCATATGAATATTAGATCAACACATTATTAGTTGATGACTATGTTTCACAAGTCATAGACATAGAGATGTTAAACTAATGATGTGAGCATATGTATGACATGGGGCTGGACTGACCTAACGTGAGATTATCTCTATACACATCATGTACGTTATGTCCTTAGACCTGAGATTGTCATATGTACTCAAGATGTGAAACGACCTACTCAGGGACTAACAAACGCTACTTCGTGACTGGATAGTTATAAATGTGGCTTTCGGGTTTGTCGTGAAACATGCTGAGATATAGTCAATCAAAATGAAATTTGTCACTCTCCATGTGAGAGAGATATCACTGGATCACTTAAATGATTGGATCAACAAATGCATGACCGTGCTTGGGTTAAGTGTTAACCTATGAGTTTGAACTAAATATCGCAAGGCAAAAGAATAACATGTATGTGGTTTTGTGGTGGTTCGTCTGATATGATCTTTGCGTATACATATGAGTTGACACGCCCACGGGGCTCATACTTCAGCGATGCAGCGCTTGGTACTCGGACCTCGGCTCGAGGCATTTTCTCTACCCCTTCTTACCCTGAAAAAGTAGGGTCACCTTGTGTCCTTAAACCTATAACCATCTTTCGGCTAACCTAGCCTCCTCCGTCCCTCCGTACCAACAAGGGGTAGTACAGGAATATTGACATGTTGTCCATCGACTACGCCTTTCGGCCTGATCTTAGGCCCTGACTCACCCTCCGTGGATGAACCTTGCGGAGGAAACCTTGGGTTTTTGGGGCTAGAGGCCGCTATCAACTATTGGTTGAGTAGGAGTACTCGGGTCATGTCTGTGTATGCGTGAGCCCATAGGGTCGCACGCTTAAGGGGCTGGAAGCCTAATGGACTAGGTTTATGGTTACTAATGAGCCTCCAACGTGGGAGCTCGTTAGGACGCCAAAGCAAGGGGTGGGCGCGGGGCGAGTTGATCCCACGCCTTTTGGCAACCGCCGTCACCTCCCCACGCTCGCGCCTACTATTCCTCGAGGACCTAGCAGTCCGGAGGCGCAACGTTTCCTCCCTGCATGTGTGGGACACCTCGGAGGTGCTGCATCTGGAGCACAAGGACGAACCGCATGAAGGGGACGGGTTGACGGATGACCTCGCAACTGCACGGTACTGCTGCGACGAGCACAACTTCATCGAGTCGCTTCCGCTGCACCTATGGGTCTAGTGGTAATCTCGTGATCTATAACTAGCAGTAGTTCCTGGTTTATGGGGTCGAAAGTTTTGTTTTCCAGCTAGCGTAGCTTCTCGGTATCCCTATAAGGGGTGCATGCCGAGAACTAATATAGTACTATTAATGCATTTGCTCACTTGGTTCTATAGCATCCCTTATTGTTGAGTCTTTTGTCAGTTTGATGACCTCCCGTGTGGTTGGCAATGGTCGCTTGTTATTGATAATGTCCTTGATGTAACGTGCGTGTAGGAAGCCACACGTAAGACGTCCGTTAAAGGAACGCTTACATGTATCTTTTGGATCATCTCAACACAATGAGTGAATTATTACTCGTCCACGGTTGACTTCCGTGTTCTCGTGGGAAATAACAAGAAATTTGTGCCGACGAAATCTTGAGGCATTGTTTCATCATCCAGTTCTTTTTTTTTTGTTTTCCCCTAAAGGTTCGGTTTCCATACCCTTTTCCTATGATATGGTTAGGAATCGATTTATAGAGAAGTCGTCTCTACAAATCATCGATTTATTCATCATTTTTCAAAATTTATAAATCAGAAAAAATAGCAAAAGATTGATTTAGTAGTGGTTGGTTGTCTTTTGTGACCTTTAGCCGGCGATCCACTGGGACTGTACGATGTCCCGAGCGCCGGCCGACTCGTGATCTTGGTCGATTCATTGGTCGGCCTCTCGCGTGTCTATCTCATCCGATTCTATCCCGTCGCAATATGGCGCGGCGCCATCCGACGCAACCTGGATCACAGGTTGCCGATAGATATGATGGATAGATGTCGCAGCATGCATGTAGCGGCGCTCGTTTTCCAGCAGGCGATAGAGCCAGCGAGCGACACGTCAGAGACAACGTGATCTGGTAGTACTGCAGCGCAGCGTATTAAAGCGAGCAAGCTGATGCCTGAATGCCTGACGATAGTAGTATATTGTCAGCTTCTAGCCGGCCAGCAGCTAGCAGCCAATGGCACAGCCAGGTATATAGTTGCACCTCTCGCTCTCGATCTTGGCTGGGAATCTGGGATCGCTGTCGTCGTTCCCTCGCTCTCGATTCATTTCTCTCCTTTTTCCAATTCGCAATGCAACTCCGTCAGATTGCAAAGAAAATAACATTCGTGTCACGTTTCCTCTCAGGTTCCTGTACTGAGCCGATGGCTCCTTATGAGACCGATCATATATATGGCCCGCATAATAACAAAACTCAAATAAAAAAAAGCACCATTATATTATATATATTAATGCTGGCCCTGCTCTTTAGCGACGGCGGTAGCTCAAGCGTACTCCTACGTGACGACATTGGTGGTGTGAGTGGCGTCGCCGTCACGGTCACGAGCAGCTAGCCGACCGGCGCGCGGCTGGTACACCTGTGGAGAGGTACGGTGACCGCAGACGTTCAGCTCAGGGTCGCGACGCGCACGCGAGTCGCCCCAAAAGTGTGACCGATCGATCGATGCGCCATGTCGATCTCACCGATCGATCGATCGCGTTTGCACATCGTACGTCTCGTGAAAACCGGTACTATCAGAGGGCTTGGAAAGGAACTAGACAAGGCTAGCCCCCATCAGGTAACAGGTCATCACTGACGACCAATACGCGCCCCCAGCTGCCACATGTCGCGGAAGGCTTAGGAGATCACTACTGCACAGATAATTAGAGATACACGGTAAAGTGCGCGGTGGCTCCTTGAACTTATTCAGCTATGCGTCATCCTGCTTTTTAAACTCGCAAATCATCAATTTAGGTCCTCAAACTCATTCATCTGTATCATCTTAGTGACACAGTCCCTAAACACACAAATTAAATCTCTCGTTTATTAGATCATCAAACTATTTATTCGGATGTGTCATCCGGGTCCATAAATATGCAAATCATCCGTTTACGTCCTCAAATCTGTTCAGTTGTCATCTCGATCCCTAAATCGCAAACCACCAATTCAAATTCTCAATCTATGTTTGGGTCTTATTAGAACCTGTCTAAGCAGGTCTAGATTTATGCCGGTATATATATGCTAATGTGTTATGCTTACATATGAGACCCACATGTCCACTCCTTCCTTCTCCGTCCTCTATATCCCTTAAGCTCCCTCTCTTCTCTAGTGACCTCATGGCTCGAGCCAACATAGCTTGGGAGATCGACATGGCTAGGGTTGGCACGGCAGAGAGAATTTGAATGGACATCTCCATGCATATGAAGATGTCCATGCATATGAACACAGGTTTAGATTCCTTTAGACTGGCTCTAAGACCCAAACATAGGATGAGGATTTGAATAGGTGATTTCTGGGTTAGGGACATAGATTACACGAAGTTTGGGGACCTAAACAAATAATTTGCGAATTCGGGACAGGAATGATACAAATGAACAAGTTTGAGGACCCGGCCAAACGAGTGATTTTGAGTTTAAAGATCAGGATAACACAATCGAACAAATTTGAGGACTGTATATATATATATATATATATATACACAAAAATTCATAAATTTTGCATATGAAACTGGATGAAGGCGGATCTTTTATTCCAAATTGTAGTGTTCAGAGAGATCTACATCTTTGTAGTTGACAACTTTTGATACAAATATGTTCAAACCTTTTGCATATTCTAGAAAAAAAGTTAACAAGTTTTGATTGAAATTTAGTGTGAAAAATTCTTTTAAAATTCCTAGGATTATGAAATTCAAAATTTAGAATATCTGTGGTCATTTGGAATCACTAGTACATAAAACATCTTAATTTACTAGTGGTATTTCTACTGGTGCTTTTACCAATCGTCAATATGAAAGGATAGTGCGTCACCTAAGAATCACCATTGTAAAGATTTACACTAGGGGTTTCCTAAGGAAAGAACCCATGTACATGAATTTTCAAAAATTATAAGTCAGGTTCTCAAAATAGCAAAAAATAAATTTATGAAGACCTGCACTAAACACCGCACACTTTTTTAGCAATATTTTTGTGGTTCTAGGAACCTAACACAGATACTTAGGTTTCGCGGGTTGTACCCCGGTTTACCTCCCCAAAACCACTTGTAACTTAGTAAGTTAGAAGGGAAATATTCCTTTAGTATTCACTCCACCACATTTCCCACATTGGAAATGAAGATTTGAGGCCTTAAGTGGATTCAAATGAAAAAAAGTTTCAATTATAATTTTTTAGATCTCGTCGAGATATACAACTTTGCTTTTGAGTGATTCTCCATCTGAGATCATTTGAGAAATAAAAAAAATGAATTTTAAAATAGGATTATATATGTGCATAGTTTGAGAAAAAAATGAACTAGATAGAAAAAATTATCAGCTATAAATTTATGGACCATATTAATAACTATAATTTTTGTGTACATACTGTGTCAACATCCGTGATAACTTTTTTGAATTTTAAAATCTGAGAATTTGAAAAGAAGGTTTGGCACCCTAAAAGTTTTATAAAAAAAACTCATCAATTACAATAGATCTCTCCGAGCGCTACAATTTTGATATAAAATTTATTTTCATTCGACTTCATATGTATGCAAAATTTCAAATTTTTTTGAGCTGATAGTGGTGAACCGCCTGTGATTTTTGTAGTAGTGGAGATAATCATCAGGGGGTATAGTTGTCGCTTTTAACTTTTGTCTCCGATGAATTCCTAGAAAATACTATTTTAATAGTCATGGAAGGATATTCTAGTAGAGACAATAATAAATAGGGTCCATTCACAAATACCAACATGGAAGGATATTCTAAAGCAAATTTACTCAATATATACAACAAATTAAACGACCAAGAAACAACAACCCAAGAAGCGCCGGCTATCCGACAAAGGCCGCAAAAGGGGAGCTGCCGGCAAGACGGCAAATATAGTAGCAGCCCCGGCCGATTATAGGTACAGGTCATCACTGATATATGGATTCGCAGGCCAGCCACCACGTGTCACGGAAGGATTATAGTCAATGATAAGCCTGGTTACTTGCATGCATGCATGGTCCTGGCAGAGGCATGTTATATGCTGGTGGTTGCTACTACTAATAAGCAAGGTAGCCAGCTATATACCTAGAATGGTCTCATATACGACAGTACGTACGGGGATCGGGGAAGCTTGTGTGCTCCCATGGAGAGGAGGAGCTATGGATCGGAGTAGCTGGTGCGTACATGAGTCCATGCAGGAGCTGAGATCTATAGCTCTAGAGCTAACGGCCGGATCGAGGGCTAGCTAGCTAGCGCCTTCGTCGTCGTCGGAGCTCTTGGAGGCCGCTGCCTCGGAGAGCATCTTCTGGATCCGCTCCATCGTCTCCGCCTCGATGATGTTGCGTTCCTCGCGGTCCTTGTTGTATGTCTCGAAGAACTGCTTGTTCTCCTTCTCCAGCTCCTTCCACACTGCGCATGGCGACGGGTTCAGTCCACATGAAATGATAGAATAGAGATCATCGAGTAGCAATGGTGAGGATTTGAAATTGAAGCATCATGCAGGACGTGTATCCAGAGTATGCTGCAGTATGCACGCGCGGTACCAGTGGCAGTGACGACAGGGTCGACGTTGCCATGCTTCTCCAGTGCGTCCATGCACTCTTCCTTGTTCAGGTTGAAGCAGATGCACTTCTCTATCATGTGGTGAACCTGAACCAGGCCAGAACACAAAATTAAGCAACAAAAACTATCATTTGATGCATCCTTTGCAGAAATGGTACAGGCCGGGTAGTGCACACATACCATTCTGATGTAAGATGCTGGTGATGAGGAGTCGCCCATGGTGAACTAACTGATGACCAGTAGCACACCAGCTGCTAGCTAGGGCTTTGAAGAGAAAAGCTTCAGAGTTAAGCCGCTGTTGCTGAGCTATAGCTAGCACCCGGCCAGTCTAGTCTAGGAGTAGTAGCTAGAAGATGACCCGTGTGTGTGCCACCAATAAGCTGCCACGGCCACCGGCGAGGAGATAGAAATAGGGGAATGGCGGGAGGGGGACGTGGAGCATGCCACGTGGGAACCGCCTCCTCATTGGCCGGGAGGTGGCCCGGGAGATTTTTCCGGGCCCACATCTCGCTCTCAGGCTCTCAGCTCTAGCCAACTTTTTTTTTGTGGCTGCAGTCGATCTGTGGGCGGCCGAAAAGTGGCGAGCTTGCATCAACGGCCAGCAAAGGCCGGACATAATTTACTGTTCATTGGACCTTCATGTTTTGGCGTATTGCTCGCTCGACATGTCTTTTACTTTTACACGACGTTGAGCGTGCGTGCTCATCTTTTCTTTGTAAGAGCAAGGACAAAGGCCAATAGTTGAGACAAGCTTTGTTTGCTTCCGGCTAAACTTTAGCTTATATCCTTGACACCAATTTTAAAATATTAAATATAGACTAATTACAGAATTAATTATATAAATTGAGACTAATTTGTAAGACAAATCTATTAAGCCTAATTAGTTCATGATTTGATAATATAGTGTTTCAATAAATATGTGCTAATTATGGATTAATTATGCTTAATAGATTCATCTCTCTAATTAGTCTACTTCTATGTAATTAGTGTTTTATAATTAGCTCATGTTTAGTTATCCTAATTAGTATTCAAACGTTAAATATGACACAGATTAAACTTTAGCCCCTGGATTGGTTCTCCTGACTAAACTTTAGTCCCTATCACATCGGATTTTTACACTAATTTGAAGTATTAAATATATACTAATTACAAAACTAATTGTACAGTTTGAGGTTGATTTACAAGATGAATCTATTAAATATAATTATTAGTTCATGATTTAACAATGTGGTGCTACAATAAACATGTGCTAATCGTGGATTAATTAAGTTTAATAGATTCGTCTCGCTAATTAGTCTACTCCTATATAATTAGTTTTATAACTAACTCATGTTTAATCCTCCTATTTAGCAATCGAATGCCCAATGTGACACTAACTACACTCTAGCCCCTGAATCTGAACATCCCTTTAGTCTACAAAGCAAGCAACAAACAAGTAACTCATACCATAACTATAGCTTCTTTATCTTTAAATAAATTTTGATGTAGTTTTTTATTCTTCCCCTCTTCCACCTGTTAATATTTGCTTGGAGCAAAAGAGCAAGGTAATGTATAATAAAAATTGAATACCTGGTTGTTGTGTTGGAGGGTGCTCTGATCGATGACGGCTGCGACAAGCTAGCTTGTCTCGTGTGCTCTCTCTTCTCCATGTCACTATTAGGGTATCTCCAACAGTATAAACTAGTACTAGCTTTAAGGTAGCTTTAATATTTGCGTTGTGTTGATTTACTTGAACTTGATCAACACGAGCAGTAAGAACACGGTAGTTGGCATCCTCACAAATCTCCCACACGAGTGAATCAACCCCCTGAAGATAAGCACACATGTGAATCTTCCAATGTGGGTAATTTGTTCCATCGAAGAACGGTGGTTTGCCGGAACAACAATCCATGTCACCTTCTGCGGATCAAGAACCGGCTAAGGTGGATTGATCCTTAACCTTCTCTGATAGTAATTGAAGGACCAAACAGCGACCAGAAGGGGGGTGAATGGGAGCCTCAAATTTCTCAACGAAATATTCGGCCCACTCTTTCCCAAACACAAACCCATTGTAGATTCAAACGAAAACGGAGAAAAGAAAGCTCACTGACAGTGAAGGATTCGACCCAAAAACACCGAAAGCGAAGCTCTCAACCTCTAGTGAAAAGAGGTAAGAAATCAAGAAAATATACTTAAGAGAACTGGTCTCAAAAGTACTTCAACAAGTCCGCTGCGTGAATATGAATCCAACGCAACAAGCAGAACTTGATTCAGAGTCCTGACAAGAAAGAACCGAGCAAAACAGCACACTGCATAGCACTGGACGCTGAGACAGAGGGCAGCGGACGCATCCGGTGCACCGAGTCCGGTGCAGGTAACCGACCTCCCGATGCACGACCACAGGGACTTGGAGTCCGGTGCGTAGGGTTCGATGAGAAAATAGAGAGCTTCGAGGAGCACCGTACGTTGCTCACGCACAGACGATAGAGAGTCAATCCACTGGACTCTGGCCCATGGTGACGTCAGCGTCCGGTGTGACTCGCGCAAAAACAGCACTCACCGGACGTGTCCGGTGCTTAGGTGAGCGTCCAGTGCCCCCGAAAAACTACGTGGATCACCCAAAAATCACCGGAACTTGCTCGATTCAACTCCGATTGATTCAAGACTTTGTGTGGAGGTTTCTAAGGTAGATATGACTCTACTCCTTCAAGATCATGGTATTCCTTCCCTCATGAATCTCGAAATCAAAGAGAACAATGAAAACGGAGAAGAAACAAGGCAAGACACGAAAACCGATAAATCTCTTTGCTCGCACCAATCCAACCCAAATCCTTTGGTGGAATACCTCACAAGGAGTCGCAACAACTTCTCCACCAAACAGATCGCAAAACAACCAACCACGGAGAGAGATCGCACAACGGGATCGAAAAGGGAAATTGCAAAAAGCGATGAACGCAAACACAAGCAATTTCGTAACCGACTCCTAGAGGAGACAAGGAGGTTACAACCTCCTTTCCTTGTACGAATCAGTTCATACACGAAGACAAATCGTGGACCTCAAGCAAGAATCACTAGGGGAGTGAAAACCTAGGAATGAGTGTAAACAATATGAGGGAACTCGATAACCCTATTGGGCTCTCGGTGCTTGTATTTATAGGGAGTACATGGTACATCATAGATGACAAGGGCGACACAACAGTCGGCCCTGGGCGGCATAACAACCAGCCCCGCGGCGGGCATATTTTTTGTCCATCATGGTTAATGCCCGCGATTTACTGAGGCAGACTTTATTTATTTACCGAGGCGGACGTATTTGGCCGCTGCGGTTGTGACACCCTGTGTCAAGCTTGCATTAGGATCATCATTAGCCACTAAGCATAAGCATTTCATTGCATTCATGTTTATCATATGACATCATTTCATATGTATGTTTGTTAGTTATGAAATTAGAACTGAATAGGAGTTATATGCTCTTGCTTTAAACTTGATTAATTAAGTTTAGTTCCTAATCAAAAGTTAAAGTAATTCTTTTTCCTAATTGTTTTAAATAACTTTAAATCCACAACCTTGAAAATAATAGTTTTCAGGAAATATGACCTACATGAAAAATGTAGAGAATATTATTCTGAGCAACTTTGATTTACATTTCAAATCCTAGTTTTGAGTTTTTAAATCAGTTTTGAATCAAATTCAGTTTGAAATATATAAAAGAAAATGAAAAAGGAAAACAAACCCGGAATGGGCCGCAGCAACCGTTTCGGCCCAGCCGGCCTTGCGCCAGCCCGCGCCCGCGCGCACGCGCGCTCCCGTGCCAGTGCCGTACGCCGGCGTTGCTGCCGCGTGGCCGACGATGCCTGCCCGCCGAGGCCGACAGCCACCCTGCGCCACTCGCCTTGCGCCGCACCCTGCCACCCTGCGCCGACCAAACCGCTCGTCCACTCGCCGCCTCTGCCCGCGCAGAGCGCAGCGCCGCACCGTGCCGTCACCTCATCGTCGTGACGCCGCAGCGACCAGCCACCCGACCGACTCCACGCCCGGTCACCCTCGCCATCAAACGCGTATCCATGCTAACGGCGCCAGGACCAAGAGCGCATCGCTCTCGCCCAACAGCCACGCGCTGCAGAGCTGCCAGTGCCGCTGCACCCGCTGCCGCCCTGCCGCCGTCGCGTCGAGGCCCCCACCGGTCGCGTCGCTCGGTCCCGACCGCGCCAAAGGGGACGCACACCCCCTCTCACTCTCCCGCACTCGCATTCGCACTGCCCCGCTCGCTATCGCCCGCTCTGCTCTCGCTCTCGCCATGCCAGAGCACAGCGCACCCGCAAACACCCCCTTCATCGCCTCGCCGCCATCCGAACTCCTCTGCTCGATCCACCTCGCACACCGCCTCGCCTTCACGTTGCACACGCCCTGCTCGCCTCAGTTCCGCCAGCCGAGCTCTCCTCTCGTTGAAACGTCGTCGCCGTTCCTCGGCTCGCATTCGCCACCGCAACCGCCACACCGTGTTCCCTCCTCTTCCGACCACCTCCGTTGCCTCCATCTCCAGGGTAGCACCAACAGAGGCAGTAGAGGTGAGAATGCCTTCACATGCTTGCTCATTCGCACTGGAATAGCGCAACGCCGTGCACCATGAGCCATTGCCGCCGCCGCGGAGCTCGCACGTGGTCGGACCTCTTCGGAGCTCCTCCGGCCCAACCAACACTTGCGTTGCACTCACCGCATCACCATGGTGCTCACGCAACCGCTAGCCAAGCCTAACACCGCCGGTAACGGCCCTGTCATGTCACACCGCCGCATTGTGCCGCCACCACACACTGCCGGTCATCTACACGGCTGCGCTGACTCAACCAACCCCACCAATCGATTCGTGTTGTCACCACGAGCACGTCAAGCACCGCACCGCCGCATTGTGCCGCCACCACACACTGCCGGTCATCTACACGGCTGCGCTGACTCAACCAACCCCACCAATCGATTCGTGTTGTCACCACGAGCACGTCAAGCACCGCACCGCCGCCGGCGCCGCCGGCGAGAACGCGCCGGTCAGCGCCGTGCTCTGCTCTGGGCAAGTGGACCCAGGTTGACCGCTGGGCCCTGCCTGTCAGCCGCTCGCGCACACTGGGGCAAGCCCACGCACTGTGCACCTTGGGCCCAATTCAGAAATGCATTTCCTTTTTCCTATTTTAAGTAATTGTATTGGTTCTTGTTTATTTAATATCTAGAGTTTGGTAAATCCTAAAATGGTGAAATAAATTTTGTTAGACTCTATAAATGAAGATCTTTCTGTTAAAAATATAAAAGTAATTTTTGGAGAATGTCTTCAGTACTAATGTTTAAATAGTTCTTTTTTTCATTTATCAAAGTTAAATGTGTTCCTGCATGTTTTGACCAAATAAAAATCTAAGGTTTTTATGCTAGCTTTTCTCATCCTGTGTATAAGCTAGGAATAATATAAGATGCCATGTTTCTGTGAAGAAATTAATTAATGCCTATTAAAATGTGTTTCTGTTGCTTTGTTAGATTAATTCCTGTGGTAAATCTATGCTTAGATAAATTATGAAAATTTTTGTGTAGCCTCTGTGTACCATGATCTGTCTAGTAAAAATATAATAGGTGGTATGTTATATGGCAGAAAATATACTTGTAGTTCAAGTGTTCTTCTCTAGGGTTTTCTTTGGAAAATCATATAGACAATAATCTGGTAGTGTTGATCATGAAACTTTCTTGATAAATATGTTTCTAAGCAAAGAACCTGTTAAAAATAAGATATAACATGTTTCACCCTGTTAGCTAGTAGGCCTAGTTCAAAGTGCTTTTTCTGCATTTAAATTCATCTTTTTGTAGCTGTTGTTTGGTAGCTTTGTTTTAAGTGAAAGTTATGCAGTAGTATCCAGTAGGTTTGCTCTATCCTCTGTAATTTTGGTAGATTTTTCTGAGTAATCTATAATAGACTTGCTGTGTAAAGTGGAACTAGAATGAATATTTAGGTTAACTTTAAAAGCAATCTTTGGGTGTTTATTCCTGTTCAAGCATCATCCCTGCACCATCAAGTTTACTTATATGCATTGCAACCATCCAGGATCAGTAGAGGAACCCTAGGTGCCACTTCCAGAGGAAGGAGTCCAGGAGGTGTAGGAGCCGAACGAGGAGTACCACAAGCTCGACACTAACCTCCCCGAGTGCCCTGACCATCAGCCCTCTACCTTTACTCAAGGCAAGCCCCGGAGCATCTTTGAGCCTCCTAGTTTTTATAATTAATCTACTTGAGTATTTTATACTGTGATGCATTAGGTGCTAGGAGTTGGATGAATCCCATTTGTTGCATTATCTTCCTTGATATTTAAATTACCTACCTTGTTAACCTGTTAAGTAAAAATAAAAGCAACTGCTTAGCCTGCTTAGGTCATATGGTTACATTTATATTTATAGTATTATCCCATGGAGGTAATACCGATCACGGTTGGCTATATTTTGCTATCGTGGGAAAGAACCAGTGGTAGTAATGAAATGCAGTCAACTGGAAGGAAGAGGCACCAAGTGGTTTAGACTTGGGGCAGTCCGTCCGTTGGATCATATAGGTTTGTATACGATGGTGGCCCTCTTACATCTTTGAATGCGTCCTTTCACATAGGGGCCGTTGCGAGTGTAACACCCTAAAATTGTGCATTCTTTAAAATAGAATTAAAAGCAATTTAAATGCATTTTTGTGACCATTATAACATAGGGAAAATAATTAAAGATTTCATAAAATAAAATTATCACAAGTAGGAACATGATTGTTGCATTCATGCTGATGCATAGTATTTTGTATTGTTTGGAATTTGCAAAATTCAAACTTGAATTCAAAATGTGTTTTGAAAAGGGTTTTGGAAATTCAGAAAATAAAAAGGAAAAGCATTTTCTTTTCACTCTCCCTCCCTTTCTTCTTTCTGGCCCGAGGCCCCTTCTCTCGGCCCAGTCCTTTCCCCCTCTCTCTCTTGGTTTGGGCCAGTCCCCAGCAGGCCGGCCCATCTCCCCACTCCCGCACGGACGAGCCCAGCTCTCTCCCTCTCTCTCTCTCTCTGTGCTGACAGGTGGCCCCCGCATGTCAGTTCCTCCTCCCTCCCCTTCCTTTCTTCCTCCCCCTCTTTCCCTATTCTTCCGCGCCGACGGATCCTTTCTGCCGAGCACGATTGGGAGCAGGGGATCCCCCTTTCCTTAGCCAGTGCAGCCCGTGACTAGCAAGCCGAGCGCCGCCACCGGCCTTTCCTTCTTCCTCCTCCCTCCTTTTCCTTTTCCTTTGCGCCGACGCTTTCCTTCGCTGAGCACGAAGCGGAGCGGGATTGATCCGCCTTTCCTTCCTTGGTCACATCCCGGGGCTACTTAATCGAGCTCCCGCACCCCACCTTCCCCACTGCAATCCCCACCGCGCACAACAGAGCCACCAGCCGCCGCCGCGACCTAGCTCCGCGCCGCTATCGGAGCTCCGCCGTCGGGATACAACAGCGCCGCCCTCCGCCGCTCTCCGGGCTTTGCGTGACGGTAAGAGCACCCCCAGGAGCCTGCAGACCCTCCCTGTTCCCTCTGTCTCGCCCGCAGGGCCCCTGTCCGCGACCGCCGGCGGTACAGAGCCGCCATACCACGTGTGCACCTCGTCCTCGTACGTAATCGGGGCAACCGACCCCGCAATCACCTTCGCCATATTTCCCTCCCTCTTCCCGTCCTTTTTGCGCAAAGATTAGTGCACCGCAGTGGCGGATTGCACCGCGCTGCCGTGCTCCGTCAATGGCGCCGCCGCGGACCTGCTCTGCTCTGGCCGGGCGCCACCGCCCCTCCCCCTTTCTAATCTTGGCCGTCCATCCTAGATCGGGTGGCCGACAGAGCCCGATACCCCTTCGCCGTTCCACTTTGCAAAAGAGCCCCTGTTCTTTTTAAAGCATGAACCCGCAGTCCTAAACCGTCTTCTCCTCTACGCTTTCAGTTCTGGAAGGCGTAATTCTTTTCGGATTTGTTTTAATTCAAAATTAAATAGAAAATCCTATTTTCAGTTTTGCCACTCAATTCTCCAATGCTTATAAAATGCTCATTTTAACTCCGATTTCACCCATTCAAATTGCGTTAGATTCGTATCGACATAATCTACATGTTAGTTAGTTCATAGTTCATGTTAGACAACTTTTAAAAACATTTAATTGCTTAATCTCTTTTAATCTCTTGTTTAAGTTATAAAACTTGATTGGATCATATCTTCTTCGTTATAGCTCCGTTCTTCCTGTTTTGAACGTCTATGTGATCGTAGTGAGATGTAGATTAGTTTTATAAACTTTTAATCTTGTTTTTTTATGGTTGGTGTACTGTTCTAATCTATAGCCTTTGTTTGTTTGCATGTTATGGCTCTGTATGATTGCATGTGATGTGGTGATCGAGTATAGACGATGAGCAGTACGTGGGTGACCAGGAAGTTTTCTTTGAGCAGGAGCAGCAGGAACCCTTTGAGCAAGGCAAGTATTATATGGGTCCTATTCATGATGTTTTTCAATAAAATCATATGCATGTGTCTAATCTTGTTACCTTACGACTTACCTAGCTTTGTTACCTTGAACCTTGGAATCCTAGGGGTTGCTTGCATCCGGGTAGTTACTGCTAGCGCTCCATTAATAAGCATGATCTTTAATCTTGATTAATGACTACATGAAATGATGAAGTAAAACTTGACTTTTTAGCAACATGGACTTAGGACCCTATCTGTCAGCAAAAGCTAGGACATACAGTACAACCATGAGAGCTACATGGCTCTGGCTTTAGTTCAGTATTAGGGTCACTCTCTCGCATGCGGCAGTTCACGAAAGTTGCCATTGACGCGCGGTTGCGGGTTGCGGCTGGAGTGGTTACCGCTGCGCGTGTGTGCCATCCCGGGGCTCCCGTATACCCATTGCCCGTGGATCCGTACTGTCTGTGGTATGTCAGCGAGCCCCTTTGAAAGACTTCATAGTGTACCCTGCCCTCTCACCTCGGAAGTGTTTTGGGAGTTATAAACCCGGGCATATGGGCAACACGACTCATGGGTAAAGTGTACAACCTCTGCAGAGTGTTAAAACTGGTATATCAGCCGTGCTCACGGACACGAGCGGCCCGGAAAACTCACAGAAATTTTGGTTACTTGTTACTTACCTTTATGAATCACTTTATCATGATATTATGTTATTTGTTCATTTGTTTATATCATCATGCAATTTAATTTGGGAGCTTAAGCATAACTTTGATCTACCACTTATAAAGTTTTGTTACAAATTAAAATGCTTATTGTAGTAAACCAGTGTCATACTTATTGAGCCCCATGAACCCCATATATACTTGTTGAGTACTATAAGTACTTACGCTTGTTTACTTTCTTTTCAATATTTGGATAAAAATCCCGGATGGGTACCAGATTATCAGAGTTATGAGGAGTATCCAGAGGACTACTAGGTTTGGGGTCAACCAGTTGACGTCCCTGTGCTATGGAGCTTCGCGAGAGTTATCTTATATTTCCGCTGTTATGTAATAAACATTAATAGATACTTATTCGCTATGTAATAAACACTTGTGATGGTACATTTTTGATAATTTGTCGGCTTATGTGTGTGACTGATCTCTGGGCACACATAAGGTTATTGCATCCTATTTTGTCTTTAAAACTGGGTGTGACAGCGAGTATCGACCCCAAAGCCGAGTAAACACTGTTCGGGCCGACTCTCAGCCTACTTTTGGCACCCTCTAGTTTGGAGATACGACCTGCCCTGTGGTGGCCAACTGATTTCTCCAATTGGGTGGATTACACTGAGATCGCGACGGTACTACCTGGACTTTGTTGAGCGGTAACCCAATGCATGGACCCGACGGTGGAAGTGTGGGCGTGTGTTAAAGGTAATCTTGCCAGCTGGTTGTATATCGATTCGACTCGCCGCCTCCCACCGAATAGTGGGGTATTATGCTGAGCTTCACCATAGTACAACTCCATGTGACATCGTAATGGTTCTACTAAAATATTGATGAAAGAATTGGATATGGTATTATTATATTGTTTGATTAGATCAAGTGAGTGCTCTAGTACAGGTGCAAAACCTAGAGATAAAGAGTAGGATGGAAAATGGCTGCTATCTAATATTTAAGGTTATTTCTTATTGCTCGCGTTTCCGCAAAAGTAAAGCTTATCCAGATCCACATATATAGCCATGCATATCCTTGGAGTCTTTATTTTTAGTTAGATGGGTAAGTCTAGCTGACTACATTCTCGTACTCAGGGTTTATCCCGTTTGTTGCAGATGGTCAAGTATACTTTGGCTATTGTAAGCACTGCCTCTACCCTGTTGAGGGAGAAGAGGAGTAGGCTTTGGGCAAGGTCTCCTACGAGCTCATCTTTTGCTGTTGCTGGACATGATCTCGTTGGCACCCCTATCTATTAATGGTAGTAGCGTGGAGTAAAACTTTGGGTTCGAGTCTCAAAACAATGTTTCATTTGGCCACGTGTGTTGTGCCATGAGTACTACTTTATTTGGATCAAAGTGTTGTAATAACTTCTATTTCGTACTTCAAGTATACCGTTTAAATTGTTGGTTCGTTCGAATGTGCATACCTAAGTTTGTGCGATCTTGGTCGGATATACGATTGTTACAAATCCTTCGAGATTTCCAGACTATCGGGATTATATGGGCTCAAGTGCTCTAAGTGGCAGTTAAATCGGCTACTTTGGTACTTGATCTCTTATAATTTGGACGGTTCTACCACAGTTGATATTAGAGCCAAGTTTAGGTATCCTCATTCGTTTGAGCAACTCTTAAACAAAACGTGTATTTCAAAACTATTTTATAAACTAAGTTTGGAAAACTTAGGGTGCCAGAGTCTAGTCCTTAGCCCTACACTAGGAAATCAGGTGGCTTAGGATTACTAACTTGGTTCAGGGTTTTCTCATGCTGGATCTTTAAAAGGTGATGGGGTATCATTCTTTGGAAGGATGATACAAATTTCGAAAATTGCATGGAAAACTATTTGTGAGGTGTGAGAGTAGACCTTCCAACCGTTGGTCTAGGGAAGAGATATGTTTACTTAAGGATATGCGAGCTTTTACGCAAACATATCTGCGAGTATGAAATGTTGGGTGGGTTTTCCGAGCTTGGTGCATGAGGTTGTGGTAACTAACTGATATGTACTTAGTGCATATCAGAAAGTGCCCGGTGATTTTTCTGCTTTGGGTTTTGTCCTTTTTGGGCTGAAATGAATTTTCTGCAGGTACACTAACCACGTATCCGTGTAGAACAAGTAACTGCGTAATGAGAGAGTGTCTTGCCACCGACTAGAACGTTAGGACTTGCGAGTCATTCTAGTTGAGTGAGAACGTAATTATGATCATGCATCATGTTTATATTCTTGTACCATGTCTCATACCTCCCCTTAAATTGTAAATTGTCCCCTTTTTATAAAAATGATCAACTTAATATCTGTCTCACAAGAGTTCGAAACCCCTTTTTCTACAGATGCCTCGCACCCGTCTGACCGCCAGGAAGGCAACCGGAGGAGCAGGAGTTCCTCGTTACCCGTTGGCAAGGAAGATGACCAGGGGAAAGTTCTTGACGTACTTTGGGCTGTCGACTATCCTTTGGCGGGTTTTGCACGCCATTGGGTATCCCGAGGGCAGGGAGCCCAAGTACTCTTGGCAGAAGCAGCAGTATGGTCAGGATTCTCTGGTCCATATTCAGGTCAAGGTGCAAGCCTTGGAAGGAAGGTCAGATTGGTCTGGTTGGACAATCATCACCAAGGGAGCTTGCGCTAAGGATGGTGCCAACAGGGCAGCATACCTGGTGCTAAAGGATATCATCGCCCGCTTTCTCGGGGACCTTGTAGCAGCTTGGCCTGGAGTGTTTCCCCTTGGGCAGGCTTTTCCTGTGGATTAGACACAGGCTGAGGGGACAACACTGGCAGGAGATGAGGAGGAGCTTTTCTACTACGAGACTCCAGCCATGAGTGCCACTAGCGTGCTGCTTGGCACTTGTGAGAGTTTGGAGCGCGGTCTTGCAGATGTGGCGGAGATCCACAACGCCACTCTTGAGAGCAAGCGTCAGTTGCAGCAGGAGTTTGAGACAGCCGTCGTACACCTTCAGGCAAAGTTAGCTCAGATGACTCTACAGCGCGACTAGGCTCAGACTAGGGTGGAGGAGGAGGTCGCTGCTCACGTGGTTGGGGAGAAGCTACTCCTCGAGGCCACCAACTCAAGGAATGAAGCTTGGACCGAGTCGGAATGCTTGCAGGAGAGAGTTGCGGAGTTAGAGGGGCACCTCAACGAGCAGCAGGAGTATATCAACAACCTGCACGAAGCTTTCCACGTTCTTCACCACCAGCAGGCAGCAGCAGCTGCAGCACCTGCACCTGAGGAGCCCGAGCCACAGGATGGAGTGATCCTTGGTCCCGACCCACTGGAGGAGGACCTGCCTCCGAACGAGGCCTTCGCCGATGAGCCCTACCTTGACACCAACGGAGAGCACTACTACTCTGACGATGACTGAGCGCTAGATTAGGAGTTTGATCTTTCGCGCTGAGAGCTTTTGTATGATGTTGTTTAAGACTATGTTTAATTTGGATCTTCGTTATGTGTAAGCCGAATTTCGATTTAAGTCCAGACGTTGTTCTGGCAAAGGATATGGAATGTTATTTGTATGCTTATGACGAGTAATTGATTCTGTAATGTTATGTAGAAAGATGAGTAATTATATCTGGTTGTGTGCTTAATATTACATTTTGTACAGCGTGGTATTTATTCATTATTCGATATAACATCACCTAATTATTTCTTGTAATGGGATATACAGATGCCGGCTAACACTCATCACAGCACTCGGGGTGATGGAGAGGCATCCAGGGAGGACATGCCACCTCCACCACCACCTCCGATCACACCGGAAGCATTCTTTGGTCAGTTTCTGGGCAGCCAAAGGAGTGTGGAAGAGATGCAGCGTCAGATGAATGAGACCTTACGCAACATCGCCGCCAACACGGCTCAGCAGCACAGGCAGTAGCAAGGGGCCACACCTAATCAGTACAACACCTATAAGGATTTCATGGACACCCGCCCTCTGATCTTTAAGGAAGCCACTGAACTGCTGGAGGCCGATGAATGGCTGCACTCCATGACACAGAAGTTCCGACTTCTGCGCCTGACCGAGGAGCTGAAAGCGGAGTATGCCACGCACAGGCTGGAAGGGCCGGCAAGTATCTAGTGGTCCCAATACCGCGATAACTTGCCTGCTAGCACTGCTGTCACATGGGAGAGGTTCTCCATTGCTATGCGCCATCACTACATCCCAAAATGCGTGATGGAGATGAAGCTCACTGAGTTCATGAGGCTTTCTCAGGGTACCAGGCCAGTGACAGAGTACCTCGCCAGTTTCAACTGGTTGGCTCGCTATGCCACTGACTTTGTCAACACCGACACTAAGAAGATCACAAGCTTCAAGAGGGGCATGAATGCAACCCTCCTGTCCAAGATGGGAAACAGTTACCATACCACGTTCAGCAACTTCATCAGTGACTGCCTGAACCAGTTGTTGGCTGAGACCCGTCGTCGAGTCCCAGAGGGAGGATCCCACCAGAACAGGGGTCCTAATGCTTCAAGGCCAGCGTATCGTCCACCACAGGCTGGTGCACGGTTCCGACCACCTCAAGGGAAGATGACCAATGCGCGTACTCGTCTCGCTTACCAGAGGCCTTTCACGGCACCTCTGCCACAGAACAAGGACAAAGCTGGAGGATCCGGAGCTGGAGGGCAGAAGACGCCCTATGTTGTGGGACCATGCTATAACTGCGATCAAGCAGGGCACTTATCTCGTTTCTGCACAAAGCCCAGGAAGCAGTTCAATTAGCAGAAGCCTCGCACAGGGAACGTCCACCACACCACCTTGGAGGAAGTGCCAGAAGGAGAACCCGTCACAGCTGGTACGTTCCTTGTTAATGAATGTCCTGCAGTTATCTTGTTTGATTCTGGAGCATCGCATTCATTTATTAGTGGGAACTTCGTGCTGCGGAGTCAGTAGAAGGTGGTAGAGTTGGAAAAGGAGTATCAGATTAGTGCAGCTGGAGCTGTACTATATACTCGAAAAATGGTAAAGAATCTAGAAATTACGATGGGGACGACATCGGTTAATGTCAGCCTCATTGTAATACCTGAGCTAGGTCTGGATGTCATTCTTGGAATGGAATGGATGAAAGCTTGGAGAGTGGATCTAGACATAGCCCAGCGTGCAATATCTATCACCAACCCCCGAGATGGAGCCACTTTTGGAATCCTCTTACCTAAGAATCCGAATTAGTTGGGAGTCATGTTTGCTATCATGGCAGAGTTGTTGAATAAGATCTCTGTAGTTTGTGAGTTTCCGGATGTGTTTCCTGATGATCTTCCGAGATTGCCCCCGGACAGAGATGTCAAGTTTGCTATAGAGTTGGCTCCCGGAACAGCACCTATATCCAGAAGACCATATAGGATGCCACCCAACGAGTTAGCCGAACTCAAGAAACAACTCTAGGAGTTGCTGGAAAAGGGTTTGATCCATCCGAGTTGTTCACCTTGGGGATGTCCCGCCATCTTTGTGAAAAAGAAGGATAAGACCTTAAGAATGTGTGTGGACTATTGCCCTCTCAATGCGGTTACCATCAAAAACAAATATCCGTTGCCTTGGATTGATTTGTTGTTTGATCAGTTGTCTAAAGCTAAAGTGTTCTCCAAGATAGATTTACGGTCTAGTTACCATCAGATTAAGATCAGAAAAGAGGATGTACCCAAGACCGCTTTCTCCACGAGATACGGCCTCTTTGAATATCTAGTGATGTCCTTTGGGTTGACAAATGCGCCTGCACATTTTATGTACTTGATGAACTCGGTGTTCCTGCAAGAGTTGGACAAGTTTGTTGTGGTTTTCATCGATGACATCCTGGTATATTCGGAAAACGAGAAGGACCACGCAAAATACCTGAGAATAGTGTTGAAACGGCTAAGGGAACATAAGCTTTATGCTAAGTTTAGCAAGTGTGATTTTGGTTAACCAAAGTGCCTTTTCTGGGTCATATCTTGTCGGCAGACGGTATCTCAGTGGACCCCTCAAAAGTGCAAGAAGTCATGAATTGGAAAGCACCAGTTAACGTGCACGAGGTTCGCAGCTTTTTAGGATTGGCCGGATACTACCGTCGTTTTATTCCGGATTTTTCTAAGATAGCTAAACCCATGACAAGGTTAACTCAGAAAAACAAGAAGTTTGAATGGAGCCTAGAATGTGAAACCGCGTTCCGTACCTTGCGGACCCTGTTAACTACTGCACCAGTTTTGGCACAACCAAATTTGGAGGAACCTTTTGATATGTTTTGTGATGCATCAACCATTGGATTGGGATGTGTATTGATGCAAAATGGAAGAGTAATTGCTTATGCCTCACTGTAACACCCTAAAATTTGAATTAGCAAATTAGGGTTGAATTTAAATTTAATTTGCCTTAATTTGATTTTATTCAAGCATTTGTTGTGATCATAGAATTAATTAAATAAAACTAAAATGAATACCAAATGATAGGGTTAATGAAATGTTTGTGCATCTCATGTTGCTGCATATTTCGTTGTATTATTTGGTTTTTCCAAAGCTCAAATGTTTTCAAAACAATTTTAGAAATCAATTTGGAAAATCTTCGCAAAAGAAATAGAATGGAAAGCCCTTTTCCTTTCTCTCTCTCTCTTCTATTCTCCTTCTAGCCCAGCACTGCAGCCCAGCTGTTTTCCCTTTCTCCTCCCGCATGGGCCGGCCTTAGCTCGGCCCAGTGCGACAGCCTGTCGGGAGGCCCGCGAGGCCTCTGCCTCCCCTTCCCTTGTGCCGCTGACGCGCTGACCCCGCCTGTCAGCCGCCTTCTCCTTCCTCCAGCCAAGTGCGTACTGGACTCTGTTCTCGCGCGCCGTGTCCACAACCGAACGCGCGACTTGGCGTGCGCGCCTAGGACTCTCCCTCTGCCCCGCTATAAGTAGCGCCGACCTCACGCTACCTCTCTCATATGTTACTGAGCCGCCTCGCATTTCAACCGCAGCAGCGCCGTTCGCATCCGCCTCTCCGAGCGCCGTCGCCGAAGACTTCACGCCGCGATTCCTACCACCGTACGCCTCTCCGAGCCTCACATCGTCATCGCGGAGTCGCCGAGCTCCTGCCCTCTCTCTTTTTCCTTTCTATTGCGCTCCGGCTGACCTCGTCGTCGTTACAGGGGAGCTGCAGCCGCCGTTCGTCGTCGCCATCCGCCTTCGCTCCGCTCCGGACTTGGAGAGTAGTACCTGTAAGTTCGCCTCGATCTCCTCGTTCATCCAGTGCTTTCGGATCGAGAATCGGAGCACCGCAGCCTCCGTTCGTGTTTCGCCGGCGAGCACGTGCCGTACCCGCCATGGCGCCGCCATGGGTGCTGCTGCACCGGCTCAATTCCTGGCCGGTGGCCACCTCTCCCTTCCCCTGTTCTAATCTAAACCATCCAAACTCGATCCAATGGATCAGATCGTTCTATACCCCTTCGCGGGTCTATTTTCTAAAGAGACCCTGCCTTTTTCCCGAATCAACCCGCCATCCAGATGCTAGATGACTTATCCGAGCCTTTTTTCGATTTATTTTAATTCATTAAAGTTCATCTTAATTACAGATCTGCCACTGTTTTCAAATAACCATAACTTGCTCGTTTTAAATCCAAATCGACCCGTTCAACTTGCAGTAGATTCATAATGTTATGCTCTATCCAGTAGTATAGATTTCATCTATGCTAATAACATTTTAAAACCTAGATTAGATTAATTCTTTTAATGCTTTAATATGCTCTATAAATCTTGTTTAATCTCCAGTTTATTGGTTTTAGATCCGTTTAGCGTGAATTTCGCGTCTATGTGATTGTAGTGACGTATAGATCTGTTTTATATTATTTTCAAAACATATTTATTCTTTATGGTGTAATGTTCTAATTATATCTTTATTGCTTCCTGTATGATTGTTCGAATGATTGCGTGGTGATGTTGATCGAGTACAGCCGGTGAGATTTTCGGTGTTCTAGAGTTCTTTGCAGAAGACCAGGAGCCCCAGGAGTTCTCTGATCAAAGCAAGTTTAACATGGGATTCTCCTTGTTGTCCTATTCACCATAATTAATCTAGTCATGATTGCATGTGTCTCAATTGATTCTTATTTAGATCTCTACCATAGTTTGTTACCTTGTACCTTGTCACCTTGGGATGCTATTGCATATGGGTAGATCTGCTATGCTCTATGAATTATGATAAGAATCTTGACTAATGATATATGCAACAATGATATAAAATTGACCTTTATAGCAACATGGAATAGGACCCCACTGTAGGGCAAAAGCTGGGACTTAAATGCAACCACGGGTGCTATCATGGCTCTGGCTTTAGTTAAGTATGAGGTTTGTACTAGCATGCTTGTGGTTCGTGAAGGGCACCTTTGCCGAGCTGGTTATGGGGTATAGCTTGTGTGGGGACCGCTGCGGGTGGTACCATCGGAGGTCCCATACACCCCTTTGCATTGGTTCCGTAGGGTCCGCTACATGCTAGGAAGAGCCTTTGAAAGACTTCGTAGTGTACCCTGCCCGCTCACCTTGGCAGTGTTTTGGGAGTAATTAACCCGGGCATATGGGAAACACGGCTTGTGGGTAAAGTGCATAACCTCTGCAGAGTGTAAATCTATCATGATAGTCGTGCTCACGGTCACGAGCGGCTCGGAAAACTCACAGTGTAGATGATCATGTTGTTTAATTGTTAATGATGTTTATTATTCTTATCATGTGGTTTATCAACTAGGTATGCATAACTAAAGCTAGGTATTGGTAAAACTTGACCAAGTTAAAAACAACCACAGTACAGACAATGTCAGCCTTTGAGCATCATAACCCTGTGTTACTCTTGCTGAGTACTTTAAGTGCTCACCTTGCTTTATCAACCTCATCATATGGCATGAAGACTATCGTGAGGAGTACTAGGCTAGTGGTCAACCAGTCGGCGTTTCCTGTGAAGTGGAGCTTCCTCGCGAGAGTTATCTTTATTTTCCGTTGTTTTGATTAAGAATATTATTCGTTATATGTAATAAGCACTTTGTGATGATATTATTTAAAGATTTGTCGGCTTATGTGTGTGATTGATCCCTGGGCGCACATAAGTTTTCGCATTCAATTTTACCCTTAAAATTGGGTGTGACAAATTGGTATCAAAGCAAGTGTTAACTGTAGGACGCAAGCCTAGTTGGAATGGTCTTCTTATCTTGTCTTTACCCTTTCTTTTCATGCTTTAATTCTTGGTCATATATTTTCTCAAACTGTTTATGCTTCACTTGGCTTATTCTATTGTGAAAATTTTGTTCTAATCTATCTCTATCTTTGTCATGTTTAAAGATACCTACCCTTCGTCGATCAGCTTGCCTCAGTTCTAGTGAACGTGCTCCTCATCAGCAGATTGCGCCTCCTGAACCTCAAGAGCCAGTGATGGAACCCCAGGAAGAACCAGAGGAGGAGTTCCAGGAAATCTCCAATGACGAAGAGTACCACATGGAAGGGAGCCCCCATGCTCCAATTGCTGATGCTAATCCTCCTTCTCCTGATGTTGCTGGAGGAGACCAGCCAGAAGAGATAGGGTGGATCCGCACTAAGTATATCTGAGGAGGAGCTAACAGCAGCTTCGCTCACTCCCAGCTGGTGGACCTTGTGCTGGAATGCCAGCCCGGACCCATGATTGCAACAATGTACACTTGCAAGGAATTCAAACACCCCATCGCCAACACCTACTGGAAGGCGAAGATCTATATCTATGGAAGTGTTTCCATAGCTGTGTTGCTCATCCTACCATGGAAACAAGCATGAAGGATGCCGCATTCTCTGCATATGTGGCCATTCACAAATAATTCAGGGAAAGGCTCGCCAACACCCGGCGCCGTTACATCCCTCGTTTCGATGCGGAGCAAGGTTGGATAATCACCGAACCTAACGGGGAAGGCGGCCCCGTCTTGAATGAGCTCGTCAACTTTGTTCAGGAGATGATGAGAATGTATGGCCATCTCATAGTAGAAGCAAGGGGTCTACACAAGGAGCTCAAGCGCAGTTACCAACAGCAAGATGAGCTACATGAAGAATTTGGGCTGCCAATGCTTTTCAAGAAGATCAAGAAGAATTAGGACTAGGAGTCCCTTTATAGTTTATTTGCTAGTTCGTGAGTCGTGTGTGCTAGTGTTCCCTATGTGTTTAGTTTCTTGTGCTTATGTTAGTACGTGAGTTGCTTCTTTGTAATGATTGTTGAGGTTGTGGGCTTGTCCGCAACACTCATAGCTTAGGTTGGGTTATTTGAAAGATAATAATTGATAAAGTTGCAGTTTTCTTAAATCTGTCTTTTCAGACCTCCCTATATTGTTATTTTTACCTAATTATTTCTAAACGTCCTAAAATCACGAAAATTTAACTGGAAATATTAGACTTCTTCATCTTTCCTTGGCCGCAAGAATCACCTTCATACCTGTTCTGAGTAAAGAGAAACAATTGTTGCAATTTGATGTTTCTGCGCAGTTTGGTATTCTGGACAAATCTGTTTAAACATAATTTATAATTAAGTTAATGTCAGAATCAGAAAAGTCAGAATTACGAAAGTTGTAGATAATTTCTTTATCTTTCCAACCATGTAAGCTATGACTCTGTTTGAGTTTGAGAACCTCAGATATGACTGTTTTTCTAGACTGCTGCCGTGATAAAAATCCATAAAAGTTGCAGTCTCATCTCATGTCAGGTTTTAAATTTGTTGTTATGTTCCATGTGACAGATGCCTCGCACAAGGACCAACTTCGGATCCAACACCAATTGCAGTGGCAATGGAAGTCAGGATGACAACAACAACAATAATAACCAGCACCCACTACCTCCACCACCTGCGATGACTCCAGAGCAGATGCAGGCTCAGATGATGCAGACAATGCAAGCTATGATGCAGTTCATGCAGAACCGACCCCATCAACCTGCTGGAGCTCCACCTGTCAACAAACGGAGGGAATTTCTGCAAGGACACCCTCCCGTTTTCTCTCATGCCAGTGATCCGTTGGAGGCGGATGATTGGTTGCGTGCGGTGGAGAAGCAACTCAACATCGCCCAGTGCAATGACCAGGAGAAAGTGCTATATGCTTCTGGTCAACTTCAAGGTGCAGCCCAGACCTGGTGGGAGACGTATCAAGATGCTCGCCCCGACAATGCTCCCGCTATCACTTGGGAAGAGTTTTCCCGGGACTTCAAGGCGTGCCACATTCCAGAGGGAATCATAGAGCTGAAGCAGGAGGAATTCAGGAACCTCCAGTTGGGACAGATGTCAGTCAACGAGTACCATGACAAGTTCTCGCAGCTAGCTCGCTATGCTCCCAATGAAGTAAGGGATGATGCTGACAAGCAGCGTCTCTTCTTGAAGGGGATCTACTATGACCTCCGGTTGCAGCTGAAGGGTAATACTTACCCAAATTTCCAATCTCTGGTGAACCATGCTATCGTCCTGGACAATGAACGCAGGGAGATGGACAAGAAGAGGAAGCTTAGGGGACAAGCTTCTGGGAGCAACACTCGCCAGCGTCCCAACTATCCTCAGTAGGGGTACCAGTAGAGGTACCAAGGCTCATCTAACCTTGGGAACCGCTACCCAAATCAGCAACGTCCGTCGTTCCAGCAGCAGGGTGGTTACTCAGGACCTCGTCAAGGCTCATCCAGCAGTACCCCAGCAAAGGTTAGTGCTCCCAATACTCCCAACAAGTGCTATGCCTGTGGTGAACCCGGACATCTCTCCTATAACTGCCCCAAGAAGAAAAACTCACCAAACCCTCCAAGCCAGAACAACAACAATCAGAGAGGAAGGTACCAGCCGCCCTCTCATAATAGGAGCGTGAACCATGTCTCTGCAGAAGCAGCTCAGGAAGCACCAGAAGTGATGATGGGTACGTTCCTTGTCAACTCCATCCCTGCTACTATTCTTTTTTATTCAGGAGCATCACATTCTTACATATCGCAAGCTTTTGTTAGAATGCATGGAACATCATTAGTAGCAATGCAAAATCCGATAATAGTAAATTCACCGGGTGGGGTTATGCGGACCGATTGCTTTTGTCCATCGGTTACTATCACTCTAAGGGGGGTAGACTTCAAAGCTCAGCTTACAGTTTTGAGGACCACTGGGATTGATGTTATATTGGGATTAGACTAGATGAAAAAGCAAGATGTAGTGATTAAGTGTGACAAGAAGATAGTTGAGTTGTCTATGCCTACAGGGGACAGGATTAGTGTTGATGTGGTTATGCAACCTCCACCGATAGCCGCCGTCAACCAGCTTGAGGAGAATGACAACCCAACAGAGAGGGTTGTGGATGAATTTCTAGATGTGTTCCCAGAAGATTTGCCAGGTATGCCTCCCGACCATGACATTGAATTTATAATTGAGTTATTACCTGGAACTGCACCTATAGCTAAACGACCATATAGGATGGGATTAAAAGAATTAGAAGAACTTAAGAAACAAATTAAAGAGTTGTCGGATAAAGGTTTTATTCGTCCTAGTTCTTCACCTTGGGGTGCACCAGTTATTTTTGTTGACAAGAAAGATGGCAGTCAGAGGATGTGTGTTGATTATCGGTCACTCAATGAGGTAACTATCAAGAACAAGTATCCTCTACCCAGAATTGATGACTTCTTTGATCAGTTGAAGGGTGCTTGTGTGTTCTCTAAGATTGATCTTCGGTCTGGTTATCATCAGTTGAAGATCCGTGCTTCAGATGTTCCCAAGACAGCATTCACTACAAAGTATGGGTTGTATGAATATACGGTGATGTCGTTTGTTCTTACCAATGCACCCGCATACTTTATGTACTTGATGAACAAAGTTTTTATGGAATATCTGGATAAGTTTGTGGTGGTATTTATTGATGACATTCTGATCTACTCCAAGAATGATGATGAACATGCTGAACACTTGAGATTGGTATTACAGAAGCTTCGAGAGCACCAGTTGTATGCTAAAAGAAGTAAGTGTGAATTTTGGTTGAAAGAAGTCTCCTTTCTTGGCCATGTTGTGTCTAATGGAGGTATATCAGTTGATCCTAGTAAGGTGGAAGATGTGCTGAATTGGAAACCCCCAACCAATGTAAGTGAGATTCACAGTTTTCTTGGCTTAGATGGGTATTATAGAAGGTTCATTGAGGGATTCTCTAAGCTAGCTAAACCTATGACCGCGTTGCTTGAGAAGGATGCCAAGTTTGTTTGGTCAGAGAAGTGTCAGGCTAACTTTGAAGAATTGAAAAAAGAGATTGACTACAGCTCCTGTGTTGACCTTGCCAGACTTGAGTCAGAAGTTCTCTATCTATTGTGATGCCTCTCGTCTTGGTTTGGGTTGTGTGCTTATGCAAGAAGGAAGAGTTGTTGCGTATGCTTCACACACAACTGAGGAAGCATGAGTTGAATTATCCGACTCATGATTTAGAGTTAGCAGTTGTGGTTCATGCATTGAAGATATGGAGACACTATCTTATTGGTCATAAGTGTGACATCTACACCGACCATAAGAGCTTGAAGTATATCTTTACTCAATCCGATCTGAATTTGAGGCAACATCGTTGGTTGGAGCTGATTAAGGATTATGACTTAGATGTTCACTATCATCTTGGTAAAGCCAATGTTGTGGCCGATGCTCTTAGCAGGAAAAGTTATGCTAATGAGATTCGGATAATTCCTATGCCTGAAGAGTTGTGTGTTGAACTTGAGCATCTCAACTTGAGCATTGTTGCTAATGCTATGGAGATGGTAGTGGAGCCTACACTAAAGAAGGAGATTCATGAAGGACAGTTGCAGGATAAGAATCTACAGTTAATAGTTGAGAACATGAAGGAAGGAAGATCACCAGGTTTCCAGTTAGATGATAATGGTACATTGTGGTATGGAAAGAGGATTTGTGTCCCCAACATCAAGTCTATTCAAGAGACAATTCTGCGAGAAGCTCATGAGTCAACCTACTCGATACATCCTGGAAGCACTAAGATGTACTTAGATCTTAAAGAGAAGTACTAGTGGGTTGGATTGAAACGTGATGTGGCAGAGTATGTAGCAATATGTGATACTTGCCAGAGGGTTAAAGCAGAATATCAGAGACCTGTAGGACTGTTGCAACCAATAAAGATACCTGAATGGAAGTGGGATGAAGTTTGTATGCATTTCATAGTGGGGTTACCGCTTACTCGGAAAGGTTATGATTCGATCTGGGTCATAGTTGATCGCTTGACTAAGGTAGCTCACTTCTTGCCAGTTCGGACCAATTATACGGGAGCACAGTTAGCTGAGTTATATATGGAAAGGATAGTATGTCAGCATGGAGTTCCAAAGAAGATCGTGTCAGATAGAGGAACCCAGTTTACCTCGCACTTTTGGAAGAAAGTGCACAAGTCCCTCAGAACAGTGTTGAATTTTAGCTCAGCCTATCACTCTCAGACAGATGGACAGACAGAGAGAACTAATCAAGTGCTAGAATATATGTTGAGAGCTTGTGCTTTGCAGTATGGTACGAGTTGGGACAAGAGTTTGCCCTATGCTGAGTTTTCATATAATAATAGTTATCAAGAAAGTCTTAAGATGGCACCTTTTGAAGCTTTGTATGGACGGAAGTGCAGAACTCCGTTGTTCTGGAACCAAACGGGAGAAACTCAAGTGTTTGGACCAGATGTTCTGAAGAACAAGTCCGAGTAATCAGAGATAATCTGAAGATAGCACAGTCCCGACAGAAGTGTTATGCAGATAACCGAAGAAGAGATTTGTCTTTTGAGGTAGGTGATTATGTCTACTTGAAAGTGTCACCTATGAGAAGTGTGAAACGGTTCAATATGAAAGGTAAGTTAGCACCCAGATACATTGGCCCGTTCAAGATTCTGGAGAGACGTGGAGAAGTTGCTTATCAGTTGGAGTTACCAGAAAGTTTGTCAGGAGTTCACGATGTGTATCACGTATCTCAGCTTAAGAAGTGTTTGCGAGTACCCGAAGAACAGATACCGTTGGAGGAACTCACAGTTGAGGAAGATTTGACCTATGAGGAATATCCGGTTAAGATTTTGGAAATAGCTAAAAGAATTACGAGTAAGGTTATCAAGATGTGCAAGGTGCAGTGGAATCAATATACCGAGAAAGAGGGCACTTGGGAAAGAGAGGAAGATCTAAGAAAAACCTACTCTCAACTCTTTAAGTAAGTAAAATCTGAGAATCTCAGGTCGAGATTCTTTTAAGGGGGGTAGATTTGTAACACCCTAAAATTTGAATTAGCAAATTAGGGTTGAATTTAAATTTAATTGGTCTTAATTTGATTTTATTCAAGCAATTTTTGTGATCGTAGAATTAATTAAATAAAACTAAAATGAATACCAAATGATAGGGTTAATGAAATGTTTGTGCATCTCATGCTGCTGCATATTTCGTTGTATTGTTTGGTTTTTCCAAAGCTCAAATGTTTTCAAAACAATTATAGAAATCAATTTGGAAAATCTTTGCAAAAGAAATAAAATGGAAAGCCCTTTTCCTTTCTCTCTCTTCTATTCTGCTTCTGGCCCAGCACTGCAGCCCAGCTGTTTTTCCCTTTCTCCTCCCGCGTGGGCCGGCCTTGGCTCGGCCCAGTGCGACAGCCTACCGGGAGGCCCGCGAGGCCTCTGCCTCCCCTTCCCTTGTGCCGCTGACGCGCTAACCCCGCCTGTCAGCCGCCTTCTCCTTCCTCCAGCCAAGTGCGTACTGGACTCTGTTCTCACGCGCCGTGTCCGCAACCGAACGCGCGACTTGGCGTGCGCGCCTCGGACTCTCCCTCTGCCCTGCTATAAGTAGCGCCGACCGCACACTACCTCTCTCATATGTTACCGAGACGCCTCACATTTCAACCGCAGCAGCGCCGTTCGCATCCACCGAAGCAAAGCGCCGCCGCCGAAGACTTCACGCCGCGATTCCTGCCACCGTACGCCTCTCCGAGCCACGCATCGTCATCGCGGAGTCGCCGAGCTCCTGCCCTCTCTCTTTTTCCTTTCTATTGCGCTCCGGCTGACCTCGTCGTCGTTACAGGGGAGCTGTAGACGCCGTTCGTCGTCGCCAGCCGCCTTCGCTCCGCTCCGGACTTGGAGAGTAGTACCTGTAAGTTCGCCTCGATCTCCTCGTTCATCCAGTGCTTTCGGATCGAGAATCGGAGCACCGCAGCCTCCGTTCGTGTTTCGCCGGCGAGCACGTGCCGTACCCGCCATGGCGCCGCCATGGGTGCTGCTGCACCGGCTCAATTCCTGGCCGGTGGCCACCTCTCCCTTCCCCTGTTCTAATCTAAACCATCCAAACTCGATCCAATGGATCAGACGTTCTATACCCCTTCGCGGGTCTATTTTCTAAAGAGACCCTGCCTTTTTCCCGAATCAACCCGCCATCCAGATGCCAGATGACTTATCCGAGCCTTTTTCCGATTTATTTTAATTCATTAAAGTTCATCTTAATTACAGATCTGCCACTGTTTTCAAATAACCATAACTTGCTCGTTTTAAATACAAATCGACCTGTTCAAGTTGCAGTAGATTCGTAATGTTATGCTCTATCCAGTAGTATAGATTTCATCTATGCTAATAAAATTTTAAAACCTAGATTAGATTAATTCTTTTAATGTTTTAATATGCTCTATAAATCTTGTTTAATCTCTAGTTTATTGGTTTTATATCCGTTTAGCGTGAATTTCGCGTCTATGTGATCGTAGTGACGTATAGATATGTTTTATATTCTTTTCAAAACCTCTTTATTGTTTATGGTGTAATGTTCTAATTATATCTTTATTGCTTCGTGTATGATTGTTCGGATGATTGCGTGGTGATGTTGATCGAGTACAGCCGGTGAGATTTTCGGTGTTCTACAGTTTTTTGCAGAAGACCAGGAGCCCCAGGAGTTCTCTGATCAAGGCAAGTTTAACATGGGATTCTCCTTGTTGTCCTATTCACCATAATTAATCTAGTCATGATTGCATGTGTCTCAATTGATTCTTATTTAGATCTCTACCATAGTTTGTTACCTTGTACCTTGTCACCTTGGGATGCTATTGCATATGGGTAGATCTGCTATGCTGCATGAATTATGAGAAGAATCTTAACTAATGATATATGCAACAATGATATAAAATTGACTTTTATAGCAACATGGAATAGGACCCCACTATAGGGCAAAAGCTGGGACTTAAATGCAACCACGGGTGCTATCATGGCTCTGGCTTTAGTTAAGTATGAGGTTTGTACTAGCATGCTTGTGGTTCGTGAAGGGCACCTTTGCCGAGCTGGTTATGAGGTATAGCTTGTGTGGGGACCGCTGCGGGTGGTACCATTGGAGGTCCCATACACCCCTTTGCATTGGGTCCGTAGGGTCCGCTACATGCTAGGAAGAGCCTTTGAAAGACTTCATAGTGTACCCTGCCCGCTCACCTTGGTAGTGTTTTGGGAGTAATTAACTCGGGCATATGGGAAACACAGCTTGTGGGTAAAGTGCATAACCTCTGCAGAGTGTAAATCTATCATGATAGTCGTGCTCACGGTCACGAGCGGCTTGGAAAACTCACAGTGTAGATGATCATGTTGTTTAATTGTTAATGATGTTTATTATTCTTATCATGTGGTTTATCAACTGGGTATGCATAACTAAAGCTAGGTATTGGTAAAACTTGACCAAGCTAAAAACAACCGCAGTACAGACAGTGTCAGCCTTTGAGCTTCATAACCCTGTGTTACTCTTGCTGAGTACTTTAAGTGCTCACCCTTGCTTTATCAACCTCATTAGATGGCTATGAAGACTACCCGTGAGGAGTACTAGGCTAGTGGTCAACTAGTCGGCATTCCCTGTGAAGTGGAGCTTCCTCGCGAGAGTTATCTTTATTTTCCGCTGTTTTGATTAAGAATATTATTCGTTATATGTAATAAGCACTTTGTGATGATATTATTTAAAGATTTGTCTGCTTATGTGTGTGATTGATCCCTGGGCGCACATAAGTTTTCGCATTCAATTTTATCCTTAAAATCGGGTGTGACACTCACGACAACTTCGACCTCATGAAAAGAATTACCGGACGCACGACTTGGAATTAGCAGCAGTGGTGCATGCTCTGAAAATATGGAGACATTACCTAATGGGTAATTTGTGTCATATCTTCACAGATCATAAAAGTTTGAAGTACTTGTTTACCCAGGCTGAATTGAATATGAGGCAGAGGAGATGGTTAGAGTTAATCAAGGATTATAACTTGGAAGTGCATTACCACCCTAGAAAAGCAAATGTTGTAGCAGATGCTTTGAGCCACAAATCTCATTGCAACTTGTTGCAACCTCCGTTAGAAGATGGATTTGATCTAATGCATCCGTTGGTGCTAAACAATATTACGATCCAATGTACCTTGGATAGTGATATTATTGAGGGACAGAAATCGGATAAAGGGCTTGTGCAAACCAAACAAAGGCTGGAAACCAGTGAATCTCTGAATTTCAAAGTGGATGAGAAAGGAGTCCTTTGGTTCAATCAGCGTCTGGTAGTTCCTAAGGACCAGGTTCTGCGAGATAGAATTCTCAATGAAGCACATAACTTGAAGCTATCGATTCACCCAGGCAGTAGCAAGATGTATCATGACCTCAGGACCAGGTATTGGTGGTCTAGGATGAAATTGGATATTGCGGAATATGTCGCGAAGTGCGATACATGTTGTCGCATTAAGGTAGTACACATGAAACTTGCCAGGTTGCTACAACCTTTATCTGTACCTGAGTGGAAGTGGGAACATATTAGTATGGACTTCATCACAGGGTTACCTACCACGCAGAAAGGAAATGACTCAATATGGGTTATTGTGGATCGCTTAACCAAGGTAGCTCACTTTGTACCAGTCAAGGTTACCTACCGACCACATCAGTATGCAGAGCTATATGTTCAAAATATTCTGAAACTGCATGGTATTCCCAAAACCATCATAGTAGATAGAGGATCTCAGTTCATTGCTCGTTTTTGGGAGCAATTGCATAAAGAGTTGGGAACAAAGTTGATTCGAAGTTCAGCTTATCATCCTCAGACAGATGGACAAACGGAATGAGTGAATCAAGTGTTGGAAGACATGTTGAGAGCATGCGTTGTGTCAGCAAAAGTATCGTGGGAGAAATGGTTGCCATTGGCAGAGTTCTCATACAACAACAGTTACCAGGTGAAAGGTCTAGATATGGCTAGAGGGGGGTGAATAGCCTATTAAAATTCTACAACAACACTTAAGCAAACTTGTTAGAATAAAACACGGCGTAAAGAAAGTTTGCGCTAGCACTACGATTAGGCAAGCCACCTACCAATTCTAGTCACTAGCAAGATAACCTATGTCACACATAAGAGCTAGAGAACTAGTGCTACACAACTAAGTTACACAAGCTAAGCTAGAGGCTCTACTTTGCAAGAATGTAAAGAATAGTAGTGCAAAGCTAGAGATAGAAAGATAATACCAACGTGGAGAGTAGCAACCAAGAGATATCCAATATGGAAGCAATCACAATATGAATCCTCGGTAGAGACAAGATGACACAAGATTTTTTATCGAGGTTCACTTGTTTCCCAACAAGCTACTCCTCATTGTAGCGATTCACCTACTTGGAGGTTCACGCGCTAATTGGCATCACACGCCAAACCCGTCACCGGGTGCCGCACAACCAACACAAGATAGGGATCCACAAGCTACGAGCAATCCATTAGAGATACCTTTCGTGAACTCCCGCGGGGAAGGTTCAAGAACCCCTCACAATCCACCGATCAGAGTCGTAGACAAACACCTTCCTCTGCTCAACGATCCTCGTCGCTCCAAGCTGTCTAGGAGGTGGCAACCTCCAAGAATAACAAGAGCTTCCGCGAAGACGACAATCACCAAGTGTCACTAGTATGCAATCAATGAGCAATGCACTTGGATTCACTCAATCTCTCATGAATATGTCAAATATGCTTAGAGGGATGAGTGGTGGAGCTTCTCAAGCAAGCACAAGTGTATGAGTGAAGTAGGAGTGCAAGAGATTGCTCCAAAGGGACGGCCAAAACACTTATATAGCCCTCACTCAAACACTAGCCGTTTTGCCCCAAAAACTGGCTCTCTGCGCAACCTCCGGACGCGCTTTTCATAGGGGGTCTGGACCAACAACTGCGTCCGGACCCCTTCACCACCGAGCGCCAACAACTCTGAGTCACACCTCCGGACGCGCCTCCAGACACGCGTGAAGCGCGGTCCGGACTATGGCGTATGCGTCCGGTCGAGCCCCTCGTTCAAATGTCTTCTTCTCACGCGTGCCTCTGTGTGCCACGTGGCTCCGGACGCACGCAACAGTGCGGGTTCGGACCAACGCCTCCAGGGCCTGGAAATAAATTCCAGAGAACCCGAGAGCTCCCTCTTCATTTCTTCTCCTCCGGACGCATGTCCGGATCCCAGTTCAGACAAACACCAATGTCCGGATCAAACCACACAGAACCAACAGAGAGCACCAAGACTCCGGACGCGCATCCGGAGCCCTGCGTCCGGACCTCAAACTGCGTCTGTATCCTTCTCCTCAGCAAAGACAGCAAGGGTTTGCCTCCGGACCCATCACTGATGGTCCGGACCTATCACAAACCCCTGCGTCCGGACCTCTTCTTCTGTCCGAAACACTTCGCCAACTTCACTCCAACTTCTTCCAAGCTTGCAAGAGCCAACACTAAGTCATCTCAACACTTGTGCACGTGTGTTAGCTTTTAGTTTACATTTTACTTGGAATTAGTTGGTTCTCCTCAATAGTTCATTTGATTTTATATGCAATGCAAAGAACCTAGTGGCACATGATAACCGTAATCAAACATGTGAGCTCCCTCCTTGATAGTACGGCTATCTATCCTAAATGTGATCACACCCTCTATGGTGACATGATCACTAAACCAAAAATGGATTCCTATTTCACTTTTGCCTTGAATCCTTTTCCATTTTTCCTTTGCACCAACATGCTAGAGCCTTGCCATCATCACCTTTGATCCATTAGCTCCATCACATGACATGTACCAACCTATCTCATGATTCACACTTAGAGATCAAGATTAGTACTTAGGTAGGTTTCATCAATTACTCAAAACCAAACACATGGGGCTCTTACCAGGAAAGTATTAAGATGGCACCGTTCGATGCCTTGTATGGATGGAGGTGTAGAACCCCGGTCAATTGGGTTGAAACAGGAGACAAGGGATTCTATGGTACGGATTATGTGAAGGAGGCAGAAGAGATTGTTCGAGATGTGTTGACGGTAATTACCATCTATTTTGTCACCATCAAAATACCGTCAACATCCTCATATTCAAAGGAAAACAAGAATAACATGAACATAATCTACCCACTAACTTGGTTCCACATGTATATGTCCTCTATTTGAATGTAGGCAAAAACGTCATAATTCAGGGCTCAAGATGACATATTTCCAAGTATGGAAAATGTGCAAAATACATACACCATCATGATGGGCATTACCTCTAGAGGCTACCTGCAAAAGATGAGCTCATTTGGCCACAAAAGTGGTTCAGCCGATCGACAACTATCTTGTAAAAATACCAAACCACTGCCAAGGTGCCAATGAAATGTGGGCCATGCTCCACACGAAAGATGGAGGCCAAAGGCCACAACTCATGTTCGGCCAAACCATAGGTGGGGCCCACCAGGCCCCCACTTAGCCCCTGATCAATGGGCCATCTTCTAGAAGGTCCAGGACGACCCACAGGACAGTTAGGGGTTCGGCCGAACCACCATATGGCGGTTTCACCTCCCCAACCGACTTACCCACTCCCCACATCAACACCCTTAATCCTTAGGCGGTTCTGAAGTCGGTTGGATCCAACGGTGCTTGATGAAGGTGACGCGGATCGCTGACGTGGCACCGGAGTAGCCCCTACTCCACCTCTAGCTGTAAATACCCCCCTAGGCCCTCACTCTCTCTTCATGCCTCATTGGAGAAACACTACTCCTTAGTCTCTTAGCAGAGCTCTCTAGTAGTGCTATGTTAGTTGGAGGAGAGTGAGGAAGGTCTTCTGGAGAAAGCCACGGGCTTGTCGGGAATCTTCTCCGGAGTTCTTCCTCGGCGAATGCGAGTCTCTTGTAAGTTCAACTCTTGTAAGTGACTTCTTCTGAGTTCTTTATAGTATTTGATATTCTAAGTCTGGGTTAGCTGTTATACACCTTTTCCTGCTTGTTCATCGCTTTACTTTAAGTAGAGTGCTTTAACCTTAAAGCTTGGGTTAAAGTAGTAAGAATAGTGTAGACGTGGTGTCTAGAATAGATCTTACCTTTGTAAACCGCTTATCGCGTTGATTGTTCGTGGATGCTAGTAGAAAGTGACAGCTCTATCTAGCCTTTGTATTCCACCACGCGTGTCAGATAAGTTCTTAAAAGGTAGGGCCTCAATACAACATGATGGCGTGGTCCGGTCGAAGTTATATCTCTTACTGATCTATCCCATCGCCTCCTGCAAGAGAAGGGCTAAGAAAACTAGTATAACCAGCTATACCTTGTTAGATATCTTTGCTATATCGAACCTTTCAACCCAGTTATCATAGTCTCTCTTGATCCATCATTGGACATATCTTTAATCCTAGTTAGATCACTATCGTTCCCTGAGGAAAATACGATACCTGGAATACTCCCGGTGAAGTGCTACATCGGTATAATCTATGCGCTTGCGAATTTATCTAATAGTCATAAGAAATACCAACAAACATTTCTGGCGCCGTTGCCGGGGAACGATAGCTGTTTTAACTAGTATCCTTTGGTCATATTATCCTTGTTTTATCTTTCTTTTCATTTTATCCTTTTCATATACACCATGAACGAACCATCCATCTCTCATCTTACTTTTCCAAAGGGCCATAGTTTGGAACCACCACCATCATCACATCCCATCCTTTCACTTAGCTATGAGCTTCGCCCTAGCTTCATAGCCAAAGTTCGGGAACAACCTTTTTTTGGGGATGAAGATGAAAATCCTTACACTCACCTATGTGACTTTGAACAATTGTGTTCATGTCTCAACATCCAAGGGATGAGGCGAGGTACCCTTAAGTGGAAGCTATTTCCGTTTTCTTTGACGGGAATAGCCAAACGATGGTACCTTCGCAACGTAGGTAGTGTAAATGGAGAATGGGAAAGATTACAATCCAAATTCTGCCTTACTTTCTTCCCTATTCCTCGCATTGTTCGTCTTCAAAAAGAGGTCATCAACTTCTCACAAAAGGAGAAAGAACCTCTTGGTGCGGCATGGGCCCGTCTTTTAGAGCTATCATCATCTGGCCCTGATCTTGCTATAACCGAGCCAACATTGTTACAACACTTTTATGGCAGTCTTAGCAAAGATTCCGCACAACTTCTTGATATAACTTCCGGGGGAGCCTTCCTGTGTTTATCCGTTAGTGCAGGGAAGAATCTTCTTACAAAGATTCTTGAGAACACCCCTCTACTAACGATTATAATGAAGGACCCAAGGAAGAACAAAAACCAGCCCCTAGAAAAGAATCCTCGATAGCTGAATCACCACCATTTCTATCCAAAGATTTTGCCATCGATCCTGAACCACAAATACCACAAATCTCGAAGGAAGAAAAAATTCAACTCCTAAATCATTCCTTTGAGTTCGAGGCTAACCGTTCATATGATCTTGCTGGTTTTGCGAATGTCCAAAATGATCCTTTCCTAAAGAGACCTTCTAAGAAACATCTTTCTAGACCTCTCATGAAGGGATCTCTTCAAAAAACTTCCCAAATCAACATCATCTTATGCCTCGACTTCCCACATGGCACATCAGGAAAAGCCTGGGATATTTGATGAAGAAATGTCGAGTGAGCTTATAGAAGAACTCAAGTGTTTAGAAGCCAAATCTATCCTCTCCTTCTCTATGCCCACCTCTGACTTATCCTACGAACCCATTTCTACACCCATCCTTGATCCTGATGATCCCCCATGTGTTACTTCGTTCAAGTCTTATGATGACCCACTTGATGACTCTGGGAATTCATTAAGACACCCGAGGCATGGAAGCCATGAGGGCCATAAATCTGACCAAGTGGAGCAAAGACAACGGTTAGAGCATCTATCTACCGTTGTAAGTCAAGAATGGTTGGATGAGGCCGAATCCTCAAAGGAAGTCACTAAAATGCCCACACATATGAGGAGAATATCCTGTCAAGTGTTGGGCATTGATGGTGAAATTTGCTACGATCCTAGCCTCGGGATCAACATCCTTCCTCATTTCCATGTTCCAACATCATCAAAGGATCATCTATCCCAATCACAAAAACACCTTAGACTCCCCAATGGTCAAGTCCTTGATTGTTTAGGAGTCCTTCATGATGTTCTTGTGGTGGTTGATGATCTCAAGATCTTCCTAGATTTCCACATCTTTGACATTCCTAGACTTTCCTTTCATCTTACCTTTATCAGAAGGCCAATCATGAGAATCTTGGAGAACACCTTAGAAAATGAGAAGCTTGGTTATAGAATAGGTGAAGATTATCTACCCGTTTGGTCTTCCCGACCTCTCATCAAAGGGTTAGAATCCAAACCAATTCTTGATCCAAGGGGTGAGCTTATGTCAATCTCGCCAACAACCATGACTCACTCAAGTTTTGAGGATGACTTGAAATGTCATGAGAAAGGAAGTGCTCACCCACTCAGGGAGAACAATACCAATGAGCATGGAAGCTATTCCCCGATCTTCCCATCAAATCCATGCTCAAGTGAGAAATCTCCCAAATCGATCCTTTCCTCTACCATCACTAGACACATAATCTACAACCCCTTCATTCTTCTTTCAAAAATCTTTATAAGGTTGGTTGTAGATGTGTTTGTCTACCATAAATTTTGCAAATCTCGTAGTGGTTTTGGTCTTGAGGATAGGTTTGAAAATGTTGGAGTTGAAGGGGAAACCACTTCACCAACATGAGTTGCAACTTGAAGGTTTGCCAAAGACAAGCTTGTGTCTTAAAAATAAGCACTTTCGGGAGATAACCCAATCCTTTTTTATTTTCTGTTAAAGTTTGCTTATTTATTAAAAATAAAAAATAATAAAATAATAAAAAATAAATTAATTAAATAATAATAAATAAATAAATTAAAATTAATTAAAAATGATAGTAATAAAAACATATAAAACAAAATAAAAATGTTTTCCAAATTTCTAAAATGAATAAAATGACTTTGTAAAATGAGATTAAGGGAATATTTGTGAAATTGTTCCTTTGGGTATTTTTGTCACTAACCATTTCAGGTTTAAACAAAAAGAACGATGGAGCAAAACACAAGGTATGTTCAACCAAACATCCTTCAATAATGAAGCATATTTAAAAGAAAATTTCACATCCTAGACTTGGATTTTCACATTGTAAAATGCTGCAAAATCCAAGTATGGGGGAGTGGGTTTCTCTAAGAAATTCATGTCATGTTTCATTGTTTAATTTTGTTTGGTTGTCTCTACCTTGTTTTCTCTTTATACCTTGCTCATCTTGTTAAGTCACAAAAACTAAAAAGAAAAAAAATGCAAATGCTCATATGGTTCACCATTCATGCTCTTGTCTCTTCTTAAAATGACTCTCTTTATTCTTTCATGCTTCCTTTTTCTTTTATAAGTATGCTTTGGTTTGGGAGTAGTGTACATACTCTTATAAGCTCTTTAAATTAAGCATGGTGCTTAGGTTAAATAGCCTTCCTTAATCAAATTAGACATGGTGTCAAGTTTGATTAATGAACCAAAAGTAAACTTGTTTGGAATTTGGTTGTGCTCTTGGACTAACCAATGCATGATAACTTCAAAATTTTGGTGGTTAAGTCATGAGATCTTTCATAAGAGACAAATCAAGGGTTGAGGTAGTTTTGAAATAATCTTGCACATCTTTGCCTCAACCTTGCTTAACTTTTAAAAGAATTGATGAACAATGATGGAACATCTCTATCTGTGTTAAAATGTTAAAGCCAACTTTTCTATAGCATAAAAAATGTCCTCTATTTACATGACAACAATGCCCTTGTTTTAAATTATTTGTGAATCCCTTCGGTTATGTGTTGTCCACTAATCCTTCGCAGGAGAGAAGCAATAAATGGAGAAAAAGGGTCTGAGTACAACGCGACGATTCACAGAAGAAAGACCATTCGTCATCATCAATGTCATGACGCAAGGAATCGTCACGCTTCGAAATTACGGCTGCAACACCTTTAAAGGTAAATGGTCAGTAAAGTTTACATGAGCATGAAATTCCTGAGCAAGAAACTGATATGATAGATTTTGTTCTTAATCTCAATTAGAACTAAAATCTACATGTTTTAACTTTTTTGTTCAAATTCCAAGAATGACCTTAGAAATGGCCTAAACTTAGCCTTGACTCCCCCCTCGTGAAAGGTCGGCCCATTTGGCCCCTAAAGGGATCGGCCGACCGTTGTTTTGGGCCAAATAGCCCGAAACTTCACAACCTGACTCACCTAACCTGTGGGACCTCCAATTCAGGCTCGGTCGAGCCAAACCTCTCTAAAAGCGGTCGGCCGACCATGGATTTGGTCCTTCAGCCAAGCTCGGTATTCCTGAGCGTTGGATCAACAGTTCTCTCCTGTTTCCGGCACGATCCAAGTGAAAATAGAGGCGAAGGGTGTTGGATTCTATCTTCTTTACCTCCCCCTATCCTTCCTCCTCTTACCTTGTTCTTCTTCACCACTAGTAGAAATTCCATCTTCTCTTGCTTCCCTTCTCACCTTCCTTGACCTCACCATAGTTCCACCAAGAAGAAGAGCGATATGGAAAAGTTTCTACGTGTTGTTGCCAAAGAAAGCTTTACCAACTTCGAAGAAAAGGGTTTCTAAGGAGAGAATGGTGCGTTTAGATCTTGAAGATAGCTTTAATGATCTTTGCATTATTACTAATGCAAAGCTCAAGCACTTATCCACAGCCATTGAGAGAGGATCTCCTTGCCCCTCCTTCTCCTTAGCCATCCTCTAGAGCCATTGGCACAACCTGCTTCATGGCCCTAATAGAAGAGAGCATGAAGAGATGCTTGTCATCCCTAATGCTAAGGCCATACGACCTTCTCTCTCCATCTTCCCCCTTGGATCACCTTAGCCCTTCATAGCAAAAAGATACTTAGGCTTGATAGTATATCACTCATGAATCAAAGAACCTATGCCTAAGCTATCAATGAGAAATGAAACTCTTGGTTTTGCTGGTATCTTACCCCAGCAGAACCCCTGCATTTGATCTCTTTCTGTTCTATGCTCCAGTATGCCCCGAAACAAGTATGGGGGAGGTTGGTCGACACTCCAACATGTCAAAACACCAGAATGACCACTGAATCATGATGTACATGGTCATGACACATCCCACGAAAAAATTGGACCGAAATGACCACTTTTGTGGATCGGCCGATCCACTTTGGAGGCCAAATCGCAGAACGGGCAGAGCATATCAATGTTCAGAGGTAAGGGAGTCTAATGCAGAGACCGAAGTGGCCAAATGGCCCCGAAGGGCGGTCGGCCGACCGCACCTAGAAGGCCCAGGCCCACCAGCCAGTATCCTTTCAACTTCAAACAGCTATTCTGACTAGTTTGCCACATCTCTCCCTTTTTCCGCTATGCTTTTAATTTGTTTTACTCATTTTCTCTTTCAAAAATGAAAATGAAATAAAAATAATTTCTTCATGAAGTTAATTGCTTAGTACATTTCACTTTTAATATTGAATAAAAACAAGAAGATCGCATCTGAAACTAAAATTTGAAAAGTGACATGATCTATGACGTTCTGAGGGTAAAAGCGTCATAAAGATGAATTCTTGCTTTTGCTTATGCTAGTGGGAAAATATCTTGATAGGGAACCTATTGACTAAGTTGTTGATTAATGTGATATAGTTCTCGGCTCATGATTCATACCCTGTCTATTTAAGGTTCTTGGAGATTAACTTTTGAAAACATCATAAAACCATAATGTCACTACTGCTCTATAGTGAGAAAATTCCTACCAAAGTCATGTATGCTCTTTCATGATATAAGCTTTCTACATAAGCTGCTTACTTTGTGTTGAGTTTGGTCAAGTTTTGTGACCCTTGTTATCATGCTCCCAAGATCAAGATCACGTACATGCCACATATACATGCTGCTTCTACACTGAAAGTACGCAGAAACATGCCTTACATTTTCCACATAGTTCATGCTCCATGTTCTAATAGAAAATCCCCTCTCTAGTATGTGCTAGTAAATGAGACATAGACTATGCAAAATTATGAAAAAAATATATATATCAAAAAAAATAGAAGAGATGAGCACATCAAAGCTCATGAAAAAAATGATGATGAGCATATCAAAGCTCATAGAAAAATAAAGATAGCTATGTCTCAAAATAATAATTTAGGAAAAAGAGATCATATAAATGAGTTTTTGAGCATTTGCCATGTTTCCACACACTTGCACATCTTGATCTAAGAGTATGACATTTCTCTCCTTGGATCTGGAATTTGACTTTACAATATATGCAAGGTAAGTATGCTACATTGTTTATCCCTACCTAAGCTCCATATAAGCCTTTTAGAAGTAGGAAGATAAAAAAGAAGGCAACCTCATGTTATGCCTTGGTAAGGATTCATACACCTTGAGTGATCTAGAGTGCTATATGAGGAGTAAGTTGACTTATGAGTTTTCTTTTGAAAAAATTATCAAAATCTCCAAGTATTAAAATATGATTTGGGAAGATGACTTTGCCTTGAAAATTATTCCATTTCTCAACTTCTCAAAGATATATGTTAGCCAATACCACATATCCCATTGGTATGACAAAATGTCTTGAATGAATCTTTATGTTTGCTTTATACTTTGAATAGCATAGTCTTGTTATCTTTTAAACTTTACTTGAGGACGAGCAAAGAGGTAAGTATGGGGGATCTTGTTGATGGTAATTACCAGCTATTTTGTCACCATCAAAATACCGTCAACATCCTCATATTCAAAGGAAAACAAGAATAACATGAACATAATCTACCCAATAACTTGGTTCCACATGTATATGTCCTCTATTTGAATGTAGGCACAAAACGTCATAATTCAGGGCTCAACATGACATATTTCCAAGTATGGCAAATGTGCAAAATACATACACCATCATGATGGGCATTACCTCTAGAGGCTACCTACAAAAGATGAGCTCATTTGGCCACAAAAGTGGTTCGACCGATCCACAATTATCTTGGAAAAATATCAAACCACTGCCAAGGTGCCAATGACATGTGGGCCATGCTCCACACGAAAGATGGAGGCCAAAGGCCACAACTCATGTTCGGCCGAACCATAGGTGGGGCCCACCAGGCCCCCACTTAGCCCCTGATCAATGGGCCATCTTCTAGAAGGTCCAGGAGGGCCCACAGGATAGTTAGAGGTTCGACCGAACCACCATATGGCGGTTTCACCTCCCCAACCGACTTACCCACTCCCCACATCAACACCCTTGATCGTTAGGCGGTTCTGAAGTCGGTTGGATCCAACAGTGCTTGATGAAGGTAGCGCGGATCGTTGACGTGGCACCGGAGTAGCCCCTAGTCCACCTCTAGCTATAAATACCCCCCTAGGCCCTCACTCTCTCTTCATGCCTCATTGGAGAAACACTACTCCTTAGTCTCTCAGCGGAGCTCTCTAGTGGTGCTATGTTAGTTTGAGGAGAGTGAGGAAGGTCTTCTGGAGAAAGCCCCGGGCTTGTCGGGAATCTTCTCCGGAGTTCTTCCTCGGCGGATGCGAGTCTCTTGTAAGTTCAGCTCTTGTAAGTGACTTCTTCCGAGTTCTTTATAGTATTTGATATTCTAAGTCTGGGTTAGCTGTTATACACCTTTTCCTGCTTGTTCATCGCTTTACTTTGAGTAGAGTGCTTTAACCTTAAAGCTTGGGTTAAAGTAGTAAGAATAGTGTAGACGTGGTGTCTAGAATAGATCTTACCTTTGTAAACCGCTTATCGCGTTGATTGTTCGTGGATGCTAGTAGAAAGTGACAGCTCTATCTAGCCTTTGTATTCCACCACACGTTTCAGATAAGTTCTTAAAAGGTAGGGCCTCAATCCAACATGATGGCGCGGTCCGGTCGAAGTTATATCTCGTACTGATCTATCCCATCGCCTCCTGCAAGAGAAGGGCTGATAAAACCAGTATAACCAGTTATACCTTGTTAGATATTGTTGACACCGTTTTCCAGCAAGTGTCAAATGAGCTAAGGTTTGACTGGTCAGCGGCCGATCGCTATCGGCATCGGTAAAGTATGAGCCAATATTGCCGATGAGAGTGTCGTTGAAAGGCCAAGTATGGTGCCGATTGCCGACAAAGAGGTATTGCCGATTGCTGATGAAGAGTCATTGTCGATTGCCGATGAGGGGTCGTTGCCAAATGATGATGAAGGGTGGTTGCCGATTGCCGATAGGGAATGATTGGTGAATACGGTTACCAGCACAAGGTTGCTAATCAGAAAAGTTGTCGATTGCCGATTGGGAAAGTATTGCCGATGCCGATGGGTGTAACTTAGCGCTTGGTGGCCGCAGAAGATTACAGGTGGTCAAAGAAGGAAGTTGCAGGGATCTGCCGATGGAAATTTTCCATCGAGGAGTATAAGGAAACTGGTGTTTTGTACCGGTGTTATTATTATAGTAGTTTGAGTCCGACTCTTGCATGAGTCCTTTATTTTCCTTTAAAATAGGTGTGTTTGTTTAGGGAAATAAATATTATTGTTTTAGATCCGACTCCTGCGTGAGTCAGTTTCCTTAAAGTTAGGAGTTTGTTTTAGGAAGGGTACGAGTCATGTATTTGTATAACTCTCCATGCGAGAGTATAAATATGTGCCTGAGGGCTCCAGAATAAATCAATCCAATCAAAAACAAACCAATTTTATCTTATTCTACTTTTTATCGCAATCTACCCTTCTTTGCATTAGTTATAGCTTTTAACGAGTTCTTCAAGCTTCGACGGGCTGCATCACCTTGATCTCTGTCAAATCCTTGCAAGTTCCGCGTGGGAGTACCTCTGAGCTTTTGCATTCTGGGAGCATCGTTGTCTGCCTCGTTCAGCTCTGCTCTAGTTATCCTGATCAAGCTTCAATCCCAGCATTCGAGCGCATCACCGTTGTCTGGATTGGATCTTGTTCTAGTTATCCTTGATCAATCTGAGCTTTGACGTTCGGGCGCATCGTTGTCGTCTCGTTCAGTTTTGTTCTAGTTATCATCCTTGTCGATTGATTGGTCAAATCGACTGGCACGCTTCCGGAATACCGAGCTTTGGGTAATAGCCCAAGGTGTTCGCAAATCCTGACGCTTTTTGTGTCAACACCTCTTTTGGCACGCTCGGTGGGACCTCATTATATAAATTATATATTTATCATGACTAATCCAAGGAGTGTCATTAAAGTCTCCACAGCAGATCTGACAAATCATCAAAAGCAGGCTATGGAGCAGGCAATGGAGGAATACAAGCGCTCATATCTTAGATCCTTCAGCCTAAACGGGATCGGCGAAGCAGTACAAAAGCAAGATCCGCCGTCACCACGACAGACTATTTTCTACGCCGATCCTCGTAAAGTACAAGATACGGTTAATTATGCATTAAATAATGTATTAATTAGTCAATCCAATGTGCTGTCCGATACCGTGTGTAATGCTGTCAAGCAAGCTTTCAAGGGGCAGACACCATATTATGTTGGTCCAGAGTGTCATCAGCTCGGATCGGCATCTGCCGTGATTCCATCGGCGGTTCCAAGGATGTCCACACCAATTACGAGCCGATCTGCCGATGAGATCGTGCCACCAAGATTGAGCCCAACGAGCATTACTCAGATGAACGCAAATCTGGTGGCTTCAACAATGTCTGGACCTGTAATCCGGAGTCAGCCAACTTCTGCCAACTGCTGGGGATATGGTATGTCTCCAAGTCTATCTGCTGATTCCAGATTGGTCCAAAATAACCAGGCAGGGTGGAAGGCTCCCATGGCACCGGCAACATCTGTACAGCCGATGGTTCCAGTGATGCATTATGCTGCATCTTCTCCAATGGTGCAGTCGCCAACAGGGAATCTGCAAACGGCAATACCTAGAGGGCCGTACGCCCAACCATCGGCAAGTCACTTGTTGATGCAACAAGGCACAGCAGTTGCAAGTCAACCCATGGCGGCTATGGTTCTGCAAACTGGAACATTTGCTAGTCAAGGTGGCCCTGCTGTTAATCATCCGACGCTACAAGGACAACAAGCATCAAATGGCTATCAACCATCGGCAACTTCTTGGTGGACCCAACAAGGTATGCCGATTGTCAATCAATCGGTATCGGCAATGACTGCTCAGGTTGTGGTACCCGTGAGTCCAAGCGATCATCCAAGGGTGCAACAAGAACAAGCATCAGCCGGTTATCAACTATCGGTAAATGCGTGGCCGACGCAACAAGACGTGTCAATAATTAATCAGCCTATATCGACAAATTCTTGACCGATGCAACAAGGCATATTGAGTGTCAATCAGCCTGCATCGGCCATGACTGCTCAACCCACGGTGGCTACAAATCAAAGCCATCATTCTAGGATACAAGGGTCGCAAGAGTCAGTTGGCTATCAGCCATCGGCAAACGTTTGGTCGATGCAACAAAGCATGCAGAGTGTCAATCAGTCTGTATCGGCAATAGCTGCTCAGCCTATGGTACCCAAAAGTCAAGGCTATCATCCGAGTGTACAAGGGCTGCAAGAGTCAGCTAGTTATCAGCCATCGGTAAGTCATGTGCCGATGACACCCAATGTAGGTTGGATCGGTCAATTACCGATTCAGCAGCAATATGTACAGCCTGAACACCAAGTGGCAGGAGTCCCACAGCATCCAGCGAGTCCTCAGAATGTAGTATCGGTACGTCAACCGATAAGTGTTACACCGCAACACTCGCAAGAAAGAATGTACAATGAGATATCGATACAGCAACTGATGAATGTGATAAATATAATGCCACATCACCAGCTAACAACTGGGCAAAATTACTCATCGGCAGCACAGCCGATGCATGGTGGTATCATGACTAGTATTGTGCATGCACCAATTATCTCAAGCACTTTGATGTCAAGACCTAGGGAAATAAATCAATCTACTCAGCCGATAGGCGTCCAGAATTGCTCATCGGTTAATCAGCCGATGCACAATATTCAACAGATTGGTACCACTGATGTGTCGATTGCCCTAACTTGCTCGCCGCAGGGAGATGAAGAAGCCCATCGACCTACTCGACTAATGGACTTTCAGAATGGCCCATCGGTTAATTAGCCGATGCATAATATTCTACACACTGATACTGCAGATATGTCGATTGCCCCGGCCAGTACATTACAATATGAAGAGGTGCCTCAACCTGTTCCACTAGTGGGCAAGTCTGCGCATCGGCAGGATCCAGACACAAAGGTGTTTTCGACAAAGAAGATAGAACATTCAGAGCTGGACGAAGAGCCAAGCCTCGATACTGCTGAATTAGAGAAATTCACCTTCGATGTCATAGACGCCAATCAAGATGTTAAATCAATTGAGCCCAAGAAGACTTGGAGCGCAAAAGTGCTCTTTTTTGAATAAGGAGACTCCGAGTCAGATAAGGAGGTGAATATCGGCACTTCTGAATGGGTGAAAGATGAGGAGCCGGTACCTTGTACGCTTGGCCAGAGAAAGACTGGAAAGTTCACCTTCGATGTCACGAAGGCCGATGGGATATTTGACCTATTGCTTCAGGAAGGGCGAGTTAAGCTAGCCCTTAATTAGGTAATTCCATCGGCCGAGGAATTCAAGAAGACCAGGTACTGCAAATGGCACAGTGCAACTTCTCACAGTACCAACGACTGCAAAGTATTCAGGCAGCAGTTGCAGTCAGAGATTGACTCTGGACGAATCAAATTTGAAAATTCTAAAGTCTAGAAACCGATGGAAACTGATCAGCGCCCGTTTCCAAATAACATGGTGGAAACTAGTGGGAAGACTAAGGTGCTAACATCGAATGCCGCCAGAAAAAGTGCATCGGCAGATCCTGACCATCAAGTGGCTAAACGTGATGTAGGGAAGTTTGCCAATGACAGGAAAGGCAAGAGAATTGCCGATGAAGGTGGTTGTGTCGGAAGGGCTCTTAGTATGGTAATCACGCGCAAGCTACCAAGGCAGAACTATCGGCAATCACGAGATGAGCGATATCGGCAGGAAGAAGAAGAACATCGGGAATGGCTTCATCGGAAAAATCATTGGGGGTGTCCCTTCTTTGTTCACTGTTGGGAGGAAGGGATCAAGCTACCTACTGCCGATGACTGTCCTGAATGCAACGGGTATCATACTGCCGATCGGATGGGTAAGAAATCTTATTTTGATGATCGAGCATCCAGGTACGCCAAGCCGCTTGGAGAGAAGAAATCGGTACACAGCTGACTGGGGGGGCAGGCTCAGTGCACATCACAGACTTGGCAGGCGTGTTGAACAAGGGGAGCCTGAGGAGATGGTCAACACGAAAGTGCCCGATGAAGACGTGCTCTCCATGGATTCAAGCGTCAGGAGAAAGGCCAATGCAAACAATGAAAGGCAGCACCAGCCTGTCTCGAAGACCCAATTTCCTCCGTGGTGCCCTAAGGGTTTGACCAAAACCCAAAAGAGAAGGATCTAGTGCCAACGCCGTGATGACCTGTACGACGATGCGGAACCCTCAAGGGAGAAGCAGTGGAGGCCAAAGCGCAAGGATGGAGATACGTCGGCAGATGGCAATATATTGCCGATGGTCTAGACCGGGGTAATTCTTGGACGTTCTGGCTTGAGGGCCGCCTTCGGCAAATTCTGGCAAGTCCAATTGTTATACTTGGGGGCATCTGCCGATGGTTTGTGTGTGAAATGCCGTACTGCCGATGAATTCGTTAACTACCAGAGGAAGATGGTTGTAAGAATGATTCTGCTACACTTGTGTGCGATGGTTAAGTGTGTGGTGCAAGCATTTTAGGAGTTACTCGAACATTCTTTGGTGGTTCTATCGGCATTATCTGAGTTTCGTTCTAATGAAAGTGTGAAGTTTGGTTGCCGATTATTGCTACTTCAACCGACGATCGAGCTGAATACCAGACTACGCTAAACGGTTGGATTTACTTGAGGAAGATTTTAGCCGATTCAATAAGTCATGGTGTTGGTGATGGTAACTAGGTGAAAGAGTTTGCCGATGGTACTCTGGTATGGAAGTTGATTTTACCGATTGGGACCAAGGTTTAAGCTTGGAAGATGGTTTCCTAATCAAGGGGGTTCTTATCGAATAAGACAGTTTGCTCCCAGCAATGCTTGCGTTCTAGGAACTCTCGAAGGAGTCAACATGCAGCGTGCTCGTTTGAATGCCGATGAAAGGAAAATCATAATACATCGGTAAAGGCATGTAAGCATTATATTACAAGACCCAAAATCAAGTATCAGAATTGCATTCTTGCCAATACAACAGATGGATTACAACAAAGAGTGGATGGCTGATATCGCACGTAGGCGGATTTGTTCTATTTCATCCATCTCTTTGGCATCAGCATCGGTAGAGCCCTCGACCGACTTGATCCTCTTCTTCCATAAGATGGCTTGTCGGGCGTTCTGGTCCCTTTCTTGCCGCAGGACCTTGATGTTGTCGGACAATTGGGTCTTCTGCTGATTGGCTGCAGTCAGAGTCTCCTCTACCCTTTGCAACTCGGCTAATAATTCTTCTTTCTTGGCCGATAGTTGGGAGATTTCTTGGTCAAGGCCGTTGATGGAGACTTCTGCCTGGCCGATGCCCTTGTACTTTTCATCGGCAATATTATTGAACTTAAGCTTCTCTTCCTCGCTCTTGGATTGGGCGGCCCTATCGGCAATGCGACGGGAAAGCCGCTAGTACTGGACTTGCTTGATGTCGAGGAAGGTTGCTTGGAGAAGGATTTCTACCATATCGGCAGGGAGATGGCTTTGGATATCCTTGAAGGTAATCCTTGCTGCCGATGAGTCCTGAACGAGCTGGGATGTATCTTGTAGCAATAAGGAGAGCAATTCTTCAAGCTTGGACTTGATCTCTGCCGATAAGGCTGGCACAGAACTCTCCTCATCGTCGTCAGGGATGTCGACTGCAAAAGAAAATAGGCTATCCGCTTGAATGGAGTCTTGGCGTTCACCTTCATCCCGAGGGTTAAGACTAAAGGAGAAGAGACTATCTAGGGAATCCTGAGCCTGAAAATGAAGAAGTTAGTGTGCCGATCATGATACTACTATGCATTTTTAGATGACCGACTTACCATCTTGAAGCGGATTTCTTGCCCAGGGCTTGGCATACTAGATGGCCCAGCCTCATCTTGGACATCGGTAGCAGTTGCCGATGACTGAACTTCTACCAGGGGAGCGGTCGATGCCATTGGTGATGGTAGTGTTATCGCTGGTGTTGCTTCCGGTGTGATACCTGGTTGTGGCGGTGATACCGCTCTTTCGTCAGGAGCTTCGGCTGATGGTGCCGATGCTGATGTTGCCTTTGCTGCTACGACGGGCGGAGCCATCTCATCAGCAACTTTGGCTGATGGTGCCGATGCCGATGTTGCCTCAGCTGCTGCAGTGGGTGGAGTCGCCTCATCAGGAACATCGGCTGATGGTGCCGATGGCGGTGCCGCCTCTATTGTAGCAGGTATAGTAATCTCCTGATCGGAGATGTCATCCATCGGGTGATCGGGAGTTGGGGCTGCTGATGGCCCTGCCGATGGTGCAGTGGTGGTTGGCAGCGCAGTTGAAGCCGATGGTGAGGATGGACTGGCCAGCCTCAAGCGCCTTTTCCTTCTTGGTGCAGCAGTAGGAGATCCAGCCCGTTTCGACGAGGACTGGGGGGCATCGGCAGCCGAGCTTGAAGGAATTTGTCTGCTGGGAGCAGCTGCCGATGACCTCATAGCCTGAAAATATTCAATGCAAGTTATACAAAGTGAATATTGCCGATGAGACTTTATGTAATCGGCGAGTGAAGATGAGTTTACTGCAAACACCCGCGTCAGGGCAGCAGCAGCGGCTGATGTAGCCTTGTCTTTTGCAGGTGTCGATGTGGGTACCTGTTGAGGAGTGAAGGCAGCTAACGTGGGAGCCTTGTTATCGATGAGTGATACGGGACTCATCATTCGGAGTTTGAAGGGCTTGCCACTCCTACTCGTCGGAGGAATCGGATCGTCAACCTGCTAAATGTAAAGGGGTTAGATGCCGATAACAAAGGTAAAGTAATAAGGAATGCGTCGGAATAAAAGACTTACTGCGTCATCGGGGACGACGTGATCGGCGTCGATCATGTGCCGATAGTAGTGCGACGACTTGGCAAACAGTTGACACCTCCATTCTTGCCACCAAGACTTGTACTCATTTGTAATAAAGGAGGTTGGTGACCAGGAGGATAGGTCAAGGTCTGATACATCGGCATGAGGAGGGAGGTTGACAACCTTGTTCCAGTCTAGAGCACTGGAGAATGTCTGCCTGGGTTTCACTACCTTCGAATAACAGAGCTTGATCGGCAGTTGACCAAATGCCAGTTGTCTTGCCGCTACCGATGGGTAGTAGAACTCAAATGATGGAGGAGCGTTCTTTCCCAATCTGAAGATGTTCACCGGAATAGCTCGGGGAGTGATGCTGGCCTTCATAATTATCTGGTTCTTAGGCACATTCCCATCGGTAAGGTTAAATAGCAGTGGGAACTGGTTGTCTTCATCGGCATATGGCCACCAAAGCCGTTCTGTGGTAGGAATTCCATTATAAAACTTCTGAAAGAATAGACCGACTTGTTCCGCATCGGCATCGGTCCCCGGCAGCACTATAATGGCCTCTCCAAAGTTGAGTGGAGGGCGAGTTGCCGATTCATCATCCCCACACTAATGGTCTTCTGGTATGTCTCTCGGGAAACGTTGAGCGAACAAGTCAAACTGAAGAGCTTTCTGCATGTGTGCGTTCAGCCACATGTTGATAAACCACCAGGGGCCTCCAAGGTTGCCGATGTGTTCACCTAGCAGTAACTTCTGGGATACTTGATGGAGAAGACGATATACCAATCCTAGAAGATATCTGCCCAGGGGAAATTTTGTCCCATCGGCAAGCAGCTCAGCTGCTGGAAGATACATGGTAGTGGGTCCAACTGCCCTACCGCAGAAAATGAACTTGTCCAGCCACATGTTCAGAAAGGTGGCATGCTCCCTCTGGTTTACCGATCCTGTTTTCTGGTATTCCTGGATGTAACCCGTCCAACCGCTGATGTTCCGAGTGTTTACTCTGTGCTCAGCTTTCCTATTGAATAAGGAGAGGGTATCGGCAGAAGAGACGTCTAGGTCGGTCAGCATGTGGACATCGGCAAGAGTGGGGGTGGCTGGTCCATGTCGGAATAAGAAAGCATTCATAGTGTCCGACCAGAAATAAGAGGCAGCTATTAACATGTTCTTGTTCTTCTCCATATCGGCAATGGAGAGCCTGATACATTGATCCAAGCTGCGCTCATGCCAGTAAACTTGCTGCGCCCTAGCGACCCTAAGATACCAGTTCTTCCACCCTTTGGTGGGCTTGGGCCATGAGCGGAAGGCATCCTTCCACAACCCTAAACCGAAGCATTCAGATCTGAATGGGATCCGATTGGTCTCCGCATTGATTAAGAAATTGGGATCATGATTGCTCATGGGGCCTAGGCAGCTGAAGGTGGAACCAGTAAGCGGGATCACTACCTTGTTGTACAGTTCCTAGGGTTCGAAGGAAAGAAGGGAAAAAATCAGAAAAGGAATGGGGATAAATCCAGATTTATGCAAAAAGGAACCAGCAGGAGGTTGGGTTGGGAGAAGAATAGATCTCACCTTTGGAATGTCGACTTGGATCGCCATTGGAGTCAAGGGGGTGCTTGCAGTTCGTCTTTGGATTGCAGAAGGGTGCTCGAGCTCGTGTGCTTCAGAATGACTGGAGGTTGAAGACGAAGGCCGGGAGATGAAAGTGAAAATGAACTCGGGGTAAAAAGGTAGTGTGGATCCCGATAAGTTTTATAAGCTTGCTCAGGGGCATTTTGGGGTTCTATTTCACATTGTGCAGGAATTGTGGAGAAGCCCGTGGTAGATACGCGCGGTGATCGAGGTGGTCTGCAACTGTTTGTGCTACAATCGAGGGATTTTATTATTAAATTGCAGTTCTACACACGGAGATCGAGGAAACCGTGCATCTATCTCAGAAGTAACGGCTACAGCAACGGCTACAGTGGAGAGAATTTCGGCATGTAAAGTGTTATACATCCCAAAACTGGGGGGCATGTGTTGACACCGTTTTTCAGCACGTGTCAAATGAGCTATGGTTTGACTGGTCAGCGGCCGATCGCTATCGGCATCGGTAAAGTATGAGCCAATATTGCCGATGGGAGTGTCGCGGAAAGGCCAAGTATGGTGCCGATTGCCGATAAAGAGGTATTGCCGATGAAGAGTCATTGTCGATTGCCGATGAGGGGTCGTTACCAAATGATGATGAAGGGTGGTTGCCGATTGCCGATAGGGAATGATTGGTGAATACGGTTACCAGCACAAGGTTGCTAATCGGAAAAGTTGCCGATTGCCGATTGGGAAAGTATTGCCGATGCCGATGGGTGTAACTTAGCACTTGGTGGCCGCAGAAGATTACAGGTGGCCAAAGAAGGAAGTTGCAGGGATCTGCCGATGGAAAGTTTCCATCGAGGAGTATAAGGAAACTGGTGTTTTGTACCGGTGTTATTATTATAGTAGTTTGAGTCCGACTCTTGCATGAGTCGTTTATTTTCCTTTAAAATAGGTGTGTTTGTTTAGGGAAATAAATATTATTGTTTTAGATCCGACTCCTGCGTGAGTCAGTTTCCTTAAAGTTAGGAGTTTGTTTTAGGAAGGGTACGAGTCGTGTCTTTGTACAACTCTCCATGCGGGAGTATAAATATGTGCCTGAGGGTTGCAAAATAAATCAATCCAATCAAAAACAAACCAATTTTATCTTATTCTACTTTTTATCGCAATCTACCCTTCTTTGCATTAGTTATAGCTTTTAATGAGTTCTTCAAGCTTCGACGGGCTGCATCACCTTGATCTCCGTCAAATCCTTGCAAGTTCCGCGTGGGAGTACCTCTGAGCTTTTGCATTCTGGGAGCATCGTTGTCTGCCTCGTTCAGCTCTGCTCTAGTTATCCTGATCAAGCTTCAATCCCAGCATCCGGGCGCATCGTCGTTGTCTGGATTGGATCTTGTTCTAGTTATCCTTGATCAATCTGAGCTTTGACGTCCGGGCGCATCGCTGTCGTCTCGTTCAGTTTTGTTCTAGTTATCATCCTTGTCGATTGATTGGTCAAATCGACTGGCACGCCTCCGGAATATCGAGCTTTGGGTAATAGCCCGAGGTGTTCGCAAATCCTAACGCTTTTTGTGTCAACAGATATCTTTGCTATATCGAACCTCTCAACCCAGTTATCATAGTCTCCCTTGATTCATCATAGGACATATCTTTAATCCTAGTTAGATCACTATCGTTCCCTGAGGAAAATACGATACCTGGAATACTCCCGGTGAAGTTCTACATCAGTATAATCTATGCGCTTGCGGATTTATCTAATAGTTATAAGAAATACCAACAAGATGTTCAACAACATATCCGTGCAGCTCAATCCCGACATAAAGGGTATGCAGATCAAAGAAGGAGACCTTTGGAGTTTCAAGTTGGTGACTATGTGTACCTTAAGGTGTCACCTATGAAAGGCGTCCACCGTTTTGGAATTAATAAAAAGTTAGCACCCCGATATATTGGACCTTATCGGATCGTTGCCAAGAAGGGCAAGGTATCTTACCAAGTACAATTACCTCCAGATATGAGTGCTATCTTTCCAGTGTTTCACATATCTCAGTTCAAGAAATGTCTTCGAGTTCCGGAAGAAGAAGCAGTACAGAGTTCCGACATCATGATCAGATCAGACTTGGAGTACTTTGAGAGACCAGAAAAGATCTTGGACACAAAAAAACCAGAGTTACTAGAAACCGAGAAGTGAAGACTTTCAAGGTTCTTTGGAGTAATCATGGTCCGAACGATGCAACCTGGGAGACCGAGACCTACCTAAACGCAAACTATATCGTCTTTTATAATGAGTAGTACGAAACACAAAATCTCGGGACGAGATTTCTTTAAGGGGGGAAGGGTTGTGACACCCTGTGTCAAGCTTGCATTAGGATCATCATTAGCCACTAAGCATAAACATTTCATTGCATTCATGTTTATCATATAGCATCATTTCATATGTATGTTTGTTAGTTATGAAATTAGAACTGAATAGGAGTTATATGCTCTTGCTTTAAACTTGATTAATTAAGTTTAGTTCCTAATCAAAAGTTAAAGTAATTTTTTTTCCTAATTGGTTTAAATAACTTTAAATCCACAACCTTAAAAATAATAGTTTTCAGGAAATATGACCTACATGAAAAATGTAGAGAATATTATTCTGAACAACTTTAATTTAAATTTTAAATCCTAGTTTTGAGTTTTTAAATCAGTTTTGAATCAAATTCGGTTTGAAATAAATAAAAGAAAATGAAAAAGAAAAACAAACCCGGAATGGGCCGCAGCAACCCTTTCAGCCTAGCCGGCCTTGCGCCAGCCCGCGTCCGCGCCCGCGCCCGATCGTCGGTCGCGCCGTACGCCGGCGTTGCTGCCGCGTGGCCGACGATGCCTGCCCACCGAGGCCGACAGCCACCCTGTGCCACTCGCCTTGCGCCGCACCCTGCCACCATGCACCGACCAAACCGCTCGCCCACTCGCCGCCTCTGCCCGCGCAGAGCGCAGCGCCGCGTCGTGCCGTCACCTCGCCGTCGCGTCGCCACAGCGACCAGCCGCCCAACCGACTCCACGCCCGATCACCCTCGCCATCAAACGTGTATCCGCGCTAACGGAGCCAGGACCAAGAGCGCATCGCTCTCGCCCAACAGCCGCGCGCTGCTGCACCCGCTGCCGCCCTGTCGTCGTCGCTTCGAGGCCCCCACCGGCCACGCCGCTCGGTCCCGACCGCGCCAAAGGGGACGCACACCCCCTCTCACTCTCCCGTAGTGTTGATCATGGAACTTTCTTGATAAATATGTTTCTAAGCAAAGAACCTGTTAAAAATGAGATATAGCATATTTCACCCTGTTAGCCAGTAGGCCTAGTTCAAAGTGCTTTTTCTGCATTTAAATTTATCTTTTTGTAGCTGCTGTTTGGTAGCTTTGCTTTAAGTGAAATTTATGTAGTAGTATCCAATAGGTTTGCTCTATCCTCTATAATTTTGGTAGATTTTTCTGAGTAATCTATAATAGTGTTGACACCGTTTTTCAACATGTCAAATGGGCTAAGACTCGCATTGATCGGTGACCGTTTTCTATCGGTATTAGAAAGTCATCGGTTAAGATTACCGATGAGAGTGAATGCTGCAAATGAAGATGAGTTTATTGCTGATGGAAGCTGAACGATAAAGCAGGATTGTTGCCGATAAGGGTTGATTGGTAAAAGCAAGTTGCCAATGGGAGTGAAGAGTTGTCGATTGGAGGATATTACCGATAAAGAGATAGTGCCGATGGGCGCAGGGTGACGTGGCAGTTGACGTCTGCAGAAGACTGCCGATGGCAATAGAAGGAAGTTGCGGATTGAAGGGATCTACCGATGGAAGGTTTCATCGTGAAGTAGATAAGGAAACTGGTGATTTTTATACCAGTATTATTATGGTAGTTTGAGTCCGACTCTTGCACGAGTCGTTTATTTCCTTAAAAATAGGAGTTTTTGTTTAGGAAAGGTACGAGTCGTGTCTATCTACAACTCCTTTTACCGGAGTATAAATATGTACCTAGGGGTCGCGAGAAAAAATATCCAATCATATATCAAACAAATCTATCATTCTTATTTACTTTTCCAGCAATTCTACTTTTATCGCATTAGATCTAGTTTACCTACGAGTTCTTCAAGTCTCGACGGGCTGCATCTCCTCGATCTCCGTCAACCCTTGCAAGTTCCGCGTTTGAGCAACCTGAGCCTTGACATCCGGGCGCATCGTTGTCGTCTCGTTCAGCTCTACTCTAGTTATCCTGATCAAGTTTGAGCCTTGACATCCGGGAGCATCGTCGTTGTCTCGTTCAGATCTTGTTCTAGTTATCATCCTTGTTGATTAACTGGTCAAATCGACTGGCACACCTTTGGACATCAAATTCGGGTATAAGCCTGAGGTGTTCACAGATCCTAACGCTTTTTGCGTCAACAACTCTTTTGGCACACCCGGTGGGACCAATTATACATCTATCATGGGTGATAATACCGATGTCAATCCGAGGAACGTCATTGAAGTCTCCGGAGCCGATCTGAAAGATGATCAGAAGTTGGCTATGGAGCGTGCTATGGAGGAGTACAAGCAGTTATATCTGAAGTCCTTCAGCCTCAACAGGAGCGGCGAAGCCATCCAAAAGAAAGATCCGTCGTTGCCGTGGCAGGTCACTTTCGACGCCAGTCCTGGTAAATTACAATAGATGGTTAATTCTGCTTTAAATCAAGCATTAGTTAGCCACTCCAATGTGTTGTCCAATATTGTGTACAATGTTGTCATGCAATCTTTCAAGGGAGGACGTGCACCCCGTTATGTTGGTCCAGCGTATCATCAACCTGGATCGGCATCTATAAACCCATCGACAGTTCCAATGGCGTCTTCCACTCTTGTGGATCCGTCTGCTGATGTGGCTACACCACCAAGATCGAGCCCTGCAAGCGTCACTCCGTTGAATACAGATCTGGTGGCATCGGCAATGTCAGGACCCACAGCTAAGAGTCAGCCAACTCCCGTCAACTGGTGGGGATACGGTATGCCTCCAAATCCATCTGTTGATTCCGATCTAATCCAGGGTAACAGTACAGCATGGAGCGGTCCTATGGCATCAGCAATGTCTTCATAGCCGATGAATCTTATGATGCATTATGCTACATCTGCTCCAAGTATGCAATTGCCGTCAGAAGAGCTTCAGATGGAGATACCTAAAATGCCTCTAATGCCACCATCGACAAGTTTTTTACTGATGCAGCAGGGTCCTGCAATTACGAGTCAGCCTATGGTTGTGGCAAATCCTCAAGCTGAAGTACCAAGGCCTCAAGGTAGTCTAGTTATTGATTGCTCCAGAATACAGGAGCAACACGCTCTAGTTAGCTATCAGCCATCGGTGAATTATATGTCGATGACTTACAATCCTGGTTGGACTGCACCACCAATTCAGCATCAAGTGGTACAACTCGGATATCAATACTTGGCAAACGCTCAAGGTGGAGCATCGGTACAGCACCCGATGAATGTAATGCCACAGCATAATCCAGTGAGTGTGCAAAGCTACCCATCAGCCAATCAACCGATGCATAATGTTCAGATGACTGGTACTGCGCATGCACCAATTACATCAAGCACTTTTCCACAAAGACCCGAAGGGGCGCATCAGCCGGCTCCGCCGGTCAACATCCAACCAATGAGTCGGCAAGAACAGGATGCGTACTGGGCCGATAAGATTGCCGAAGTGACGAAGGAACAATTCGGCATTAAACCCAAGGTTAACACATACTCTTATCGGACGCCATACCCTCTGGGATACGATTTAATCCTTCTTCCAAATCGATACAAGGTGCCGGATTTTACCAAGTTCTCTGGCCAAGATGACACGTGTACGATGGAGCACATCAACCGCTTCATTATCCAGTGTGGAGAAGCTGCCAGCAGAGAAGAGCTAAGGGTGAGATTGTTCTCATCATCATTGTCTGGATTGGCGTTCACGTGGTTCATTTCACTGCCTCCGAACTCTATAATCACATGGGCCGATCTGGAGAGGCAGTTTCATAAATACTTCTTCACTGGCGTGTATGAGAAGAAGCTTACCGATTTAGTCAAGCTGAGGCAGCATAATGATGAATCGGTGGAAAGCTTTGTTCAGAGGCTGCGAGACGTAAAGAACAAGTTCTACAGCCTAGTACTTGATGATCGGCAACTGAAAGATTTGGCTTTCCAGGGACTACTGCCGCATATCAAAGATAAGTATGTGTCTCAAGAATTTAAAAGCCTAAGTCATCTGGTGCAGAGGATTGCCGATCAAGATGTTAAAACTTTTGAGCCCAGGAAGACTTGGAACAAGAAGGTGGCCTTCATTGGGCAAGAAGAGGATTCTGAGTCAGATGAAGAGCTGAGCATTGGCGCTGCTGAATGGGTTAAGGACAAGAAGTCGGTATCCTATCCGTTTGGCCAGAAGGAAGCTGAGAGGTTCACCTTTGACATTACCAAGGCCGATTGGATGTTTGATCTATTGCTTCAGGAAGGGCGGATCAAGCTGGCGCCTAACCAGGTAATTCCATCGGCCGAGGAGCTCAGAAGGATCAGGTATTGCAAGTGGCTCAATGCAACTTCACACAGCACCAATGATTGCAAAGTCTTTAGGCAGCAGTTGCAATCAAAAATTGAATGTGGGCGAATCACGTTTGGAAATACTAAAGCCCAGAAGCCGATGAAGATTGACTAGCATACGTTTCCAAATAACATGGTGGAAACTACTGAAAAAACTAAAGTGTTAACATCGGAAGCTATCAGGAAGAATGCATCGGTGGATCCAGACCATCAGGTAGCTGAGCGTGATGTGAAGAAGTTTGCTGATGACAGAGAGGGCAAGAGAGTTGCCGATGAAAGCAGTAATGCCAAAAGGGCTCCTGGTGTTATAATCACGCATAGGTGGCCAAGACAAGATTATCGGCAATCGCAGGAAGAACGATATCGGCGGCAGGAGGAAGAGAGGCGTCAAGAGTGGCTTCGGCATAAAGACCATTGGAGGTGTCCCTTCTTCGTTCATTGCTGGGAAGAAGGTATTAAATTATCTACTGCCGATAATTACCCTGAATGCAATGGATACTATCATGTCAATCGGACAGAAAAGAAACCCTGTTTTGATAATCGGGCATCAAGCTATCGCACGCCGATCACAGAGAAGAAATCAGCGCATGATCAGCTGGGGGCAAACTCAGCGCACATGATAGACTTGGCAGGCGTGTTGGTCAGGGGGAGCTCGAGGAAATGGCCAATGCAAAAGTGCCCGATGAGGAGATATTCTTCGGAAATCCAAACATAAGAAGTGGTGCCGATACTAGCAGTGAGAAGCAGCACCAACCTGTTTGGAAGACTAAGCTTCCTCAATGGTACCCCAAGGGTCTGACAAAGAGTCAGAAAAGAAGGATGCAGCGCGAACGCTGGAACGATCTATATCACGGTGAAAATTCTGCAAGAGAGAACTCCCCAGTTAGGGAATGGAGGCCAAAGCGCAAGGAGAGAGATCCATCGGCAGATATCAACATGGTCATTATATTGCCGATGGAGTTCATGGCACCTGTTGATTCTGATGAAGCTACTAAGATGGCACAGTTGGTGTTAGATCCAATGGCAGCTGTCTTTAAGAAACCTGCCGATGATGAAAGGCAACACCTAAGGGCTCTGTTCGTCAAAGGCAAAGTAGATGGGCAGCCTATGACAAAGATGATGGTGGACGGAGGGGCGTCAATCAATATAATGTCATACGTCATCTTCAGGAAGCTTGGGAAAGGTGACCAAGATATGGTGAAGACAGACATGAAGCTCAAAGATTTTGAAGGCAATGTGTCACCAGCTATGGGAGTCGTATGTGTTGAATTGACCATCGGAAGCAAAACTTTGCCGACAACGTTTTTCGTAGTCAGTGGCAAAGGTACCTACAAGCTGCTCCTGGGGAGGGACTGGATCCATGCTAATTGTTGTATCCCTTCCACAATGCATCAAAGCCTTGTGCAATGGGTTGGAGACAAAATTGAAGTCGTCTAGAGTGAAACCCCATCAACAGTTGCATCGGCAGAATCGGAGACTTATGAGCATACCAAGTGCATATCAGGTGAAGCCTGGGATACAAAGTTCCTCAAGTTCACTGATTACAGAATCACACCGATCCAAGCAGTCGGTTCTGAAGAAGGGTTTTAATGGATCGATTCACCGATGATGGAAAACTTGGGCAGGGATTTACATCCGCCGATGATTTATTAGAGATAGACATCGGCGATGGTAGTAAACCTAGGCCAACTTTCATTAGTGCTAAGTTAGATTCCCAATGTAAACAATAGTTATGTAGTTTATTGAAAGAATATAAAGATTGCTTTGCTTGGGATTATACAGAAATGTCTAGTCTAGACCGATCGATAGTTGAACATCGGTTACCTATTAAGTCGGTTTCCAACCATATCAACAGCAAGCACGCCGATGCAATCCTAACGTGTTGCCTGACATTAAAGCTGAAATTACAAAGTTAATTGAAGCTGGGTTTATTCGGCAATGTCGATATGCCGATTGGATTTCTAATGTGGTTCCTGTGTATAAGAAGAATGGAAAACTTCGTGTTTGTATTGATTTCAGGAATCTAAACAAGGCTACACCGATGGATAGTTATCCGATACCAGTTGCCAATCTGTTGGTTGATGTCGCTGCCGGACATCAAATCATTAGTTTCATGGATGGTAATGCTAGATATAATCAAATATTCATGGCTGAAGAAGACATAAACAAGACTGCTTTCAGATGTCCAGGTCATGTCGGTTTGTTTGAGTGGGTCCTAATGAATTTTGGCTTGAAGAACGTCGGTGCTACTTATCAAAGAGCAATGAATTTTATCTTTCATAAGTACATCGGCACGATAGTCGAAATCTATATTGATGATGTGGTGGTTAAATCCGGAGATTTTGAGAAGCATCTTGCCGATTTGCGAAAAATCCTGGAATGTACAAGGGAGCATGGGTTGAATATGAATCCTAACAAGTGTGCATTTGGTATATCGGTAGGCCAGTTTCTGGGTTTTATGGTGCATCAGAGAGGCATCGAGATCGGAAGAAAATCTATTGATGCAATTAACAAGGTAGTTGCTCCCACAAATAAGACTGAGTTGTAATTCTTGATCGGCAAGGTTAATTTTATTAGAAGGTTTATATCTAATCTGTCTAGAAAGATTAAGTCTTTTAGTCCGCTGTTGAAATTGAAGGCCAATCAATAATTTATATGGAAAGAAGAGCAGCAGCTAGCTTTGGAAGAGATTAAGAAATATTTGGTCAATCCTCCAGTCTTGGTTCCACCTCAACACGGGAAACCTTTCAGATTGTATTTGTCTGTTGATGACAGTGTTATCGGGTCAGCCTTAATCCAAGAATTTGAAGGAAAGGAACGTGTGATTCACTATTTGAGTAGAAGATTGATGGATGCTGAAACCAGGTATTCGGCCGTCAAAAAGTTATGTCTTTGTTTGTACTTCTCTTGTACTAAGTTGAGACATTATTTGCTATCGGCCGAATGCACCGTCATATGCAAAGATGACGTAGGTAAGTATATGTTGTCAATGCCGATATTAAGTGGAAGAATCGGCAAGTGGATTTTGGCGCTATCGGAGTTTGATTTGAGGTATGAATCGGCTAAAGTAGTTAAAAGTCAAGTGATGGCTGATTTTGTTACCCAACATTGCAATGCAGTAAGCGTCGTGCATATTGCTCCTTGGACCTTATTTTTTGATGGATCTACATGCAAGGAAGGAGCAGGCATCGGCATTGTCCTAATTTCACCTCGGGGACAAAAGTATGAAATCTCGTTGCCGATTATTGCTACTTCGACTAATAATCAGGCTGAGTACCAGGCTTTACTGAAGGGGTTGGAATTACTCAGGGAAGTACGTGCCGATGCTGTTGAAATCTTCGGTGATTCCATGTTGGTGATCAATCAATTGATTGGAAGATATCAATGCCGAAGTGAGGTTTTAATTGCGGCTCATGAGAAGTGTTTGCAGTAATTGAAAGAATTTAAAGAGTACCTCCTTGAACACATTCCCAGGTTATATAATAAAGAAGCTAATCGGTTGGCATAGTATGCTTCAGGGTATCAGCCAATTCAAGGAGTAATGACATCGGTAACGGTTGCCGATGACTGGAGGAAGGAAATTGCTGATTACTTGAAAAATCCGTCTAGAAAGGTTGAGAGGCGGTTAAGGTTTCAAGCTACCAAATATGTGCTCCTTGACGATGAATTGTATTATCGAACCATTGATGGAGTTTTGCTCAGATGCGTTAGTACAGAAGAATCGAAAGAGTTAATGGGAGAAATTCATGAAGGAGTATGTGGAGCACATCAGTCGGCGTTCAAGATGAAGTGGATGATTAGGCGGAATGGGTATTATTGGCCGACGATTCTTGAAGATTGCTTCAATTACTTTAAAGGGTGCCAAGATTGTCAGAAGTTTGGTAATGTCCAGAGGGCGCCTACATCGGCAATGAATCCCATAATCAAGCCTTGGCCATTTAGAGGATGGGCTATTGATCTCATCGGCCAGATTTATTCGCCATCAAGTAAAGGACATAAGTTCATTCTGGTTGCTACCGATTACTTTACAAAATGGGTTGAAGCTATCCCTTTGAAGAAGGTAACGTCGGCTAACATGATAGACTTTGTAAAAAGCATATTGTTTACCGATTTGGTATTCCTCAGACTATTACCACTGATCAAGGGACGATGTTTACATTGGGGGAGTTTGACGAATTTGCTATCGGTATGGGATTTAAGGTTTTAAACTCTTCCCCTTATTATGCTCAAGCTAATGGCCAAGCCGAGGCAACTAATAAAGGAATTATCAAGCTTATCAAGCGCAAGATTGAAGAAAACCCTAGAAGGTGGCATATTGTGCTGAATGAAGCTTTATGGTCCTATCGGATGGCATGCCATGGTGCTACTAAAGTCTCACCTTACCAATTGGTGTATGGGCACGATGTTGTTCTACCCTGGGAAATTAAGACTGGTTCTAGACGATTGTTTTCTCAAAATCAGTTGACAGCCGATGAATATGATATCCTTATGAAGGATGAGTTGGAAGATCTGGCGAATCATCGGCTGAGAGCTTTGATTAGTATTGAAGAAAACAAGAACAGGGTTGCTAGGTGGTATGACAAGAAAGTCAAGGTAAAGGAGTTTGCCGATGGAGATCTGGTGTGGAAACTAATCTTACCGATTGGGACTAAAAGTTCAAAGTTTGAAAAGTGGTCTCCTAATTGGGAAGGTCCTTATCGGATAAAGCAGTCTGCTCCTAGTAATGCTTATATTTTGGAAACCCTCGAAGGGGTTGCGTTTCTCAGAGCGATCAACGGTAAATATTTAAAGAAATATTACCCTAGTATCTGGGTGGATGCATGAAACAATACAAGGTGTAAATGTCGATGGAATAAGAGTCAGGCAGAACATCGGCAAGAAGCATGTTAACATTATGTTACAGACAAAATCAAGTGTCAGGTTAATAGTTGCCGACATAGTATAAATTACAGCAGGGATTGAATAGATAAAATCGCACGCAGGCGAATTTGGTTTGCTTCATCTATTTCCCTAGCATCGTCATCGGCAGAACCTTCAATCGGCTTGGTCTTCTTCCTCAATGTCAGGGCCTCGCGGGCAGCGATATCCCTCTCTTGTTGCAAGGCTATAGCGACACTGGGAAGTTGGAGTTTCTTCTGGTTAGCCGAGTTTAAAGCTTCGACGACTTCTTTCAACTCGGCTAGCAGCTTTTCTTTTTGTGCCGATAGACGAGTAATCTCTTGTTCGAGCTCGACGCTGGAAGCTTCTAGGCGGCCGATGTCCTTGTGCTTCTCATCCGCAATCTGTTTTAACTTGAGTATTTCCTCTTCGAGTTCCGCCTGAGCACTTCTATCGGCAATGCGGCGTGAAGCCTTTCGGTATTGAAGTTGTCTGCTCTCGAGATATGCTGCTTGGAAAAGTGTCTCCTCTACATCGGCGGGTAGCTGACTTTGAATTTCTTTGAAGGTTATCCTTACTGCGTTGGAGTCATGGACTAGTTCGGATGTGCTTTGCTGCAGTAAAGATAACAGCGCTTCAAGTTTGGCCTTCACTTCTGTCGATATAGCGTTTGCTGGTTGGGCAGAGCTTTCTTCTTCATCGCCATCTTCTGGAAGGTTGATAGCTAAAGAGAATAGGTTGTTTGGGGAGTCTTGGGCCTGAAAAAGAAGAAGATTAGGGCTTGCCAGGCATGAGTTTGTCTTGCAAGTGTTATGACAGTCGGCTTACCATCTTGAAGCGGATCTCTTGCCTGGGACTTGGAAAGTCAGCTGGCATAGCGCGGTCTTGAGGATCAGCAATGATTGCCGATGAACTTGCCTCTATTGGAGGAACAGTTGGTGCTGGTGATGCTGTTGCTGGTGATGTTTCTGCTATTACGACTAGCCCTTGTGGCGATAGTACTGACCTCTGGCTGGGAATTTCATCTGGTACTGATGCTGGTGCCGATACCGATGTTGTTTCTGTTGTTTCATCCAACTCATGTGGTGATGGTACTGTTCCCTGGTCGGGAATCTCAACCGATGGTTGATCGGGGATGGATGTCGATGCTGGCTCTGGTGTTGGTGGGTTGGTGATATGGATGGAGTGGCTAGCCTCAAGCGCTTCTTGTTTGGAGCAGCAGTTGGTGAACCGGGGCGTTTCAATTGTGAAGCTCGGGGGGGCATCGGCAGCGTGAGTCGGAGAAGCTTGTACATTTGGAGCAGCTGTCAATGAGCCTGTTGCCTGCAAAATATATTTGGTGCAAGTTAAATAAAATAAACATTACCGGTAAGAGATTGTAATCGGCATGAATCAGAAAGATTATTACTGTGAAGGCTTGCGCCAAGGCGACAGCGGCCGATGGAGTAGCGGTGGTCCTAGTCGGCGTCGGTTTAGGTTTGAGGGTAACCTTAGGTACCTTTTGAGGTGTGAAGGCGGCCAACGAAGGAGCCTTGCTGCCGATTACCGATGTAGGGTTCATTATTCGCAGGTTGAAATGTTTGTCGCTCTTACTCTTTTGGGGGATTGGATCGTCAACCTGTTAGTAAAAAGAGGTTAGATGCTGATAACGGAAATAAATTATAGAGTAAATCAGAGTGAAAAGTGAACTTACTGCGTCATCGGGAATAATGTGATCGGCGTCGATCAAATGCCGATAGTAATGCGATGACTTGGCGAACAGCTGATTTTTCCACTCTTGCCACCAGAATTTGTATGACTTAGTGATGAAGGATGTTGGTGCCCAAGAGGATAAATCAATGTTTGATGCATCAGCGTGAGCAGGAAGAGTGACGATCTTGTTCCAATCCATGGCGCTAGAGATGATCTCTCTTGGTTTTATCACGTTGGCATAGCTGAACTTGATCGACAACTGACCAAATGCCAACCGTCTTGCTGCTGCCGATGGATAGTAAAACTCATAAGTTGGAGAAGTATTCTTCCTGGTCCCAAAGATGTTAACTGGAATGGCCCGAGGAATGATGGTGGCCTTCATGATCAACTCATTTTGTGGTGTATTTCCATCGGTAAGATTGAAGGAAAGTGGAAATAGGTTGTCCTGATCAATATAAGGCCACCAGACCCATTCTGTAGCTGGAATCCCGCAATAAAGTCTCTGAAAGAACATGCCGAACTGGCCCTCATTGGCATCGGTTCCTGGCAATACGATGATGGCCTCCCCAAAGTTGAGTGGGAAATGGGTTGCCGATTCATCATCATTAAATTCATAGTCCTTCGATATGTCCCTTGGAAATTGTTGATTGAATAAGTCGAATTGGAGGGCTTTATGCATGTGTGCGTTCAACCACATGTTGATGAACCACCATGGACCGCCGAGGTTGCCGATGGGCTCTCCTAGCAATAGCTTTCTAGATACTTGATGAAGGAGGTGATATACTGAACCAGAGGTATCGGCCAAGAGGAAGTCTTGCTCCATCGGCCAGAAGCTCTGTTGCAGGAAGGTACATAGTAGTAGGTCCAACTGTTCTGCCGTAGAAGATGAACTTTTCCATCCACATGTTCAGGAAGATGGCGTGTTCCCTCTGACCTAGCGATCTAGTCTTCTGGTTTTCTCGAATATATCCAGTCCAACCGCCGATGTTGCGTGTGATTACCCGATGTTCGGGTTTCCTACCGAAAAGATTGAAGGGATCAGCAGAGAAGACGTCGAGGCTGGTAAGCATGTGCACATCGGTAAGAGTGGGGGTGGCTGGTCCATGTCTGAATAAGAATGCGTTCATTGTGTCAGACCAAAAGTAAGAAGCAGCCATCATCATGTTCTCGTTCTTCGCCATATCGGCAATAGAAAGCTTAATGCATTGGTCCAAGTTACGCTCTGCCCAGTAAACTTACTGTGTTCTAGCCATCCTGAGATACCAATTCTTCCAACCTTTGGTAGGTTTGGGCCATGAGCGGAAACCATCCCTCCACAACCCTAGATTGAAACACTCAAATCTAAAAGGGATGTGATTGGTCTCTGCATTGATGAGCGCAGTAGGATCGGTATTCCCCATTGGGCCCAGGCAGTGAAAATGTGATTGATCGAGAGGGATCACTATTTTGTTGCGTAGTTCCTAGATTCAGAAAATGGAAGGAAAGCAAAAGGGAAATTATGGAACAATGCGAAAAAGGAAATAGAGAGATGCAAAGCGAAGGAAGGAGGAATCTCCTCAGGAACGTTGAAGTTGATCGCCATTGAAGCAGGAGGGATTCTTGTGGTTTGCGCTTTGATGAGGGAAGGAGACGCCGCTGCTTGAGGATCACCGGAGTGTTCTTCGGAAGCGCTGGTGAAATGAGGGAGTAAAAGTGAATGCGAGCTCGGGATGAAGAACAGATTGGATGGTGGTAACTTTTATAAGCCTGGTCAGGGGTATTTTGGAATTTTCTTTGCACTGAGCAGGAATATGGAAGGGTATGCAATAGATATGTGCGGCAATCGAGGAGTTATGAGATTGGATTTGTAACTGTTCGCGCTACAGTAGTAGGGCTCGGTTGGTGACTTGCGGTTTTGCGCGCGGTAATCGAGGAAGTCGTGCAGGTATCTTGGAGGGAAAGATTGCAGTAGAGAGAATTTCGGCGCGTAAAATATTCTACACTCCGAAATTGGGGGGCATGTGTTGACACCATTTTTCAACATGTCAAATGGGCTAAGACTCGCATTGATCGGTGACCGTTTTCTATCAGTATTAGAAAGTCATCGGTTAAGATTACCGATGAGAGTGAATGCTGCAAATGAAGATGAGTTTGTTGCCGATGGAAGCTGAACGATAAAGCAGGATTGTTGCCGATAAGGGTTGATTGGTAAAAGCAAGTTGCCAATGGGAGTGAAGAGTTGCCGATTGGAGGATATTACCGATAAAGAGATAGTGCCGATGGGCGCAGGGTGACGTGGCAGTTGACGTCAGCAGAAGACTGCCGATGAAAATAGAAGGAAGTTGCGGATTGAAGGGATCTACCGATGGAAGGTTTCATCGTGAAGTAGATAGGGAAACTGGTGATTTTTATACCAGTATTATTGTGGTAGTTTGAGTCCGACTCTTGCACGAGTCGTTTATTTCCTTAAAAATAGGAGTTTTTGTTTAGGAAAGGTACGAGTCGTGTCTATCTACAACTCCTTTTACCGGACTATAAATATGTACCACCAGATATACGATTATTAGAAATCCTTCGAGATTTCCGGACTACCGGGATTATATGGGCTCAAGTGCTCTAAGTGGCAGTTAAATCGGCTACTTTGGTAATTGATCTCTTATAATTTGGACGAAACTGCCACAGCGGTAAATCGATTTACCGCAGCAGGCAACTTATAAAGCCCGCTGCCAAAAATCCGAGCCCACTGGTGAAGCCCAGATGGCCCAATCCGTAATAGATGTATATATTGCAGCTTCTAGGGTTTCATCCGCCTCCATCCCTCTCTCTGCCTCTCTCTCTATCTCTCCGCCTCCATCCCTCCCGAACCCGGACAGCTTTAAAAAAAAGGTTGCACAGCACGGGGCAGAGGCGCGTGCAACGCGTGCGGGACGGCGGAGGAGCACGCGGCGCGGAGGAGTGCGCAGCGCGGAGGCGCGCACAGCGCAAGGCGGCGGCGCACGGCGCGGAGGCACGCGTAGCGTGGAGGTTCGGCGGCGCGGAGGAGCGCGCAGGACAGCGGCGTGCGGCGCGGGACGTCGGCCGTGGCATGGGACGTCGGCGCGAGGCGCGGAGGCACGCGCAGCGTGGAGGCTCGGCGGCGTGTGGAGCCCGCGCGGGACTCGATGGCGCGCGAGGAGCCCAGCGTCGCGTGGATCCGGTGGTAGGTGAGTTCATCTCCCTCCCTCCATCTCCATCTCCATCTTCTCTCTCCATCTCCTTCACTCTTTTCGTCTTGCCCCTTTGGCAGATATGGCGCGCGCGGGGAAAACAACAACAACGGTGATGCAGATCCAGACGATAGTGCTGCGGTGCGGTGCAGATCCAGACGACGGTGGCAACGATGACGAATCGACGATGGCAGTCGATCTGTCTCCAACGTGGCCCAGATCCAAGCCCAACTGGGCTTTTTTCTTTTCTTTTTTTTGTTTTTTTCACGGATTAACCGTGTCGGGCATCCTAAAGTGTCCGCTACGGTAAATATATTTCCCGCAGCGGGCACAAAGGACCGTTGTGGTAAATTCCGATTTACGGTGGCCTTATCACCGTTGTGGACCTTTTTGCCCGCTGCACAAAATAGAAAACGACCGACACCGTTAAAAATATTATAGTAGTGATCACTCAGAGCAGTACCTTGTTGAAGACTCAGTTTATCAAAAACAAAAATTGGCGTATCAACTGATCTACAGAGTTTCATGTTGGCCCGTTGCATAATGTATGTGGCATATCGCTGCTGTGACAGCACCAAACCGTTATCACTTCGTTTGATCTCGATCCCAAGAAAATAATGAAGATCACCAAGATCCTTGAGGGCAAACTCCTTTTCTAGATTTGTTAGCAATGTCGTAGTAGCACCAGGAGATGAACTAGCAACAATAATGTCGTCCACATAGACCAACACAAACATGACGACTAAACCTTTCTTGTAGTAGAACAAGGATGTATCACCCTTAGATGTTGCAAAGCCAAGTTGGATCAGTTTACCACATAGACGGGCATACCAAGCCCGTGGAGCTTGTTTGAGGCCATACAACGCCTTGTCCAACTTGCAAACATAGGTGGGGTGATTCTTGTCCTCATAACCCAGAGGTTGACGCATAAATACTTCTTCAAGAACACCATGAAGGAAAACATTTTGAACATCAAGCTATCGCAAAGACCAACCTCAAGCAACTACCACTAACAAGACAAGACGAATTGTGGCAGCTTTGACAACTGGACTGAAAGTGTCCTCATAATCAATGCCATAGCGTTGCCTGTATCCTCTGGCAACCAAACGAGCCTTATAGCAATCAACGGTGCCATCTGCCTTCCTCTTTACTTTATAAACCCACTTGCATCCTATAATGTTCTTCCCTTTAGGTGGTGGAACAAGGTGCCAAGTCCTGTTATCAATCAAGGTAGCATGCTCTTTGTTCATGCTGAAACCCACCGTGCATCATTCAGTGTTGCTTGGACATTCGCTGGTTCTTCTATTCAACAAAACTGTGAAGACCCCAAGGAACAATACCATCAGTGCGTACTCGAGGCTTGACAATCCCATGCATGCTGAAATCGTGTACCATGTATATGAGGAAGAGATGGTGGCGTAGAAGGAGATAAGGACACAGTCGAGGACGCAGGAGGGGTGACAGAGCCCCCGCTCACAGTAGATCCTAGAGATAGATCTCCTGGCGGCGACGAAGAGGAGTCAGCAGACAGGTCACCTCCACCAAGATCAGCTGCGGCGCTGGACTGCAGAGACGGAGAGGCATCTATATTGTGCTGCAGTGTAGAAGATCCAGAGGATCCAGGAGCCGACATCTCGCCGTGTAGGACTGCCTGGGACGCTGATCCCGATTCTGATTGGGTCGGTGCGTCAGTACGAGGAGCAGGAGTATCACCTCCGATCGTCGTGCCCCTGTTGTTGGTTAACGGCGCTTCAAGTGGATACACAGAATGGCCACCGGAGGGAGCGTTTGGCGCTGAATTTTCACCTGCATCATGAACAGCAGAAGAGCCACTCGACACAACATTAGCAGGGTTAGAACTAATCAAACACTGATCACGCAAATTGAGAAGATTATGAAGGAGGGACAATTCACGCCATAAACGTGCTTCTGCATTCGGGTGGAGTTGAGCAAAAGGATATACAGTCTCATCAAAAACTACATCGCGAGAAACATACACGCGACATGTAGATGGTTCTAAACATTTAAAACCTTTATGCAAGTTGCTATACCCTAGGAAAACACATCGTTTGGATCTGAACTCAACCTTCTTGGCATTATATGGCCGGAGATTTGGCCAAACGGCGCAGCCAAAAGTGCGAAAGAAAGTATAGTCATGAGATGAACCAAGTAGACGTTCGTGAGGTGTAGCATAGGAAAGCACTCTAGATGGAAGGTGATTGATTAAGAAAACAGCTGTTAAGAACGCCTCATCCTAGAATTTTAGTGGCATTGATGCGTGAGCAAGAAGGCATAGCCCAACATCTACAATGTGTCGGTGTTTTCGTTTAGTGGATCCATTTTGTTAGTGTACGCGTGCGGACAAGAGACATGGTGAGCAATACCTAGACATTTAAAGAAGGAGTTGAGGGATTGATATTCCCCACCCCAATCAGATTGAACAGCAATAATCTTATGATTATATTGACGCTCGACCATATTTTGGAAATCACGGAAGCACTGAAAAACTTCAGATTTATAACGCAACAAATAGATCCACGTGAACTTGCTATAATCATCGATAAAACTGACATAATAAGCATGCCGACCCACAGAAGTTGGTGTCGGTCCCCATACATCAGAAAAAATAAGCTCAAAAGGTTTGGATGAAACACTGGTGGATTTTGGGTAAGGTAACTGATGGCTCTTGCCCATCTGACACGCGTCACAAATCACTCCGTTATTGGGACTACTAGAACATGACAACATATAACGACTAAGGATTTGTTGAACAATAGGACTGGAGGCATGACCAAGTCAGCTATGCCACACAGAGGTAGACAGCTTGAAGGCGCCGATGACGTGCTTGCATGGTGGAGATGATGGTGTGCGTGACTGCGATTGCACAGGATAGAGGCCCCCCTTACATTTGCCTTCGAGGAGTGTTCTCCTCGTCACCTGTTCCTTCAGAGAAAGTGTTTGGGATGAAGCTCAAGAAAAGCATTATTATTCTTAACAAGATGATGAACTAAAAGGAGGTTTTTACTTGCACTAGGAACATGTAACACATTATTGAGATGAATGTCACGAAATGTGATCAATTCTCATACCTGCACCGTTGGCCGTATGGACATGCTCGCCTCCCATATACCTGTCGCGGAGGGATAGCTTGTCGAGCTCACCAGTTATATGATCTGTGGCACTAGAGTCCATGTACTAATTAGTGTCCACACCATAGGATGTTGTCGTGGCCGCCGATGCAGTCTTCTATGGCGGCCCAGTGAACGTGGCATCGAAACTCTTATAACAGCGCACGATGGTGTGTCCTTCCTTGCTACAGAGATGGCAAAACACACCACGGCCACCACCACCGCCGCCATTGCCGTTGCCACGGCCTCCATTGCCACGGCCACCACCTCCACGGCGATAGCCTCCGCGACCACCATCACCATGTCCACGCGGCTGATTAGGGTTAGGGGTATTTCCCCCACGGCCACCCTTGGTGGCAACATTGGCGGAGGACTGAGACCCGCCACCACCAGAATTGAGTTCCTTGCGCTGCTCGAAGGCCGAGAGCTGCGCGTATAGCTCGTTGATGGAGACAGGCTCCATGCGAGATGCCACGACCGACACGATGGACTCGAAGTCGTCGCCGAGGCCGATGAGGATGAACAAGAGGAGCTCCTCGTCCTCCAGCTTGCGGCTGGCCGACGCCATCTCGTCGGCAAGGCCCTTCATCTTGACAAAATACTCGGCCACCGAGGACGCCCCCTTGGACGCCGTGGCCAGAGCCATGCGAGTAGAGATCATGCGGGCACGGGAGTGCGAGGCGTGAAGATCTTGAATGGCGGTCCAAAGTTCCGCCGAAGTGGCCGCACGAGCAACCTGATCGAATATTTCCTTTGACAACGAAGAGAAGAGATAGCTGAGAACTATTTGGTCCCCAGCCATCCACTTCTCATACGCTGGATTGGGTTTCGGATCAACCTTCTTGCCGTTCGCCGTGGACGCGCTGTTGTCGCCGAGGAACTAGGACGACGAAGCAGCAGTACTCTGGATGTAGCCGGCGAGACGAGCGCCCTTGAGCGCAGAGGAGACGGTGGCATACCACGTGGTGTAGTTTCCACGTGTGAGATTTTCCGAGACAGGAGGTAGAAGCCCAAATGCAAGCAGAACATTAGCCGATGAATCTGTCATGAGAGCGTGGATTGGATCTAAACTAATTCTGTGAGAAAAAAAGCTTTGATACCATGTAAACAATATGAGGGAACTCGATAACCCTATTGGGCTCTCGGTGCTTGTATTTATAGGGAGTACATTGTACAACATAGATGACAAGGGCGGCACAACGGCCGGCCCTGGACGGCATAACAACCAGCCCCATATCTACGCTATGGTTACAACAAACTGAATCAGATCAGAACTAATGAATATATCCTATCATCTAACAATCAGAGGGAGGAAGGAAAATGCAAGAGGTAAGGATGAGGATACCCCTTCATCCTTATTTAACGGAGTTTATTGGACATTTCCAAATAGCCCCCTAATACATAAGTGAATCACCTAGCCCTAAGGCACTGTGGTCCAAGCTCTTGAAATATCTCCTTAGGTTTTCATCGGACGGCCCCGCTTTCTACCTGGACTACCTGTTGCCACGATGCAGCCTCCAGGATTCCGCCATGTGTCATCCCCACTTCCTCGGAAGCTTCGCCCGGGTTTTGAGGTCCAAATCCGTAAACCGGTCCACCGGCGGTTTTGCGGCTCAACCACCAAACCCCGAGTTTTGAGGCCCAAACTCAGAAACTGTCCTCTGATGGTTTTGAGGCCCAAACGATCAAACCTTTCGACACGTGCCACCTCGTCCTTGTCCGGCCGGGTGCCAAGTCCTCTTGAGCCTTCCTGCTCGACTCGCTCGTCTGCCGTCTTGACTTGGTCAATATGGTCTACTCCAGTTCCCTCGCACTTGTCGATGCCAAGTGTCAGCCACCGCAGCTAGTCCTCCGGCCCTCCGGTCCATCGGTCCAAGCCTCACGTTCACCCTTCACCACTCTTAGTCTATTGGCACGGCACGTCTCTACTTGACCTTCACTTCGCCATTGACTACCAGCTCCGAACTCGACACCTGCACAACACAAGCCAAGAGACAAAGCACAGTTCTGCTTTCACAGCATGATTAGTGAACACACTCAAACTGAAATACTTGCATGTTGGCCAATCACTCATCTAAAACTGAACATCATAGGCACATATCAACCATGTGTTAGCAATTGGTTAATTGGTTTGTTTACATTTGCTTTACTTTTATACTTGGATAAAAATCTCATATGGGTATCGGATGGAAGTTTTTCTATGGAGTTTTGCAAGAGGTTTAGACTTGTGATCAACCGGTTGACGATTCCTGTGGTGTTGAAGGCTTCGCCAGAAAAATAAAGCTATAGTCTGTTGTGCGATGTAAGACTATGTATTTTGTAATGAATAATATTATGTTATGTAATAAAGGCATTGTCCTTAATATTACCCCTTCATTTGTAGTTATACGTGTGAATTGAATTCTTAGGCACACATATGGTGTATATGTGGTTTTGTTTTTAAAATTGGGTACTACAAAAACTCATGTAATTTAGATGATTGATTACAAACAGTGAAACAGAATAATATTGCAAATAACACGCTCAAAGCATTGTTTTTTTAATACTACAAGACACATTAATTTAAACTTGAATTATTGTGTGACATTATTATTTCCCGATACAACGCAAGACATGGTACTGGTATTTTGAAACATTAGCATCGTGGTAGCACAATGACAGTTCGCTTTGTTGCGCAGGGGACACCAGCGCTGTGGCGACGAATAAACCCTGCTGGTGGATTATTTGCTTGATCCAACCGGAGCCGTCTAGGTCCAGTAGAAATTCTGACGGTAGCGGCACACCCTAGCCTCCGTGTACACCATTCCCGGCTCACAGTAGTAGCCCTTGTCCGGCGCGCAGTGTACGTCCTGCGAGCACACACAGAGCCCCTCCAGCGCGCACCCGTCCTTCACCACGCTGACACCGCCTCCGCCGCCGGCGACTCCCAGCACCTGGTCGCTCCACTCGCTGGAGAACAGCCCGTCCGGGTCGTAACGCTGCTTCACCTTCAAAAACTCCCCGGCGCGGGCGCCGTACCTGCCGATGGCGCCGTCGAAGGCGGCGTTCCTGTTCTTGCCCCAGTGCGGCAGGCCGCCGTACTTGCGCAGCGCCATCTGCTCGATCTCCTCCATGACGTCCTCGTTCAGCCGCGACGCGCCCGGGTCCCGGCTCCGGTAGTAGCTCATGTCGAAGTCCACGCTGTCCTCGAGCCTCCCGAGGAGCGCCGTGGAAGACCTCACGTACCGTAGGAGCACGCTGCCGCCGTACGCCTCGAGGCCGCAGAGCGCGGCCGGGTTGAGGTCCCGCAGCGCCTGCACGTCGCGGATGAAGGCGGCGACCTTGGACACGGGCACGGTGATGCCGGCCTGGAAGTAGAACGTGCCGTTGGCGACGCGATGGTCCCACGGGCAGGCGGTGAGTAGGGCGTCCTCGGGCCCGCTCAGGCAGCGCCCCGACGACTGGATGTGGTTCTGGTAGCCCACCACCGTTTGGCCGAGGGGCATCGGCAGCATGTCGGAGTTTGGAGTGGTGAAGAGTGTCTCTATCTCTGCTGTGGCGGCGCACCTGGCGGCCCCGGCATCCCTTGTGGCCTCCACGACGTCCTCTTCATCGTTCGATCGTGTGACAGGGATCAAGAGAGAACTTATTGCTGTTAGTATTAGCACTCATATATCAAAACATTATTCGATCGATCATGGATGAATTCCAACATGTACCATTGCGCCTAACGGACTGGATTTCGAGAGCAGGTGTCGGCCGGAAGCCGATGGAATCCATCACGCCATCGCCGGCGGCGTTGACAGAGACGCGGTCATCCATCCTGTAGACCGCCAGACCATGGCCTGGGTACCACAAGATGTCGGCGAACTCGTGCTCGCTGGGGAAGGCCACGGCTCGTTCGGCCAGGTCGGAATCGTCGCGCTTCTGAATGTCACCGACCGCTTGAACATTGGTTGCAGTGCCAGAGTGATCTGATCCAAGCAAAAGTACGAAAAACTTTATGAAGAATCCAAACATGGCTAAACACTACAGTTCCAAAAACTTTGCACACGTGCAAACACTACACAGTGTGCGTCCTGAGAATTAACAAAACTAAGTGTAATTTTCAAAAGATAAAGGGCATTTTGACTTTTCTACATACATAATTATTATATATTTAGATATATTATACATCGAGGTGCATATTACTACCTTTTTTCGAAATATATATAGTAACATTTGCACTCCTAACCTCAATCTAATATGTGGCCAGATTACCCTCCATTCAAAAGTACTCCCTCTTTCCTATGGTATAATGAATTGAAGTATTCATTTTTTTCTAGAATACAAGGAATTCTACACAATACTAAAAAAAGGATCTTTAAAAAGCCGGTCAAGATCTATTTTTGGAGACGGGCAACACAGTCATCTATGGCAAATGTTTACCGGCAACTCCAACGATTTTGCATTTTTTATTGGCAAAATTAGGAAGTTGCTAAGTCTCAAATGAATACGGCAAAGATAAAAAGAGTCAATCTCTAACGGTTTCCCATTATTCACTTGGCAAAACTAAAAATTGTACGCGCGAAGGGGAAATATCCCGCGGGAGTAGCGCACGGGGCGATTGCCAAGCAAACCGTAGTTTGACATATATGTCAAGTATCACCCGGTGTTTGCCAAGTTAACAAAATTGCCAAGCTCATTTATCAAACTGTTGAATAGGAGATTTTTAGACTTTTTGCAAAGAACAAGAATGTCAAGCTCATTTCCATCGAAAGGTGGTCGTTGGTCGCAGAACCTCCTCTGTTGGTGGTTTCTAATCGACAATTTCTAGATAGGGAAGGCAGCAAGTCGGGTAAGGTGCAAGTAGAGTAAAAATTCGCCCTTAATGATGCCTGCAATATTTAGCTATGCCCACCCTTAATGAGACTTGCCGGTGCAATGTCATCACACCTGCACCCACGGATCTTGGATCATCCACAGGTGTGTTAAAATTTGAGAGAAAATAACACACAGTTATCAATTTGTTATCACCAAATAAGTCAGAAGTTCACCATAACTTAAATCTAATCTTGTATATATACACTATATAGACAACATTATCCATATAAATCATCCTAGATTCTGTATAGCCTTGCGCCAAACATTAGTCCTAGACCTGAGCATCTCTAAAAGATTAGTTAAATTTATTGATTTAGTTACTATCAAAATAGACTGTAAAATAAAGAAACTAAATGACTTAGTGAGGTAGACTATGCAAAAGTAGGGAACGAATACCGTAGAATGAAAAGCTACTAAATTTAGAGAATTTACAGAGTCTGTTGGAGATGATCTTTGTTTTTATAATATTTAAATTTATATTTTAAAAATGATTTAGCTAATCCCTTAAAAGACGCTCTAAATACGTTGGTCATGGGATATATATATATATATATATATATATATATATATATATATATATATATATATATATATATATATATATTTGCGGCCTCACTGATCACCCGCAGATGAAATAAATATATTGCACCCGTATCTGACGTGACAGCGTCTCGGAGACTCGGACAGATTAGCTAAATACAGTATAGTATACTGGAGACAACCAGGGTTCCCAATTCCGATGTACTCAAAGAAAATAAAAAAATTGGTAGCAGACTAGTACTACTTCTATACTAAAGAATTAAGCGATGGTATCGTGACCATGTTGCAATTTTGTGAATCGGTATTTAACTTCGTATAAGAAACAGTAAAGATTTACGTACAGTGCGTTATTTTTTTAGACTACAACTTTGAGCGCTTTATTCACTTTAAAGTTTTAAACTAGACGGTGATCCAAATTAGTAAACGAAGAACTAGTATGTAGTGTTGGTCGTCAGATCCCTGTATGTACACGGTACCTGAGAAATGACGCCGAGTGTCCCGAGCGACACCTTGGCCGCGTCCAGCTCCGTGTCACCGTCGACCAGCACCCGGACCTTGGCGTACCCCTCACCCGGCGACGCCGGCGTCACAACCCTCATCCCGACGACGTACTCATGCACGGCAGAGCCCTTGCCCCACAGAGAGCTCCCGTGCGCGCCCGTGGAGATCAAGCCGCCGACCGTGAGGCCCAGCCAGTAGGGCGAGTGCGGCAACGCCAGCCCGGCACGAGCCGCGGCGTCAATGAGCTGCAGCAGCGTGACGCCGCTCTCCACGGTGATCTCCTTCTTGCCGGCGTCCACGCCGACGACGCGGTTCAGGGCGTTGGTGCTGATGATGAGGCCGCTGTCGCCCCCGGGGCACGCCAGCTTGGGAACGCTGTGGCCGAAGCGGGTGGCCACCTTCATCTTGGTCCCGGACTTCGTGGCGTTGGCCACGATGCCGAGGAGCTCTTTCTCGGAGGCCGGAAACACGGCCGCCGCAGCGCGGCATGTGGAACGGTCCGGGAATGCGCCGAACGCGTTGGTCACGGTGCAGTCGGTCATGCCGGCGGCGGCGCAGCGGACTGGTGATGGCGGGGGGCTAGCGCCAGACAAATGGACCAACGACGAAGACACGAGGCACTCCACAACGGCGGCCATCGCCAGGAGCAGGAGGCCATGCATGCGGGGCATTGCTGCTCCTAGCATGCTTCTTCCTGGCATCCCGTGCATTATTCGTGTTCGTGCTCTGTTCTTTGGGCGAATACTAGCTGTGGAGGACTGAGGTGCGTGTCCCGCCGCATGATGCAGAGGGAGCTGGTTTAAAGACAACGCAAGCATCTGTTGAACTTAGGAAATGGCTACGCTCGATACTGTTGCGGTTGACATGGATGCATGGCAGCAGGGACTCGAGGAGCACGAGTGTAGTATAATAAATAAATATGTTTCTCTGCCTGTATATGTATATGTTAGAACCGACGAAATGGCTCCGCTCAATCCTGTTGATCTCAAACGATGCCACCCGGGACTTGAGCAGCACGAGTGTAGTAATAAATATGTTTCCGTAGGACTTGCTGAGCAGCATGAGTATAGTAATCTATATGTTTCGGTCCCATCACGGATCTAGCATTTAATTTTACGGGATAATTACGGATAAAAAATAGTAGTAATTTTTATGGCTACAGAAATAAGACTAATTCATGGTTGGATAAAAAAATTTAAGGACTCATGGTGCATTTCACTCATTTGAAATTTACTACTTCTCAACTAGGTCTCAACTAGGTCCAGTACTTTTTTTTCGCTCATCTGGGTCCATAAAATTTTTTCCACTTCTCACCTAGGTCCAGGTACTTTTTTCCCACTCATCTTGGTCCATGAATTTTTCCCCATTTCTCACTTAGGTCCAAATCAGGCCGCTTCTCCCCCCCCCCCCCCCCCCCCCCCCCCCCCCCCACTTCTCACCTAGGTCCAAATCAGGCTGCTGACGCTACATGCTCTTTTTAAAAAATTCATAAACAAGTTGAATTTTTTAAAATTGTATTAAATTATAGAAAAATTCGTAAAAACAAAAATGCAGTTTTGTTAGACTTTACATGAATAGAGTTATGCAATAGATATATAATATGATATGTTTTAGTTTAAACTTTTTGTTGTAGCTATAGATCTATATGTTTTGTGTTTAATCTGGTCTAATTATGGTGAATTTTCTATGATATGCTTCTCAATTGTCTGCATGAGCTATAATAAAAATTAGCTGCATTGGACCAGGTATGACTCAGCTTTAATACACCAACTATTTATTAACTATTAAATAAGTATAAACAATAACTTAGTCATATGTGTTCTTCTGAAGCTGAAATTTTTATCATAGCTCAAGCATACAACAAATAATATATCATAAAATTTCACCATAATTTGAACACAGGAGCTACAGTTATGAATTAAACACAGAAACACATAGACCTACATTATAGCAGAAAATTTAAACTAAAGTATGTCATATTATATATCTATTTTATAGATCTATTCATGTAAAGTCTAACAAAATTTAATTTTACTTATTATGATTTTTCTATGATTTTTTACATTTTTTCAAAATTCCTAACAGTTTATGAAATTAAAAAGAGAGAGTACATGGCGCCACATCAATGGCCACGTAGGCAGCATAGTCTAGTATAGACTGATTTAGATCTAAGTGAGAAGTGAGAAAAGTTTATGAACCCAGATTAGTGGAAAAAAAATACATGGACCTAGGTGAGACGTGGGGAAAAGTTTATGGACTTGTATGAGCGAAAAAAAGTACCTGGATCTAGGTGAGAAGTGGAAAAAAGTTTAAAAACCCACAGTCCATTTCAATCATTTGAAATTTGAAATTTTAAAATTTGTGTACTTACAATAGTGTTTTGATATCATAAACAGTTTCAATTCAAAAACTTTTCAGCTATAAAGTTATAGATCGTGTCGAGAGCTATAATTTTAATGTAACGTTTGTCTTCATCCAAGCTTGTTTAAATCCATTTAGACCTAGATAACACTCTAAGAAAAATTCATGAACACAAAATTGACATTCTAAAAGTAAAGAGATCTAGATAACATCTTTTGCTAATTTCAAGGATGAGCCATGGATCAGCCCAACTAACTAACTAACCAAACCCAGGAGGAACCCAACCTCGCGTGCTCTGCTCATCACGCACATGCACGGACCCCTCCCCACACGCCCCGCACGCTTGACTCCCCGAGCCTGATCACACATCTGCCTTAAATCAAAACCCAAAAAAAAAAACAATAAAACACATAGGGATATTGTCGGCCTGGATGGGATGGTCGCCCGGCCCGATCGCAGGAGCGTCGGCAGCTACCTGGACATTGTTCCGCATGCCACGTCGTTCAGCATGCTGCATGCGTGCACTGACCCACGTGAAGAAAAACTGTCGGTGTCCAGCGTTTGAGCGCTCGCGCCGCGGTTAACAGGGCAAATTACCGCGCGGGTCCCATGGCTGCTTCTCCCATGTGTCCGCATGCTTCATGCTGAAGAAGGCACTGCATTGACTCTCATATAGGAAAATAAGAACATGGGGCGTGAGTATTTAGCTTGGGCGTTCGTAAATCTCGAAACCTTTTTCTAGAACTAGTGCATATTAGTATTTTCTTCGATCGTGATATTATCTTTAAGTAGCTTTTAGTATTAATCTCACTACTATAATTTCTATGGTGTTTATCAGTATCTTTAATAAGCAGCAAAGGCTTTAGTAGTTTTGGTGTTGTCAGTAGCTTTGGTACAGCCGGTTGTTACTAATATTTTAAATAGTTGTCAGTATCTTTAAATATTTTATTAATTTATTAAAGCACCTTTCTATATGTATGAATATTTTTCTTTTAGTACTCGACAGTATTCAGTACCGTCTAGGTCAGTATAATCCTTTGGTACATGTTGATATGGTGAATACTCTCTTCGTTTCAAATAGTAAGTTATTCCAAGAATTTTAGAAAGTCAAAGTATCTCAAGTTTGATTAAAATTATAAAAAAATATAAAGATTTATGATATAAAATAGATATATTATGAAAATATAATTGATGAAGAATCTAATGATACTTAGTTTACATCATAAATGTTATTATATTATTATATATAAGTTTGGTCAAACTTAAGCTGCTTTCTCTCTCCAATGTTATATTCTTAGAATAACTTATAATTTGGAATGAAAGTAGTATTTTGAAAGTACATTGTCAGTATAATCATGTCGGCGAAAGCCAATTTCAACAGAGTTTTTCATTTAGTATTTGTTGATATATTGGTTTAGTATTTGTTAGTACAATCATTCAGTATTTCTTAGTACTCTTTGGATTTAGTAATTAGTAGTCCTTAGCAGTCCATCTGGTATGCTTCAGTACTTTTTTATACTTCGGTCTTCGGTATTATTTGGTAGGAGTAGTACGTACTTGATCTTATAGGGTTTAGTATTTCGTCTGAAAGGTTCATTAGTCATCGGTACTTGACCTCAGTAGTGGGGTTTCATAGGACCTTAGTATAATGTATTGCCCGTACTATTTTGTCTTGTAGGTTTCAGTAATAATCAATATCTGCCGAGTACTATTAGGTTTTATTTTCGTGAGACGATGTCCAACCTTAGCTGTGGTATAGGTTTTATTAATTTTTAATATCCAATCATTCAGTATACACGCTCTTTATTTCAGTCAGTAAATTTAGTATGTGCAACCTTAGCTGTATTTATTAGCATTAATTTCGTCAATATTCATAACAATTTTTTGCCGGTATTTTATTTAGTCGGTAGTTTATTGAGGCTAACCTCAGCGCCATGGACGGACTCCTTGAGCGCAAAGGTGCTCGACATTCTCTTCGATCGGCTCACTAGAAGCTGGACATACAACCTATGAAAATACTAGTAGTTCCCTCGGCCAGCTCACCGAAGCGGCTGCTGTTGCGTCCACCTGTGTCCAAGCGCGCACCACAGGTGGAGCAAGCATCCATGTCGGTCTCCTCCCGCAGCGATGCTCGATCACCCTAGACAGCTCCTCTCCTCGGCGGCGGGTTGATGCCTTGATGGGGAACGGGCGGCGGTGGGCTGGTGGGCAGTGCGCCTCGGCGACAGGACACGGGCCGCGGCCGTCTCGGCAGCAGGCCGCGGGATGGCCCCCGCCGGCGGTGGGCCGCGTCATATATATTGATTGTGAACATTTTTTTTACTAGTAAATATGTCCGTGTGTTGCAACGAGAATTGATTTTCTCTCTTAATTTTGACGTTGTCACTGCTCCATGCACAGTATCCATGCACAGTCATGATAAGATTTCACATATTAAAATATCTTACTTGTTTATTTATTATATAAGTTTAGTCATGGATACCAACCGTAGTGTCCTTTTAATTTTGATTCCAAATTGTTTTGTTTTTTATTAGTACCTCAACATATGATTGCTTAATTTATATTCTTATCATCCCATTTCTACTTTGATTAGAATTCCTTTTCATTGCTTAATTTCTATTCTAATTATCCTATTTCGATTTAGATTAAAATTCCTTTTCATGTTACTGCAAAGTTTTACGTGTTTGATATAGGATTTAGAGCTCTATTTAGATTACAATTACAACTCCTACCTTTTAAGGTTATATTAAGAAATTTTATTTATAATCGAACTCTGTTTCGTGCTAGATAAGAGTTATTCTAACTCGTAAATGGTATATGAGCACGGGTGATATATATATAAGTCCTGACGGAAGAAACTCTTCATTACCCGGTAGTTAGAGGGAGATGCATCTAAAAAGAATAGATGGATGAAAAATAGAGCTGAAAATTTTGCCACTTTATTATTATGTATAGATATAGATTTTATGATCTTCTTGTAGTGCAAACTTGTATACGTACGACTACTCTACACATACCAAGGACTAAAATTACTTAAGCATCCTTTATTTTTTCTACTTTTTCTATAGCTTAGATGTTTAAAATTTAAGATGATTTCAGGCAACACTAATATACCACCAACTACTATAAGTTAGTTGTTAATTTTATATTTTGTTATTTGTCTTTGTGTTATAACATATTAAATTTTTGTCCTTGTCCTCCTATAGAAATAATTGTAATTGTTAAATTATTTTTGTGCCAACATATATAAGATTTTGTCAGGTTTGTAGTTTTGTCTAACAAGCTTTTTATTTCTGAAACAAAAAATTACATACTATGTCTACATAAATTGCTACGAATTAAAACTGTAATTTTAGTATAAAATATATGCAATAACTGTTGCCTGAAAGAAAACTAAAATTCAGGCAGCTGAAATTTAGCAAATCCCTATTTTTTTAGCAATAACTAACTAAAAATAATTTTAAAAAATACAACATATTTTGGTACGGGTCCCACATGCTTTGGTATTTCCTGGTACCCTTTTCCCGGCGCCTCCTATTTTTCTACCGTCCGAGCCAATGTGCAGCTCATATTTTTTCCTATGAAAAAGTCTACATAACCCCCTCAACTATGAGGGGTGGACTACTTAACCTCCTGAACTATAAAACCGGTTATTCTACACCCTGAACTATCAAAACTGGCCAAATAACCTCTTGTAGGCGGTTTTAAGAGTGGTTTTGTATTTTTCTTTTTTATTTATTTCGGTTGAATTTTTGAAAAAATATAATAAATCATAGAACAACCGTAAAATAGAAAATTTAATTTTGTTGGACTCTACATGAGTAGATCTACACATTGAACATATAATATGATACATATTATATGTTCAATGTGTAGATCTACTCATGTAGAGTCCAACAAAATTGAATTTTCTATTTTATGATTTTTCTATGATTTATTATGTTTTTTCAAAGATTCAACCGAAATACGTAAAAAAGAAAAATACAAACTCAAAACCGCCTACAAGGGGTTATTTGGCCGATTTTGATAGTTCAGGGTGTAGAATAACCGGTTTTATAGTTCAGGGGGTTAAGTAGTCCACTCCTCATAGTTGAGGGGGTTATGTAGACTTTTTCCTTTTTTCCTACCGCTTTTTCTTTCTCGAGTAGGTTAAAAATTTGTGTATAATTATATTAACTACAAGTAAAAGAGTTCAAATATACAGACAACATATTTTTATTGAACGTCGAAGGAGATTGATCTAAAACAACTGTTCTAGCAAAAGACCTTTAATTTTTACATAAAGGAAAAACAACCAAAACAAATGCAACAGTGCGACCTAGGAGAGTAGGAGATGACCTTGCTCCTTTACAATTGCCTAGACCAGCCCTTCCCACTATCCGGGAAGAGCACGTCCAGTGCGCTTCGACATTGGACTTAGACAGATTTTCGTCACAGATCTTGTAAGAGGTTTCTAATTTCGATATGAATGGTGTTGATAGACCCTTGATGTAGCCCATACGCTTTTGCAAGCAGGTACTCGAGAGAGGCTCTAAGCCGCAAACTGCCTACTCTGTCATGGCATCACCGAGTTAGCAAGAGGCTGCTTGGGAGGCTCACGAATTAGTGGAGAGTCATCCTTCTTTAGCATCGCCTGATGAAGCTTTTAAGGCAGCGTGCGGCGGAGCTGTCACTGACGTCGACCGTGTGGTCCTCCCGAGACGACATATCATCCTGCATGTGTAGGCACGTTAGTTCTAGAGGTTGCGGTCAGCTGGTGGCGTGATCTGAGACTGGCCGTGTTCAAGTGCAGGGGGCCAGGCCTAGGGCCGTACTTCAATTCAATATGACTTGCTTGTGTGGTACATGCCTAGTATAATCTTGATTGATGAATTGATCACTAGCATGTATAGATGTTAGCTAGAACCATAGATATTTTCATGTCTTTCAATTGGTATCGAGCTAACCATGTTGCTAAGGAAGGTATTTTGGGCGCACTTCGATTGGTATCACGCTTAAAAGGTCTATTTCTTATACCTTAGCATCATGTCATAGTTTGCAAGTAGTTTACCCCTCCCAAAAGATCTATCTAAGCATATGTGCAAAGCTTTGACTCTTTATCATAAGAAGTGCACATATGTAGGGGGAGTAAAACACTTGCAAATCGTGTGAGGATTCAAAATCATATTTCCTATCACTTATATCGGGTTGTCATCAATTACCAAAAAGGGGGAGATTGAAGACTCCATAGTGATTTTGGTAATTGATGAAGCCTAAGTACTAACCTAGCTCTAAGTGTTTGAGTAGGTCTAGTACACTCATTGAAGATGATGACAAGTGATGGAGCAAACAAAGGTGGTGGAAACCTAAAGCTCACACTTGAAGGAGAAGGCAAGTGGAATGACCCTAAGCTAAACAAGGCAAAGGTATATGTTAGGGATTTTCTTATGGTGATCAAGACACCAAGTGGGTGTGATCACATTTAGGTTAGACAACCGTACTATTAAGAGGGGAAATGCAAAAGTGATTGCGGTTTGTCGAGTGCCACTAGGTGTTATCTATATTGCATGTGCATCTAGGACCTAGTGATATACACCATGCTAAAAGTCAAGTAAAATATGCCAAGAAGTGTTCACTAAAGAGGTGTCTTAGTGCTTGGCAACTCAGAGCAAAGGTGGAAAAAGCAAAGACGCAGAAAGGGCGTCGGACGCTGAAGAAAAGGGTGTCGGACGCTAGGGTTGTGAACTCCGAGCGTCCGTCGGCCACTCAGAAGCTCCAGAAGAAAAGTCAGAGGGCGTCGGACGCTGAGGCGCAGCGTCCGTCGCAAAACAAGTGGAGCGTCCGTCGGGCTTCCAGAGAGCCTGCAAGCGGGCAGTTTGAAGACAGGCGCCAGACGATGGAGGTCAGAGCGTCGGACGCTGCCACGGAGCGTCCGTCGGCCCGAGAAGCTTTCCAACGGCTAGTTCTGACAGCGTCGGACGCTGGCGAAGGAGCGTTCGTCGGCCGTGAAACCGCCCAACGGCTAGTTCTGACAGTGCGTTGGACGCTAGTGACGGAGCGTCCGTCGCCCCGTGTCAAGCGTCCGTCGCCAACTTAACAGGGTAACGGCTAGAAAATTTGAGGGGGTCTATAAATATGTGTTGGCCGGCTTGGGGAGGCTCTCTCTCGTACATTTGAACATCTTGAGACTCCTTTGAGCTGAGCAAACTCCCTCCCACTCATCTCTATGCTTGGTTAGTGAATTTCCAAAAGAGATTGAGTGATTCAAGTGCATTTCGCATATAGCTTGCATCTAGTGGCACTTGGGAGGCGTTCTCGCTGCGGATTTCTTATTGCTCTTGGTGATTGACATCACCTAGATGGTTTGGAGCAGCGGAGGTAGATCGAGAAGCTTGGTGATTGTGCTTCGTCGACTACAAGTTGATTGTGAGGGGTTCTTGTGCCTTCCCCGCGGGAGATCGCAAAGGTAACTCTAGTAAATTGCTCGTGTCTTTGAGTGCCCTCATCTTGTGTTGGTTGTGCGGCACCCGGTGACGGGTTTGGCGTGTGATGCCAATTAGCGCGTGAACCTCCAAGTGAGTAAGCCGACACAACGGGGACGTAGCTAGTTGGCAAACTAGTGAACCTCGGGTGAAAAATCAAGTGTCAATCTCTTGTTCATCATTGTGATTGATTGTATTGATTGGAGAACGCTTGATTGGCTCATAACCTCAACACGGCGGTATTATCACTCTTCCTATCTTTGCATTACCTTATTCATTCTTATCTGAGTGTATTAGGTTGTGCCTAGAGGGCTACTAGACTTGAGTAGGATTTGAGTGATCCTAGAGTCATATTAGGATAGCAATTGTGGTTAGAAGGCTTCGCATCCCTTAGTTTGCTAGTACAAGACGAGCTTCGCCTCATTTGTATCTAACTTGTTGTTGAGTGTGTTTTAAGTTTTTAATTTAGGCTATTCACCCCCCCTCTAGCCTTGGGATAGGACCTTTCACCTACGCGGTTGAGCCTGAGCGCCCAAGCTGGCCAAGCAGCCGAGCAGGAACTCTGAAACAGGGAGTGATGGGATTTCTTCTCTTTACTTCAATCATTTGCTAATTTTGATTCTAACTTCTAAGTTTACAATTTTAATTATAGCATTTCTACGTAGAGTTTTGAACTTTTGATTCCATAAGAATATAATTTTATAGATTTATTACTTGGTTTACCAGATGATAGGACCAGGAGTTTCATCATGTTTCTCTCAAGGACCAAGAATAGCTATTTTTTCCTATGACACACATATATGTACTTATATAGACCATGGTGTAGTGATTGATATTTCACCTATGAAATTCGGCCCAAGCCTTGAGTGAATCCTAGATCCGCCACTGTTCAAGTGGCGATGGAACCAGATCTGTCACCACCTAAGTGGGGTGGGAGACCATCGTCAAAGTGGCGTAGGTGCACATGTTGGTTGTAACCTTTTCTTGTAATATTTAGATACATAACTAAAACAACTTAATATAATTTAGGATAAGGGGGAATACTATTGATTAAGCATTAGAAAGGAAATTTCCCATCCCATTCTTCCCACTTGTTAGAGCATCTCCAACGGTTTTGCATTTTTTGTTTGGTAAAATTAGGAATTTGCCAAGTCCCAAATGAATATGGCAAAGGTAAAAAGAGTCAATCTCCAACGGTTTGACAAAATTGACTTGGCAATTAACAAAATTGACTTGGCAATTACCAAAATTGTGGAAATTGCGGTGGCGAGAGAAAATGCGCGGGTCAAGCGTGGAAAATGTCAAGCGTGATCTGCTAGGCATATATATCAATTCTTCCTAGAAAATTGCCAAGTTAACAAAAATGCAAAGTCTATTTGTCAAACCGTTGGATAGGAGATTTTTAGACTTTTTTACAAAAATAAGAATGCAAAACTCATTTGCAAAACCGTTGGAGATGCTCTTAGGAATCCAATCATGCTTTTTCACGAAGAGAAAGTGTGAGCAGTTGACCACAGAGAAACCATGCATATACACCTCTGGAGTTCCAGGTGGCAGATGCATATTAGTTCCCAGCGCTCTGCGTATGATGCACCGCTCCATGTGAAGCCAATCGAGCATCTTGCTTATATATACAGTAAAGGAAACATATTGATTACTACACTCGTGCTCCTCAAGTCCATGCTGGCATATCCTCAGGTTCCAACAAATGTAACTCAGCGGAGTAGTGCGAAGAGAGTTGAGGGGGTGTCAGGGTCTTTTGAACCTATTTCTGCTGTTTGACGTTACTAGACGTATATGTTGGCGGGCAGCTTTGTGCTAAACCTTCTTGAATGTTTTATTTCATAAATAAAAAAGCAGGGGGGCCTTCTTTCTAAGAAAAAGTCCCTGGCATCCACATGCTGATGTGATATCAACAGGATCGAGCCTAGCCATTTCCTAGGTCCAACGGTCTAATGGCAAGTTACTTATGTACGTACTTGCGTTGTCTTTATAAACCAGCACGAACCCTGCATATATGAATCATGATGAGCTAGTCGCAGAAAGAACACCGAGCACGAACACGAATAATGCACGGGATGCCAGGAGGAAGCCTGCTAGGAGCAGCAATGCCCCGCGTGCATGGCCTCCTGCTCCTGGTGATGGCCGCCGTCGTGGAGTGCCTCGTGTCCTCGTCGCTCGTCCATTTCTCTGGCGCTAGCCCCCCGCCAACACCAGTCCGCTGCGCCGCCGCCGGCATGACCGACTGCACCGTGACCAACGCGTACGGCGCGTTCCCGGACCGTTCCACATGCCACGCTGCGGCGGCCGTCTTTCCGGCCTCCGAGGAAGAGCTCCTCGACATCGTGGCCAACGCCACCAAGTCCGGGACCAAGATGAAGGTGACCACGCGCTACGGCCACAGCGTGCCCAAGCTGGCGTGCCCGGGGGGCGACAGCGGCCTCATCATCAGCACCAACGCCCTGAACCGCGTCGTCCGCGTGGACGCCGACAAGAAGCAGATCACCGTGGAGAGCGGCGTCACGATGCAGCAGCTCATCGACGCCGCGGCCTGTGACGGGCTGGCGCTGCCGCACTCGCCCTACTGGCTCGGGCTGACGGTCGGCGGCGTGCTCTCCACGGGCGCGCACGGGAGCTCCCTGTGGGGCAAGGGCTCTGCCGTGCACGACTACGTCGTCGGGATGAGGGTTGTGACGCCGGCGCCGCCGGGTGAGGGGTATGCCAAGGTCCGGGTGCTGGTCGACGGCGACACGGAGCTGGACGCGGCCAAGGTGTCGCTCGGGACACTCGGCGTCATTTCTCAGGTACCGTACATGGATCTGACCACGACGGACACTAATTTGGATCACCGCCTTGTCGTAAATAAAGTGAAAAGGCGCACAAAGTTCTAGCCTAAAAACTAATCATGCACCGTGTACGAAATCTTTACAGTTTTTTGGTTAAAAAATACTGATTCACAAAGTTGCAACTTGATCACGATACGTCGATACCCACATCGCTTAATTTGTCTCTAAATTAAAAATAATCATGTGTCGTCATTATGTTTCTGTAGATCGAATCGTCGTCTCGAGATGCAAATATATAAGTGTGCCATGACGTGAACAAATTTGCTGGAACTGATAATAACATGATATTATCGCAAAATTTATGAGGCCGCAGACAATCTTCCACTGCATATGGGACGTGCATGATGCATCCCATTTATATACGCAGTAGATGATATCTTTCAGATTTGTTTGTTATATGTAAGTAAAAGTCAAAGCATGCACATGCAATGCCGTAGAAGTTTTGCTAGTAAACAACTACAAACGCGGTTTCCTAAATAATTTTTGAGTGTTGACTTAGCTTCCCTGAGGCTGCGTGTTGTAGATCTTTGTGGCATGTGCAACTGATCGTTTTTTTCGGCGGTTGATAAGTTAGCTAATATTATTTTTGGCTTGTTGTGAGATAAAAACACTATATTCGAGCTGATAAACCAAGCGATTAGAGGACGAGTGTTTCACGCGGATTGTGGTTGGCAAGACGCAAGATGAAGTTGTTGGGAAGGAGAAAAACCATAAAGTTTTTCCATATATAACCATCGATTTTTTAAACTCACTGCTTTTCATCAAATTATAAATGGTAGTGCTAGCGTCTGGACGTCAGGGTAGACACCCGTGTCCTGACATCCGGCCCGCACCAGAGAGGAAGGGCGCACGACTCCTTTGATTATGAACAACCTAGTCATAACGTCATATAGATGCCCTACCAACATCGAGAGGAGGACCCACCGAGACGATGCAGCAAAAGGTGGGGAAAAGAGATGTAACACCCTATCTACTTTTGAAATGTCCAAAAACAACAGTTACAATATATATCTGAAGGCAGTTGAAACACTTCAAAAATACTTCTGAAACACTTGGAAAAAAACGCCAGAAAACACTTAAAAACCATTGTAGCCATACACAATATCCAAATTAAACACCTACAACATATGTGGTAAACATATGCAACATCCAAATAAACACACATGAATCATGTGTCTGGAAAACATAGATGAAACATACATTTGAAACATCTGAAACACTCGAAACAAACGCTTGCAATATGCCTCTAAAACAAATTGCAACATATGTGACATGTGTAACATCATTCAATCTACTTTTGCAACATCCATATGTAACAATTACAACATACATCTGAAATATCTAAAACACTTGAAACATACATATGCAACCAGGTTATTGTACAACAAAGATCCAACAACAGAGATCCAAGTGTACAAGTTTGTTTTGTCAAACAAAAAGGTGGGCATCACTTCTTCGATAGTATAGTTCATATGGTTGCTTTCAGAAGACAAATAACTGCACTCATAGGATTGTTGTAGTTGCTTTTATATCCTAAAAACAAATGTTTAGCATGAACGTTACAGTCAAAAGCCATTCAATTCACTTAAAAATGGGCACATCGCTCTAAAAGTGAACAAAACTCAAATATTGTAAAAGAATCTTCAAGTTCCCAAACCAGATTCTATATTCACTTCAGTGAACAATTAAAGTCCTCTATAAGTAGACCTGAATGAACAGAAGAAAGACTCCATATACGAAGAGACTAAAATTGTAGGTCCAAATCAAATGCTTACCATGAATTTAGGGGTACTCCCCCCCCCCCATCCCCCATCCTGCTCCTAGTGCCCCTGGCGGCACAAATGAAGACGACACGGGAGGGGATCCATCTAGCACATCAGGAGAAGAACTTGGCACCGACGACACTGGGGCATAAGTAGGCGGCACCAACGGCTGCATTGACGAAGGTGACGAAGACAGGGCGGCGACGGCGTAGGCGCTCGTGAGGACGTCTTCATCCCCAACCAGTTGCCCCCGCATCCTTTTCCTCCTTTAGCAGAAGTGCTCTATGCAGATCTTCGCTGGGGCGGTGGATCCATAGCGCTGGATCCGGTCGGCAAAGCAAGGGTAGAGGTGGAGAGGGATGAGTTGGATTGGGGGCAGGCGGGCGGAGGCGGGAAGAAGGTGAAAATAAGGCGGACAGGGGTAGGAAGAAGATGGACGAGGCGGGAAGAAAGCAGAGCAGAGCGCGCGTTCCTAGTGCGGTGCCGCCGGACGCACGGGATGGCGATGAAACTCCATCACCTCTCAACAGGAGCGATGTGAGGTTTCCAAGGACTCGGTAACATCACCCAAACGTGTCTCGTCCCCACAAAACGAATTCACCTCTCTCATCCTCAAATCAAGCAAACTACTGATGTGTCACTCTAATTAATGTGCATGACACTTCTATAAAACCTTCATTGAGACTAGCCTCAGAGACAACAATTCACAGTTTCACACCCTAATTGAAATGCAGCTTGAAAATTCGCCGTACACCATGTAATGTTTGCACATGTGAAAATTGGAACTGTGGGTACATAGTCATGTTTGGATTCATGATAAAGTTCTCAGTGTTTTGCTATTTTTTTTTAAAAAAAAGTTGTCATGTTTTTGCTTGGGTTGTGTTTAGTTCTACCAAAATCCTCACACTTTTGGCACTATGTAAAAAGAAGATTCTCCGTCACATCAAACTTGCGGTTTATGCATGGAGTACTAAATGTAGACGAAATCAAAAACTAATCGCACAGTTTGCTTTACTTTACGAGAAGAATCTTTTAAGCCTAATTAGTCAATGATTGGACACTAATTGTTAAATACAAACGAAAAGTGCTACAGGTTTTTTTTTCACCACATTTTCATCATCTAAACACAGCCTTGATCAGATCACTGTGGCACTGCAACCAATGTTCAAGCGCTCGGTGACGTTCGAGAAGCGCGACGATTCCGACCTGGCCAAACGAGTCGTGGGCTTCTCCGGCGAGCACGAGTTCGCCGACATTTTCTGGTACCCGGGCCACCGTGTGGCTGTGTACAGGAATGATGACCGCGTCCCCGCCAACGCCGCCGGTGATGGCGCCATGGATTTCATCGGCTTCCGGCCGACACCTACGCTCGAAATCCAGTCTGTTAGGCTCACTGGTACCTTGCCATGCCACTCATGGAATTCATCCATGAATATAGCTTTGATTTGATAATATGTGTGCTAACAGCAAGCTCTCTTGATCCTTGTCATATGCACGACAATGAAGAGGACACCGTGGAAGCCAAAAGGGACGCCGATGCCAGGTGCCTCGCCACCGTAGGGATAACCACACACTTCACCGCTCCCAACTACGGCCTAACGACGGCGAACGGCCTGCTGCCGACGGTCCTCGGCCAAACGGTGGTGGGGTACCAGAACCACATCCAGGCCTCGGGGCGCTGCCTGAGCGGGCCCGATGACGCCATGCTCACCGCCTGCCCGTGGGACCGGCGCGTCGCCGGCGGCGTATTCTACTTCCAGGCCGGCATCACCGTGCCCGTGTCCAAGGTCGCCGGCTTCGTCCGCGACGTGCAGGCGCTGCGGGACCTCAACCCGTCCGCGCTCTGCGGCTTCGAGGTGTACGGCGGCGTGCTCCTGCGGTACGTGAGGTCCTCCACGGCGCTCCTCGGGAAGCTCGAGGACAGCGTGGACTTCGACATGACCTACTACCGGAGCCGCGACCCGGCGGCGCCGCGTCTGCACGAGGACGTCATGGAGGAGATCGAGCAGATGGCGCTGCACAAGTACGGCGGCCTGCCGCACTGGGGCAAGAACCGGAACGCCGCCTTCGACGGCGCCATCGGCAGGTACGGCGCGCGCGCCCGGGAGTTTTTGAAGGTGAAGCGGCGTTACGACCCGGACGGGCTGTTCTCCAGCGAGTGGAGCGACCAGGTGCTGGGAGTCGCCGGCGGCGGAGGCGGTGTCAGCGTGGTGAGGGATGGGTGCGCGCTGGAGGGGCTGTGCGTGTGCTCGCTGGACGCGCACTGCGCGCCGGACAAGGGCTACTACTGTGAGTCGGGAAGGGTGTACACGGAGGCTAGGGTGTGCCGCTACCGTCAGAATTCCTACTAGACGGTTTCGGTTGCGTTCGATCAAGCATTAATCCGTCAGGATTGTTAGTTGTTGCCACAGCATTATGTTGTTGGTGTGTCCTCTGCGCAATGAAGAGAACTGTCATTTTGCTGTTGACCAACCTTTTTGCCTGACGGATACCAACTGGAAAGATAAAGAAAATGATGGTTGTTGGGAAATGAGTTTAGGCGTGACATGGTTTGAAGGTACGTGGACTTCATCAATTTGTAAAGACTGGTTATCTTATTTGGTCAAGTCTGCCAGATCTTTTACATATGTGACTTTGTAGTAGTAGTTGTAGCATAAATTAAAAACCACAATCATATTCAGTAGCATCATATTCGGTAGCATCATTTTTTCTTATTTTTATTTGACTATAATAATTAACTATTTCACTCTTTTTTATTATTATTTTTACGTTTTATGATATATTATGATATATGTGACGTTTCACGTGCTATACATATGATAATCTATATTATATTTTACGTTGTTTGCATAGTGTTAGTGTGATGTTCGGTAGCAATTTTCTTTTTTATCTAACAATAATTAATTACTTCACTAATATTTATTTTTATTTTTCATTATATGCAATATTTACGTAGTATAAGTATGATGTTCTATGTTATTTTTTTATAATGTTTGTGTAGTGTTAATGTAATATTGGACGATTATATTTAACTACATATTTAACACGAGATAAATGTTCATTAAAAAGATATTCAAACGTACTTATGTAGGGATCTTGTTTTGAAGAGTTGTTTTGCAAAGAACACAATGGTGTAATCCGATTTTTTTTAGAATACTTGGTTTAGGATCCATAACCTTTTGTTACTTAAAAACATGAAGATGTGTTGACGTCAATATTTTTTGGATTTGTTAGGTACTGCTACTTATTTAGCAATGCGGTGCACGAAAACAGTTCCGGAAAGACCAAGAAAAAAAACGGAATTCAACCCAATTCCCTAAAGCTCTTGGGCGGGCAGATTATTTCCCCTGTGGGGTTGGCGGCATGCTCCTCGCTAACTAGGTCGACAATTTTTTTTTTAACAAGGAACTGGGTCGACAGTTAGCCTCCTCTTACAGGCACGCTACTCACCAGCATGTGGTGACCAACACAGCCGTTATTATTTTGTTCACTTAAACTTATTGGTCAACCCTATGAGCGCTATAGTACCGTGTTTTTTTTTCTCACAACAAAACAGCTAAAAACAACATTAGCCGGCTTATCAACCGCAGAAAACAGCTAGCCGAACAAACCTTTACTTCTATGTAATTAAAGCAAAACAAAAAACACACAATATATTTTTGAATGGCTATAATCTTTTAATGTTGTATATGTTTTCAATTTTGCCTGCACTGTCATGTTCTATGTGACGAAGCACGAACAAAACTAGACCTCATTTGCCTATGTTTTGAAGAATTTATTTTAGGAGTAATTTGTGTGTAAATGTGTTAGGAGTTACTGCCATGTAATACTAAAGTTGTTATTGAAAAATATTGAAATTGTTATATATAATATTTACATAAAGATACTGGCCTCTAAAAAATAGCGGATCAAAATAATGCAAGCTGCAATCTAAAGTGGCAAATGATTAAAAAATTGTTAAAGCATGCATTACATATTACATACTCCCTCCGTCCCAACTTAACTATCGTTTTGGGTTTCCGTATCACAACTTTGACTAGATTTATGTAAAATACGTGCAACATTTCTGCCTCCAAATAAATTTATTAAAAAACTAAATCAAAAGATCTATCTAATGATAACAATTATGTATCATAACTATTAATTTTTTTATATATAAAATTAATATAAGTTTTTTCTCGGAAAGTGGAAAAGACAGATATTTTGGGACGGAGGGAGTATGCTCCAAACCATGGAGCAAGTTGCATACAACACATTATAAATAAAAACAAATAAGCATGACTTGCTATAAACTGGGGACATTATTATAAAATCCAGGAAACAGACTTGGTGCCAACTGAAACTAAACAAAAAAATAAAAATACCAGTGAAATAAAAAATGCCAAGAATACTAAAAGTAAAAAAGAAATACCAAAAAAAAATACAGGTAATATGGGCGTAACCAGACCACGGAAACCGGTAACCGCATCTTCCTTCTTTCGGTGGGTCAAACATTGAGGGCCGTGCAGATCGCAGCCCGGCCGGCGCGGTCCTCTGTTCGGCTGAGCCCTCGAATCAACAACCCCACGTAACACGCACACGAAAAGCAACCAATTTATTTCTGTAATCTTGGATTATTGCCATCGCCTCCACCACCACCACACACATCCCCTCGTAGAGAATAGCCAATTTATTTCCTATGAAACACTAATTTTTACAGCGTTAATTATTATGGTACAACCAGTAACCCTACCCAAATCGATAGAATACAAATATTAGTTTTGTCGTTAAAAAATATTTAAATTTTTACATTAATATTTGGACCAACATGTATAATATATATTAATATGATAAACTAGCATTTTTTTCTTGTGGTTGGAAGCATAATGTTTTACCTGAATTGGTCAGATAATTCTTTGAGTTGATAAATACATTTTTTCTTTTCGTGAGAATTATTCTTGGAGATTCAGAAATGTTGTGGTAGTTGTATCAAATTTCTTTTGAATACTTGTAGTAGTGTACAAATAAGAAACTCATACATAGTACAATACTGTGAAACAAATAGGAATTTTATCAAGTGGAGAAAATAAACTAGCTACAGGAGAATCAGGGGAAAATGAAAGGAAAGAGAAAATAAATAAAAGAAAAGAGATAAAAGATAAAGGGAGAGAATAAAAAAACATCATCATTGGCCAATAATGTAGCACTCGCAATGTGTGGCTAGCCCGTTGGCAAGGAAACTCAGCTGGTTATTAGGTTTTTAAACATGTTTATGCGAGTCAAATTGTGGACTTGACGCGAGTGCTCTTATGATTTTAAACTTGTTTTAGAATTTAATAGCGTAATTCTTTAAATGGTAAGCGACTTGCTCATCAACATTGAAGCATATGTGGTGACTTCATTGATATCAAGACCAGTTTGCTCTGTCTTTCCAAGGTTATTGTTCATTGCACTACTACCAAACACATTTTGGAGCTGGTCATAAGTTTGCAGAAACGAGCATGTTGCCTACCTCCCAGGTGCAGTCACTGTTAATGAGTATTTTATGAGGCAAGCATAATGCAAGCATAATGCCCTTCTCTAGAAATAAATCACAAAAGATAAAGAGAGAAAGAACAGAGAGAGAGATGAGGAAAGAGAATAGAAAGAACAGTCTGTTTGAGAAATGTCGGACTCTAACTGCAATCTGCAATGTCTGAACTTGAAACTCTAGTGTCTGAACCTGAAACTAGTCAGTCAGCAGTTCAATGCACTCTTCGTACTTCCGATAACTCAAGCAGAAATTAGGTTATCTGGACTACGGTCATCCATATCACGTCCAACTTTTTTTTTATCTAAAAAGGAAGATTACAATTTTTACGAGGGCAAGATAAGCAGGACTCTATGTAAGCTTCGTCGTTTCTTTTCTCTTACAGACAGGACAAACAGAGACAGATCCTCAAAATACTTGGACTCCTTCAATTCAAGGACAAATGAATTAGAAGTAGTAGTAATAAGGGATAAGAGCAAGTTTAATAGTAGCCAGCTGCTGGCTATAAGGGTCTTACAGCCTTCTTATAGTCCACTCATATAATAGCTACTTCTTTCACAATCAATGTATGGCTCACATGTTTCTCTTATAGTTTTTTTTGGTTCTTATGCCCAAACTAGCTATAAGCTTACAGCCTGCTTCTCCTCTCCTCTCTCCTTCACATCATCATTTAGCCGGCCGGCTTGCAGATCACAAAAGATTAAGAATCCAATCTCGTTACACGAGATCTTGTCGAGTTCCAGGCTATAAATTGAAGGGCAAACCCACGTGGTCATGCATCCATCCAATCCAATCCAATACACAAACCAGGCAAAGCGCCATTGCATCGTCCCTCCAGTTCGACAATGGCTTCGCACAAGCTCATCGCCGTGTTCTTCGCCTTGGCCATGGCGGCGGCAGCGCTGCAGCCTTCGGAAGCGGCGAGGGTCCAAATCCAGCAAGTGTTCAAGCCCGCGGCAGCAGGCCAAGAAGCAGCAGAAAAGGTGGCCGACCAAGCAGCAGCCGGCGGCGTGGCACGCCCATCGACATCGACACCTCCGGCGCCAGCTGGCATCCCCGCTGGCCTACCTCCAAACCTACTGGCCGCCATCCTGGGCCTGCTTTTCCCGCAGCTGGGCGGCATCCTCGGCCTATTGCAGCCCCTGATCCCGCTGCTCCCGCCGCCGCCTGTCCACGGCGCCAGCAACCAGCTGGGTGCCAGCTTGACGTCGTCGTTCTCGCCCCCGCCTCCCCCACCGGCGGAGTGCATGACACCGCTGGCGGGCATGCTGCCGTGCACGGACTACCTGACCAACGTCACCGTGCTGACGCCCCCCGGCGAGTGCTGCGACGGGCTCAAGTCCGTGATCAGGGACGCGCCCATCTGCATGTGCCACGGCATGAACGGCGACATGAACCAGTTCTTGCCCAAGCCCGTCGACCCCATCCGCATGCTCATCCTCCCGCTCGCCTGCGGCACCATGCTGCCGCTCCAGACGCTCTTCTCGTGCAACTGTAAGTTACTCGCATTATGAGATTACATAGATTTCAGGTATGCTTTCCATAGATTTTGTGTATGGCAAGGAGATTAATTAATCTGGTGATGCATGTTCGTTTATATTTGACAGCGCAACAGGTGCCGCCGATAATGCCCCCTACAACGCCAGCAGAGCCGCCGGTGACAACTCCTTCAGCGTCACCGTAGACACCCATGGTTTCGTCGAGTTTTAATTAGATGCTGGGGGCATAGATAGATACACTGCACCTCCGGTCCAGTACGTTGTGTCTTCTTTGTTTTAAGATGGCATTAAATCAGATATATATAGTTTAGAAAATTATTATAGAGAGTACATGGTGGAGTCATGTAAGTTGTTCAGTGGCTTGTTGCAATTGTCAACATAACATGGTCTTAATTGTGAAAACCATTTTGAATGGTCAAGGAATTTCTGCCTTACCTCGATGTGATTATTTGATTTGGTGATGACTTTTATTTGTTTCGGACTGTGATTGTATATTTGCGCCCGTAGAACCAATAGCGACAATTAATGTCAAAGCTAGCTAGGACAGTGTTTTCCTCTTCTTTTTTACAGAAGAAGATTTTGAACCGTCGTCAGTTCTATTTATATATAGCCCAGCCGTTCCCTAAATCTCTTCTTAATATTTGGTTTTAGGTAGAGAATAAAAAATTCCTCTTCAACAACTCATAATCCATCCCCCAATCTTTTATAACTTAGGAAAAATCACCATATTCTACGCTTTAGAGTTGTGCGTATCTTCTCTTCCTCTCGGCGCTTTTATTCGGCAAACTAAAGGTGGAAGAATGTGAACAAAATAAAGAATAAAAAATTGTTTCAGATGTAAATGTATGAGAGAAAAAAATAATATATAAATGATTATGTTAATTTAGAAATAGTATAGAATTTCTAATATAAAATTGTCTTTTATATTTTAGGAGTGAATTATTAGAACTTTTGAAAATAGTCTTCTTTATTTATTCCAATATCTTTTAGGAGTTATAAAACTCTATGTTTTAGGGAGAAAATATTATTACTCTTGAGGATGCTTAGATAGTAAACGTAAGTGAACTTACAACAAAAAAAAAAGGTTCCTCTAGCCTCCCACGGACTCACCATATGATATGACACGCCATCCTGGCTATGACGAGTCCTCCTTTGTGGACTCGCCATATGATATGACACGTCATCCTGGCTATGGCGAATCTTCCTTTATGCTCTCAGTGCGCCGCAGCCTCGGATCCGCAGCATGCATACAATGCAACTAGCTGATGTTCTTCTAGTTTTGGTATTTAAAATTTAATATAATTTTTTCCACTTTTCCTATAATTCAGTTGGCTAAAATTTAAGATGCTTTCAGGCAACAGTAATGTACCACCAACTAGTTGTTAATTTTAGATTTTATTATTTGTCTTTGTGTTATAACATATTAAGTTTTTGTCCTTGTCCTCCTATAAAAATAATTGTAATTGTTAAATTGTCTTTGTGCCAACATATATAAGATTTTGTAAGGTTTGTAGTTTTGTCTAACATATTTTTTACACTTTTCCTATAGTTCAGGTGCCTGAAATTTAAGATGATTTCAGGCAACACTAATATACCACCAACTAATATAAGTTAGTTGTTAATTTTATATTTTGTTATTTGTCTTTGTGTTATAACATATTAAATTTTTGTCCTGATCCTCCTATAGAAATAACTATAATTGTTAAATTATCTTTGTGTCAACATATATAAGATTTTGTCATGTTTAACAGGTTTTTAATTTTTAAAACTAAAAATTACAAACTGTGTCTATATAAATTGCAACGAACTAAAACTGCAATTTTAGTATAAAATATATACAATAACTATCGCTTGAAAGTAAACTAAAATTCAGGCATCTGAAATTTAGCAAATCTCTATTTTTTTATTTCTGGAACCAAAATTGCAGACTATGTCTGTATAAATTGCAACGAACTAAAACTGCAATTGTTGTATAAAATATATACAATAACTATCGCCTGAAATAAAATTAAAATTCAAGCACCTAAAATTTAGCAAATCCCAATTTTTTCCTACTAAATGTCTTTTAACGAGAATTATTATGAATTATAATTAGTGGTGGTGTTTTACTACTACTTTAAAAAATAAGTAAAGTGCATGATTCTTAAACTTACGCGGTTGTGTCATCCTGGTTGCTAAACTCGTAAATTGACTGTTTATGTCCTCAAACTTATTTGTTTGTGTTATCCGGTCCCTAAACATACAAATCAATCATTCAGATCCTCAAACTTGTTCAGTTGTGTCCCCAAGGTCCCGAAACATGATTTAGAGTTTCATCTCAGTCTAAAAGAAGACAACCTAAAAATTTAATATAAAAAATAATTCATAAGTCTTTCACATTAACTTAAATGAAAATAAACTTCATATCAAAATTGTAGCTTTCGACATCATCTACAACTTTATAGTTGAAAAGTTTTTTTATTTAAAGTTGTTTATTGTTTGAAAACTTAATTTTAAATTTCAAAATCTATAGTCATATAATAATATTTTAGGACTCTAAACAGTTTTATTTAAAAAAATCAATTACAAAGTTGTAGATCACGTCGAGAGCTACAATTTTAATATAATGTTTATCTTTATTTGAGTTCATATAAAAAGACTTATGAATTATTTTTTAATATCTGATTTTTAGATCGTTTTGTTTGGACCAACAGAACATTAAAAACCAAATTTAGGGACCTGGATGACATAACTAAATAAGTTTTTCAGAATCTAATTGGTCAATTAGCATGTTTAGAGACAGGGATGACATAACCAAACAAGTTTAGGGACGAGGATGATATTAATGAACAAGTTTAATGATTAGCTATCGATTTACTAGTCTAGGGACCGGGATGAGACATGAGTATAAGTTTAGGGATCGCCGTACACTTTACTTAAAAAACATACAAATTCTAAGTAGTGCACGGCTGACAGGCGGAAACGATCTCATGACGGTGGCCGGCTACGGCGATCGACGACGACAAGACCTACGAGGCTGGTTTTTCCGCAAGCATGAGTACAATACAAGACAGAGCCCCGTCGGAGCCTCGGAGGGGCGCGTTACGGCGAGGCCCGAGAGACTTTGCCCTATCTAGCAGAGCCCGGCATCCATACCCATCGCTCGATGGCCGGGCTCACTGTGCAAATTGTCCCAATGAACATCAAACCTTCCTGGCTTTGTTTGGCAGTAAGATGGATTGCCTCGTCCTTCCTTTTGGAAGAATAGAACAACTGAGAGATTTGGCTGCAGTCGGATGTCACTACCCAGGTAGGTAATTTCGTCAGTTACCACGAGAACAACGAATACTTGTAGGCCAGCAAGATAACCACAAAAGCCACACCTTACGCCATGCAAAAACCGGATGCTAAACGCAAAGCACATGCATATAAACAACCAACCCTACAAAATATTTGGCGAATTGGGAGTGCCAGAGATGCCGGGGGCGGCATAAAAGAAACTCTCACTGTTCCACGATCGACGGTCAGACCTACCATCGACACCAATTCGATGGCTAAATCTGCCTGCCTTTGCCTTTGCCTTTAACCCTGCTCCACGTCTGATCGGCAAGGGCACGCGCGTGCTCTCCGCTTCTAATTTCTAGTCTAAAGATTATTCGCCACTGCAAATTTCTTTACGAGATTTCCGCGTAAAAGCGACGGAATGGGCCTTCTTCTTTTTCTTGGCTTGAGTGGGATCCTTTTGATCCGATTTAGGACAGGTTTAGATGCTGACAGGCAGAGTTGTTTATGGGAAAACCACTGGCCAGATGTGCTGATGCTTTCTACTATAAAATTGTCTTGGTGTGCTTTCAGCATCATGTGAGGATGGGGCTTAGTGAAGGAGAGAAAATGGCTGCAGTCTTGCAGACTTGGTTTTGTTGTCAGGCAACTGTGATGTTGGCTAAGCTGATCTTGTCTGCTGGCTGTTGCATTGCTGCTTTCATGGCCACACCAAATTGGAGTAGAATATGGAATCTCCTCCCTGTTTTCAGCTTTGGACTTTGTGCTCTTAAACTAACAGTAGGAAGTACTAGATTTCTTTGTTTTATATCAAATTTACCAAACTCTTGGTTAGCTGTTAGGTACACCAGAATTGCCAAATCTGCCACTGACAATGTTCAAGCCAGGAGTCAGTGAAACCTACCTCATTGACATGTTTGCAGCTTCTTAAGCCGAAATTTTCACTAATTTCCTGTTTATATACCCAAAACAAAACAAAATAAGTTTTCATTGGTCATTAATGTTTAAAGTCCGGCATCTTCAGATGCCCAAAAGAAAAGGATGATCAGTGAGATAAAAGTAGCTCTCTTAAATCTACTCAGCATGTGTACAAAGTTGCTAATCCAATTTGTGGAGACGTATCATTATTCTGATATTCAGATATGCTAATTTATGCGCCATGTTGCCGTGCGCCTGCGATGTGTACCAGGAGAAGCATTGTGAGTTAGACAGCCATTGATGGGGGCAAAAGGTTGCTGCATCCATTGTTTCCCCCACATTGCCTTGTTTCCCACTCTTTTTTGTTCTTTATTTTTTGGGAGAATTTAATCCCTGGAGAAACCAATTCTTGCTTGTTTTCTGATCACCCGTAGCTTCAAAGGCGAACATGATGCCGGTAGTGTGAAGCTATACTGTATCAATGTGTGGTGTAATAGAAACTGTACCCTTTTTAGATTGCAAATTTTGTGTGTCGGCCACTGAGTGATCCCTAAAAAAACAATGCTACTCCTGTTCTAAAAGTAAACATGTGTTTCTGTATTTTACATCGCTTTGATGCACATGGTACTGCTGTAGGATGGGAATGGGATTATTTAGTATAACAAATTTGATCAATTGATAATTAAAAAGTATAAATATTTTTTATATCAAATAAACATCAATAGATTAATTACGAAATATTTTTTTATAATAAATTAATTTAGAACCCTAAATATAAATACTATCTACTAGAAATTTGGTATCATAGTTGTATTCTTTTTCACGAGGGAGGTGTATCATTTGTCACACACCTTTGATAAACGTCTACCGTTGGCGCTACTTTGAGCTGCCAGTGTTCAGAAATCAGAGCCAAGCAATGCGGGCGGGCCGGTCAGAAAAATGTTATTTCTAGTAGTAGTACATTTTTTTGGATGAATCTAGGGTTCTAGGCCTCCTGAAAGTTGAAACATATGATGAAGACAAGTAGATTTGCTCTTGCTCTCTTCAGCAAATCACAACTCTGACTTCGTGACTTCCGACTTCAAGCATGTTTTCTTACTGCAGCATACTTTTTCTGAATATGAGACCACAGAATCCAATACTTTTCCTTCCCTTGTCTATCAGTGCTTATAAAGTGATGTAATGGAAGCAAGACTCTGCTGTTGATTTTTTACTAATCCGTGGAAAATTCTACTAGAGCTGTTGCATAGAGTAGTGAACTGTACCATGACACGTACTACTCCTAATGTACTGGAAACAGTCAATGCTCAAAGTTCAGATGTCATTCATTTGAACAATATCATCATGACACAGGATGGTCAACACGTGGTGTTTGGATTCAGGATCTAAAGATTAGATTCTATCACATCGAATATTTAGATGGTAACTAGGAGGACTAAACATGATCAAATTAAAAAACTAATTACATAAAAGTAAAACTAATTAGCGAGATGAAACTATTTAGCCTAATTAATTCATCATTAACATATGTTTACTGTAGCACTACATTGTCAAATCATAGACTAAATAGGTTTAATAGATTCGTCTCACAAAATAGTCTCCGGCTGACAAATTAGTTTCGTAAATAGTCTATATTTAATAGATCATGCATATATCCAAATATTCGATGTGACGGATCTAAACTTTAGCGCGAGTAACCAAACACCACCAAAGTTTTTGTTTTTTTCACAAAATCCCCAGAACGCATTTGCATCATTGTACAATCATCGGGGATTCATGGCACTACCATAGTAGCCTAGTACGTATCATCCTCTGCAAATCTCGGTGAGCTCATCGAGGCCGTCGGAGTCGGCGGCGATCTTGGACGCGGCCGACGACAGGAAGCGGAAGCCGGCGTCGCTGGCGCTCTTCCTGACAGAAGCCAGCTGCTGGGACTTCTTGCAGTAAGCGATGAGGCCTTGGATGGGGTTCTCCACCTCGGAGCTGGCGCTGCTGCTCCTCCTCAGCGCCGGCCCCGCGCCGTCGGACTCGCTCGAGGTCCGGACCGACGAGGAGGCTGACGACGAGCACGAGGAGCACGACGACGACGACGGCAGCGCCGCAGGGACGGGGGACGTCTTGGTCGACGAGGAGTACCGGACGATGACGCTGGAGAAGGACCGCCTGTGCCCGTGCTCGCGTTCCTTGCACCACCCTGCTGCTGCTGCGGGCGCGGCACGGCCGACGCCGACGCCGTTGCCGTGGGAGGAGGCGATGCACCTGTTGCTGCTTCTGATCTGGGCGAACGGGTTCTTCCTCCACGCGGCGGCCCTGAGGTGGTGGTGGCCATGGGCGAGGAGGTCCTCCCTTGCTCCCCTCCTCGCCGTCGCGGCGCCGAGACCGTCGTCGTCCGGGTTCCCCGCCGGCGGCGGCGGCGGCTTACTGGCCGCCGCCGCGAATATGGTCCTGAGGTAGGCCTTGGACGCCTTGAGTCTGAGGCCGAGGTTAAGCGGCCTCATGAACCTGAGCTTCCTGGACCACGTCGCCTTCCTCTCCGCCGCCACGGCGGCGGAGGCGTCGGCCAGCGCCAGGCGGTCGGCCGCGTACTCTTGGAAGTACTCCTCGACGTTGAGCTCCCCGCTGGCGCCGTAGCACGAGTGGGCCGGCGACGCGGTGCACGACTCGTACGGCGTGGCCGGGGCCGTGCTGATGCCGGTGCCGCCGTGGAGGTGGAACCCCCTGATGCTGCCGTCCAGGAGCTCCTCCACCATCTGGATGCGCGGCGGCAGGTGCAGTGGTAGTAGCTTCCCCTTGTAGAAGAGCTCGTCCGCTGGCGACGCCAGTGGCTCCCCCCATCGGTCCAGCGGCGCTGACATGAACTCGAACTCTCGCGCCCCCGTAGTTTGCGCTGCTGCTGCTGAGCTGCTCAGGTCCATGTCGATGTACTCCTCCTCCTCCTCTTCCTCTTCCTCTTGCTGCCGCCGCTGCACCTGTCCATCCCTCTCCTCTCGCCTTCCCGCCATTGCTCGCTCTTGCGTATTCTTGGGCACCTGGACTTGAAGAACCGAGCCGAGGTGGTGGTGCTGGGTGTAGGCTGTGGCGTGCCGTGCTGCGCCTAGGATGGATGATTCGGTGCTTGCTATGCTAGCCTAAAACGGCAGAGGAGGAATCGATGGAAGGAAGGTGTTTATAAAATGGCCTGCAATAACGCTCACGCTCTGTGCTTGCTTTACAAGGGCCCTACCATCTCCCGCATGATCTGCTTCTTGTTCGCGTCTCGGCCATCTCCCTGTCCCGGCATCCCAACTGTGGCACCGGCCGTCGCTGTCCGGGGGGAGGGGATGTGGCCCTTCCTCCGTATCATTGGTCCATCCCTGGCTTTGGCGCCTTCTTTTCTGATGAAAACCCGGCTTTGGTGGCGCCTTCTGCCCTCTCTCTGCCTCTGCGACGAGTACTCCTACTGATTATGGGGTGCGGCTCTCTCCCCTCTGCGGCGGTGCAGACTGCTTGCAATAGGAGGAGTAGTGTCACAGCATGCATGCTTCTCGTCTTTCCATGGCTACCTTCTTGCCTCGTGCTATTTCATACTTTTTCCGTCCAAAAAGATGTCGATGCGTACAGATCAAACTTTTTTAAATTTAACTAAGTTTATAGAAAATACATGTCACATTTATATCTTCAAATAAATTTATTAAAAATTTAGACTTAAAGATCTTTCTGATGATACAAATTACTTAGCATAATTATTTATATATTTTAATACGTAATTGTCGATATTTTGAAAACTTTGACTTCTCAGAAAGCGAGAATGACATCTATTTAGGGACGGAGGGAGTACAGAAAGTGGAGTACAGTACAACTAGCGCACTGTTGGTACTGGATTCACTGTAGGATGCGGCAATGATCGTTTGGAGTTCCAACTAGAGTGCCTGGGCGAGTTACGAGCGGTACGGACGATACGCAGGATCTGTGCTGGGATTCCTTCCTTGGGTTGCTGAGCTGCACGACACTTTCAAAATTCGCTCAAACCTTTGGATGCCATTGCTAATTTGCTACTGTATGCCACGGTCACGTTTTTTTGAATTCGAAATTGGTAGCAGCTCAGCTCGTGCCCCGAAACGGAACGCGAGCGCAGCAGCAGAACAGAACCAAACCAGAGCAGCTACACCACCTCCTCCTCTCGCGTGCGCGTTTCTTTAAGGCATCGGTACCACTGACGTGCCTGCGTGTCAGCCCATTGAAGCGTGTGAAGGCCCATGGCCGCCATCACTCACTCGTCAGTCGTCAATGAGCAAGCCCTAGGGATTCAGCCACATGTACGGTTGTGCTGCCAGATATTACTACCTCCGATATAAAAAAAAAAATCAAATTTCACACAGTGCTGTAAACTCCCTTACTCATAAAACAAGTTGTTTTAAACAAATTTTGGATCACATATTGAGAATATAAATCATAAATACTTCCTCCGTACTCATAAAATAAGTCATTTTATATAGCGACACAGTCTTCAAAATGTACCTTTCACTGCTTATTTTTTTTAAAAAAAATATTGAAATACAATATATGTATATTATTATGAAATTATTTTTCAAGACAAATCTATTGATATGATTGTCACATTTTCAAACTCAACAACTTAAAACAAGTTGTTAAAAACCTTTGACATTTTTAATCAAATTTTAGGAGCAGTCAAAGGTTTGATAAAATCACAATTAGACTTGTTTTGAAAAAATCACAATAAGAACATAAGAGTTTATTTTGAGTTCCACCAAGTTTATATAAAACCATTAATATTTCTGATAACAAATATATGTTATTAGTTTCATCATGAAATATATTTTTATATTATACTTATTAACTATTGATACTTTTTTCCTATAAATTTTATCAAACCTTAAAATTGGACCGGATCAGAATTATAAATGTGGTCCTACCGTTGTCCTACTCCTGCTTTACCTTACACCACTGCATGCTAGCTCTTCCTTGTGGCCTGGACGGACACCTCAACCGTTCACTCCCGCAACGTTTGCATCTCTTCCCATTCTTATCCTTTGCTTTCTTGTCCATGATGGCTCCTTTCCTATGGCGTTCTCCTCCCCCACCCTGTCTGCTCTTCCCCTACCATACTGACTCCTTCTCTCACCCTCAGCGTCCTCCTCCCCCACCCTGTCGGCTCTTCCCCTACCCCGCCGACTCCTCTCACCCTCGGCGTCCTCCTCCCCACCTCAGCAGCATCCTCCCTATCCCAGTGATCTCTTTCCCCACCCCAGCACACGATGTGGAAGTGGTGGCACCCCCCATCCAGGTGATCTCTTCCCGCACCCCAGCAACGATGTGGCAGTGGTGGCTGCACGACGGCAACACACAGGTCGTCATCGTCGACCATCGCGATGGTCCTCGTCATCACCACCGACGATGCCTAGGCTCCCAAGCAGCCATCGACCCCCTGGCGACCAGAATCGACTGGCACAACCTCTCTGTCTCATATGTTCCCAGGTCTCTAGGGATCCTTTACCCTAACCCCAGCGTCCTCCTTCCCCACCCAAGCAACGCTCCTCCCCCACACCGGCGCCCTCCCCCATCAGGAGCCCCCAATGTCTGCAGATCCGACGCCATGGCACTCCCCACGCCAAGATCTCTATCTCCTATGTTGCAATTGTATATTTCAGTTATTCTAGGAGTTTCAAAGGTATTTTGCATTTGTTTCAGATGTATGTTGCAAAAGTAGATCAGAGGATGATGCATAGGTTGCATATGTTACAATTGTTTTAGAGGCATGTTGCAGGAGTATATTTCGAGTGTTTCAGATGTTTTTAGAGATACGTGTATATGTGTTTTTCCGATGCATGTTGTAATTATTTTTATTTGGATGTTGTATACATTTCACGCATACGTTGCATGTGTTTTTATTTGGATGTTGTGTATGGTTGCAATGATTTTCAAGTGTGCTCCACATGCTTTTTCTAAGTGTTTCAGAAGCACGTTACAAGTGTTTCAGTTGTATTCAGACATATATTGCAATCATTGTATTCGGATGTTTCAAAAGTAGATCGGGTGTTGCATCTCTCCACTCCACCTTCTGATGCATCGTCTTATGGATCCGATTAGGCATTCATAGGACGTCGTGGTTAGGTCCTTCCGAATCGGATACGCCACCCGCCCTTTCCCTCTTGTCACTCGAATGGCATGGGCTCTGCTTGCCGGCGTAGCACTACATAATGCGGCAAGAGCATGCAAAAGGGGGTGTGGTAGGGGCTCGTAGAGGGAGCACACCTGAGATGCAGCACAACGGTGGAATATAGGTGTAGATGAGATAGACCATAGATAGAGAGACACACCTGAGATGCAGCAAAGCGTTCGATCGCGTACTGTTGACGAATGTCCAGGCGCTAGTGCAACCCTTGTTGTTTCTTCAACAACGTTAGAGCAGCACCAGTGCAGGTAGCATGTATTGTTAGCTCCAACATAAAGTTGTACTCCACATATACATACAATGAGCTGGAGCCAATAATCTCTCAATGCAAGCGGTACCTGCCCCTCTACTATGCTACAGTACTAGCTCAGCTTTTGGCAGCATTTTGTCCAATAGAACGATCCTCCTCCATACCTCCACACATTGAGATGATGTTGCTTCAACTTTTTGATGAGGGAAGCCACCGTCTCCTCAACAAGAGAATCTGACATTCGAAGCTAACATCTTTGATGATTTGGAGGGTGGGTGCATAGGTGGAAGTTGAGGCACGACCTTAGGAGTTATGGGCGCTACCATACTCCCTCTGTCCCTAAATACATGTCATTCTCGCTTCCCGAGAGTCAACATTTTCAAAATACTGACAATTATGTATTAAAATATATAAATAATTATGCTAAGTAATTAGTATCATCAGAAATATCTTTAAGTCTAGTTTTTTAATAAATTTATTTGAATATATAAATATTACATGTATTTTCTACAAATTTAATTAAAGACGGAAAAGTTTAATTTAAACGTATTTTATATCGTTATTTTTTTTTTGAGACTGAGGGAGTATGCCCTATACTGACATACGAGTACTAACAAATCCGTGAGCAATGATAATGAATTTCGGCAAAGAACCGTATAGTCCCAATCCTAGGACTACGTACAGCTACTCCTACCTGCGGAGGCAGATCTAAAGGGAGGGCTGATGGGGCTCAAGCCTCCTCTATAGTCTATGTATCAAAGGAAATATAGAGAGGTTGAGTGAAAAAAAAAGAAAAAAATAGAGAGATTAGAAGAAGACAAAGAGATCACCTTCTTTTTCAATTTTGTTATGATAAATTGAGAGAGAAGAAAAGAAGAGAAAAGAAGAAAAATAAAAAAATTAGAGAAAGAAAAAGATCGATCAGATCCTCGTTCAATCTTATCCTATATCTGCTTAGCTGCCACTAGCAGACCAAAGTACGACGTATAGATGCATAAAAATATTTGTCGAGTTGTCATTTCGGTTGCAAACACAACGCCCTTTGACTTTGCACTTCTCTGTTGCTGTACTATAATATTCCCTGCTTAGTACTGCTCCATCGGAGTGGAGTGTTCTCCAGTCCATCAGCAGCTAAATGTGGCTGATTAGCATCTTGCCCTTCCAATCAGGCCGTCGTGCTGTAATGATCCATGGAATTATTCGTCTGCCAAGGCTGTCTAATTACTGCTGAGTCAGTCAGTTGAAAAATGGGAGATGCAGAAGTTAGGTCGAGGTCAGCTCCGCCCAATTCCGGATTTGCGGTGAATTGAAGGGCGGAATGGCGTACCCACTTGCGAGCGCCGCAGCGGCTGCTCCTGCGTGGTCGCCGGTGGTTGGAACCCGGAAGATTATTGCTTCAAGAATTGCAATTATATATAATTATATGCATATATAATAAAGTACTTACTAGCTAGCAGTAGAAGGTTAAGCAAAGGATCTAATAAAGGTTGATAGCTAATACTCCGTATCTCGCTAGCTGCTACATGAACATGTAGTCTCACTCTTACATGCCATATTATTCAGATTTTTTTTTCATAAAGGAAAGGCACGAAAAGTGCAATATGCCATTTCATGGAATTTCAACCAAGACTCTTTTTTTTCCCTATAGGTACAGGTAGAGGTAGTGGGGAAGGCATTGAGCTAGATGTTACTCCATCCGTCCAGTAAACTGCAGTTGTTGAAACTGCTTTAATTATCTACGGGTTTGTGGCAATCACATGGTAAGAGGTATGGAAATTAGTGGCGAGAGCTGAAGGGGAAAATTGACCTTTAGTTTTAGTTTAGGTCTCTTGTTTAGATCGTGGAGGGAAATAAAAGGAGAGTAAAACACAGACCAGTGTCGTTTGGTGTAAAGGTCTTTTAGTGAAAAAATACAGAGGACAGTAAGGATAATATTTATTTTTTATTGGAGTATACTAATTCTTAATCCTTAAGTGAAGTGATTAGTGAAGTTTGTTTCTCTAAACTCACATTCTCCTTCACACCAAAACCTCCACTCCCACAAAATGAAGAAAATATTTCTAAACTCCTATATCTAATATCACATTTCCTCCTTTCATTTAAGCTCAACAAAACATGCTCAATACTCCCTTCATTCTAGAAAAGATGCAATTATAGAATAATGTTACATCAAATGATATTATTTAACCAAATTTATATTAAAAAAGATAATTTTTTTCTGTTCAGAAAAGAATACCATTCTAGGTTTAAATTAAATACGACTAGGTTTATAGAAAATATTATCAATATTTATATCTCTAAATAATTATCTGAAATATTTTTTTTTATGTTATACATAGTTAAATTCATAGATGTTGATAATATTTTTCATAAACTTAGTTAAACTTAAGGTGATTTGACTTTAACCAGACCTTAAATCAATGTTGTCTTAAATGTTAAACGGTAAACACTATAAGCGGCTGATTAAACAGAAATAATATGCCATAGTGCAGGGCTTAAGCGATATGTAAACAGCCTACACGACTCTTGTTCTCATCCTCATCCACACGATTCTTGCACGGCCGCCTGCGGATGGGTGGTGGGGCAAATGTTCCGGCACCTCAGAATTGCTTTCAGACCGATGGAATACATACAATCTTTGTAATACTGATGATTGATCGTTGGTTACTACTCCGTGGTAATCACTAGTACTACTAGCATTTTTCATGTCCCAAGGATTACAGATCCCAGTACAACTGAACTAAAAAGGCCAAGAGGCATACTACGGAGTCAGAAGCTTCACATTCTGACTCGCAAGAGAACAAGAACATCCGACAGCGTACGTCTGAAAGTCAGGCAACCAAAGCTGCCTGGAAGTACCAGAAACAAAAGCCAGGAAAAATGCCGGGTCACTTGCTTTCCGCAGATCAGAACATCTGTGTGAATTCTGATCGATGGGAGGAGTGAGGAGAGGAGACACTGAGCGGTGCGGTGCGGTGCGGTGCAGTGCAGGCACACGACCGCAAGCAGCCAAATGGTACGCGCACAGGCACCGCACGCGCGGGTCTGGACCCGCGCGGCCGTGGCTCGGCAGACAGCCGGGCGTCTGCTTCGGCTGGCTCCCTAAAGAAGGGTCGGGCGGTCTCACTCTCAACGCTCGAGGCTTGCTTTGCCTGCCGTGTGCCGTCTCTGTGCGATGACGATGGAAGCGGCAAGGGGGCAAGGGCTCTCTCTCCATTTCCTCCCCGCTTACCAGCAGCAGCCCTGTGGACTTGGGGCCCTGTACTGCACTGCCTTGCCTAGCCAATAGATATGGACGCGGACGCCGAGTGGTGAGTGGGCAGGAAAGGTTGGTATGGTTCGCTGAGAAATTTGACTGACCGTTCAGCCGCTCGGCGTTGGTCATACTCCCGTCGTCCCATCAAAAATGTCAATAGAAAACATTTCCCCCTTAGACACGTTTTTCAAACGACATTTTCAATGGAACGGAGAGAGTAGACACGTTTTTTAAACGGCGTTCTCAATGGAACGGAGAGAGTATGGTGCTTCTGGTCTGACATTAGCTGATTTATTAGCTGGGATCCAAACATGTCCTTAACTAACTCTTAGCGGCTAACTATTAATTTTACAATTCGAACATGCCCTTAGTATTGGCTGGATTTGCTTAAGTTCTTTTAAGGAAAATTTGTTTGGTATGAATGTATGATCGACAAGCCCACATCTAAAAAACGGAGATCGCAAGAAAACTCAGTGATGCCTTCATCGTCCAGGCCTCTGAACTCTGAAGAAGCCACAAGAACCTGATACTGTCCCATTCGGCTACCGTACCACCTTGCGTTCAACATTGCCCTGATGCATCCCTGGCCCCTGCACTGTCATTCACAAGCTACATCTGCTTGTAAATTTTTCATCACGAGTTCAGCACAATGGGCCGGGCCTGTTTAGATCCATTAGCACTAAAAATTAGCATGTAAAATTATTAGCACAATGTGATGAAGAATCTTGTAAAATTTTAGAATTTGAAGGGGAACTAAACACCCGCTAAAAATTAGCAGGTAAAATTAGTAGAGTATATCTAAACAGACCTGCTAATTAGTACTAGTAGGTACTAGTAGATCTAAACAGAACTGCCAACTGCTAATTAGTACTAGTAGGTACTAGTAGATCTAAACAGAACTGCCAAGTACTAATTGGAGGGCTACTAAGGGCATGTTTGGTATAGTGAAGCTGTCTTTTTTAAAAATAGCTTTATAAACAACTCTTTAGGTAAAGCTGAGCTATTTTGAAAAAAGTGTTTGACAAAACAGCTTCACCAACAACTTTATGCATGCATATGAGAGAGAAATGGGAGAGAAAGTTATGATAAACTACTATTTTCAGCTTCATCCAACTTCATATCTTTGTGAGAGGGGAAGAAAAACAGCTTCATAGGTAAAGTTGTTTTGAAAAGAGATGTTTGGCAAAAGAACAGCTCACAACAGTTTCATGAAGCTGTAATAAGCTGTACCAAACAAGTCCTAACTATTAGTTCCACTAATAGGTTGATAGTTGCTAATAGTTTATATGTACCTTCAACTTCCTATCCAACCAACTATTAGCAGCTATTAGTAGGTGGATCTAAACACCTTCCTACTAAAAATTAGCTAGCTTTTAGCTAACTAATTTTGAGTGCTAATGGATCCAAACAGGCCAATTTTATCTTCACCTGTTCATCATTTAACAAATAGCCACTGTGTCAAGTCTGCGCGAGATTGAACCATCTCATCCTTTTCTTTTGAAAGGAAAACCATTTCATCTTGCAATCTGAATCCAGGACTGACACAACCAATTTAGTCAATTAAAGCAGCACACTCCACCTCACCTCCCAGGCAGATATGCTTAGCAATTAGCAAATGCAACAATTAGAGCACAAAAAAGAAGGGTTTTTTTTTTTATGAAAAAAAAAGAAGGGGTTGAAGATGAAGTGGATATGCTTAGCAGTTCTCTTCCATGCCCTGATAAACAATGTACACTTTTGACATCTAAGGATTTCCTGTTATCAGAACAAGATAGCTTGGAGAATGGCAAGCTCAGAAGAAATTCTCTAATGAATTAAAGGGTCTAGGACTCAAACCTCTGGGTACAACAAGTTCGACGAAGACAATCAGATCACTACCTAAAAGACGTATGATCAAGTGAAAGCTCCGTCGAAGGAAAGAAAGTGGCAACCTTTCGTTGGGCCTTTGGCTATCAAAAACCATACATCCGGGAACTCTTGAGATGCTTTACAGATTGGACCTAACCCCGCTGTGGTGACTGAAATTAGTGTACACGATGCTCGACTACTAGGGTTTTGCAGGATCTACTGGTATCTAAGGCTGTTTCTGTCAAAACTACACTACAAATCAACATCTGGCAACGGCACCTTCCAGTAATTCCAGTTATTGTAGTCTTCCTGCGCAACATTACAGGTACTCAGCACAAAAAAAAATATATGAGCATGCATTTGTCCCATGTATCTTTTGAGTAACTGAGTGTCCAACATAGATGCCACAAGGATTGGGAAGTAATTATTCATGTACTACGGAGTTGTTATCTAATGATAGCAATTTTTAAAAAAAATATATGTAGCTAGTAACCTATCATTTTGGCTAAAAAGAAAATTGATGGAAAGTTGGAAACTACTAAGTGTTCCAGATGAGTATGTGATAGTTCTATTAGGTGTTCAATGATTTAGATATGTTCTTAGTAGAACATAATTCCAGTCCATGCCTAAGGCAGAAGCAAGATATGAATTACAACTGACCTGCTCAACCAGAGTTGTTGGTGGAAACATGTCATTGACAAGGGTATGTAAGGAGGTATAAGACTTCACATCAACAGAACTGTTGACAGCCACTTCACCCTGCAACCCCCATGGAACATGATTATATAAACAGTTAAACACAATACTAATTGTTTATGACGTTGAGTAATAGAGATACCTTTGGGTTGATGATAAAAATCTTGCCTTTAGGTATTCCCATCTTCTTGTAACTGAGCTCATCAGTGTCTCTGTTGCCAAACCCAGCATAAAATGGATTGTAATCAGAAGGAAAGAGCGCCTTAATGTCCTGCCAAACAACAAAACTTCCATGAATTTAACACACCAATCATAGTGCTGCTGCAGAGTTTTAGACCTCAGGGCTATAACTTGCATGCAATCATGCCAGAGCATCAAACTAAAAGTTGGAATTGCCTAAAAGAAAAATACCTCCAGACATGCAATCTTGAATTCATGTGGGGCTCTCCGTATAACTAAGAAAAACAGAGGAATGTTAGGTCATGCTTAAAATCAGTAACAATAGCATTATTTAAGCCATTAACAGCTGATTTTCTATGAAGCCAAAGGCCGTATTACTGATCATGCTAGGAAAAGAACAATCAATTGATATGGCAAATCAAATTGGCCCAAGTAAATAGTGAACAAATATGTCAGGATTCAACTAACTGCCAACAAAATGGTACCTTCTCGGTAGAGTGAAGGAAACAGGCCATCAGGTGAAATTACAACAGGTCCATTGGGTAGTGCTTTCCCATCCTGCAAAATTGGAGGAAAACATCACTTGTAAACTGGATGAAATTAGCCTGCAGACCATGTAAAATTAAAGCAAGACCACTGTGCCATACCAACACAAAATGCCTAAATCAGTAAAGATTACAAAACCATGTGCTAGAAGATAAATCAAATGACAATTGTTATTTTACCTGTTTAAGATTGAAGAGGAAGTTCTTCGTGATATATGCCTGAACAATTGCTCTAGCACTAAGGAATAGTAGTTGATAACCGTTTTCCTGGTTGGGAAATAAAAGTACCCTAGACATAAGCACACCCTACAAAGGCAATAAAAAACAGGAAAATGGAAGTCTTCAAGAAAATCGTCAAACCTTTATCGCTGAAAAAAGTCGAGCAACACCAGAGTGACTCCAATCTCGTCCAACCAAAGGCATGACCTGACCCAATACATCAGACCTGAAAAAATGTAACATTAATTAACACTTTTGGCCATTTACAGCAGACATTTACAGCAGAAAAGCATGTGTATCAACAACCCACTGCAGAGGAAGACGTGGTAAACAAAGTTTCTACAACATGCTGTTGGATTTAGTCAATTGTACTATAGTCCCAGGCACCTTGATTCGCTTGGTGATAGTTTAAGTCTTTCATATATAATAAAGCCATTGTTGGAAATTCATCAACCAACAAACTACAGGCCATGGGACAGTCCCAACTTAAGGACTAAATCACTAGTAATCAAACAAGGCATGGTGCCGTACATTACATCCACCAGATGAAGGTAAATTGAACCATTCAACTTCCTGATATTGTCACAAAAACATCAATCTGAAGCAGTTTATACTTAACCAGAAAGCCCATTATACCAACTGATGTTTGTAAGCTACTCAAGCAAAGGGTGGTAGAAGCATACATGAGTGGATAAACTATGAACATTACCTTGTTATGGTGCCATCCACATCAGATATCACAATTTTAGCGTTCCATTTCCACAAGTAAATATGCGCATCAACCTAATTAAAGATTAAAATTTATTACGCAATCCTAAAATAGAAGTATGAAATAGGTAAGAAATAGATGTATAAACCTGTTGCTTCCCAAGAACTCTGGTGGAGAAGCTAAAGGTCACCAAGTTTTGGCCCTCCTTCAGATTTAACGATGCTACCTGTTCACTTGTGGGAATCAAAGTCCGTACAAATTGCTTTCTAGGTGAATGGTTTTTGTTGCTCTCCAGAGTTTGCTCATCCATTGGACTCAAAACAGACTCTGAGTCAAGGAAAATGTCTTCAGAAGAATCGCTGTTACTACGTTGAAGGGATCTTGTTATTCGAAAGGGATTGAGCCAAAGCCTCCATCTCCGGCTTGAGGGCGACATTCTAAGAGAGTCTTCTCTTGAATTGGGTGTTTCCTGATGTTCAACCGGAATAGCATCAGAGGGTTCTATGGAGAACTTTGAACCAAATACAGCCTTCCCAAGAATAACATGAGAAACTTTACTCCAGGGGAAATAATTATTGTCAACTTTGACAATAAGGTTTGCATTTTTTATCATTGTTGACCCAGACGATTTGAAATCCGCCTCATGGACAAGATGCTGTTGAAACGCTTCCTCAGCAGACTCTCGACCCATTCCTGGTCGTAACATGTTCCCACAAAGAGAAATCTCAACCCCTGCAAGTGCACATCAAAGCAGAACAATTAGAAGTTACATTTAGCTTTAAGAAATAGGAATAACATGAAACCTGACACGTGCTTACCCAAGCCCTTCTGTGATTGAGAATGATCTTCTTTATTCTGTTCGTCTTCAACTTCTGAGTGCTCTGGAATGCTGCCCAGTTTGTCTTTACCACTAGTAGCCATGGATGACTGTAAACCATCAGATCCAGCAGCATCAATTTCAAAGGCAATTTCCTTATCCCTACCATCAGAACCTCCTTCAGGAGAAGAACTCTCTTTGTTTGGAGTCTTATCAACTTCTGAGGTAAATGTTGAAACATCCACTACCTCCTGCAAGGGACCATACTGACCACAGTAAGCAGTTTTGTTTTCGCCATCCTCCAGATCTGTTTCAGCAACAGAAATGTTACCCAGACTAAGCTCAGAATCCCTCTGATAATCAGATCCAGGAGAAAATAGTTCGTTTCCTAAATCACCGTCATCTATTTGTGATGTCAGATCCAAGCAGCTCTGGAAAGTGTCATTTTTACCAAAACTAGCACCAGTATCCTCCAACTCAGTATCCTCATTGTTGAGATCACACACCTCATCCTTGTTAGTTGGGGAGTTGCAATCCTTGGCTTTTTCAAGCACTGGAACACCACGAGATTCATCTTCATTGGTCAAGGGTGGTTGATCTTCATCACTGTTCTCTAGTATATCATGAGCTTTATGTTTATTGGCCCCGTCATCTATTTGTGATGTCAGATCCAAGCAGCTCTGGAAAGCGTCATTTTTACCAAAGCTAGCACCAGTATCCTCCAACTCAGTATCCTCATTGTTGAGATCACAAACCTCATCCTTGTTAGTTGGGGAGTTGCAATCCTTGGCTTTTTCAAGCACTGGCACATCACGAGATTCATCTTCATTGGTCAAGGGTGGTTGATCTTCACCATTGTTCTCTAGTATATCATGAGCTTTATGTTCATTGGTCAAGGGTTGATAACCCACAACATTGTCCCCTGAAACACCAGGAGTGTCATCCTCCCTGTTCAACGTTTGATAGCCCACATCTATGTCCCCTAAAATACCACGAGACCCACCTTCATTGGTCATGGTTTGATAAACCACATCACTGTTCCCTGACTTTGACACATCCTGAACCTCATCTTTATTTGTGGACACAGCATGAGCTTCATCATCATTTGTAGAAAAAGCATGAGCGTCATCATCATTTGTAGACACAGCATGAACTTCATCTTCATTGACTGACACATGTGCTTCATCTTTGCCAACTGAGATGTGATGCAACCCATCCTTCTCAACTGGTACCTCTTCATTGTCTATTAAAACCTCTGACTGATGTCCAGAATTAAACTGAACCTTTTCCTGTGATATGTATAAATCATCTAAAATGCCAGCATCCCAGACCTCCCCACTGCGGGTGAAGTCCCCACTAGAGCTCTGCCCAGGTCCCAAATGGAACTGAGGGTCACTTAACTGCACATCCTCCATACCCTCTGTTGAAGAAATTGGCGCGGTGAGCACATGTCCGTCCACACTAACTAGAACCACCTCCGAATTCCCCCCATCAGCTTGGGTTGCCAAATCTTCTGATTCCTCTAACCTACCATAACCATCATAGGACTCAAACTCATCTCTAGTTTGCTTCTCTTGATGCTCTACATTTAGCTCTTGGCTACCCAGTCTGTCACTAGGACCAATGTAAAGGTCCCCATCACTCTTACTACGCGCTGGAGGTTCAGGCTCATTGACACCTTCTTCTTCTGAACTTGTTCCAGAATCTTGACCGCCAGGCACAAGCTCACGCATGAAATAGGCTTGACCGGAGTTGTCAAGCTGCATGTGAAAGTTGGCTTCTGTGCCATTGACTGTGATGGTGACAACCTTCTCAGCACCCTTGAGCACGCCCTGGAACTTCCCAAACCGGACATACCATGGTGTGCTGCGGTAGGAACCATCAGGCTGCTCAACAGCAATGATGTCAACCGCACCACCAAATGGGTGGAAGGGCGTTGCAACGGAGTACACTCCCTGCGAGATCACGGACCCAACCCTTCCCACCACGTTCATATCTGCAGTAGCACTTCCTCGATCACCAAGTATCAAACGCTCGTCAATCCAGACCTTGGTTGCTCGATTCGAGCAATTTATTCATCGATTCTGTAATTGATGGATACGAACGAAGGAATTTCAGTGGGGGAGCAAAAACCAGAAACTCTACAAACAAAAGGGATTCTCAAACCCTAGTTGCTGGATGCGTGAAATTGCTTTCTCAGCGACTTCCCAGCATTTAGGCAATAAAATCTATAAAAATACAGCTCGTAGAAAAGTTCCAGAATATGCGAACGAAGTTTCTTATGAAATTTGAAGACTGGTGGAACATTCCCAGACCCTAACTGATAGATTAGCTAAACTATTCTGTCGATTGAGGTAACACCGCGCAAGGGAGCGGCAGCTGCTCCCAAGCGGAGCAAATTCTACAAAGGTCCTAATAATTTAAAGAATAAATACAGCAGACTAATTTGGGAGGGAACATGAGCGAAATCTCGCCACAATAATACAAGGAACCCGAATTCTCACCGGAGAAATGGGGATTGGTCGACGAATCGAATTGGATCCCAACCACGAAGCGAAGAGGTAGCTGGGAGTCACAGCCAAACCGTGCGATTGGACTCGACCCCCAATCCCGCCGGCTTCTTGTGGGCTGGACCGTCCGAGGCGCTTCTGGAACTGGTTGAACTTTAGAGGCGCCGCCCACCTCGCCCCGACGCCGCCTCCGTCGATGGCGAGGTCAGAATTGGATTTGGGGACAGCAGGCCGTTGGGGGAAGGGATTTATATAGGTGATCCCATCTCCATTCGCACGCGCAGCGGCGCAGGCGAGCCTTGACGAGCAGCGCACATGGGATATTCGCCGCGCCTCCACCCCGCGCCACGCGAACCGGCTGGACGGTTGGCACGCTTACATGTGGGGCACATGAACGCCCGGGCCCACGTGCCATCGGCTATTTTGAATGCGGGTGGTTGATAGCTCGGGGGCCGAAATAAAATGCCGCTACATGCAGGAGGCGTTCCGGCGGCTCACGCACCGCCTGCGTGCGTGGCGAATTTTCTTTCTCACGGGTTAATAAAGGGGAGCGCTGAAAAGACCCGGAAATTCCGATCATGTGACCCTGCTGCGGTGGGGCCCGGTAAGATTTTACGCGCGACGTGGACCCCACCGACGCGTCTCATGCTCGTGACGTTGGGTAGTTAAGGAAATGACATGATGTCCCCTGCTTTAATTGTTACCAGTACTACTACAGTGTGAAGCCATTGCTGCTGTCAAGCGAGCCGCATGTACCGACTCAAAATTTATGGTTTGGCGTAGATGACAATGTCGCCCTTCAATAGTCCAATTTGATACAGTAGTTTGGTTTCATGGCTTTTGCCTAGTGTACCAGCAGTGAGAATTAATTTGGCAGCCGTTTTTCTTGAATTGGTTATTCGAACAATGTTGTAGCTTAGCTTAGATGTACACACAAACACAAGGGCAGTCTCGGTACACGATGGAGCACTGGCCCCCCAGAGGCGAGAGGCCAGAGTGGTCAACAAGTCAAGTCGTCCCCGTGCATGCGTGCATGTGCGATGACGAGGACGAGGCTGCTAAACGGCGTGCAGTCGTGCAGATTGCCCTGACTGCACAGTTCGGTTGTCAAGAAAGGCCACGTCCGGCCGGTGCGAATATGCACCTCCACCAAGGGGAAGAAAAAAAACCAAGTGAGGCGGTTGCTTTCCGGCTCGGGTATTTCGTAAGGGACATCACAACTTCCGTCCCGTTTCCGGCATGTACGATTACGACTACGCGGCAGCTAGCCGCACCCCTCGAAGTGCTCGGTGCCTTGAAGCAAGCAACCGTGTGCTTCCGCGCGACCTCCGTGCTTCCAGAAGGCAAAAGCTATCGTCGTCCGGTGGTGCCGTGGACTAGTGCGTGGTGGTGGTCGTCGCGGTAGTAGCACCATGTGGCCAGGGATGTCGCTGCTGCATAAAACTAGCTGGAACTAGCGGGAAGCGATGCGCGCAGCCGCCCGCCCGAGCGGCGTACTAATCTGCAGGGCAGTTTCCTTTCCTCGTCCGTTCCAGGCTGCCGAATTGCCGATGAAACAACTGTACCGAGTACCTGAAGACAAATACCTCCTCCGTACCCCCAAGTCCCCAACTCTATGGGCAGTTTTCTATCCGGAGGATTTTTCTAACGGAGCCTAAAAGAACCAAAAACAAAATTAGAAGAGCTTAGCCTGAGGCCTGAGCAGGACAGTAGGCACGTTGGTATGCATGGGGCTAGAACAACTCCCAATGCACGCAATAATCCACTTTCACTGCCGCTAAAACAAAAGGCCATTGCACTGTGCACCTTACGATTCACATAGACAACAAAAGGCCAAGGACCGTTCGTTTTTCCCCCGATAAAGCTCATATATTAAGCATTATTAATGCACAGTACAAAGCTTTGGGAATTTCGTTCCCTCCATCCGGAATAACGCAATTCTGTGTTCCCAAGGACAGATTTAAGGACGAAGCACAACTATGTAAGCTAGAAGATGCTCCTTGCGTTGATGCGGAGATCGCAAAAAAAAAAATTGGATGAAATTAACTAGCGATGGCGTGAATAATTTGCATTAAGAAACTGAAAGTTAGTGAGATGAAACATATTAGTGGAAGATGATGTGAATAATTAGTAAAAGATGATGTTGATGCATTGCATGTTGAGATAGAACTTGTAGTTTACATTAAGAAGTTGGAAGCCAGTGGGATGCCATAGATATTAGTGAAAGATGGTGTGAATATTTAGTGGGAGATGGCGTGGATGCCTTGCATGTTAAGGTATAACTTGTAGTGTGGATTAGCTCTATAAGAGATATAGATACCCTTGATTTATTCTCTCGGAGAAAGAATGAGCAAAGAGAGCAGGCTACAGACCAAGTAGCAGACTTAGTGGGCAATCCCGTTGTAGCTATTGGTTCGCTCTTTCTTGGTTTGCCTCAGTTATTGACATAATTGCCCAGTCTGCAACAACGCTTTGTGGTGCCAGTTTTCACAATTAAGTTTTTCCTATAGACACATGTTACACTTTAAAGTTATTATATTTTTTTTCAAAACGAAAGGAGTATCTTTATAGCTACGAAGATTAAGTCATAATAATGACTTATGAAAATGTGCTCATTAGAACAACAAATCGACGTAACTATCCAAGCATACATAAGCAACTCCCTCCATTGGAGGCGCCGAGACGAAAGAGAAAGTGACCATGGCACAGGTATGATCCTAATATGCAGGATCTGATAGTATAGTCGGCGTTCCCCTGGACTATCTCACCGATCGTATCTAAGAGGATTTGAGAGCTTCAGCCATAGATATGTAGTTAGCTTCACCGGGCTCAAGAGATTAGCTTTCTATCTATAGTGTCGAATATGGGGACTGTCTATGATGATAGTTGGTCAACCCGACATCAAGGAGAGTTTGTTTTCTAGCTCTTCCCTGTTTGACGACGATCTACGACCTAAGGAAGATTTTAGTATTTTGTTACAGGATTTGGAAGAAAAAGGTCTATTTGACCTCTCTCACTTACTACATAAGTTCTATTTATACCTTTCTTAATTAGAAAACTGATTTTTTAAACCTATCCAATTATTAAAATCATTCGATTTCATTTACCTCCTAGAGTGATGGCCAAATCAGCCACAAAGGAGATAAATTAAATTTCCACGACAGTTCAAGAAAGTCAATAAGACTTTACAAAATATTTTTAGAAAATAAAATCTTAAAATAAATATCTAATATTTTTTAGATTAAATATGCATTAAATACTGAAATCTGATTTAATGTTAGAAAATTCATAGAAAAATTGTTTTAGCTCAAAAAATTGAAAAATATTTCATATTTTGTCTAAAATATGTTCCAACTCTTTTTTTTCCTAAAAGCATGCCCTATATTTTTTGAACTATACACCATGATATAGAGCGTGATTTTAGGAAACGCATAAAGTCCAACATCCTGAGCCTGTCCAAATTGTCTTCCCGTTGAATCATGTGCTATTGGTGCATGTGCAAATCTACAATGGTGACGACGAACAAGGAAGTAATCACGTCCATCCGAATGTTAAGTCAAATTGTCAGCCAAATTGTCTGAATCAGCCAAATCTACAATGGCTAAATTGTCAGCCAAGTCACATATGTCGGTTCGGGAGGCTAAGTCACCATTGTCGCGAACTCGCGATGTCCATGAAAGAAGACAACGTTGCTATAAAGTTAAACCACATGATATATGCTACTAAGTATGCAATCAGAGTTTGAACTATATGTTTCATGAGTTTTTTTAGAATTAAACAGTAAAATGACGACGTTCACAACACACGTTGTTGAGGAGGACGTCATCTATTACTGAAAGTATAAGACTATATCTCCAACAGGTGAGAGGCAAATAGGAGACTCATCCTAATATTTGGGTTACGCAGAACCCTGGAGTTTGAGACCCAAAATTTTAAGTCTCCAACAGTCAACAGCCAACGCAAAAAGTAGCATGCATCCACGCCCAGCCCTGCCCCCTGGATGCTGTTGGTAGTGGTGGACCCGACAACGCAAAAGGAGCAAGCGAGCGCATATACGTCTGGTGCTTAGCAGCGGACCCAAAATGGGTAGCAGGTATGCCTATGCTGTTGGAGTCATTTTTTTTTTGCACCCAAAACACTGTTCCCAATCTATTTTGGGTATGCATCCTCTTATGCATATGCTGTTGGAGACAATCTAACATCCATATCAAGTCTACGACTTAAACCCGAGAGACAGGTTCCACCATAAGAAATCCAACTAGCTAATCTATGATCAGTTAGCATATATTTCATGAGTTTGATTTACCTCGTAATATCAAACTTACCTAGTCAAATGGACCTTTTCTAATTCGGAAAGCCGCCACGTAAGCGTTCGCGTTCGCTGTGCAATGGGATGGGCCTGCCGCCCCGATCGAAGTAGCTAGCCAACCGAATGGAAAGGGCCCATGCGTCTACGTGCTCAAGGCTCACTTAGTTAATTCTAGCTGGACCCAAAGGGTGACGACGTCGGACTGGCTAACCATGCGAACCTCTTACCTCTCTATGAAGTTCTTGTAAAAAGAAAAAAAAATTCCCAAACCTTTGTGATTTTTTTTTTGTAAATTTTGTATCATCTTAACATGCATTCACATATGTGAATGAAGATAAATACATATATATATCCAAATAAAACCTAAAGAGAAAATAATTGCCAGAACACACAGACCAACCTACTACTGTATTTTATTGCAGCGGTATCCATGATTTATGAGACTTCACTTGTTTAGGCCTGAAGCCTTTCAGCCAGGTGCAAATGGCTTACGTCAGTTGGGTCACCTTGCTTTTGTCTTCCTCCTTCAGCTAACTGAATTTTATATTATATATATATTATATATATATGGGAGTATTTGTGAGCTATTTTATGGTAGTCTTTGTTGTCATATATCAAAGGCATGGTAGGACTCGATCGATTTTGTGTCTTCAGCTAACTGAATTTATATATAATAAAAAACAGAAGAGCCTTAATATAGATTTTACACAAAATAGCGCTGGCTATGCATTCATCACGCGAGCGTTTTTGAAACGTCCGAGACTTTTGCTCAGTGAGGAGCTGCCTCGGAGCCTGTCGGCGGCTCGGCGCAGGTCCTCTCCTTTCCAATTTCCGGTCAGCTGCCAAACAGCAACTACCAGAGCCCAACCAAGGAAGTCAACCACCGCAAGACTAGCGCCAATCTCAAAGCGCATCCGAACCCCCACACGACACCTACCACAAAAATGACCCTTGCGACGCTTCCTCCGTAACCGACACACGGGACTCATTTCGCCCTCATCCTCGCCCCCCACAGATCTCGCCGCGGCCACCGCTGCCTCCATGGCCGCGCCCGCGGACCGCCTTCTCCTGCTGTTCGTCGCCGTCGCGGGAGCCCTGGTGGCGCTCCCCGCGGCGGCCGAGATCAAGAAGGAGTCCTTCAGGGAGGACCCGCGGTCGTCCATCATGTTCGAGAAATTCGGCTTCTCCAAGTCCGGCGCGGTCCGGATCATCGTGTCGGGAGCCGCCGTCTCGTCCCCGGTGGCGCGGCCGGACAACGCGCAGCTCGGGTTCTTCCTCCTCTCCGACGAGTCCCTCCTCCACGCCATCGACGAGGCGCAGGAGGGGCCAACGCGGGAGAAGCGCGCCGCGGCGACCGACAGCGGCGGCGACGACCCCGACGGCGGCGGCGCCGGCGCCGGCGCTGGGTGCGTGCTCAACAGCCCCTACGTGAAGAAGCTCTTCACCTTCAAGAACCTCAAGGGCGGCCACTACAACAAATCGTTCCCGGTGACCCGCCCCGACGAGTACACGCTCTTCTTCGCCAACTGCGCCCCGGAGGCGCTCGTCTCAATGACCGTCCGCACCGAGATGTACAACGTCAACGCCGACGGCTCCAAGGACTACCTCCCCGTCGGCCAGGCGCCCCTGCCGGCCATCTACGGCTTCTTCGCCTTCTTCTACGCCGCGTTCCTCGCCGCCTGGGGATACCTCACCCTCGTCTCCCGCGACCGCGTCTCCGCCACGCACCAGATCCACCACCTCATGTCCGGCCTCCTCGTCGCGCGCCTGCTCTACTGCCTCTCCGCGGCCGAGGACCAGCACTACATCCGCGCCACGGGGACGCCGCACGGATGGGATGTGGCATTCTACCTCTTCCAGCTCGTGAAGGGCGTCGTCCTCTTCGCGGTGATCGCGCTGGTCGGCACGGGGTGGTCGTTCCTGAAGCCGGTCCTGCAGGACCGGGAGAAGAAGGTGCTCATGGCCGTGATCCCGCTCCAGGTCACCGCGAACATCGCCGCCGCCGTCATTGGGGAGACCGGGCCCTTCATGCAGGGATGGGTGACATGGAACCAGATCTTGCTGCTGGTGGATGTCGCCTGCTGCTGCGCGGTGCTCTTCCGGTCGTCTGGTCCATCCGGTCGCTCAGGGAGACGTCCAAGACCGACGGCAAGGCGGCGAGGAACCTCTCCAAGCTCACACTGTTCCGGCAGTTCTACGTCGTGGTGATTGGGTACCTCTACTTCACTAGGATCGTCGTGTATGCGCTCAAGACAGTTGCCAGCTACAAGTACCGGTGGGTGAGCGTCTTGGTAGAAGAGATGGCCACACTGGCGTTCTACCTGTTCATGTTCTACACATTTAGGCCGGCTGAGAAGAGCCACTACTTCTCTCTCGATGACGATGAAGAAGAGGCCGCGGAGATGGTGCTCCGAGAAGAGGAATTCGAGCTGTGAAGAGGTGCAGCGATTCACAAGAGTCTCTCCATGCCACGTCCGTTTGATCTTCACTCCCTGTGATCTTGATCATACCCTACTTCAAATGCCCGGACACAGCTCATAGTGTTCTATACTTCTATGTACCGATGTGGGATGTGAGATGGTTTTGTAGATTTCAGGTTTTAGTATTTTACTGATGAAACACAGATTACTTAACTTATACCACTATGTTCAAGAAGTTTTCTTGCTTGCAATGCAATCAGCAGCAACTACTCCTGTTATTTTGTGGGGAGCCGTCTTCATCATTTTGGCACATTTGACCTGCTTTATTCTACTGGAATCAATGTGATGCTCTAGTGGTCAGATGATTTTCTACTAATGGCATGGGTAAAAGTCGCATCGTTCCTTTTCCTGCCTACCTTGACCGACATCTTTTGAATTCTTGCAAACGCTTTGCTGCATCTCTCTACATGCGTGTAATAACTTACTCAGGTGTCTGGTCAGATACTAGCATTGCCTCATGGTACTATGGTCATACATATACTCCGTACACACACTGGCATGTTTGAGGCATGATTAGCATTGCTGATTTGCTGGGCATGTGGAATGCATAGGACACCTTGCTTTGCATTGGTATTGCGTCACTGTCCAGCTTTTCTTTTGGCATTGCTGGTCGCTGATTGTCAACACAGGTTGGATGATTCATTTTCAAGCCACTAACAACAACTACTACTACAAACAAGAAACACAATAAAACTCTCGATTTTTTTTTTTGAAGGGTAGGCAGGATCTCGTCGATGAGCGGGCCTAATCAAAATCAACGAATGCTAAGGAGAAAGTACTGAGGCTCCTTGCTCTCTGTTCGTGCGAGACGTGTTCCCCATGTCGAAGTCGCTACCAATATGTCAGAATAAAATCTTTGCTGGCATAGGCAAGTAGGGAAATGCACGTCTGAAGTCTGAGCTTTATGTTTGAAGTGTACGGTGGATCCACTATCCTTGAGCATCTCTGCCAGCTTCCCAATAATTTATCGATAGAATTGTCTTGATGGTCACTGGTACTGTTTTTGTGGGCTATTGACGAGGATGCTACAACATATTACCAATAAACCTCCCCCAATATATAAATTATGTTATTTATTTTCTGTTTTCTTCTTTCCTTTTTCTCCGTCTGATCGGATTGAGCACACGAGTAATTCTCGGTCCCCATCAGACTCAAACGTTTCATTGCACAGGCATATGCACATCCCCGTAATTCAAATCCAAGCACACATACACACAACCACAAACCAATCAAGATCTGTCTCGTGATGGAAAACAAAGATATACACTGTTCAGCCGATGGTTTTTTCGGTTGATAAACCGGATTGACTGTTTTATTGTAACGGAAAAACATTAATATGATTATACAAGCAAATTGATGGATGCATGCAACACCAGTCGGACCACAAATTTTTATTATTGAAAAAGAAAGGAATATTCTTGTAGACACACCATGCAACCAGTGACACAACAAATAAATACTTGATACATATTGCCAACGAAGCATGTAGTGGAACTGAGAGAGGCAACACATCACGGCCTTGCAGAGTCTACACAGATATAATACTCGCTCCGTTTCAAATTATAGTTCGTTTGGCTTTTTAAACCCAAGTTTGACCACTCGTTTTATTTAATTTTTTTTTACAAAATATCATTTCTTTTAGTGTGGTTTACTTATTTAATAAATAGTCTATATAATGACTTAAATTTGACTATATTTACATATTTTTTTTGAATAAAACGAGTGGTCAAAAGGTAAAAAAACCAATAAAAAATTTACATTAAGTGAAGAGAAACATATGCATACATACTTGGACAAATGACACATGTGTTTACCGAACAACCGTGTCCCTAAGGAGTTCTTGTAGTAGGCCGGCACGCGGTCCATCCCAAGTCTAGCTTCAGCAGTTCAGCCACCAGTGCTCACAGTGCACCAATAACCTTGGGTGGTGGCCGCCATGCGGTTCATCTTACTCTAGCTTCACCCACTCGTCCTGATTCTGACTCTATCGAGCATGGGTGCGGACATCTTGGCCTCACAGATATTCTGCCTGAGGTTGCCGAGTAGATGCTCTCCATTGCCTCGCGAAACTTTGGCTATCGTCATCAATTGATCCTTTGCTCCAAATGCAGGCAGCTCAGGAGAGGTCTGACGCCTTAGGCCTAATGGTCTCCAGACAGGAAAATTTGTAGCGCAGTGGCCTAAAGTACAAGCACAATTACTTATAGCAGGCATATGCGACTATTTAGTGCAGCTACATACAACACATCACATAGAGAATAAGTAAAATATTGGAAAAAAACATTCTCTCATTATTTTTAAGATACGCCAAGACGTCGAAATACATAGTTCCAGGAAAATCACAAAACAAGTTCAGTTTCAAGCTATGATGGAACAACTATTAGAGCTAAAATTTCATCGCATCATTCCCTCCACCGATTACCACAATCTGGGCTACAGCACACAAAGAACAGGGTCATCCCCTCCTCCCCTCTTGCCGTGGCCTGCAAATGACAAAAACAGCACTGGGATTAAGATTGTCTCAAAACATTTAAGCAGGATCAGTGCCATCAATTGCATTTATTGAAATATAAATACCGCTTAACTTCATATGCGGTAATTTTGAAAAATACAGAAAGAGGCATGCAAAGTGATATGCTCTACGCCTCTAATGGCATTTAGTAGTATTACTGCACAAAAGAGGACCCTTATTCTGGCACAAAACAATAATGTAAGGCCACATTTTTTGGGAAGGGGGGAGTTGCAATCCAACGATAACAATAACAAGGTGCAGAATTCTGGCATACTATTTTGTTTAACAAGTCCTTCAGATTGCATAACAATATCACATGGAAATGCAACACAGGAAAATGCGACAAGGCAAAACAAGAAAAAAAAAACTGGAAGAAAACAGCCTCTCCATGCCCACAGACAGTGCAGCGGACCGCCTTGGTTCTTGGAAGAGTTGGGTCAGAAGCTACATTCTGCTAAAGTTCTGATTTGTACAATTATGCTCAACATCCAAAGTGTTGATAACCCAGCAGCAACTGATTGCAGACTTCAGGTTGCTGGTTACCTAGCACCCATCAGTACCAAGCAGATAATGCTAGCATCAAGCAATGTTGCACATCTATTGTTTTTTATAGAAAAAAAAAGGATTGACCTGACCCCCTTGCACCAACATTACAATCAGCTAGAGAGAAAAAAACACTTTAGAATTTGTTTGGTATCTGAGAGTTACGTTCTAGAGGAGAAATGACCCAAAGGAGGATTGTGTTGATCCCTCCCTCCCACCCAATCCCCTTCTACCATGAGGGTTTAAACCACTGCTGAAGTTAATTATTTGGGATGACTTGGATTGACATGAAATGGTTCCGTGACAAGAAACACCGCAGTGTTGCTGTCGATGTTTTATGACTGTATTTATTTTCTTCTCAACAAACGAATAGCTTAGAGCTGCATCAATAATTGAAATAGTTTATACAAAAAAAATGCACAAACATGCTGCCTGGATCAAACTACATATAGGTTCATGTGATTACAACTTGCCAAAAGGTTTAATTAGAAAAATACAATGCTCCACACTTATGATATGAATGTAACTACTTGTTCTCTACTGGAATTGCAATCTGATCTCGCGAAGATGGATAAAAAATAAAGACAAGATTTCCGTCACACCTATTATCTGAAGGGAATTTAGAAACAGAAATAAGCTAAAAAAATAATAAAGCGCAGGGATAGCTAAGTCTATCTAATAGGCCAATTCAAACTACTCTTCTAAGAGCTAGCAACTCTGATTGAATTCAATAGAATACAGATTTCATTAGCAGAGACTGATAGGTTCATTGGAAAAAAAAACAGAAAACAGAGAAGGAAACAAAAAGTTGGTAAACTCAGATATACTATCATTAAATTAAAATATATGACATGATAAGCTGGTTCATGCTACACAATGCTCAACATATCCAAGTGGTAAGTCAATGATTAGTCTCAAGGAAGTAACTTTAAACGGTAAAATAAGAATGTCAGTATGTCATTAAGCATAAACAATCCAAGTGGTAAATTTCTAAAGCTGCTCAGATGTTTTTTTTAGACCTCTACTCAATGACAGCCACAACAATATACATCAGGCATTAGATGAAGCTCACATTCAGAAATGGGATATCAAAGATGTACTGAAATTGACCAAATAAATAGATACACATGTTGGACAGATGGGAGAAGGAAACAGAACAAACTAGACCTCCTATTGTCATCCCTTACTGCCAAGTGAAAACTGAACGATTTTATGGTGACCCTATGCATTAAAATATAAAGGACAAGATGTACACAATTGAAATAATTTCTGCTACCATTCTACTAATACCATACAGTCTGTCTTGAGCAACTCTTACCAGGGCATGGTGATAGTTGCATGTAACCGCTACTATTGTAATTCAAATTTATTGAAATTGGACATAAAACTGACATTTACTAGCACTTAGTCAGGCTTGATCACTGAAATAAGATCACAGGAAATGAAACCGTCCACTATCTATATTGCCTTGCACCGTAAGAGCAAAAAAGAAATGCATTATTTAATTAAGGAAAATAATTTTAGTACAATAGTTCCCGCAGACTACCATTAAAGAGTACAAAGAATAAGTGCCCAGCTTAGGTGAGGAATACAAAGATTGTGGCACAAGAAGCATGAGTGCATGACATGTGTACAGGATACTCCAAAGAGTGAAATAAGATAAATGATACATTCACAAAAACATTATAGTAGACAACATTTGGATTACTTCAGGCGGAAAACGGCACATTCACAGAACTAATAAAGGCAAGTTGCTGTAACCACAGTCCACACAGTATTTTCCTTTGTCAAATGAGCAAATCATCAATGTTGGGTGGTTTGTTAAGACTAATATCCAAGGAACAAATAATAGTAAAATAATAAATACCATATGATGAGATGATCGAGCAAGTATATATGAACAAAAAAGAGCATTTGGATGCACAGGTGAGGCCTCCAACGAATCGCCCCTAATCAAGCACATGTGCGAAAACTCAAAACCCTAGCAAGAACGGGATGGGTGGACAAGGGGAAAAGGAGGAGGAGGCGGAGAAGGGGAGGCAATGACGAGACACACCTTGGATTTGCAGGGAAAACGGGATGATGAGAAGGGGAAGGAGGAGGAGGAAAAGATGGAGGCACCGTACCTGGATTGGCGCAAGCAGTGGCGTGGCTCGTCTCCAGCGGCAGCGGTGGCGATGGAATCGGAGTCGGGACTGATTGGGGTGGTGCTGGGTGCTGACGAGCTCCGTGTTAGTCCCTGTCCTCCCTCCCGCGCGCGTCCCGGCCGCAGCAACATTTGGCCAGGCGGGGACGTGCCGCGTGCAGTTCGGCGTGCCCACTGCCAGGTGCTTGCCCTGCTCGCCTGGGCTGTTTGGAACGGATTCTTGGGTCAAAAGGAAAATCGAGCCCACGGACCCAAACGGCGCGCTTCTCGGCCTGCTTCTCCTCCCGCAATCCGCAATACCTATTCCGTTCACAGCGGAACGAGGAAGCGGAAACGGAGCAGCGGAAAAAATCAGTGCACGGCTAACATTGGCCGGTTTGATCTTTTATACTTCAATTCAAAACTTCCTTATAAATTACAAATCGTTTTAACTTTTTTATTTCATCAATTTTGCTATATATCTAGACATATTATTATATCTACTACTAGACCTAGACTTGACCTATTCGGCACTCGGCAGGCAAAATCAGAATGTATGACATGTCATTTCAGTCTATCTCCACCCCTAAATAGATGTCATTCTCGTTTCCCGAGAAGTCAACGCTTTTAAAATACTAGCAATTATGTATTAAAATATATAAATAATTATGTAAAATAATTAGCATCATAAGAAAGATTAAGTCTAGTTTTTTAATAAATTTATTTGGAGATGCAAATATTGCACGTATTTTTTATAAACTTAGTCAAAGTTGAGAAAATTTGACCGATACACATCTCATAACGTCGACGGATGGAGTATGTAGTATGGAATATCAGTGTCAGAATATCAGTGTACAGTCTTCACAGACAAAGGGGCAACCATAAAAAAGGGCACCCGGAAAACATACATGTATGCTTCAAGCTGTCGTTGCTTTTCACATCATTTCTACACTCAATGCCAAGTTAGGGGTGAGTACACCAATGATACACCACCACCATGACACAAAAGCTTGCTCAGGTCCGGGTAATGCTGCTTTCTTATCTGCCTTCTCGACAAAGGTCATCGCGGTGCAACTCTGAATGACTGGATCAATTTGAGTAAATGCCAGAACCCCCTGATACATCTGTATGATTGGATCCAGTTGAGCACTAATGCCAGACCTAGATCCCGCACCCTTGTTAGTTGTTCCGACTCCTCTACTCCGCGATTCTCGTTGGGCAGCTCCATTTCATGCCTGTTGTATTTCTACGAGAGTGCAGTGAGTGCACACCACAGCAGCAGCAACACCTACTATGGAGTATCCACTGTTGGTCCATCGCTGCTGCACCTTTTAGCATGTCTGTCAGTCCGTGCCAAAAAGTCATCAACAGCAAGTGATGCATCACCATGTGCGACAGCGTCCTCTGGCTCTGGCATGTAAAGTGTAGAAGAAGAAGCCTGTGCAGAAATATACAAGAAAGAAAAATAAATTTGCACGTTAAATGTATAGAAAGCAACTAGATTGAATGGATGAGAAAAGGTTAGCTAGTAGCACTTTCAGCAAAACACTCGGAACACTACTGTTAAATATTTCTTGTGAACTGACAGTGACAAGAGTCATAGAACAGGAATCCAACAATCGGAGGGTGCATGTTTGCAAAATCAAGATCAAGAAAGTCTTCTTACTGGAGCTGTGTAGTGTTTTCTCAGAAAACACAGGTCTATTTAGCCTAACTGGAAATTCGCCAAACCGTTAGCTAGCACCCTCCCATCGTCTTTAGATAGTTAGATAGATTTGACTGTGCTTAGATAGCGTGAAAAAAATACTGAGAGGTTCAATACCTTCATATCTATCTGCAATTCCCCATTGTTCTCTTCTGAAAGAACTGTCCCATGCGCTTTCAACCATTTTTCGCATTCTTCTAATCCATCATCCTCATTGGTTGCACAGCCTTCAGTATCTGTTCTCAAGAACCCCAAAATCTGTGCAACATATCCCACAGGTACAGTCGGGCGATATGACCTAGACATACATTTCATAGCTTCAAAGCGCATCCGCTCCACATATAGATCTGTTAATGAGAATGGTTACATCAGAAATCTCTTCAAGAAGAATAGTATAGTACATTTTAAGCTAGTATATTGATCTTTACCCATGAGGCATGAGTTCAAATTGGGCGCCTTCTTGTATAGTTTGAAAAATAGAACATAATTGCCAGATAAAACAGAAGCATGAACTGCAAGGGCATGCTTAACTGCTGCATCTTGTTTCGCTTCTTTCGATAAGCTGAAATGAAAAAAAAAATCAATTACAATCCACTTCTTTTGATAGGCTGAAATAAAAAAAACAAGATATCAATTACAATCCAATTAATGACTAGGTTGGAGTTCAATAATCTAGTAGTATTTACAACGCAATACCTTGCCATTGACGACAGCAAGTCTCGTTTATTATTAGAGTGTAGCATGACACACAGCAAATTGTAAGCAGAAAATTCAAAATAGCAACCCTTGATTCCTTGTGCATATAGCCTCTTCAGTTGTGACTGGCACTGCAGTAGTTATTGAAGCAGAAATAGTTAGAACTATGACAATCATGAAGCACCAGTGTACATTTCTAGCCTTCGAGGTTTTATTTTGCAACTGTAAGTTTTATGAGCAACAAATTTTAATGTCACTCAGCTTTCCTGATTCAATAGCAGTACCAGTGATCAGAAATTCAGAATAACGAAGACCAGAGACAATCCAGTTTACACAACCCTGTATCTGTTATTTCATAATAACATTTGAGATTGCCGATAGAAAAGCAAAACCAAACCTTGTACTCCCTCCATCCCAAATTATATGTCATTCCAAAAATCTTGGAGAGTCAAAGCATTTCAGGTTTGACCAAATTTATATGATAAGCCTCATCATTTATATATTTTCATAATATACCTATTTGATGTCAAAAAATATTTATAATTCTCTCTATAATTTTGGTTAAACTTGAGATGTTTTTGACTCTCCAAGATTCTTGGAATGACTTTTAAATTGGAATGATGGATAGCTTTTATAAACTAAATTGGGATTGAGCGGGTACAATGGGTAGTAGGATCAACATTCTAGTTCATTTGCACAAATACTTTGATATTTCAAAATTCTAATCAAATAGAAAGAAATCATTACCTGGTTAAATTCGTGTAAATCGCCAGCTTGCATAGCTAATCGGGCATGGGTTTCATAAACCTGAAATTAATATATATATAATTGCTATAAAATCGTAGCAGAATACTCAACTAATGCTCTAGCTTATGAATATTACAAAGTGTACTCCCCCTGTCCCACAAAGAATGCACATCTTGCTTTTTGAGGAGTCAATCAAATTCAAGTTTTGGTTAGATTTATAGAAAATAATATATTAGATGATTATTCAATGCCAGTTGTTCGGTATAATAAATATAGTACTTTTTTGTATATATTTGGTCAAATTTGGGATTAGTTGAGTCCTCAAAAAGCAAGATGTGAACTCTGTTTGGAAAAGAGAGTAATGTCTTAATTTATTGACAGTAGCAAGTAAAATAGAAAATAGACAGTTTTCATTTCTCTACTAAATAGTACTGTAGGCTATAGAGTGCAGGATGCCATGTAGAGTTGAATACTACCTTTACAGTCAGTTCATTCTGGATTCTCTGAACTGTAAGATCTTGGCGGATAGATTTTAGTTGATCACACTTGTAAAAATAATTCTTTTGTGATGTTTCAACCATTGCAAGGGCCTTCTCCAGGACATCTTCTGGCCTTATCTGCGAACGAAATACTCAGAGAAGTCAAACAAAAAGTAAAATGGTAAGCAGAAGCGATAAACTTAATGGGTGTTGTTACTCAGAGAAGATAATTGGTGAGTGTTGTTACTTTGTCAGGCTCAGGTGCTGTTGTAAGTCGTAGATAACTTTTCTCAATTTCCTGACATGTTCCTTTGACTGTCAGTGCGTCCCAATCCATATCCTCAACAGCCAAAGTGCCTTCTTCATGGGTTCTAGTACGAAGAGATGAAACTTCCCATCTTGCACGCAAATTAGCCATAGCATGATTATTTGCGGAAGTATTTCTTGATTTTAATGATGAATCTTTACTCTTTTCAAAACGCTTGGATCTATGCTCCCTACGTTTCTTTTCCTCAGGCGAGTTTGCTAGTGCAGTTGCACTGGCATAATATTTGGTTAGATCATGTTCCTTCTCGCTGTCACTTGAAGCACTTCCATTCTGTATTTGACTCAAACTACTACCAATTTTTTGCTTCTTGGCAGGCCTCTGATTGACTTTATTTGAAGGTGCTTCACGAGACTGGAGAAACTTCCCATGATCCCAACTGCTACCCTGCACAAGATTTGGCTAATATTACAAAGAGCCAAAAAACAAGTTTGGAATACCAAGCCTAGTGATAAAAGCATTTCATTGTGGAAACTTAGAAACAACAACATGAAAGTCCATTCCACCAGTATGAGCAACATTAATGCTTACCACTCTATTTTTAGGGTCCAAAATACTGTGGACATTACTGCCGATCAATCCTTTCGCTATCTGTTCCACCTTATTGGTAACATTTTCATCCACAACAGGCTCCCATCTACTTTTGACACGTTTCCTTGGGGTAGATACTGACGAGAAGGGACTTAAATTGTTTACACTGCTGCATAGGAAACATGACGAGAGAAAACAAGAAACTATCAGGACTGCTCCGTATCTGATAAATTGAAGTAAAGAAAATGCAAGGAACAACATGCATTCGGGGCAAGTGCTTTAAAAATTGGAAGTCGATTTGATGGATAACCAAATGTTGAGGAACTGCTGTCCATCTACCGGAGTATGTACCAGTCTCTTTAGCTTCTCTGTTGTATGACGCTTATAGTAACAAAAAGGGGTTAAATTATGAAAATTGATTGGATCACATTAACAGAAGTATCAGGTCTAGAAATGTCTTAAGTGTGGAAGTCCATGATGTATATTAAGGTCATATGCTGACTGACAGTTATTACAGAGAAACAAGTCCATGATGATAGTTATTATTACAAAGAACAAAAAAAACATGACTATATTATCTTAGACTGGTGGTTAGAACAAATCTTGAAGTTACAGGTTAATGGCCTGGGCCCTGGATGATCACTGCACGCCATCCTGGGCGCCATATAATTTATGGAGTGGAAATACCGCAATAATTACACTCTTAATATTCCCAATGGACAAATATTGTGAAAGGTTTTCTTCAAGGTCATGGATAAACATATCAAAATAGGAGTAAATTACACTAGTGCTGGCTGTGCCACTGTGTACTGAAGTTTTAAACAACAGGCAAGAAAGTTGCATCAATCAATTTGTTTAAGGTCTAAACAGCCGAAATACTTATTTTCTGTCGTCGGAGGAAAGTTGAAAAGCAGTGCACGCACCTTGTTCCAGTCATGCCCACAACACTTTCAGGCAAAGGAAATAGTGGTTCAGTGTCCCAGTTCTTAGTAAGAAGGGTTCCCTCAGCAAAAGCCTTTTTTGTGATCTGAAATTAAAGGGAAAAAAAGCAACTGAGATTACAGTCTCTTTGTCAATTAAACAAATCAAAACTATGTAGCAGGGAAAATTGAACTAAGAAACAATGAAGCAGAAGCATATGCATTGTACCCATTACTAGAGCAAGTCTGTCACTCTGACTAGAAATTTGAAATCAGTCTTATTTTACCTTGGAATGGTAGCATCCATAGTCACTGATGTTGGAAGCTAATATTCACTAACTTGGTTTAAAGGCTGTACACATTCAGAGTTTGTGCACACAACAGCACAAGAATCATGATGTCATGTGTGCAGTGCATGATCGGCTAGTTGTCTTTTATCTTGTGCAGGGGTTTGGCTCATATGCATGCATGCAGTAGTGGCTAGTTAGCTAGAGTCTTGTGTCAAATGGAGAAAGCCACAGATCATGCATGTAGTGCTAGAATTAGTAGGGGTTGTGTAGGAAAGATGCATAAGTTTGCATGCATTCATAATGGTCTCGTGGTTGTGAGACGTGGTTGTGTATAGCACATGCACAACAGGTGATAGTGGGTTATTATATGTGTATTTAAGTTCTAAAACAGTGGTGAGATATGCATATCAGAAAAAGGACATGTGTAGCATGGGTATATTGCAAACTACTTCTATTTCTTCCCTATATCAGTTTTTTTGTAGTTCCATTTCATGAGAGTATAAGCTAGTACTCTCCAAGAGGTGTGTGCAAGAGATCAAGCGGAGTTTGAGTAAGCGATTCAACTATTATTACAGTTGAAATAACCCTATCCTATTAAGTGTTACCCACATTATACCAAAAGATGTCAGAGGACTTCAGCTAGCCTTATGGACCAGGGCATCCACGACTAAAAACAAAGGTACCGCTGGTGTCCTTTTCGGCAAGGAAATGCTATCATGCTAGCAACTAATAAAGACAAAAAATAAAGAATAAAAGTAAAGATATACCTCCTCCATTATGCTTCGGCAGGCTGCCCTCTGGGCATCATTCTTGCAACGATTGAGGTTCCTCGTAGCATAGTTACAGAGTGAAAAGGGTATCGATCTCTAAACAGGAGAAATGAAAAATATATGGTTAATATGCAAGTACCGACACATCTTCTTTACCTAGAATGTTAGTTATAGACGTAAGTACAACTGCAATTTTTTATCATTATTTACCAAAGAAGTGATTTACTCTTATATACACTACAAATTTAATCATGAAAATCAGGATGATAGTCAACCAAGATGTAATTCCAGCATTTCTTAAATCACGTTATTTTATGTAGTATCAATCCCTATGTAAAGAAGAGAGCAGAATATTACAGCATCAGGACCAACTTGAGTAGCTTTAGCATCATTCGTCGGCATGGAGACGCTAACATAGGCAGGTTTCATTGATAAATCAAGTCCAGAATTTTTCTTCTCATTCTTTGGCATCACCATAGAGAAACCTGGGGCAATTCGAGGATTTATGGGAACCTGTATTTTGCTTTCACTGGAATTGTCCATTGTCATGGAACCCTGCAAGTTTGGTTTAAAATTTTCAGAAACATGGTTTGATGAAAGATTTGTGCTTGGACTGTTATAATCTATAGTCCTCTGTTGATCTTCAGGGTTGCTTAGTTGAAGATGATTGGAATTAGTCTTCTGAGGGTATGGCTGTGTCTGGTAAGCATAATGGTTTTGAGACCATTGGACACCTGATCCCTGGTTATAATGGCCTTCTGCCTGGTTGGCATATTGATTTTGATGTCCTGGAACCTGGAGAGCGGTGAAATTTAGATGATTGTTCTTCTAATGAAAAAATGCAAATAAAATGCTACAGAGCACATAAGAATTGTCACATGACATCATATGAAATGGAAGGTAGAGTCTATGCTTCAGAAGATGCATAATATTGATGTAAAAAAGAGAATGAAAAGAAGCAAGCTTTATAAATGCATGTAAGCCATGAACTAGAGAGCAATAGGTACATGTACTGACTACTATAAGACTTCAGAAGATCACTTGATCTCTTTTGGTGAAAGAATGGGACATGGCCAAGGGTGGTGGAGGCCAAGCCAAAGCGTAATCATATCCCTACCTTACTAAACAAATAACGTAAGAAATGTTGATTGTGGCCATTGGATGCAAACAAAAATAGTAAAAAGTTTTTTTTTTAGTTTAGCCCCTCGATGATCTTCTCTAAAGTTCCATGACTGAACCGGATAAGTTCTTAGGAAAAAGAAAAGTTCCTATGCCAGCTTGACATTAAGCCTGCTGCCTCAGTACAGGATAACCTGCATCTTATTTATGTTTTAAGCATTCTTCCACTTCAACTAATATCCGTCTTTATTCATGTGCAAGTATGTTGCAGCATGCAAGAATTTAAATATTTCCTATACTAAACAATAAGTGGTCTTATTTTTCCACAACGAGCGAACCCGAATTTCATTACTTATAAAAGCAACGAAATTACAGAGAATTTTTTACCATTTAAAGCGCTTACACCCAAGTTTAATGACTTTGCAACAGAAAACAAATCTGTAAATGACCTGATGGCACATAGGGCCCAGGATCGACCAGCAGACCACAAACGTTGCCATCGTTAACAAGAAACACCTTAAAATGCCAACTTCCTATCTTATACAGTATCATAAAGGGTATTCATGAATCTTGTGTCAAATGTGGTAACTGCACTGAGATGATGGAAATTTATACCAAGTCATATCAGTGACGTGCTGAACAAGCAATGCGTTTTTAATAACCAACAGCCACTATCTGATTATCAAAAAATTCAAATAGCCATCACAACCAATTTCTTGGTTCCGGATTCTTGTTTGGGGTAATTTGGTTTGTGTCCTTAAGCTGATGGCCTGACACAGTTTTGATTCTGTCATCCATTTGTCACATTTTGTTTTTACAGCTCTTTCTCATATGCTTGTTCATTTTGTACACTTGTTATTTTCAGCATCACAAAGGATATTTCCAACTCACAGAATAAAAGTTATGAATAGCAATGAAATATATTTAAGGGTGCGATCATTTGTCACTTGTGGAGGTTTACCACTTGTAGTGATCGATATGTGGTAAGGTTTTATTCAGTCAAACTTGGTATAACTTAATAGTCCAACAGAACAAAATGGCAAACACAAACAAACACGTAATGGTAGAGTTAGAATAACCAAAAAAATAGGTGTCAAAAATGGATGGCAGAAAATGAGTTCAATGACCCCAAAAAAAACTCTTCTTAGATGCACAGTTCTCCTCTATAGTCTTGAAAAAAGAATTGAAACAGCAAACAGTCAAAGCAACCCAAAATTTCTGAGAATTTGTTGCTCCAGATATCATGAAGTAGCAATTTTATAGTGAAAAGGGAGGTACAATACCTGCACAGGAGGTGCAGCAGAAGCAACTGAATTACTTTTCCATGATGTTGTTCCTGGTGGAGGTGGCTGGTTACTAGGATAGGAATAGCCAGAAGGGGTGTTAACAGCTAAGTTATCTGTAGTACTGTTCGCAACAACTGGATTGCTAGAAGCACTTGGCACAGATTGATTGTAATAGTATGGCCACTGGTTATACTGCTGCTGATACGGTAAAGAATTGGCAGGCACTGAAGTAGAACTCTGTTGTGCATTTGTATCAGATGATGAGTAATTCTGGTATGATTGAGCAAAATTATTCCCTGTGCTTCCACCATTCCATGTGTCGTTCTGATAATAGTAGCTGCTGCTCCCATATCCTGGCACAGTCTGATGACCCCCAGCATTGTAATATGTGTTACTTGTAGGATCAATGTAAGACCCTGAATTTTGAAATGAAGTAAGAGGCTGATAAGCTGCACCTGGATGTTGGTTTGCTCCTTGCTGGACAGAAGAATCATTTGTTGCTGGTGGGTAGCTATAATAATAGTTGGCATATTCTACAGGGTTATAGACATGTTGGGCTGAACTAGAGTAAGGCACATGAGAATGAGCTGCATCTGTCATCCCCATACTCGACTGAGCAACATGAGGAGCACTACTTCCTACATTTTGACTCCCTCCTGAGACCGATACATCCCTTTGTGGATCATAGTAAACCGTATCTTGGCTAAGTTTGTCCACTGTATTGTTCCATGAAACCGTTGCTGACCCAGACGCAGAGGACCATGAATGATGACTGGAAGATAGAGGAGGATAAGGAGATGGATTTGCCTGTCCCGTACTGACAACCTGCCATTGCCAAATAAAGTGGTCATTCACAGTGTATATATTACTCTCTAAATTTAAATAGCGATTTCAGAGGGGGTTGACAATAGTCAAATTATGACCAGTGAAAATCATCAATAAAACAATGATGTAACTAGACTTCCATAAGATTATACGCTACATAGCACTTCAAACAAGTAACTAAAGCATAGCAAGGCGCTCATGACTGTCAAATACTAACAAAATGACACATCGGGGAGGTGAAAATGGCACAGATACAACTCTTAATTAATTATTTAATCAGTGTATATAGTTTATAAAGGTAAACATACCCACCATCCCCTTGTCCCCAAAAAACACGGCACAGTAAATTGCATGATCAAGCAGGCAAAAAGATATTCTCTGTGACCAAATAATAATTAGCACATATCACGCGCTTAACGACTCCTGATTAGACCTCCACAGCAAAAGCCAACCCATCATAATCCGTGGAGATTAACTTAACCTAAGCATAACTTTCAAAAAAAAAACTTAACCTAAGCATAAGCTAAACTTATACAATAATAACAAAAAAAAACAAAACGTGTTTCGAGTCACATCGGTACCTCAGCGTGCGGGGCGTCAGATCCGGCGGCCGCTCCGGCGCCGTGGCTCGCCATCCTCCTGGAGCTCCAACCCTATCCACCAGTCAACCACCACAGCCGCCGCCACACGCTCGCGATTCGATCCGCGTCGAGGAGAGGGGAATGGATCAGGTGCGTCAGACGAACCGGAAGCAGAGGGAAAATTCGGGGCCGAACGGGTGTGTAAAGCCGTCCGTCGAATTTTTTTTATATACTTATTACATATATATGATTGACTGAAAAAGTTTCCCCTAAGCGGAAAGCGAGGAGATGTGCGAAGGAAACAGGGTTGGGTTCGGGTGTCGTCAACGGCCTGCGGCGCCCCGCGTCGGAGCGGAGGGAGCGTGGAGAAAGTAGGAAGGCCGGAAGGGAGGGAGAGGATTGGAGCAGTTTGCGGAGGCGGGGATGGCTTCGTCGTAGTTCGCCGAGAAGGAGCAGGTGGAGAGCGGCGAGGCCGACGACGGGGCGGCGTAGAGTGTGAGCGTTAGGGGAAACTGGCTGAGGAGGTGCCGAGGGCTGCGACTGGAGTGGCGGCTGCCTCAATTCTCAGGCGAGATGCGCCGGCGAATATGGTGGCCAATTGGGTGAGATTGCAAAGGACGTCGCCGGTTAAGAAAGGAGAGACCGCGTGGGGGAGGGGGAACCACCGTGAGGACTTGGGTTGGGAACTTGGGATAGAGGAAGGCTGCGGGGGTCGACTTCTACAGTAGGAAAGTATGGCGGTGCTATCAGAAAATAACCGAACTTTTTTCTGCTTTCTATGAAACTGATATTCAGTCTCATATATGTTGTTCAAGATCAATTTGATATTCTAGTCTCCTTGTTCGTTGAAAATCGAACAATTTTGATTTTGAAATCGAACAAAATACAATCAAAGCAATTTTGGAATAAGCCATCAAACAAACATTTTGTCCAGCCCTGCCCATGATGAGGCATATCATTTGTCACTGCTCGCAAATAATGACCATACTAGCAATCAATGTGACAAATATGCTGTCACTATACTGTAGTCACCAATATTTGTAAACAGCACACTGGAAATAATTGCTTTGAATTTAACTTTGATTTTGGCATTTTGCAATACATGGCACAGGCTGAAATCAACTACAGTAATTATCCTGTGCTTGTCCTCAACCGGTATCATCAGTACAACGAGCCACCTCGAGTCGAGGAATTAATTCGACATTATTTCGCAGCCACGAGATGGGAAACTGTAATCACTAATCACCGACGGCCACCTGATTATACAGCCCTTGTTCACAGCATACGGCCTCAAATATAACAACACACTTCGGACAGTTTTTGAGGTTATCCCACAACCACAGGATATCAACCTTTAATCGCCGCTGGCACAGCCCCTGCATCCGCAGTGGACACATTCTATCACTTTTTCCTCCCTGAGGTGCTTGGGCACCCTGCAGACGCAAGTGGTTGCGAAGTTGTGGTCTCGCGTCTGTATGCAGCGAAGGCAGCAGAGGCGCTCATAACCTGGCTGCAAATGGACTCAAGAAAAAAAATAGTTAGTGGTTATCTAGAGAATTGAATAATAGAATCCAAATAAAGTCACGGTAAAAGAACCCCAGCCTAGACAGCAGATTGACAGTGGCTATACATATAAAGATAGTGTGGTTCAGGGTATGCAGAAAAAGTATAGTAAGAGAGAGAAGAAAAGGTATATGAGCATGCCCCTAATGAGTGAATCAATAAAAAGATGGGATTGTACCATTCGAAATTTCCACATGAAAAACTCAGATACACACAAAAGTACACCCGCGATCGCATGGGTCAAGCCATAAAGTACCTTTTGATTTCTACAATCACGGGGTTTGGCAAAGCAAACCACTCCTCAAAAGCACACAAGTTTACTCTTTCATGATGAAGTGACAGTAAAAACCATGAAAAATGTATGAAGAAGCATTGAATTGTGTTCTATATGGCTCTTCTTTAATTAAGGATGCATCCAGACAAAAAGATTATACTTGCTATGTTTTTACTTGTTCACTTGATAAAGATATGGCCCAGATAAGTTCTAAGAAAACTAGAAATAGTTACACCATCAAAGTTCAATGACAATATATGCGGGAGAGTAGCATTTCAGAAAGTTTTGTAAAAACATCAAAACAAAGCATTAGTAGTTTAGTACTATAGAGAATGCTCGCCAACCTTTTTCCACTTTGCAATCAGATTGCGATCTGCATATCCTTGGTCCAAGCAAAACTCATATAACTCTTTTGATATTTCCTTCCTTCGATAGTAAAGATCATATATGTAGCGACTCTTTTGATGAGATATACGGAAGATTGGCCAAAGAGCTTCACATTTCCTCTTCCCGTCATGTGGATCATTTTCAGCTGCAAAAGAAAATCCCATTACTATTCCTATCAAAGAGAATATGTATTAAAAAATCTGCATATAATGCAACTTAAGTTTATACCTTCCCTCATTTTGGCCTCCAGATCCCGAAGCGTTGGCTCAATAAGCTCCCATCCTTCAGGATATTTCACACGGCTTGTCTTTATCTTAGGCATGTTGTCTCAAATCTGAGGGATAGAAAAATGGTGAGAACTGAGAAGCATATGTAGCACTTACTATTAATAAAATAGGATGTTATATGCTCCTACTATTTCATACAGAAACACCTCCAAAGCAGCAATGTGTATGGAATTGGAAATTAAATATATTTATGTTTCCTAATATTCACAGTGCATGTACATATATTGCTAAGTAAGTCTCACAAAATGTTCTTTTATCATATGATATAGAATAACATACTCCCTCGGTATCATATTTACAAGTCGTTTAGGACAGCGACACGGTCTCCCAAACACAACTTTGACCTCTTGTTTTTATAAAAATATTTATGGAATAATGATATATGTATACTATTATTAAATTATTTTTAAAAACAAATTTATTTATATAATTTTCACATTTGCAATGATTTATATTCCCAATGTTTGACCCAAAACTTGTCCAAAACGACTTCTAAATATGATACAGAGGGAGTATCATGACAACCAAATAGAGGTGGACAATTGGGTGTTTTGAGTGTCATAGGCTGCAAGAACTACTTTTCCATAATATAGGTAGAAAACAATGTGTACCTCCAATGGCAAAGTATGTTCTGAATAAAACTGCATATGTGATTGGAGCCCTTTGTCGCCCCAATTCTTTCAACCAATTTTGGTCTTGGATATAAATTTATAGTCAAATGGTAAACAGTTTCATTTGGTTGGTCTGGCAGCAATCTACTGGACTTTAAAGAAACCACAAACAATATGTGTTGGAAAGAAAGCAATAAGATCACCGACTGACATTGTGTGTATGGCTTCTTCATTTCTGCATCACTGGGCAGGTCTAAAATAGGGTGAGGACAGGGCGATGCAGGAATATGGAGAAGAAAAGACTGGAACTTTACTTCCATTCGCACCAATAGGGAAGATACTGAGACAGTGCCATTACAGTTAAAGATGTCTGGGGCCTCCTGTAGTTCTGTTTCACATAGGGGGGGAGAAGGTGAATATTTAGATTGAGGCTTTGGTCAAGTTTTTTCTTATTGGTTAGGTGGACAAGCATATGTGGTATGTGTACCAAGGATCATTGTGGTCTCATGATTTCTTTGGCTCTGGGTTGTTATAATTTAGCTAAGAGTTTGGTAGAAGTTTGTGTAGTTTCTAGAACTGGTGATAAGACGTCGTAAGGTAAAGACTTGCTGTCATTTTGTTAGGTTGGTAGTAATTTGAGCCAGGCGTGTGGAAACCTGTGACTGACCTAAAAGAAGCCTTTTAAAAACTAAAAATGGTAGGCAAAACTAAATCTGCCTTAAAAGAGCTACACTAGATAAACAGCATCTTTGATGAAAACGACCTGTGTTTGGCCCAGGTCAGTATGGGCCTGGATAGCAAGTTAGTAACACTAAATAAACAGCACCAAATCCAAATTTTAGTTTCAATTATTTTTCTTTAATAATAACAAAAAAACTCATATGTCAGAGCCAAATAAACTAATGTGATATATCTTGAGGAGTGTCTAAGACTAATAGAAACTGAACTTTTCCTGGGCTGGGCTGGGAAACACTCACCATTTAAATGTAAGAAAAATACAGCTTTATGCTAATAGCCAAACCAAGAATTCTACATTGGATCAGAAGACATATAAGTTAAATCCTCAAATCGCTTACTTCCCTCTCTCTCCCTAAACCCAAAGTTCCAGTAAGTAACAGCCTCTTGCCTGGGCTTCTTCTAGCACTGTGTACAGCCCTGATCCTCAACATGCAATTTCATAGGGCAACGTCCCTTATGCGATCCATTTGCACAAGACAAACAGTAAGCCTTTTGATTTTTCCAATTCTAGGGTTAGCTTAGTTTGCCCAAAGGCTACTACTCCCTCACTTCCCTGCCTATAATGTAAAATCCAATAGTAGAATTCCAGCGCAGCTTACTTCATAAAAAACTCCTCTCGATTTTGGTCATAGTAGCTACAGTGTCTTTACTTTTAATAAAGAGTTATGTGGCCAAGAGCTCATCTTTCCCAATTTATTTGTAGGATTCATTTGCTACCAAATTAAACAATCAATTCTAGAAAGATTTTGTGCTTTTTAAGTAGTTGCATAGTTGATTAAGCAACACCAGATCAGTTTTGCATCAATCCATTCATACGACAAATCCGGAGCCAACTTACCAGAAGCATGATAATAATAATCAATGTACTTTCTCTGTTACAGCAAGGGGAAGCGTAGAATTGACTTACCCTAAACCAGCAAGCAGCTCGATGCAGCGGGAGGGGAAGGGGTAGAGGGCACGGAGCCTTGGCTGGGGTGAACGAGCGAAGGATGGAGGGGCCGGCCGGCGGCTGTGGCCTGTGGGTGTAGGGAGCGAAGTACCGACCGGGCGAGCGGATGCTAGCCGGCGTTGAGGAAGACTACCTTCTTCTCCTCTCGGGTTAGGGCTGGGGGAAGGAGGCGCAGGGGGAAGGAGGCGTGGGCGATGGGGGCGCAGGGGAAGGATCAGCGCAGGGGGAGGGGCCGCCCGACACTGTAGGCGTGGCGGGAGAGGGGCCGGCGGAGAAAGGGCGGACTCAGCGCCGGCGCCGCTCCCAGTCGCGCGTCGCGGAGGCGGGGGGAGCTCGTCGGTCCTGGAGACGTCGGGGGGTGTGGGGGTTGGACAAAAACAAAGAAAAACGTTTAATCGATGGCAAAGGTTATCTACTACTCCTATATTACAAAGACCCACTCGGAGGAAGGTCTACTTTAATCAGGTTCGACTATTTGCATCAAAGGGTTCACGGCGCAATGGCAAAGGTCATTGGTTGGGGGGCTCCCACTCAGAGTTCAAATTCTGGGTGCGACACTTTATTATGGATTTGCGCATTAAGTGGTAGGCGACATTCTCGTCGATAGCGAGATGTTTGTCGGCTTAGTCCTTCGAAAGTGCTCATAGGGGTAGGGTTCCTTCGAAGGTGCTCATACGGGTAGGGTTTGCGTGCGTGTGTTCGTAGGAGCGAAGCGAATGTGCGTACGTGTTGAGTGTCTGCGTTGTACTGTGTACTCTAAAAAAAAGGTTCGAGTATTTGCTAAAAGCGTTCCAGGATTTCTAACACTGCGCATTAAGTGAGTTCAAATCCTGGGTGCGACACTTTATTCTGGATTTATTCCAGGAATTTCTGACGCTGCGCATTAAGTGGTAGGCGACGTTTTCGTCGATAGTGAGACGTTTGTCGGCTTAGTCCTTCGAAGGTGCTCATAGGGGTAGGGTTTGCGTGCGTGTGTTCGTAGGGTCATCATAGATCAGGTGATGTCATCAGCCCACTAACCCTCATTTATCTCCTCACTAGCTATTTCATTTTGAAATAGGAAAAAAGCCATAGCACCTAAACCAAGTATTATAATTAAAATTTAATTGCATAATGGTGTTCCTCGCAAGAAACTCTTCAAAACAAGATCTCACATGGATATATTTCAATAAGATATATTTCGATAACTCTCTCGTGCGTCTCCATAGGCGAAACTAGTGTTTCTGAGCAAAAATGTGATAAAATTGCATATCACATGGATTTTCTGAGGTTCTCCAAAACGTCTCAACAAACCATACACAAAACTACCAAAACTCTTGGGAGGAGAGATGTCCCTCGGGAATATTATGGGAAGAGAGTTTGTTTGAGTGAAACCTCGGGGTGAAATGCTTCAAAAACACTAAGGTTTACGAGGACCCTCTAACTAGGCTCCACCGAAAGCCGGTCACTCCCCCGGCCGCCGTAGTTGGCCCGTGGCCCGCCGTGACTTTGGAATACCCGAAACCAGTGTTTTTGAGAAAAACGTGGCAATATTGCATATCACATTGATTTTTTGAGGTTCTTCAAAACGCCTGAATGATCCATACATAGAACTTTTAGAACTTCTAGTAGGGGAGATGCTCCTCCGATATATTAGGAGGAGAGGGTTCGGTTGACTGAGATCTCGGGTGAAATGCTTCGAAACCACTAAGATTTACGATGACCCTCTAACGAGGCTATACCGAATATCGGTCACTCCCCAGCCGCCATGGTTGGCCCGTGGCCCGCCATAACTTTTGAATACCCGTGCCTAGTTTCCTTTGAACTCCATGGTTAAGTCTTAGAAGTACACAACTAAAGTTTTTATAGATAGCTAAAATTTTAAAGTAAAATTTTATATAGCTAGCTAAAAAATCTTGTAGCTAAATTTTAGCTAGGTGTTTGGATACACCAACTAATAGACTTAGTTAAACTTTATCTAGCTTTAGCTATATTGAAGTAGCTAAAATTAGATAAACTTTAGCTATAGTTTTAGCTAGCCTGTTTGGATTCATGCATGACAGCTAAATTTAGTTAGCTAAAGTTTAGTTGGTGCATCCAAATATGTCTTTAGTTTACATGGTTTTAGAGTTGGAAAAGAGGTGTACCAAGAAAATAAGGGATTTGCTAAATTTCAGGTGCCTGAATTTTAGTTTTCTATCCGGCGATGGTTATTGCATATATTTTATACTAAAATTACAGTTTTAGTTCGTTGCAATTTATGTAGACACAATCTGTAATTTTTTGTTTCAGAAATAAAAAACCTATTAGACAAAACTACAAATCTAACAAAATCTTATATATGTTGGTACAAAGAAATTTAAAAATTACAATTATTTCTATAGGAGGACAAGGACAAAAATTTAATATGTTATAACACAAAGATAAATAACAAAATATAAAATTAACAACTAACTCATATTAGTGGTGGTATAATAGTGTTGTCTAAAATCATCTTAAATTTTAGGCATCTAAACTATAGGAAAAATGAGAAAATAAACTAGAGCTCTAATAATTTTATGGAGTTTGGCTACTCTAACTTTTTCTAAAATTAAAGTGTTTAGCTAACTCTAATTAACTCTACCATAAAGTTTGGCTCTGGAGCCATACTAAAGAGCCCTAGGTGAGAAAATGAGCTTTCGAAGTATTGGGGTTGGCTAATTTATGTGAACTCGAAAGTCATGGATTGAATTAGCCAGGTAATTTGTGTGAACTCGAAAGTCCTTGGGTGGATTAGCTGTTTAGCTCTGTCGTTTGGGGTTTATTTGAGTTTTATCAGCCTAAAGTTCATTATTTGATTTTGTCTGTGTAACAAATGATTACAATATTCACAAGCAGCATGCAAGTAAATCAACAGGATTGAATTAACGTTCCATAATAATACTACTAACATAGACGGAATCAAACTCCTTTGATTTTGACAAAGTTTATAAAAAAAAATTATGATTTTAAATTTGTATTATAGAAAATATATTGTATCGTTAATTTAGTAATATTTATTATATATCATAAATAGTATGTTTATATAGATTTCATTAAATTTTAAGCTTAAAAAGATTTGACTCTCCAAAATTCTTGAAATATCTTCTAATTTGGAATAGTCGACGTACTCACGAACTCGCTATGTCAATCCAGATATAGATAGTCGACGTATCTCAATCGAGACATAGATACTCGACGTATCGCTCACGTACCATGGTAATACCGGACGGATAAAAAAAAAATCATGAATGAAGGCAACAGTCTCCTGAAAAACACTATTTAAACCCTAATTAATTCAATCGGTTCGTTACATGCATGCATGGCGTGTTATTGGATCCTCCCAACATCCGCTAGCCCAAGTAGTACAACTCTAGGAGCCGTATAGTGTAGAAAGAATTACGTCATGTTCGCTTGGTTTATCAGTCGTTTTATCAGCTGGTTTATCAGTCACCGAAACGATCAGTTGAACAGGGCGTTAAGGAGAAACTACTCACGTACCAAAATGTGCATTCGTTCGCTACACCTCTACTGTTTTGCATGTGTTTGTTTTATGTCCGGGGTAAGGCGCCACCACAACTCGTCAACTACGTAAGTCGTTTTTTATATGTCAAACCATCCACGAAACGGAAATGCAGTCCCACATGCTCTTGCGATCACAGGGCTTATCCTAGCCGTCCATCTACTTGTGGGTCTCACTCCCTTTTTATTTTTTAATCCCTTCATCTCTGACGATCCATCCCCGCACAGCCGCACTCGAACGGCGGCGCCCGCCTGCTCGTGGAAGACGTCTCCGGCGCCCCTACCTCCGGCGCTCCTGGCTACAGCGCCGGCGACCACGACGCCGCTCCCAGCTCCGAAGCCGCCAACCCCGGCGTCCTCCTCCTCCGACCATGGTCGCCGCTAGTTGTGCCGCTCCCAGCTCCGGAGCCGCCAACCCCGGCATCCTCCTCCTCCGACCATGGTCGCCGCTCCCCGTCGTCTGCTGCCTCCTCCCGGTGTCCTCCGCCCCTGGCCGCCACTCCCCAGAGTCTGCGGCCCCCCATGGCGTCCTCCGCCCCTGGCCGCTGCCCACCGGCCGCCCCTGTGCTGGATGCTCCACATGCCTCTGATGTCGGCTGTCGCCCCCTCCCTGCACGAATCTTTGCGCCCACTATCGGTGGTGATAAGCCTGGTGTCCGCCGGGGCATGTGGAATTTCCGCTTTGTCCACGAAACTATGGGAGCTATTTCTTTGCTAAACTTTTGACGTGGCCATAACTTTGGTGCAACATCTATAGGCTGCGTCGAGATTCGAGACATACCCTAGATCCACACAAAGAGGATTATGTATGTCATGAACTTCGTATGCATGTAATGATCATACAAAAAACAGATTAAAGTTGCAAAATGTGTAACCCATTAGTATGCATAACTCATAAGCTCACATTTTCGATGTTCCGTGTCATCACAACAAAAAATTACTCACTTATAAACACCCCCAATTTACACTGCCACAACCACCATGTAGCCCCAAGGGTTAATCCACGGTCCACATATTGAGCTCCTCGTATACACGCTAAGTGCACGAGGCCACTTCATCTGCGTGGACTTCCACATTTGAAACCTAGGAACACACCTGCCCTTATCATTGCTCCTCGGTTTCCTCCTCCTCTTCCTCTTCGTCGTCCGAAGAAGATGACGACGAGTCTGAGTGATCCGATTCTTTGTCTTTCTTCGAATGATCCGATTCTTTGTCTTTCTTCGGCTCCGGGGCGGGGGTGGCGACGGCGGCAGGTGGAGCAGCAGGGGCCGGTGGATCCGGCGGCATCATCGTGAGGAAGCCCAGCGTCATGACGACGTCGGACATGAGTGGTCGCACGGAGTCCTCTTCCTGCAAGCACATCGCAGCCATGGCGACCACCTGGTTCAACGCCTTGGCAGGGTATTCCCTCTTTATGAGTGGATCAACCAGCTCATGGTATCTCTTCTGGTCTTTGAACATTGGCATGGCCTGAAAAATGTTTAAGGCCATGGAAAATGCGATCAAACTGAGTTCATAAAGCAACGCAACGTTATGACGAGGCGAATGCAATCGAAAAATGCGAGTAAATTGAATGAAATGCACCGAGAGTCAGAGTTTCAGAAACAAATCAAAAAGTGTGTTGGCTTTATTTGGTACTTACCCAGGTGACGACGTTCTGCTCGTCCACGGGCTTGCTGGTATCGACGGCCCTCCTCCCGGAGATGAGCTGCACCAGCACCACCCCGAAGCTGTAGACGTCGGACTTCATGGTGGCCTGCCCGGTCCGGTCGTACTCCGGCGCGCAGCAGCCGAAGGAGCCCATCATGGGGGACGCCACCGGCATGTTGCCGCCGCCTCCCGCCTGGCCGAGCTGCGCGAGCCCGAAGTCGGAGAGCTTGGGCGTGGACTTGTCGTCGAGGAGTATGTGGGACGCCTTGAACTCCCCGTACACCACCGGCGGGCTCGCCGTCTCGTGCAGGTACTCCAGCCCCTGCGCCGCGCCGTGCGCCACCTTCATCCTCGTGCACCAGTCCATCGCCTTCTTGTCCGCCGCCAGATCTGCCTCAAGCAATATATAAGCAGCTTATTATTTAATTAGCAGCAAATTCTGCAGCAGGAGCTAGCGCGACATGGGATTGAGGTGTGCGTGTGTGCGTACCGAACAGGTGGTCTTCTAAGGTGCCGGCGGGCACGGACTCGTATACCAGCAGCCGCTGGTCTCCGTCGGCGCAGTAGCCGATGATGTCGACGAGGTTCTCGTGGTGGAGCTGGCTGAGCTTGGCGACCCCGGTCAGGAACGCCTTGTTGTCCTGGAACCCATGCTTGTCCAGCTGCTTGATGGCCACGGTCTGGAGCGGAGCGGAGCGAAGCAGCACAGGTGCGCCATGCATTAAATTCAGAAAGATGCACGTTGAGACGTGGCAGTTCATGCTGAGACGTAGTACGTACCTGGCCGCTCTTCTCTAGCCGGCCCTTGTAGACCCGGAAGAAGCCGCCTTCACCGACGAGGTTGTAGGGCGTGAAATGGTCTGTGGCCGCGGCGAGCTCGCGGAACGCGAACGCCTGCCCCGTGATGGCGAGCCGCAGCGACGCGTCGTCGGCGGAAGAAGCCTGGTGCGCGTGGTTCGCTGCGTTGTGGAAATCAAATTCAATTCAATTCGTTGGGCGTTATTAGGAGTACGTATTAGCGCGCGAGACCAATGCAAGAAACCGGAGGGCTGTCGTCTGATCTCTTTCACTCACCGCCACCGGGCTTGGGCATCGCCGCGGCCGCGGGAGCCAGGGAGTAGGCGGCGGGCGCCTGCACCATCGCGGGTGGCGTCATGTTGGACGCCGGCGCCGCGTTGCGCGGGGTCTCCGCGTCGGCGTCGTCATCGTTGCCCTTTCCGCCGCCGAAGCACGGAAAGCAGCTCATCTTCCTTTTCCCTCCGCGCCTCCCCGTGGCTGCGACCTTGTGTGCGCCGAGCGCGCGAGCGAGCGGCGATGACTCGACGACGACGAGGGCAAGAACGCAACGCACGCACGCACGGACCGAGCCGCCGGCCGCCGTCACTGCGCGCCGACCATGCCCCGGCGGGCGTCTCAGCACCGACGCGGCGTCGTCTCCAATTCGTGGAACGCCATGCGCCCAGGCTCGCCGCGCACCAGATGAACAACCCGACCGGCCGGCGCGGCGCGGAGCAGGGGAGCGTGACGTACGGACCAGTGGTGGCTTTGCTCGATCAGGCGACCGGAGAGGGGCACGAGGCCACCACGATGAGACGGTCGATGGCGATGGCGATGGCAATGGCAATGGAAGGAAGGCCTTGGAGATCGAGGGATCCAAGGGCCTTCCCAGAGAGAGGGGGATCGGGGGAGGACACCGATGGAGGGGAGGCGGGAGGAGAGGGAGGGGGCTAAGTTTGGCGGGCCGTGGAGTGGACCGAGGACGAGGAGCGCTCCAAAACGAGGGGTTGGGAACGTGCACACCACGCATGGCATGTACTTCTTTTTCGAAGCTAGCGAGCCGGGAACGGAGGCACGGCCGCACGACAGCGCATCATCGTTCGTGTTCCAGCTAGCCGGTTGCCGTTGCATGTTTGTTTTTGCCAAACGGGACGCTTCGATGGCCGTGCAAGGATATGTTTGTGAGTAGTAAATGACAAATCGGAAGCTCTATGTGACATGTATATATAAGTTCGATAAACAAGGATCCATCAAGCAACTTCATGTATCGTGAGGGCCACATTATCAGACTTAGCATATAGTATATGACACTTCACCGTATAAGTTTATAGCATGTATCTTAGCCAATATGTTAGCACATGGTATCCACAAACCGTGTTTCTGTAATGTCATATGAACAAGAGTTGCATGACAATGTGAAATCTCTGTTCTAATGGCATTCAGAAATTTTGAGATCATATTTCTCGTGTTGCTTCCCGACCAGATTCTTAGAAAAGAGGAAAACTCTCATGCTGATTCCTAGGTAGTTTATGTGCAAACGATTGAAACAACAGTCTCAGTGTAGATCCCGGAACCCCAAACTTCCTTGATCCTTTGAACACAAACATGGGCAAGTCTAGGGAAAGATTATATGTCTTAACAACACTTGCTAAAAAAAAGACTTCCATTGTACAACACCACTGCACAATTCCACGACTCCCAAAAGTTGAAGGATGGCCATGCAGGTCACAAGAAATTAGACGTTGTTATCTAAAAAAAGGAGAGAAATTAGAGAAGTAAAATAATCGTCCAACCAAGTCTAAGATAAGTATATATATGACTTCACATTTTCTCTCTCAACCAACAATAATGTTTGAGAAATCCAACATCCAAGTAGGCCAATACAAATTTTATCACATACTCCCTCCATCTCAAATTGTAAGTCATTCTAAGAATCTTGGAGAGTCAAAACATCTCAAGTTTGACCAAGAATTATAGACAAAACTATAAAGATTTATAACATCAAATATGTATACTATGAAAATATAATTGATAACGAATCTAATCTAATGATACTTATTTGACATCATAAATATTATTATATTGTTATATAAGTTTGGTCAAATTTGAGAAAGTTTAACTCTCCAAGATTCTTTGAATGACTTACAATTTGAGATGGAGGGAGTATTATATATTGTCAAGTCACAAATGCCACACTCAATAGAGTTTCATGGGAGGTTTCATGTGAATTAAATATGACATCACATCAGAAAAAATGAATCTTTGCATGAAACTTAGAGGAGAGAGAAGAGAAAGATTTCATGGGGATGATACTTATCAGCGTTGTTTCCAACGTCTAAACATCATGAAAACCTTCATTGAGACCCTCAAGTAGTTTCATCACATTAAAAGATAAGAAACGTCTAAACATCATGAAAACCTTCATTGAGACCCTAAGTAGTTTCATCACATTAAAAGATAAGAAATGAATGGTCCAAGTAAGACACACACATAGTAAAATAAGCTATAAAACCGTGCAAGAGGCTTTTTCATATCAAAGTTTCATGTGTTAGAAACCGTGAGATGAAATTTACTATTGAGATTGGCCTAACTGTTTACACACCATTTAACACAGTACACGATAGTACAAGTGGACAAATGACCGATCGTTTAGGCTTGACATATCTAATTTTGCTAAAAAAAACTAAAAAACTGGTGGTCAATGGTTTAGCATTTGGGTTTGGCATTTTTGTCAAAGTTACAAATAGGAACCCGCATTTGACAATTTAGCGACCGTGAAAAGGACCTCAACCATGGGCGTCGGCCTTTTTTTTCCTTCTTTTTTTTCATTGCTTTGACATATCTATTTCAGAGTTGACAAATTTCATATTTTGTCAAATCAAAATTGCTAACCTGTTGAAGTTTGCATATTCTTTGCTTTAGCATATCTATTTCAGAGTTGACAAATTTTATATTTTGCCAAACCAAAATTGCTAACCTGTTGTAGTTGCTAAGGGCGTGGGTGGGATTTTTTCTCTATTCTTTTTCCACTGAAAAATTAGTAATTTTGAACTAATTTCTTTGAATTCTACGTAATTCGTTTGAAATCCATGTGTTCAAACAGGCCCTAAAGAACAGTTTAGTAAGAGAAGCCATTCGGTGAAAAATGAAAAGAGATGACAAACCAGTTTTGGCTTCAATTATCGACTGTACAGGTTCAGGTGTTCGTGTCCCCTCTGCCTCATCGTCTTCTTGTTTTACTTCTTTTATTCACCAAATTATTTATATTTAAATTGATGCGCTGGTAGGCGTTTTAAAATTATAACTATAAATTGTTTACGGAGCTAATCGTTTGCTGAATCAGGCCACAAATCCCACAATGCTGTTCGTCCGTTCAATCATTTGGTTTGTTCATACAGTCGTGTTAGTGGCAATGGCACCTGGCCCGGGCGGCACTACGTCCAAGTCGTCAGCACGATTGCACATTTGCACGAACACCTCAGCGCGACAGCTCACATGGCTCGCCAATCCACTTTGCAGGGCTACAGAGCGCAGCAGCGTCTATCAACAAGAAGGGCTACAACGGAAAACAAAATAAAAAAGAATCAAATAGACAGGGAGAGCGCCGGCAGATTGGTCGGTGCAAATCTGTGTGCGCCGCAGGGCTGGGGATCCCGGCGCCGATGAAACGGCGGCCGGGACCGTAAGCTGAGCCCCCTGCGGCGCGAGGTTCATTCTGCGCCCCCAGAACAAGGCCACCAAGAGTGGAACGTTCTCTTGAAGCCGAAAGAAGAGGCGACGGAAAAAACGAATCGACATCGAAATCAAATAAAAGAACTACGACGAAAGGAAATTCGACGAACTGAGAGAGAGATTGACGAAGGATCCACATCCATCATCCATGGCGGCGGCTGTGGTGGAGCTTGTGAGCTAGGGTTACCGAAGGGAAGAGAGGCGTAGCACGGTTTTATAATTGCGACGGCTGGTTCTAGAAGCCCTAATCTCTGGTGAGTAGTATATGGGCCGGCCCAATGGATAATTTCTGGGTCCTATTTTCCTTGTGCGGGAAATCGGTGCTCGTTGCCTGAACGCCAATAGTATTTTGCCATTAAAATAGCTAATTTTATTTTGGATTTTGATTCAGTTTTCAGGGGCGGAGCAAGGGGGAGCCCAAAGACAACATAACATATTTTTTTTTAATAAATATTCGTACTACTCTGTTCATAAAAAAATGTATTTATGAAAATCATACCGGTCAAACTAGTTTAAATTTAACAAAATTTATAGTAAATAATAAATAGTATTAACATTTACGTCTCAAATAAATTTCTTATAAAATATATTTTATAACTAATTTAATGATACTTATTTTGTCTCATGAGTGTTAGTACCTTTTTATATAATTTATTCAAAATTTAAATTGTTTGACTTTTCAAAATGTGAGAATTACATTATTTTGTGGATGGATGGAGTATTAAAAATATAAAATGAAACTTTTTACCATATATTTATGAAAATAGATTCGACGCTCTTAAATTTTACATAGACAATAAGTATATAGGGTAAAAAATCTATAATTAGATTCTTATAGCATTTATATAATTAGAAAGTAGTCTTTCTATAATTTTTCTTCATCTCTTTTGTTCCCACAATAACCCTCTAATTAGCTAGTGAAATATAATTAGTCCTTTCTTGTCTACTCTCCTTCTGAATTGATCTCCATTAACACTTATATTATTTGGTATTAGTGATCGTGTTACTACTATGATTCTTTTTTTAGCCCAAGAATTAGATAGACCATTGAGCGTTAGAGACCTTGGGATAATTAATTTTGTTCCTTTTCTTCAAAATATTTTATGTTTTTTAGTTTTTTGTCTACTTTTGTATTATAACACAACGCATGTATTTGGTTGTTATGTACTTTGACTGTATATGTATTTCGTCATGTGTCAATGTTATCGGTTCGAATAGCTCCCAATGTTCAAATCCGGGCTCTGCCACTGTTCTAGACCAATGCGAAAGGCCATTGTGCTTTGTAGCCTGCTGGACCAATGTTCAAGAGAGTATATGGCCAGGTAAATCTCATTTATTCCTTTTGTGGCCTTGAAAAATTCAAAATTCCTTGCATGGCCCTGTGTTCAAATTTCAGTGTTATGACACTACCATTACTTTTGGCTCCTAACACCGTTAAGTGGAATGTGAAATGACCAAAATACCTCGTTATAGAAAATGCACTGGTTCATGTGATGTTAGAAAATATACTTGTTCCCTCTACAACATTTCCTTTTTCTATGTTTTATTTGTACACTAAAATTCATCCACATTATATTAATGTTGTTAAAGTTTGCAAATAATTTTGTTTTGCTGATATGCATTATTTAAGCATTACAATCCATCCACATTATGCTAAAATGTGACCATATGCACTTTGAGCGTTGTTTGTTTTGTATGCTTTTCTTGAATTTATTCGTTGAACAAAAAATATTTCCTTAATTTCCAAAATGCCATTTACCAAAATCTCGTAGTCCAAAACTTGTCCCATAAGAGGATATTCCTTTTCCCTTCTCTAATGGTCCTCTTTTTCAAAACAGTTTATGGGGTGAACTTTTTTTCCTGTCATAAAGGAATGGACGGAGAGAGATGAAGCTTTTATATATAAAAAAGTAATTTTCATAGCTCTCTCTCGTTTCCCTTACTCAACCATGTATGAATCTGCTGTGGAAGCTATTTTGCGGTCGTTTCGAGGAAAAAAAAAAGGTCTATGTGTTTTGAGGGAAAAAACCAGTTCTGAGACAAATGGATGGTATACGCGACGCAGAGCTGATAGGGATATCTACGAGTCAGAGTAGAGATTTACCAAATTTTTATATCCAAAGATATCTTAAGAGTTGGAGGAAAAATTCATCATATTTGTTATATTTAAAGATTATTTTTTTATAGAAGCATTGGAGAGCAATTTTTCTCTTAAAAAAACTAGAGTCCGTCCATCCACACTCATGGTTCCCATGCACACTCACGCCGCTTTTCTTATCGTCCTAAGAGCATCTCCAACAGTTTGGTAAATGACTTACTATCCTTCAAAATTTGGTAAAATAAACAAACATCATTCTCCAACAGTTTACCAATTCAATTTGTCATTTGTTTCAACTTGCCAAAACTCCGAGCCGCGCGCGTATACGGTTTGCCATCGCGAGCGCGCGGTGTTCCCCCTCCCTTCCCGAGTTCCCGCGCGGGCCTGGAGTTTTCGCGTCTTCTTCTCGCGCGCGAAGGTCTCCGTGCGCCGACCCCGCAATCTTCACCCGTCCGCCGCCGGGGATACAAAGGCACCTTGGTTCTTCCCCTCCCAACGTCCGTCGTCCGTTGTGATCTGTTTTGTCGTCTCCGCCGTCGAAGGGAAGGAAGGCACCGCACATCTCTAGATCTATGTCGGGATCAGGTATTCGGCAGCTCGCTACTACGGCGGCGGCGACACCAAGGCCGCCTGCAGGTAGAACCACAGCGGCAGAGCTGGCGGTGTCGGGACGTCAGCGGCAACGCGCTACCACCGGAACCACCGCCGAGGCAGCAGCTTCTGTTGCTTCATGTCGAACCCAGAGACCAGCAGCAACGCGCCGAGCTTCCGGCAGGCTGCACGCGGGGTGCGGTCGCCGTCAGCCAAGTCGTCGTCGCTCTTCACCAACCCGTTGGCGAGGACGCCACGGCGGCTGGAGGACGTGGTCATGGAGGTGAGGGAGTGGGCGCCGTTGCTGATGGATGACGGCGGCGACATCGATAGCGTCGGTGCTGATGCGGAGAAGCCCGACGCGGCTCGCAAGAGGAAATCCCGTACAGGCCAACAACCGATGAGTTGTGCCTTTTTTTTCTTTTTTTTTGGCAAGCTAGAAATAGGAAATTGTTGGAGAGTCTTTTTTTTGACTTGATATATTATTTTAACAATTTGTCAAAACATAATATTTGACAAATTATTTTTACCAAACTGTTGGAGATGCTCTAAAAACACACATAGACAGACACAAAGCACCACCTGAGTCGTATAACAACTAGTTAAAAACACACACAACAAAATGTGACACGGTTCCAATCTCCCTCTTGGAGACTTCGACTACAGCTTTTCACTCAGGACAGCGACATCCTGGGACTGGTAAGCTGCGAGTGCCGCCTTGCCCTCTCCATCGCCACCTTGCTCGGCGACGAGGTCGTACTCGGCTTGTCCGCGAACGCCAGGGGCAAACGCTTCTTGGCTGAAGACGGCGAGGGAGGCACATGTAGAGGCGCCAGACCGCTCTCGGGAGCGTCAAACATGTCGGCAGTGGCCAACGCCGCCGACGGGCTCGGGCATCTGACCTTGGCCTTCACGGACTTTGTTGGCTGCATGTAGCTGGGGGTCACCGGCACGCCCTCGTCGTCTCCCATGGACGTGGCCGCAGCGGCGCTTCCCAGGCTCAGCCTTCTCGGGAGCTCCGCCCGCAGGCTCGTCGTGCGCCGCAGCGGGGTGTCCTTGGCACCCAAGCGCGGGCTGCTGCTCATCCCGCGGTCCTGGCTGCTCCGCGGGCGACGATCGAGCTGCACGGTCGTCGTCGTCGTCGCGTGCTGCACGCCGCCACCGCTAGAAGTGTGGAGCGCGCTGCTGCTTCCGATGGCGGACCTGGGGCTCGCTGGCACGGCGCGGCGCGGGCTGCTTGCCGAGAGTTCCTGGCTGCTCCGCGGACGGCGATCTGGCTGTAGGCTCTTGGTGTGCTGGAGGCCGCTCGTAGCGTGGAGTGGGCCGCTCCTCGGACTCGCAAGTGAGACCGTCCTCCCTGAGATCAACGGTGACGACCGTGGCGGGGGCGTCGATGGAGATGACAGTGACGACGGCCAGTTCGGTGGGCGGAAGGATGATTTGCTCTTTGGCGTAGTGGTCGTGGCCGGTATCTGGACCGAGATGGCCACTCGAGGTAGCCGGCTGGCAGCTTTCGATGCGACACGGCCAGTGTCCCGTGTCGTGGTCTGGTTCTCCCATGGCCTCGCAGCCGCCATCCAGCGCTCCGTCCAGCTCCAGCCCCAGTTCGGATTGCCGGGGTCCATGAACATCGGAGCAGGCGCATGCGCAGCTCGCGCAGAAGAGGTATTCCTGTTCTTCCACTGCACGGAGATAAAAGCAGAGACGAAGGTGAGACTTGAGAGATAAAGCAAGAAACACAGCCTACGGATCGGAAAAAAGGCTTCGCTACAGCGTGATTTTTTGAACAATATACCTGTTGAGAAAATGCGTATGACAAGGCCCTTTGCCGCCTTGAAGCGGCTTCCTGTTTCATCTTCAGCACGGCTTCCATCTGCTCCTTGGACTGCAGGCTATGGTCCCAGCCGTCACCACTCTGTCAACAAATTCAGATTGAAATACCAGAAGTGATCGATCTTGAATGATTGCATGGAATCATGAATAATGCATATTATTGCACCTTTGTTTTGTCCAGGCTCTGCTTAACCTTGGTCTGACTCTTGAGAGCCTTCTTGTCCTCCTCAGTCTTGAGCCTCCTTGAGTATACCTGAGTCTGAATCCTTGTCATCATCTGCATGCAGTACAATGCTTCCTCGGTTTGGCGCTTAACGGCGAACCCCTCGTCAACCAACGACATCAACCTAGCCATTCCTCTTTCCTGTTGTGGTCTCCTTACCTGCAAGCAAAAATGTTATATACTTAATCCGTTCTAAATTATAGTTCGTTTGACTTTTTCAACTCTAAATTTGACCACTCGTCTTATTTAAATTTTTGTACAAAATATCATTTCTTTTGGTGTGACTTACTTATTTAATAAATAGTCTAATGACTTAAATTTGACTATGTTTGCACAAGTTTTTTGAATAAGACGAGTGGTCAAAGTTGGGGTCAAAAAAGTCAAACGAATTATAAATTGAAACGGAGGGAGGAAGTATATAGCTAGGTTACTGCCAGCATGCCATACGACAATTACAAACACAACAAATGGCAAGGAAATCGAACAAATAGATCATGTGCATATACCAGATGGCCCCTACAAGCGGCCTGGATCCTGGTGGCGGCAATGTCCTCCTTTGATCGTGCCAACCATGTCGTCGTCGGTGGGATGACGGTGGGGCGGGCGACCGCTGCCATGGGTGCGGAGGTGGAGTCGACCTTTGAAGATGGTGACACCACCTCCATCGGGCGCATGTCCTCGCCTTCCTCGCATCTCGTCTCCATGAATTGCACCTCCGGCGTGATCTCCTCGAAATGTTGCTTATTATCATGCGTCGACGGTGGCTGTGACAGTTGATGAGGCTGATGAGCCTCCACCAAATCCAGCGCCGATGCCGCGGAGGTGGAAGCAGTGGAAGAGTTTGATTTGCCAAATTGCCATATCTTCTTGAAGCTTGGTTTGTCTCTCAGCTTCGCAGCCTTCTCATGTTGAAATTCCAGTTCTTGAGATTAGGCCCAATAAACATTGATGCAGAGAAGGAGGAAAAACAATATATACTCATTGTTGTTACCTTGGCATCCATCTGCTTCTCCACAGGATCAGGTTCTGAATTGCTCAAGATTCTCTGCACGGTGTCAAACCACCTTCCTTTTCTCCCCATTTCTCGAGTTTTTAGCGCTTAGCACCGCCCGCCGCTTCGTAATGAAACATGTAGAGAAAAGCACAAAGGTTCACCTTCATCATGAATCGGTGTCAAAATAGAATGAACTTGTGACGACACACAATTAGAAACATTGTAGAATTCACATGACGCAGATGGCTCTCACACATCCATGAATAGAGGAACAAAAGTTCCATAGCTATTCATCCAAAGCGCTCTACGACTTACTCACCTATTTTGTCCTGCTGTCACGATGACCACGACCGATGCTTTCCACGACGATCACTTCTCGCTTGTTTGTGTCTTGCTACCAACCACCTGGTTGGTGCTTATTGTTGTCCCTACATTTGCTCCGATATGCCTTGTAGCCCATCACCATGATAACCGATAACCACGCGTATTCTTTTTTTAGAGGAAAAAAGCTAAGAGTTTGTTTTTAACCATATATAGAAGATACGAGTCTATGCAACACGAGGGATTGAGAAGCCAAATATAGCGCGGTCTTCGTTAATAAGAGAATAACACACAAACTTAGCTAATTCATGGGCATCTACATACATCTCCCGTCTTTCATGTTGTATCTCTAGTTCTTTTCAAATTGGTATCTCCATTCCTTTGTTTCGGTGATCAACGTCAAGAAACAAATTGAATGCAGTCCATTCTTTCAAACTCTTCATGACTTCCATGCACTTGAAGGTCGTTGACAGCTAATTTGGGCCAAGGCTAAAGAAACCAGTTGTGATTCTGTCTAAGGTTTGCCAAACCGGTTAAGCCAGTTTTGGTGGAATCCGAAAGGAAGTTAGGATTGGTGCGGATTTTGTAGTTTGTAAATACTTCCAAAGTAGATAAGATCACTCACCCTATAAATATGAAGGGGTGGTTGATTGAGGTATTACTGATCAATAAAAACACAATACTACATCTACCTTTTATACATCTCAAACACTAATCTCTTCCAAGTTCCAACCCCTATATCCTACTATCTCGCGCTTCTCTCAATGAGATTTGTGGATGTTCTAGGTGGTCTTACTCATCATAGAACAACCCTAGGGATATCTTCTTGGGAGGTGTCTGTAGGTTTTCAGGGCATTCCTTTAGCTAGTTTCAAGAACTAGCTAGGAAGGTTTTTGTGCTTCACCGTCAGTTGTTGTGTTTTGTGATCCGAGCACCCGAGCTCTTTTCATGTGGTACCTTTGTTGCATCAACATAATTTTTTGTGACTCTACTGGGGAATAAATCAAAGAAAACATAATTTTGTGATGTCTTGAGCCAAAGGATGATGCGACTAATCCATTCAGTCCAAAGAACATCATCAAGCTCATGATTGAGTAGCTCATTGTGGATTTCCTCATTGAGACCGAGAAGGAGACTAAGATTAGAGATCTTGCATGCTGAGTGTGAAGCTTGCATGCTACATGATCTATCATTTGGAGTTATATTGAAGCTTAAGGATTTCAATTTCACATGTGCTTCCACTATATCTACATCCAAGGTAAAAACCAATGTAAACTCTCCTAACCCTACTACAATGGATAGATATGCACAAATGTTCATGGACTATAAAAAGAAACTCTATGGAAGTCATAGATGACAAGTTTGGTGAGATTCATGCTAAATTTCATAAGATATAGGAGAAAAGAGTTGGATCTAAATATGCTAATTTACCTCAAGATGAATCTAAGAGCATGTTGGCAACAACTACTAGTCATCCCATCCAATTATTATAAGGGGCAATATGGATATGCATTAACAAGCTAAATCGTCTAATTCAATTGTTGAAGCCAAAACAACTAATTTAGGATCAATCACTACCACACTGCCTATTGTTACCGTTCTACCTCTTTATGGTTTCTCCAAGCCAAATTAATGAATCATATAATTTTGTACCATCATTCACTCCTATGTCATATGGGTTTGGATTTGCACCTGTCGGTTCTAGAGTGCCATATCTTGTGGACAATGAACAATTCAACCATTAGTTGAAATTTTCTTTGAACGAAATAATGGCCAATCCTCCTACTACAGAGTATAGTGTCACAAACGACACAATCTAGTACTTCCTACCACTAAACTAGCAATTTGGCCTAGCGAGATGAATACTTTGCTCAGTCTACTGAAGATATGACTAACTTCATCTAGGATAGTCTAAGCGTAGAGACCAAGCCTAGGAAATATTCTTACACAACACATGCTTGCGTTATTTTGTGTTGACATTTCTTAACGTCATCATTAAGGTGAGAAATCCCTAGCAATGGCGCCGGGCCAAGGACCGCTCACGACTCATCCAAGAACCTCCGGCCGGTGGAGCATCTCCTGCCAGTGTGAGAAGAGAGGAGAAGGGCGTCGTCGATGAACCGATTGCGTCTTCAAGGATTCCTGATCTACCTGGCTCCCTTCCGGGCTCATGCTCCGATGAGGGCTCACCCATTTGCGGCGACCACGACGCTGGCAGAGGGAGGAGGCGGCGTTGGCAGAGGGCGGAGGCAGCGCTGGCACGGGGAGGGAGAAGATGCGGGAAGGATGGAGGCGGTGGCAATTTGTGTGTCTCAAGAGTAGTGTAATTTGAGTATGAGGAGAGAGAGCTGTGATAAGCTATTTTTTTTAGCTTTATCTTATTTCTTGTCTTTGTGAGAGGGAAAGAAAAATAACTTCATAGGTGAAGCTATTTTGAAAAAAGTGTTTGACAAAAAAAAAAGAAAAAAGTGTTTGACAAAAAAATACTTGCATGAGAAGTCGTTGGTGACGACTCACGAGCATCAAAACAATCTCTCTGCCCTCCCTGTGCTGAGAACAGGGGAAAAGTTTAACTGAAAGTTCAGATGAGATCAGATCACAGGTCCTCCATAACACGTACAGTACTCCTACCCGCTTCCGAGCTCGGGCCGATACACGACACGGAAGGAAGCCGAGCACCAGTACACTCGTCCCCTTCCTGACCTCCTCCCAGTCCCAGCTCGGCCCCGGCTCCGCATCTATCTCTCCCTCTCGGCTCTCGCCCTGCCGTCTCCGGAGCTGCGCTCGCCTCCCCCACGCGCGCGCCCTCGACCCCGACCCCGTGCCCGTGGCCGTTCCCGTCCACCACCCGCTCGGTGCTCGCGCAGGTAAATTCCGTGCTCCCCCGCGCTGATCCGTTCCTAGGGTTTTGGCGCCTCGCTGGATCGAGGAGAATTCCGAGGTCCCGCTCCCCTCGCTGACTTCCTGCCCTCGCTGTTCCAGTCCTTCCAGATTCCCTCGTCCGGGGAGCAGCGCTGAGGCCTCCTCGCACCGATGAGCTCGGGGGCCGTCGCGGCCTCGGATCCTGGGGGTGGCGAGACGAAGCTGGTGGCGGGCGCTGACGTCACGATGCCGGAAGCTGAGGGCGGGGTGCCTGATTTCGCCGCTGATGTCAAAGTAGAGGGGAAAGCTACGGTGGCGATGGATGTGGCTCATGAAGGGGGAGATGTGGTGGTGACCGACCCGCTCTACGCGACCGAGTCGGCTGGTATGGTTGGTGCCGAAGGGCCCGGAGTTGAGGGCGTGGAGGCGGTGAACGGAGACGACGGTGGCGAGGAGGGGACGCTAGAAGCGGGAGCTGGTGGTCCGCTGACTGAGACGGAGAGGAAGCCGGTTCTGGTGGTAGATGTGGCTGCTGCTGCTGGTTCTGCCACTTCTGAACATGCTGAAGCCGGTAAGGAGACTTCTCAGAGCCATGTGCTTGTAGGCGTGCCGCCTATTGATGGTGATGGCTCCGTTTTAACTAAACATCTTGAATTTTATTCACCTATTCCATTTCAGAATCCAACGAGCTTGAAGAAAATCATGTCAATGCGGAGCCTGGGAGAAAGAATAATGAAAGCGATAATGGTGTAGCACATTCTGATACGGAAATACAGAACAATGTGCCTGGTGACATAGAGGGAAGCTCCAAGGAACATGAAGGTGGTGGAGCACCTGCAGTTGACCAGCCGGATAATGCATCTGAAATGCTCCCACAAACAAGTGAGCAGCTTCCTGACAGCGGAAATGGCTCGGACAGCAACTTAGAGGCTGTTAGTCTGGGGAATGTTCATCAGGGTGCCAGATACTGCTTGCCTCCTCTTGAGAAAGGTGGGTTTCAAGTTGCTGATCTTGTCTGGGGTAAAGTGAAAAGTCATCCTTGGTGGCCTGGTGAAATATTTGATCCATCAGATGCATCTGAATTGGCGCTGAAGCATCAGAAAAAGGGCAACCACTTGGTAGCTTATTTTGGTGACAATACTTTTGCATGGTGCGATGAATCCCTGTTGAAGCCTTTCGTAACAAATTATTCACAAATGGAGAAACAGAGCAGTTCAGATGCTTTTGTTGGGTCAGTTAATAATGCACTTGAAGAACTCTCAAGGCGGATACTGTCAGGTATGAGCTGCTCTTGTTTACCAGAAGAGCTTGCTGATAATGGCATGTCCTACACGGTTGATAATGCTGGGCTCAAGGATGGAGTTACATGCTCTGCAGTTAATCGGCCCGAGATCTTAAACCGTTTCAGTCCACAAAACCTTCTTCATTATATTAAGGAGTTAGCTCTATTTCCTGGCCAAGGAGGTGATCTGTTGGAGTTAGTGATAGCGTGTTCTCAGCTTACTTCTTTCTATCGATCTAAGGGATGTCCTGAACTTGCATCATTTCAAACTGGTGATGCGTGGGTTGAGGATGGCCTGGATGGTACAGACACTTTATCCATCCAGAATGTAATGGTCGAGGAGCCTGTGATTAATGAAGTGCGTCCTACTCAAGATAAGCCCAAAAGGGGCAGGGGTAGACCTCGGAAACAAAAACCTGGTGATGACCAGGTGGTGATGGAGAAAAGAAGCGCATCTAATCAGGTCAATGATACTAGCTACAATGATAAACAAGTGGGTATGGACTTTGATTACTATGATAACTTACAGAGCAAGAAGAAAAGAAACTTCAACTCATTTGAAGATTCAGAGAAGTCATCAGCTCCAACTGGTGGTAGTTCTTTCAAGATTGGTGAGTGTATTCGGCGAGCTGCAAGCCAGCTGACAGGATCTTCATCCATTATGAAGGCTCAGAATGAACCAACAGCCTATAAGAATGCTGCTGAAGGAGAGAATGGGGAATTTGATATCTCTAGCGATGATGCTGGCGATGAACTTACTGTGGAGAAACGAGCGAAAAGGAGACGTATGCACAGAAATCACACTGCAGATCCCAGGGAATTACTATCACAGCTATGCATGGTTGCAACAGAACCAATGAATGGACATAGTCTCTCACCAATGATGATCAGTTACTTCAATGACTACAGAAACTATATTGTTTCTACAACTACCGAAGCTAACATTGTTGATAAAGGTACATCTAGGAGAGGGAGAAAGAGAAAAGAAGTTTTACCTTCTCCTGAGGTAGAGACAACGGACCACATGCAGGACTCGTACTGGTCCGGATTGAGCTTGCATAATCACCCAATTCATGACCTCAGAAAAGAGAGTCCCAATACAAGGCCAAGACGTAGGCGGAGATCCTCAAGACATGAATATGTACCTTTGTCGGAACTTGGCGATCCGGTTCCTAAAAAACAGATACAAGTGATGGAAAGATCTATCATCCATGTTGATGAGAAGATGGTTGATGAGTTGAAGCCTACTGCACTTGTTCTGAGCTTTGGCAGATCAGCTGCTATTCCTTCAGAACTGGATCTTGTTAAGATGTTCTGTCGCTATGGTCCACTGAAAGAAAGGGAGACAGAAGTACACAAGGAAACAAAAACTGTTAAAGTTGTCTTCAAAAAACGTGCTGATGCTGAAAGGGCTTTTAGTGTTGCTGGCAAGTATGGCACTTTTGGACCTTCGCTTCGAAGTTACCGTCTCGTCAATATGCCATTTTCTCTAGAGACACTATCAGCAAATAATCCTGTGAAACACCCTGAAGATCGTGACATGGAGATTCCAGGTAAACATTCTTTCAATTTACATGTCCATGCATAGTACTTCTTCTGTTTCAAAATATGGGGCATTATATTAGTTGCTTATTATCAGGATTTTAAAAGTTAAACCTCATATTTTTTTACCAATATTACTCAAATTATATGCATGCTTAGGACATAAAAGTTGTATCAATGGATTCACATTCCACATATAGTTCAACACAAGTTGTTTTTGCAGCAATTGATGGTATATTATAAGAGTAGTTGATAGTCAAAGTATACTTCTAATTGTTTTTTTAATTCTAATACACCTTAGAAAAGTATTTAACAAAGTTACTCAGCAGCTTCCATAAAATTAAATGCTTAAATCTGCCATGTGATCATGTCTTTTCTCTAGGTTCGACCAAGTCCGAAGTTCCTAAAGATTCCATGGAAGTTGACCTGGTGCAGAAAACAGATAAAGTAGAAGTTGCAGGAGAGCTGTTGTCTGAAGAAGTTGAGACCGTGAGGCAAACATCTCAAGTGGAAGTTGCAGACAGTGCAGTTGTCAGTCAAGTTGACAGGCTTGAGAAAGCTGGAAAGATTGACGCCGAGCTAATTGGCCATGCTAATCAAATTGGGGAAGGTACACAAGCTGCATCTGTACCTGAAGCGTCATCTCAGCAAATTGGCGATGTTGAGCAAGCTTACACTCAAAAGGAAGCATCAATCAGTGAGCTACCCACTGAGACAGAAACCTTACAGTCTGATGATATAACAAAAGAGTTGCCTCAGAATGCTCCAGATAATATGCAAACAGATGTTGTAGTCGAAGCTCCAAAACAGAGGCACGTTTCAGGAGATAATGCCGTATTTGAAGCACACACTGAAGCACCGAGTAGTGCACAAGGTCATACTGAGGATGATACTGGTAATGAAGTTCTAGAAGAGCACATGGTATCTTCTGAGTCATTACAAAGTCAAACCTCTGGTGAGAAACTGGTGGGACAGACAGCAACTGAACAAAAAGTGGGACCTGAAGATCCAAAGTCACAATCTGAAAATTTTGCTGCTGAACCTTTCGTACAAGGTGCAGTTGAGCAAGTAGAAGTTGAAGTGGAATCCAAAACTACTGTTGAAGTATCAGGTGGACAAGGCTATAGTATTGAGCAGACTGTTCAAGTGGAAGCTGTAATTGAAGCATCAGGTGGACAACTTGAGGTGGGAAGACAAATTTCAGAAGATGAATCTATGGCTGATGCAACAACTACTGAGCACTTTACGGTCATGGTTGATGAAACTATGGAGGCAGAAGTAGTACCAGTCCAGGAGAATATAGAGAATGCTGCTGCTGCTGTTGTAGGAGTGGTTGAGGAGACTGCTGAAGGTGAAACTGAGGAAGCGCCAGACAAGAAGGCGAAAATAGAAAATAAAGAATATGCTGACAATTTAGCTGAGGAGACCAGGACAGGTGAAGTTACAGTCGAGGCGCCAGATGAGAAAACAGAAAATAAAGCAGATGCTGACACACTAGCTGGGGAGACCAAAGAAGTTGAAATTACAGTAGGGGCACCAGATGAGAAATTAGCAAATAAAGCTGTTGGGGAGACAACAGAAGGTCAAACTACAGCTGGAGCACCAGTTGAAGAAGTTATAACAGCTGAGGAAATGGTAGAGGATGTTAAGGTGCTAGATGATAAATCTACAGCAGCTGAGAAACCTGTAGAGAATGCCACTGTTGTGACACATGAGAATTCAACTACAGTTGAGAAGACTCTGCAGGATGCCATTGCGCCAGCAGATACAAATACCACCAACACCGAAAAAACTGCTGTGGGTGCCACAGCGAAATCATTAGACGAGGATGCTCCAGAGGCGGAGAAGAATATAGAGGATACCTCGGTTGAGGCACCAGATGTACAAGCAGGTGCAAGTGAGTAAACCAGCTTAACAAACCTTGCGTTCCTGTCAGTTTCTGTTGATATCAACGTAGTCTGCTCAACTGATTCTCTCGTCTAGATGATGCAGTCTGTATAGAAAAACGGAAATCACTTTAGCATCATAAGGCTATTAGGTATTACAGTAGTAACCAGGGCATCTACATCTCTGTCCCTTTTTTCCTATATAAACTTCATCTAGTTGTATTGGACGCTCACGTGTTGGTTTGTCATAAACACAATGTCCTCCTATGTCAGTTCAGTCCTCAGGCGATCAGTTACTAAGTGAAGGCATTAAATATATCAGATAGGGGGAAGGCATGTTCATTCCTACATTTAACGGTTAGGCTTGGGAGTCTTTGGGCTATGTACTGGGGTCAGATGATTCTTGTACCATTTGTCATTTGTAATCAACTGTGTTCTGGAATCCTTTTATCATATCACGTAGAGTATTTTAGACTACTCTGTCTGTTCACTGATCATCGAAGTTTGGTAACTATTTAGCTGTATTTTGGGGGTGTATGCATGTTTGATTCGATCATGCTTGGAGGCAATGAAATTTATTACTCTTCTAAACAATTTTATTCCAAAGAGACTAGGCCTATGTGCTCTGGTATTCACGGTCAATACACTTCCGTCTTTTCTATGTTTTGGTTGCTCTCTGTCCGCTGGCTGCTGCATATTGTGCTCTGGCGGCAAATGTAATGGAACCATAATGCTACTATGTGCTACGTACTATACTATGTTTTCTTCCTCGCTTGCTGCTGCATATTTGAAACGCACATTTGAAAATGCATGGCCGGTAGTTAGTCATGGTCGATCTGGGCCCCAGTCTATACGACTATACCTGTGTGTGGCTATATTATGACTCTGAACAATAATCATAATACTCCATCCGTCCCGGAATACGTTTTAGGTAGACTTAGGAATTATGGAAAAATGAAAATGTGTTGTGCACATAAAACAAGAAGAGAGAGAGAGAGAGAGAGAGAGAGAGAGAGTAGAGTAGAGATGTAGATGTATTGAGAAAAGAAAAATATATATTGGAAGAAGAGAAATGTGTATTAGAAAGTGAAAGTGAAATGTGATTTAGAACTCCCATCTTCACACGACTGCCGACGTATTCTATACGAGTAGTATGACACAACAATAGTCATCTTCACACGACTGGCGGTGTCGAGTGGACAAAGGAAGCCACCGCCTTGCGAGTTAATGCTTCAGGGTCTCAAATGTGGTACGGTAAAGTAGAATGATGGGAATTACGGTAAACATGTTGTGCACGCCCACGATCTTTTTTCCCTGTTACACGGGCATCCAAAGATGCTTACAACTATCCCTGTTTGGAAGTCATGCAACTCTTTTCTCCTGTAGTTCAAATGTTCGCTTGAACTATTTTTATCTTGTTTAAGCTTATTACCTCTCACATAACACTGTTCGATTAGCCAAAATCAACCGGCTTATGTACCGGCTTATATGCACAAAAAACCTCTTGTAAACATATTCCCTTGGAAAATTGTGTTTGGGTACGGAAATTCTTTCTCAACTCTGAGAAAATAAAAAATGCAGAAACAGCATACACCCCGTCACTACTTCGTGAGAAGGGACAAAGTAGAAGACTGAAATCCAAATCCCAAACATCAATCACAATCTCAGATTAGCAGGACCAAAAAAAAGCAGCTAGGACATATAATTAGGAGATGTTTGGCACAACTCAGTTTCACGAATGAATCTGTTTATTTTTTAGAAAATATTTTAATAAGCAACTTTCATCCTATTTTAGAATTTTTTTTTGACAAAACAACTTCACCAACAATTTTATGCATGGATATAAAAGAGAAATGAGAGAGAGAGCGACATAAGTTTTTTCAGCTTCATCCCACTTTATGTATTTATGAAATAAGAATAAAAATAACTTTACTTTTTGAAAATAAGTTTAACAAAAAAAAAGACAGTTCACACCAACTCATGAAGCTATTGAGCTATACCAAACAGTTCTTAAGGAACAAAACAGGCTAGGAGCTTCATCAACAAAAAAATCAGTAGTCAGATTGTTGTCTTTGTCATAAGGATCAGGCACATCGACGTATCCGCAGCGCTGTTGGGCTTGTGCGCACCCAACCTGCGCCTTGCGCATCGAGGCACGAGCAGATCGGCGGCCGACTCAGTTTGATTGATGGCGAGATCTCGAAGACGAGTAAGATGCTTCGACCCGATAAGTTGTCGCATAAAAAATGTGGCATCCTATGGTGTTTTATTTGAGAAAAAAAATATAATTTTGTTAAATTAAAGATATATCATCCTGATCTATATGTCATTAACTTATGGTAAGCCTTGCCAGTAAGATACCAATGACATACATTTAACTTTGCAAAATTATAATGGCACTATTCAAATTTTTATTTTTCTGGTTGGAATGGCCTAAAACCGGTGTAGTTTTAATGTTTTTATTGTGCCTACTGCCTACCGGTCTTCCAAGCAGATCTTTTTATCAAGCCTGTAAAAAGTTTCTGGCCTGTATTTTACACTGGTTTTGGATTCAAAACCAACCTTCCAAAGTCCAAACAGGTCCTAAAGGAGCTCTTCTCATAGTTCAATACACTAGTCTTAACACAAATTACACAATATTTATGCCTCTCAATACAAATACATGTAACCAAATGACAGCCGAAAGACCAATCATTAAGTTGTTCTTACCAATATACATACAACAACAGCGCTAGCCCACAACCGAAACTATTCCCAGGGAAGCGATTTACACCTAGCAAGCTGCCTCATCGGTTTCTTGCAGATAAAAACGGGACTATCGGGGGTGATTGGTTACTCTTTAGTGATCACCGCAAGGTGTCTTAGTAAATAACTGCGACCAAAAACCCACCTGTGCCGTAAATGCAGCAACACATGAGATACTGCATATCATAGCAACATATAGCAATTGGATGAAAGCATGAGCTTGTACCTCGGGGAAGAGCAGCTGTCGCAGAAAAGGTCCATATCTTCATTAGTTTGAAATATTCCCGTTATGGTACTGGAAAAGGGAAAGAGGGGACTATCAGCGATCATATGAATGCCAACCACAGCATGACCAAAAAAACATTGATAGATGAACAAAAAAACATAACATATGATATATCATTATGTGTGGAACAAGTACTGAAAATTGTTAGTGGGGGCACCTTGTTAGTCATTACTCATTACATAAAGCTAGGCAAATGGAACATGTGAACTGATTTGCACATCTGCGATAAAGATAAGGGTGCTAAACTGCCAACCCAATATGTTCAAGTTTTCAACCCAGTAAATAAACAATTACAGCACGGACCCAAGCTATACAATGTGCTTATAAACACAAATACACACCAAAATAGCAACTGCCAAGAAAAATTAATGCCAATCACCTGAGGTTGCATATAACCCATTCCTTGGTTGTATGCTCCTTGTTGGCCCATCTAAAAAGAGCAGAAACAGTTAGCTTTGCAGTGTGATCAAAAGAACGACAACGAAAAGGCCAAGAAAACTAACCCCTTGTGCCGCTGAGCTACTTCCTCCCACATGACCAAGGGCATCCTTTTTAATTGGGCCATCGCCGGTTTTTGCAGTTAACTTACTATCACCCTGTTGGTTATCAAAGAATCAAGAGCAGAGTAATGTTCATTATATTATATTTCAGATTCAATGAGCTTAGTAGCTAATCATGGATAATAAGAAAAGCTACTCCTATACCCTCTAGAAAGTAAAAAAAAAATCAGATCCCTGTATCAAGCATTGTACAGGAGTGAAAACTCGCTTAACAGTCAGTGAAACCAAATTAATATCTGTACCAGAATCAGGTGGAGGTCAAGTCTATTAGGCAACCATACAGCAGTTTGTATGTGAAGACCTGGGATTCTGATCACATTTATAACCCTAGTACTTTTCTAATAAAAAGCACTCATGTGACTCATTTTTTCATTTAATTCTTATTATTGACCTGCCAGTAGGGAATCAATACATGATTAGCCGAACTAGATTCGTTTACCGAAAGTTATCTTCAGTACTCCATGACATTCAGAACCAATTCAACCGTGCACATGAGCTTCGAGTCAGGGTGAAAACAGGATCAAAAGCTCAAATTACCAAAGCCAATTCTAACAACAGAATTCCACGTTATAAAACATTTACAGACCAACGTCTTAAAATATGAAAACCGATATATAGAGTAATTCACCATCAGAAAAAAATATATTATGAAATACAACTCAAAGTGTTTAATACCACATACCTCCATCTGCAATCCGCGATGCCATCCACCAGACGAACACCAAAAGAGAAACCTCATTAGACAGATGATTCAACCAATAAAATAGGGCATACAAAAAAATACAACTACATAAACTCTGGATCCAAAGCAAGATTATATAAGACATAGAGTGGAATAGTTCAGGTATCTTTAGTGTAAAGTATGTTTCTCAAGTAACTAAAAGCTTGCATTACAGGATGTTCTCATTACACTACTACAGTACCTCTTATGAATTCCATTTGCATTACATCTAAACGTTTCCTCATATACAGACACAGAGGATTTGTGAGTAGATATAATATCTTCCCCAGTACGAGAGTGTTAACTCAGTCCCATGTAGTAAGAACAGTAAAGAGAGGTTTCGATCACTGTTCAGTGTTGAATGGACAAAAGTGTGTTCGAATTGGCTCACCTTATAAACCCAAGACAAAACTACTTGGGGTAAAAAAGCTCTTTCTAAATATGTTCACTAAGAGTACATAGAAACAGGGGGGCCTCTTTATATCCTCAACTAATGTTTACTAGCAGTATTTACTAGTACATAGGAACAGGGGGTCTCTTTATATCATCAACTAAAGCAGTTTAAATGTACCAGAAGCATCGGGAGGGAAGTGGGTAGCTCATTTATCACTTATTGTGATCATGACCAGCAAGATTATTTAAGCCCAATCAGAGGTACAATCGAGGTGACAGATTGGTGATTGCACAACATGACCCCCAAATCCAATTAAAACCCAAAGTCCCCAACACCCAACACCTTCATAAGTAGTACGCACCTCTCTGTACTTCTGCAGGTACACCTTGAGGGGTTCAATGTAGTCCTCAAACCCCAGCGTGGCCATGGCCCACAGCAGGTCGTCGCCGTTGATGGTCTTCCGCTTCTCCCTCTGGCACTTGTCACTCGCTCTGCAAAGACCAGACCAAAAACGTGGACGTGGACAAGTCAGCACAAAACCCCGCCCAAGCTTAAAAAAAAGGCCGAAACGCCACTCCAAATTCCCAACAAGGCAAGCAAACAGAGGATGAGGAACTTACTCGCTAGTGATGAAGGAGATAAACTCGGAGACGCACTCCTGCACGGTCTCCTTGGCGTCCTTGGCGATCTTCCCGTTAGCCGGGATGGCCTTCTTCATGATGCGACTGATGTTGGCGATGGGCAGGAACCTGTCCTGCTCCCTGACGCTGCCACCGCCTCCACCTCCGCCGCCCCTGGGGCTACCGCTCTCGTGGCTCCCGCCGCCGCCCCCGGGGCTCGCCGGACCGTCCGCCATGAGCTCCTCCTGCACCACCGCAACCGAAACCCTAGATCCATCAGCTCCAGCTCAGCGCGCCCGACCCTAGGGGGTTTGGGGAGGGGAGGAGGCGTACCTTATATAAGCGCGGGCGCGAGCGACGTGGAGGGAGGGGAGAGCGAGGTGGCGAGCGCGCGCGCGCGCAGGGGAGGGCGGAGAGGGGGAAGCGACCGAGCAGAGAGAGCTGCGGTGAGGGAGGCGAGTGGGAGATCGGACGCTGGAGAAGAGAAGGCGGCCCGGGAGGGTGCGATGCGGGGGTGGGGGTATCCGGGCCGTTCGTCGACTATTTATAGCACGCCGTGGGGGCTGCCGCGTGGGTGCGACAGGGGGGAGAACCCGGTGCACCCTGGACCCGGCGCAGGGTGGTTGGTGTTCGCCAGGGGGAGAGAGGTTTCTGAGTTCTGACACTTCTCTCTCTTTATGTTGCCTTTTTGGCACGTGTTTAGGTGGGTTGTCCTGTTCGCCTAGGATAGGGCCAGAGAAGGCTTTCACATTTTGCTATTTCCTGCTCTTTAATAATTGCCCATGCAAAAAATGAAAAAGAAGACGAAGATGTTGGCCATATCGGTCTCGTTTGTCATGCGAAAAATGAAAACTTTTATTACATTCAAAATGGTACAATGGCTTAAATCAGGGCCGTCCCTCCGCAAGTGCAGCAGGAGCGTCCACACAGGGTCTCCAAATTTCGTGGGCCTCCAAATATGTAGTACTCCCTCCATCTCAAATTATAGGTCATTCTAAGAATTTTAGAGAGTCAAAACATCTCAAGTTTGACCAAGAATTATAGACAAAACTATAAAGATTTATAACATTAAATAAGTATACTATGAAAATATAATTGATAACGAATCTAACAATACTTATTTGATATCATAAATATTACTATAGTGTTATATAAGTTTGGTCAAACTTGAGAAACTTTAACTCTTCAAAATTTTTAAAATAACTTATAATTTAGGATGGAGGGAGTAGTACTTAACAATACTTAGCAGACCCAGACTTGACACATAGAAAATGGCCAGCCGCACGCGGCACGGTCGCCGGACGGACGTCGCTTTGGCTTCCAATCGCATCGCTGCGTCGCTTTGGCTTCCAATCGTTACGTGAAAAACTGGCGCGGCGGCAAGTCGGCAGTGAAGCAGATTGCAGAAGCACCCAGTGGCCAGTCGGCAGTCCCAGACTTAGGCGACGCGAGGCCGCACTGAGGCCCTGTCCCTGAAGCCGAAGGCAATAGTAATCATCCGGCCTGGTAATCATTCATATTTTTTTTCAATTCATTCATAATCACAGCAGAGCGAACTATAACAAGTAGTGGATCGATCACTAAATTTTGTTCTTTTGATCTTTTCGTCTAGACACCTATTGAAATAGTGTTCAAAGATTGAAGCCATGTTATCTGCAAATTTTATTTTAGTCATATTTTTTCTAGCCTAGGAGGCCTCGCTTTTTCGTTTCGTACACAGCCTCAAATTTCACCGAGACGGCCCTGCTTAAATAGTAAATTTTTGTTTTTGCCTAACATGAGAGACAAGCAATAAAAAGAGTTAAAACTTAACACAATTTAGTAATATTAATGGACCGCCACTCATGTATCTAAAAGAAAAGAATTCCTTCACCACCCGTATCAATGTTATGATACATCTACAATTGTATTCGGCAAATTCGGCTTGTGTGATAGAAATGTCTTCTAATTTTTTCAAATAGACTAAAGGCATTTATCAACAGTCCAAATCAATGAGACTGATGACAAGGCAAGAATTGAAATTTGTGATTTTGAATCTGATTTGTGTTTCCTTAGTTGTGTAAGGTAAATTGTAGGATGAGACAAATAATCCTTCGTCAGTACAATTAAGTAGCCGTGTATCAATATTATTCGATATTTCCTAGTCTGTTTTAGCTACGGCTTGTCGTATATCCTAGGATGAGACAAATAGTCCTTATAAGACGGTGTACCGGGACAATCGTGACATTGATCATGTCTTTATCGGATGTGAGCAATCGTGTCTGGAGGTAGTGTGATGTGTAGTTTGTCGTATGTTCTTTTTTATGTGTCGCTAGAGATGTGTGTTTGTAAGGGCATCACGCTTCTCTGGTGACAGATAAAAAGGGACAAAGAGAGTATATATCAATCAATATAATCCAACCAGATTAAAAAGCTTAATTCAATAAGTCTCAACTCTAGTCCTTACATTATGGAGGGTCCTAAATCTTTTTCCTTAGCTCTCCAAGTCGGCCGACCCTTTAAAACCAACTAACTTCTTTGCGGACGACCCAAATCTCTCTCCTCAACCTTGTCTTAGAACATGAAAATTAATTTCCCCTTAAATCACCTCACTCCCTTACGTATTTTTTTCATCCTGACTCTATCCCGCGCCGCCGCCCTATCCCCTTCCTCAGTGTGGTTGCCTCGATGAAGCTCTTTGTCGGTGTTATGACCCAGGGGGTCAAGACCACCAACTAGTAAATTTGTATATTGCGTGCTCCCTCTCCCAGATGTGATGGAAGAAGAACACAAGATTTATCCTGGTCCGGGCAAAGAAGGCCCTACGTCCAGCGGGGGAGGATGGATTGTATTATCTTGCACCGAAGTGCTCGTACAAGGGGTACAAGCAGGTTTACACGGGGGTGCTCAGAGTGAGCTGAAACCTAGGACTAGCAAGGCTATCCTAGGTGAGCTGGTGGATTGCTTGAGATGTTGATCAAGCAATCGGGTGTGGTGTGTGCGACTTGGCTCTTGGTGTATGCGGGTCAGAGCTGATGTCTCGGCTCGTTGAGAGATCTCTGATGTCCAAATGCGTGAGACAATACGAATGCGCATGCCCTTTCTTCTATCCCAGCGTCCCCTTTTATAGATCAAGGGGAGGCCTGAGAGTACCTATCCTAGACTGTAGAGGCATGGAGAGGTGTGTCTGTGGCGCCATGCTTGCGATGGGACGTCGATCGCTGTAGTGGCGTGGCCTTCCCATCCTTCCGGTGTTCAGGGCATGGTGATAACAGACTGGACGTTGCCGAACGTCATGGCGCAGTACGGTTGGCCTCCTGTAGATGGGTACAAGCTTCACAGCCAATGCGGAGCGGACTGGACGGGAGCCATGCCGGAGTGGTTGGAGGTGACGGTCGAGCCCCTGGGTCGAGGGGCGTCCAGGCCTACGTGACCCCGAAATATCCCTGGAAACACGGTCGAGGGCTGCCCCATTCAATATTCGAGGGGGTGCCTTTGGCCTCCGTACTCCAGGCATGGCCACAGTGGCCGTATGATCGTCGGAGAGTCCGGGTATGGGCGGCGAGTTGATAGATTTGACCGTGGCAGAGGGTGCCCATGGCATTAGGCGGGAGCAGGTAGGCGTATTGGATTCTCCTTACCCATACTGGGAGTAGGTAAGCTAATCGAGCCTCCTGCGCGCGGGTCGTTCGATCGACCCCCTGTCCGTCATTCGAGGGGTTGAGGCCGAGGCGGAGGGGGAGGGGTCGTTCGTTCGACCCCTGTCCGTCAGTCGAGGTCGACGCGGAGGGGTGTCCTGCCTACTGTTTTTCCAGTAATGGGTCGGCTCACGACTAGTCACTGTTGTTGGTGAGGTAAGCCTTCGTTTGATGGGCCTTCTTCCACTGATTGGGCGGCTGATCAGATTCTGCCTTAAAAATGATTGCTATGTTGAGCGTTAGATTATCGCAGGTTAGGGTACCCCTTACCTTTGTACCCGACACTCTTCAACCCGTTTCGCCCCTTCTCTCCTCTTGGCGAGGTCCATTCAATGCGTCTCATTCCCTCTCGACAAGGCACTCGACCCCACAACGACTCCCTTGGCCGTGTCGTTTTTAATGCTCCTCTCTCCTCCGATGCCCCCATAATTCAGTCGGTTAGAACGATGGTGGATATGGCCAAATGATGAGGGGTCTCATATACGAGTGTCCGCACCTCCCATAGCTTAGTCGGTTGGAATGATGGTGGATATAGTCAAATGATGAGTAAGTCTCATCTACTATTGTATGTTAGAATGGATTTGAAAGTCCTTATTTAAGGACTCATGTTAGAACAGATAAAAAAAATTGACTAAAAAGTAAGAAGAACCCTTAATCTAAATAGATGTCTTGATTCAGGTGCTCCTGCTACGAGTTGGGCTGCCCGACTTTTTTTTTTTTGTAGAGAATGGACATTTGTCTCGATACCTTTAGCAATACTTAGAGAACGGTTGTCGATATGTCATTAGATACATTTAGCAATACTAACACTTGCTTTCAGTTTTGTTAGCAAATTGGACCGTCTTGTTCGTGACGATGTTTGTCTTTTTATGGGATGTAATCATTACATGTAACTATGTAAGCGTGTGGATGTTTTCTCATTACCTGTTTTCCTAAGTTCGTCTCACGTACAGCTGCCTTTATATACCATAACTTAAATAAAAAAAGATCAGTCACATAACATGATATAGTATTTCTTTAACCCCCACCCCCCAATCCAAGTCCACATTTACACCGTATTACAAATTCATGCCTCATACATGTAAAAAAACATCAAACAGTGAACCACACAAAAGATGTACACAGTTGACAGTTGTTCACTTTTCCTATTTGCTAGTGACACGTCGCTAGCTCTTTCATCAATCACAAGGTACGACGAGAACAGCCTATGAACTCCAAAGCTTTTCTAGACATTTTCTTACTCATTTCTTGCAAAACTTTTAGACAACCAATGAACGTGTTTTACTTACTCGAAAGATCAAGTCATAAAGCGGAAAAGGGCTATAAAACCATACACCAAGCAATGATTTCTGATAAGATATCAAGCAAAGACGCTTTCGAAGGCAAGGAGTTACGACATCTGCAATCAAGCGTATTATCCTCGGACATAATATAATTAAACTATATTGTATTATTTTGTTCCTGAGATCAGAGACCTCGCCCTGTTTGTTTCCTTGGCTGATAAGCCGGCTGATATTGTTTTTAATTGTTTTAGTGTAAGAATAGCTGATAAGCCGACTAATGTTATTTTTAATTGTTTTGATGTGAGAAAAAAACACTGTTTTAGTGGCTGATTAGCCAAACGAACAGAACGATCCTAACTCCTTTTGTTTAAAAGTGGTCATTGCCTGAGCCATTTATTTGCATGCAAAGGCTTCTGGACGAAGCAACAGCGTCTATTAAACCATATCGGGGATACACTCGACCAGCATATGTTCGTATGATTGTCAACTGCTACAGTACCAGCACGGACGCATGACTTGGCTGCATCTGGAAGCGACCCGACTCACCCGTTCTCTGGTGACTTCGGGTGCCACGTCTCGCATCCAAACTTTTGAGAACCAAAGATAGCAACAGGAACAGAGCAGCCAGCAAAGCATGTTCGATATTATGATCGACAAGGGACAGGCCACTACAAGAACCGAAGCAGAAGGCACAGTCCAATTTCCATGGAATAAATTCCTCACGCTCGGATCAGGTATTGTTCATATGAAATCGACGCATAATTCACATACATTTTGCCATATAAGTCAGTAAAGTCGCACAACGACGCTTCAGAAGGCAAACACCAATGAACAATACAGTTTTCATAGAAAGATAGCAGTGGCACTTTCTATCAGGCAGGCACGCATATGTACACGGAATGTTTGGATAAAAGAGTAGCGAACTAAGCACACTAGACCACACCTAAAACCTAGTATGTACAAAGAAGGGTAGCGTTTTTTTTTCCCCCTAAAATCAGCTCCACCAGATCGTGCTGTCAGCTAAATAAGCAGTGACCACCCACATTTACACCGTGCTTTTCATTCCTACGAGATACTTACAAAGTGAAACTCCTATTGCACGAGGCATATCATTATCGCTTATCGGTTAAGATAGGTGGAAGGACCCCTGGCCCTCTGTAATTGCATAGAGGAGTTTCTCCCTCATCTTCTCCTGCAGGAAAAACAAGGAAACTTTCATGGATCAAAACAAATTGTAAAAAAAAGGATATCAAAACAAACAAAGCTTAGCTAAAAAATCAAATGCACGATAAATAGTTATGTGAGAAATTCAACGTTCACAACTCATTTTTTTACTATCAATTAGCACCAAAGATAAAGAACCTTGACTAGCTTAATGTATTAGCTTTTCTGATAGTTATATGTTGGCTACTTAATGTTTTAGGTTATGTTGGCTGTGGGGACCTTGACCTTGAGGAGACGAACCTCAGAACATGGACATTTAATTCAAATCTATTTTGCTTGATTTGTTAGAAGTTATATCTCCAAAATGATATAAGAAGTTCAATCTCAATCTATTTCACATGATCCGTTATAAGTTCAATCTCTCAAATGAGAGTTCTTGAAATAATTAACCTAGTAAACTTCACTAAGGCCCTATTTGGCACAGCTTCACCACCAACTTCATGAGCTGTTTTTTTTTTTTTTGCCAAACACCCTTTTATCAAAACAGCTTCCTAGGTGAAGCTATTTTTTTCCTTCTCTCACAAAGGAATGGGGAGAGGTGATGCTGAAAAAAGTAGCTTAACACAGCCCTCTCCCTCATTTCTCTCTCTCAGCCATGTATGAAATTGTTGGTAAAGCTGTTTTGCCCAACACTTTTTCCAAAACAGCTTAGTTTCACCAAGAAAGCTGCTCATGAAGTTGTTTTAAACAACTTCACTAGTGAAGCTGGGCTGTGCCAAACGGGGCCGAAATTAGGATATGCAGAAAGGTCAAACCTTTGAAGAGTATGGAGGTAGCTTAAGATAGTTGGCACAAGTCATCACGCTCGGCAGGTCATCATCAGCATCATTGCTGTTATGCTGCTTATTCATCACACTGTTAGCGAAAGATAGATCAAGTGAACTGAAACAGAAAGGAGAGCTTTATAACAAAAAACAGACCTTTCGGACAACTGTGAACTTTGGATTTAGTGCAGCCAAGCCGCCTGGTGGAAGCCGAGGTGAACCTGTTATAAATTGCAAGAAAGCTCTGCGTTCAAGGGATCCAAACTCTTGTATGATTTCCAACAACTGCAATGCATTTTAGATTCAAATAACAGACCTCCATTAATGGTTCACAACATATGTTGCCAATTCAAAATATCTTGTCTAGAGAAAACTTACATTAATGACAGGAGGGCTGCTGGAAGTGTAACCATGATCAAATTTGATGTGATCCACAAGTTTCGCAAACTGTTCAAGCCAAGAAATCAGCAACCAGAATAAATAAAATAATAACAAAACATGAACAGATGCTAACAGAAGATAGATGCATACATCCCATGTATCTTGTTCACCACAGAGTAATCTCTCTAGCTCATCCTCTGAGAAAACCTGGAGTTTTTTTAGTGGAAATACCTGTAGTAGACAGTGTCAGCATGTCTGTCAAAGCAATATTCTAGGTGAAAAAATTACCATGGAAGTGTTATCATGTAGGTTCCATGTAAGGTTTCCTAACCACAACCAGAAGCACAAGGAGCAGTACTAACCCCTAAATAAACCTGGACCCAGCAAACAAGAATTAATTAAGACCAATGCAGTAGTCTTCACCATTTTGGGATGTCAGCTATCGTGTGTGTGTGTGTGTGTGTGTGTGTGTGTGTGTGTGTGTGTGTGTGTGTGTGCGGGCGTGTGTGTGTATTCTACACCCTAGGTATAGAATAATTATACTACACCTAACTGTTATACTGAAAAAGATTCAGTATAATAGCCGCGCTGCTGACTGATACTGAACACCAGCATTTTCTAGTCAGTTTTAGCTACCGGGTGACTAACTCGCAGTACAGAATACGCCAGATAAGATGCTTGTACACTGTAAAAAGGTGGAAGGGTCAGCAAATAGACAGCACACAAAATCAGGACAAGAAATAATTGCAAGTTCACTCATACTAGGTTAATATATATTGCTTATGAAACACACAGGATCACATAGTTGGTAACCAAATGGAAGGTTCTCAAATCACATGATTACAGACTTGCTTTCTGGTAATATCTGCAACTTCCAAAGTAAGTGTGCCAACAAGTAACAACATTGACACACATTTTTATGCTCCGGAATCAGCAAATTTCCAGAATAGAGCCAAACTAGGCAATCATAGTGTAAGTGAAAACCACCACCAATTACAGACATCAATATAGAACTACATAATTGTAGAGCAAATACCTCATTAAATCCTGACTTAAAAGCCTCCATCTGCCTTGCAATTCCACTTTTAACTGTTGCGTCAACAACATGACGAACATATTCTTCCAAATGCTCAGCATCCAACTGAAAAACAGAAGTAGCAATCAATTTGGTGTGTGTTTGTGGGTGGGTGGGTGGGGGGAGGGGGGGAGGGGATATTTACTATTTAGTTTGTTCAGAAGCAGGCAGAAGAAAGGGTACTTACACTGTCAGAGCAACTTTCCGATGGGAGCACATATTCTGGATACCCTGGGAGAGCAAACTCAATAGCAAGATCCTCAATTCTAGAACCTCGATAAGTCAAATCTGATATAATCTGGCAGTCCCTTGTCAAATTTGACTCTGCATATTTTCTCCGACAAGCAAGTGCTTGAAACTCCACAAGGGATATGGCCAGCTCCGAATCCAATGACTGGATATCATATATATTAAGCTCCTATAACAAAGAAAAAGATTGCTTACATTTAGATAGACACACAAAGTAAGAATAGCAACGGTCATTGATATTGAAGGATGCAGAGCCAACGATACCTGTCCAAGGATAAGCTTGTAGAATGCTTTAGAAAAAGGAATGTCTAGAATTCTGTTGTCTTTAATTGCTTTTGCAACAACCAGACCAAGTAAGTGGAATCGCTCGCTCACTTTTTGAAAGGAAGCAGAATCTGCAGAAGCAGACCAAGGTCTAGGGAAAAGTCCATTAGGGGCAACCACAAATCCAGAAACATGAGCATAATTGGTACCAGATTCACAAGGAAGCTCCCCTCTCCACATGCCTAGACCAGACTTCTGAAATTCATGACTTATCAATGTATAGAACTCCATTGTGGGACCTAAACCAGTGCCCACTTCCTCTTTATATTCTACTTCGAGAAGAGCGTTGCTCTTAGCATGTGACTTCATCATTTTTGAAGCTGAAAGCAGTATATCATCACGATCAACTTTGAACTTTTTCCGTGGGGAAGACACCCTTTCTGCAACACTGTTAACACTTGCATCCATCATATGTCCATGATGATTTTTCAAAGAACCAAATGCTGTCAGTTGGAAATACTTCCATCTTGCCTCAAATGAAAATAAGAAAGGGCATGCAGACATCAGTTCAGTGCACCATAAAGGCAGGCAGCAAGACCTTGAAACTAATGGATCATGCATTTGTTGCTCCAATTTATCTGTCAATTTGGCGCTGACAAACTCTTGCTGAGGAATCGAGAAAACTTCAGCTTTCAGATCATCGAGGTTAGTTATCCTTCCATGGGCAAAAGAACGGTTTCTCTCATCAGACACAAGGTGAAACGAGTACCTGTTTAATCCCTCTAAAATGTGTAACATGAACAATATGTCATATGAAGGACCTGATCTGTCAAGTTTGCAAGGAAGTTTACCAAGCAACATACTAGAAAAGAATGGGAGCATCTGCCATGTAAACCCAGTTGTATTGTCATTTATTGATGATATTGCAGCAGAGGAAGGTCTAGGAGAATCATTTGCTTCTAGGTTAACAGCTGTTCTATTTGCTTCTGGGTTAGCAGTTCTGAAAGTTATGTCATGTACACTGCGCCAAAACTGCATGTCCAGAATTATGTCAGACCCTGCATTGATCTGATCCTGCAGGATTGACTGATACAGAGTAACGGACCGGTCAAGCTCTTTCCCATTTAAGCTGAATACCAATTTTCGTTGTATGGTGTTATCGCTCAAGATTGTTGTGTTTCTTTCTGCTTGACCTGCAGTTGCACATAAGAGTTTTCAGGTTGCTGAGATGCAAAGATGACCTGCAAACAGACACTTTAGGCTACGCTCACCAGAAGATGAAGTTCCTTGCGTTGGACATGTTTCTACAAGTGGATTCTGATTTTCACAAGTCAGACCCTGAAAAGAGTCAGTTTAATTTAAAGACAACTAAAATGGCTATAAAAATACTTTGAAGACATGCTTTATCAGAAATATATATTGCAAACAACTTCTCTTGATATGCATTTGTAAGCGGTTAAAGTCCCAATTAGTTGTGAACTCAGTCCCTGGAATAACCAACATATTAGAAAACCATTTCCAGCATAAAGAACCTTTTATTCTCTCTGTTTAATTTCAAAATTAAAACCTATAGAAGAGCTGACAGCAAACAATGAACTTATCCATTCCATTTAGCTACCATCATACAAACCAACTGCAGAACAAAGGTCCTTCTATCCTCTCTGTTTAATTAGCATATAGGAGAGATGGGAAATGCACAGTGTAGTTCAAGAATATCTAACAGCCTTTGAGATTGGAATAGAAACCTAAGAAAGCATGTAAATGACCATGGAGTTCAAGAATATATAAAAAAGCAATTCCAGAAACACACACTGGTTGCTTGGGAGATATGGAAACATTGAAATCCATGTGTGTTTGAAGGGTATGTGTCCAAATCTGCAGGTGATTCTACAAGAGGTGAGTACTGAGAGCAGCCTTTGGTGCTGTGCAAGAGCTTCTGCTCTCCAGGAGCTGCTCCTTCGGTTGCTTCCCACAGATTAGGTTTGAGTTTCTTGGTCGTGGTCATTTGTATTTTTGGGGGACAAGTCTGTAACCGGTGTGTGTTTGTGGGAGTAGGTTCTATGCCCTCTCCATAGCTGTTCTGTTCTCCTATCTTAATGAAGACACACAGCTCTCCCGCGTCAGTTCAAGAAAAAGAAAATAACCATATCATATTAAAAAAATACCAATTAGTCACACTTCATTAAGTATTAATAGCATGGGCAGAATAACACCTCTGATGGTGAAACAGCCTTCTGACTAGGTGTAGAATCTCGTTCCTGAGAGTCATCATCAGCATGTTTGCTTTCCAAAGCAGTGCCACTAGGTGGTGATTCAGCCTTCTGACTATTGACATCTATACTAACTTTGGACCATAAAAATTCTTCAATGGTATGCAAGGGTGAAGATATTTCCACATTCACAGCACTATCATAGCTTGACAAGTTAGTTTCATCTTCATCTTTCTTGAATCTTACTCGGATACATGGAGTAAATGTTGAATGCCTCGTAGGGATATCAGAAATACAGTTCCTTGGCTTGAAGTTGTGGCTCATTATAACTGGAAAATTGTCAAGAGAAGTAAGAGCATTCTGAAGCTTCCTTACTAAAAGTGTCAAGAGCATGTCACCCCAACCTTGGCCCATTCTTGAGTAAGACATCCGAGCAAATGACTGAAATCTTTTCACCACAGCCAAAAAATGGTCGGAACTGCAATTCATATTGCCCTCCACCTGGAGGTACTTTCCATTTGAGAGGTAATTTGATAAAGATTTGACCAATCCACTCTCAAGAAATTCAAATGTTGTCATTGTTTCTCCCCCATGAAGCTCCATCATCACCTCACTTAAAATGGTAGATAAGTGTTCTTCATTCTGAAGATTGCATTGTTCTGATGACTTGTCTGTGGTCTCATTCAAAACTGCACAGCAAGTTTTGAGTTTCTGCAAAATCTCAGTTAACCCCATCTCAGAACTCACTACATACTTAGCAAAGTAGGTTGTTTTCACATGCCTGGCAAAAGTAAAATGACTGTCCTTCCCAATCCTACAAGTCCTTTTTTCGGAAGCTTCAGATCTACGGGCATCAAATGCATAGCAGAAACATGTAGTCTTATTTCTTATGACAGGTTGAGTCTCTGATTGTTGCATGTCAACAGGCAGATGAGTGGATTTTGAGCAATCCTCTTGATTAAGAAGCGCATCAACTGCATTGACAACACCTTCCTTGATAAAGAAGCCAAGGTATGCATCAGGAAGCTTTTGCATGAGAATCTCGATTATCTTTAGTGATGTGGTCAGCACATGATGATCCTTTCTAGACAATAAACCAGCCAAGAAGCTGCCACAGGTAATAACAAAAACATATGTCCATTCAGAATAAAATGTTTCGGAATTATTTAAATGCAAGATTTATCTTGCCAATTACTGCATTCAAGAAATGTAATAACGCAAATTACTCAAAAAAAAATGTAATAACGCAGTCCTTTCGTAGGTTATTTTATACCTCGGTACGTTTGTTTCCTTGAGCAACTCTTGAAGTATTTCTGGTTTACTGAAGTAACAAATATTGTTAACAATTGAAGCACAGCCAAAGCAAATGTATGAATTGGCACCAGAGTTCACTGCCTGCACAACTTGTACAGTAAGCTCACTTCCATATTTCATAACACAAACATTGTTATGAGCTGTTAGTTTGTAGTGCTATTAAGATACCTTGATCAAGACAGGAAGAATATCCCTAGAGAATTCACACAAGAACCTTGGTTCATCCGTAATTATTTTTTCTTTCGCTAGTATGATCTGGGTGTCTTCAACGTCCCTTGCTGCTGAAGGAATCAACTGGTTTGCCAGTTTCAGAGCTTCATTGACCTAATAATTACAACATTAGATTATTAAATCTTGGTATAACATATCAGAGTCCACACTTTAAGAAAGATAATTGCACAGAAAGGATAATCCAAGGATGCAGCAGGTGAAAAAGCCAAGACACATGTAGTTACCTATTTACAATGACATGATGCCACAATAACATCAATCAGTAAAGATACTATAGCACCAGTTGAGTAGGGAGAGGCAGAATTTCAAAGTTTTAGAGCCTAAAACTGCCGTTGTGGAAAAAAACAAGAGGAAAACCAGAGTACTAGAAAAAAGTGTCCATTTTCAAATAAATTGCTAATGGACTAAAAAAAGAGTAAATTAATAAGAGTAGCCATGCATTTGTTGAAATTGTAAGAAGTTGTGAATGTAGTTTGTACTCTAAAAATATGGCATGCCAAATACAGCGTGTCATGCACTCCGGCATAACTACTAGGGAAAATCTCTGAAATTATCTTCATTTCACGATACTTCACCAGTTCATATAATAATAATAATAATATAAACATACTAGTAAATCAACGTCACATGCAAAAGAAAAACTATTGAATGCACATGAGTCAAGGGAAGAGCACACACATAATCTTTTGCTTAAAAGGAGAAGTATACATCATGATAGCTATAAAAATTTTGTTGTTAGCAACGAGCAACAGAACACATCTCCTATGCACATCTAGTACTGCTTGGCTGGAAGTAAAGATGTGAAAAGGCCAACCTGATTCTTTTGTTTTTCTAGAGGCAAGTATGGCATGCCATGGGAGATGTCTGAAGTGATCAAAATCCCCTTTATTGTGCTACTAACACCCAGCTCAAATAGAGACTTCACTGCCACAAGTGAAGTACAGGCTAGCTTAGCAAGAAGCCCAATCAGATTCTGCAACCATGAGACACAATAGTCAGCTCCCTCAACAAATATTGAGCACATGCAAGAAGTTGTAGAGCAAACATACACTGCATGTCGATGGGCTAAGCGCCGTGAGTCCACCAGTGTGAATCAAAGGTAGGACCTTCTCTATAAGACCCTGGTGACAGAGCTGGTCCACAAGATCAACTGAAGTGCTAAAGGAGTCCACGATGCTTATCAAGCAAGCTGCAACCTTCTCCACTATCTGGAAATTGACATCACTTAGAAATAAAGGCAGAGCACTCTTTAGATGCCAAAATGGTCTCAGTTAGATGGGGGAACAACAGTACCATTTTGTCCTCAGATTGCAGAAGATTACACAGAGTTGGGACCGAATCCAGAACAAACTGGGAGCAATCTGCAGGGACCTTTTTGCAGGCATTTGCGACAGCTGACACTGCGACCCTCTGAACCATGGAAGTGGGCATCAAATTAGCAAATGTACTCAATTCTCAGTTTCGAAGGTGATTTGTTTAAGATTCTAACCTGAATACTTGCAGCGAAGAAGTCAATGTATGCCAGGACAGCGTTGATCATGCCCGCCTGCAAGCACTGGGTAGGCTGCCGCCGTGATATCTTCTCAAAAGCTTGCAGGCACTGCATACGCAACAGAATGGCCGGATGAAGCGCCTCAAGGTAAATGTGATTGCCCGATTAGGCCGCGAGAGCATTCGGGTTATACCTGCTCAGCTACATCGAGGTACTCGATGGCTAGCAACCGGGAGCAGAGCACGGGGAGGAGGCCGTGGCGGACGACAGCGTCACCGGCGCGCGGCATGGCGTCGCAGAGGTACGTGATGGCGCGCACGGATAGCAGAATCACGTCTGGGGTAGCTCCCGTGCCATCGCCGCCGCCGCCGGCCCGCCGCACCAGCGCCCGCGCGGCTGCCTCCGTGGGGAAGTACCCGCCGGCGTCCTCCGCGCAGAAGGACAGCGCCTCGCAGAGCGCCGTGAGCGCCGCCACAAGCGCGTCCTGCCCTGCGGCCTCGTCTGCCACAGCGTCCACCATCTGCTGGAACCTCTCGCCCCCGCTGCCGCGTGGCCTCGGGCTCCCGTCCCCATCCGACTCGCACGACGACCCCCCATCTCCATCTCCATCCCCATCGCCATCGCCGTCGCCGTCGCCGTCATCCGCGTCGACATCAGCATCGGCGGGGTGGCCGGACGACGAGGTGTCCATATCCGAGCCGCCCTGCTCAGCCTGGGGCGCGCCGGGCGGAGGAGGAGCAGCGGCGGCCGCGGCGGCGGAAGTCGAGGGTTCCGCCGTGCACGGGCGCTTATCGGCGGGGGGCTCGGGCTCGCTGCAGCCCTCGGGGTCGGAGTCGGGCCTCTTCCGGCAGCGATCCATCGGCGCGCTCTCGCTCGCCGTCGCAGCCCCAGAGCCCTCGCCGATGACGGACGCCAGCGCGCTCTCCCTTCTCTCGCCTGGCCGCTTTTTTGGCACGGCACGGGGCACCGATCGGTCGGTCGATCGATCGGGTCCCCAAATTGGGGGTGCGTGGATATATACGGGAGGCGTGCGAGGGTTGGTTTACTCCCACTTTGTTTGGGTTTCTCCGCGATCGGGGCAAAATCGCGAGGTTTTCATGCGATTCCGGGGGGGTTTGGTGCAAATTCCGCGGGTTTCGGCGGTTCCGGGCTTGCCTGGGAGTTGATTCGGCTCCACCGCCATACTGTAGGGGGCGGCGCGTTGGTGTGTGGCCGTGTGGGTGGGGCAGAGGCACTGGACTGGACACGGAGCCGCTGCTCTACTCGCTTCCGCAGGGGGGCACTGGGCTGTTTCGACTTTTGGGAACGTGCACTGGGGTTGTGGGTTGCGGACTTGCGGTGGGGTGGCTGCGTCGTGTGCACTCGTGTGCAGTCTGCTGCCTGGTTTAGGTCGTTCGATTGACTGTCTGGGCCACGATTGTCGATTGGGTACTTTAGGAAGGTGAGATTGCCTCCTGATTGGCCTGAACTGTGATGTTTCATAGTAGGTTGGTTGAAACTTTATGCGTCGGATCAAGACAGTAACTGATGCCTGATACTAATGCTCTACTGAACTCAATTAACACTAGTATCATATTTATGGATATTGAGAACGTCATTATTTTTTAAATTTCTAACTCTTATACAAAATTTTCAGCACAAACTTCCGATTACGAAATGAAGGAAAATAAGGACCCATCTGGAACATAAGATTTTTTTCTTTCTTCCTGTTTTTTTTTGTAAAATTAACTGATTTATATGAAAATCCTGTATACTATAAAATTATTGTGTTCTAATGGTACCCTAAGTGATAATGAAAATTATTAAAAAAAAAAACCTATTATTTTCTTTTCATCGAATTCATGGTGACCATATCCATAGTAACAACCTCTAGGGCTTTGTTCAATCTAATTCATCTCTCTAAAGTCATCACGTTGTAACCAGGGGCGGATCTACAGGCTGGGGGGCTGGTGAGGCTCCAGCCCCCTACAGCCAATGTACCAATAGAAATATAAAGGGATTGAGATAAAAGAAGAAAGAAAAATGAATAAAAATAGAGAAATTAGGGGAAGAAGAAGAGATCAACCCTCCCTTCAATCTTGTTCTGAGAGATCCGAGGAAGAAGAAAAGAGGGGAAAAAAGACAAACCCCCCCCCCCCACCCCCACCTGTCAATCTTGTTTTAGATCCGTCACTGGTTCCAACAATGTTCAAAATCACATCCATGTATTACTATGAAGATATCCCAAAAAGGAAATATGTTTTTAGAAACAAGATCATTCTATGAATACCCAATTGACCTAGCTTCCAAAGGTTTTTTTTTCTCCCCTTCCTCCTTAAACTCGTTAGCCAACTCCCCCACTTATGATATATGGATCTAGGTGGGGATAACCTAATTAATAGCTATATACAAGCTATGTTAATAATGTAAATAAACAAGAGGTGTTTAATTAACTCAATTCCTTTTGGCTAAATCATTCTATGTTGAAATACACCTCGTACCGAGGGAAGTTATTTTCAAACTCTAAATAACCTTCTTGGTAAAAGAGGTGTCTTGGTTCACTAGAAACGAGTACATCAACCTGGAAACTGATCATTCATCATTTTGTAAGGAGCGTCGTTGCTTAGTTTGCGAATCATGGAAGACTCTTCTCTGTCAAGGAAGAATGGGAGTTCATTGCGTCATGGTTTTCCCAACATGGTTTGTGACACAGCTTATAATATGTAAGGGAAAATTAACATGACAAATGGAACATAAAACCCAATATAAAAGCTCGTGGACCATTGCAAATCGTGAGTTTGCTTCTTGCTCCAGGTACCACTATTGCCATTGCAAATCTGGATAGTTCTGCAACACAAAAAGGTCTTCAGGAATCAAAACAGGCAATAATTTCTCGTTCCAGGTACCACCATTCCATTGTAGATCGTAAGGTTTTAGTTGCCATAGTGGACGAAATTGACTGGAGACAGATCAGAAGAAAACTTTGCCAGTTAACCTTCCTGCTCTGGGTTATTTTGGTCGACGAGCTGACACTATGGAAGTATTTTAGAAGTATTTTGAAAATGTAACTTGGTGGATGAGACATTAAGGATTGCTAGTGGGTGGATTTCTTTACGGAACAATCTTAAACCCCAGGCTACTTTGCAGGGGCAAAACAAACAACTGGGCAACGCAATATAAGAATATACTGCTCAGTGAACCGGCACATGCGGATGCCTATTAATATCTTCAAAATGGAAACAACTCTTGATAGCAATGTTAACAAAAAATACAGCTCAAAATTAACGTCTGTTGCTAGCACAACTTTAAGTTTGGTAACTGAGCCTCGACAGTTTACTCCATTCTTGACTATCGAAAGCAATCTAAGACCTTGGCTTCTCCTTCTCCTTGAAGAGTGCAAGCAGCGACACACCAGACACCTTCACAACCTTGAACCTGACACCAGGAATCAATGTTTTCTAGTCGTCCGCGATTAGTCGCGATTAGTCGTCCTTATCAGTCCAGCATGTTCGATTAGGGTCACCGATTCGATCAGGGCGACTAGAAACCTAGTCGTCCGATTAGTCGTCGACTAATCACGGACGATAAGGGCATGGACGACTAGTTGGTGACTTCATTTTTATGTTGGGCTGTCGTCTGGCTTTGGCCCATTAGACTCACTGTTTCTTTGGCCTGCTAGGGTTACCCTTTATATCCTATTTTCTTCCCAGTTCCATTTTCTCTTCCCGCACAGCAGCCGCCACCTGCATTCCCTTTCCCGCGCAGTTTCTCCAACCATCGGTGGCTCACCTTCTCCAGCCACGGGCGCCTCCACTCTCCAGCAAAGAGAAACTGCTCTCTTCCACAGCCAGCTGCTCTTTCTCACCGCCGGCCCTTCTCCCCTGTCGGCTGCTCTCCTCCCCGTCGGCCCTTCTCCCCAGCCGGTCGCTCTCCTCCCCGCCGGCCCTTCTCCTTAGCCGGCTGCACACGGGTCTTCGTGATGAGCTACTCTGACGACGGTATGTGACTTCCCCTCTCCATCTTCTCCCCTCCTCCCCTATTCCTCATTCTGCAGCCTCTCTGGATCTTTGCTAAGTTACTTGGTGCTTGTTGTGATGTCCCTCTGCTATTCTCTGGTTTTCCATCATCCATCCTAAGTTGTGCTTCTGCAGATGTATATATAGGTATATATATATAGTAGGTATATGTCCTGATATATAGGACGACTTGGACGACCAGCACGGTCGACTAGGCTCGACTAATCGGCCTAGTCGACGACTAATCACGATTAGTCGTCTGATCGGTCCCATGGCGACTAGGTTCGACTGGACGACTAGAAAACATTGCCAGGAATATCTCCCACAGCATGGCCCTTACGACCGAATCCAGCAATCAACACCTCATCCTACAGCAAGAGAGATGGTTAGCTTTTCCATTCATTACATAGATTTTACAATCATTACAAGGAGGATTGGTCAAGGAACATATACATTCTCCTCGATGTAGTTCAGGCAACCATCATTCGGCACAAAGGCAGCAATCTTCTTCCCATTCTTCACCAGCTGAACACGGGCGCACTTACGGATGGCAGAGTTAGGCTGCTTGGCCTCGATACCACTACACAATGGAAGCAACACATATTAGTCCGCATGCCACATACATCTTCTCCAGAACAATGCCCTTGGCGTGAGATGATCCAGCAAAAGGTTTCTTCCACTCATTGCCCAAGTGGCTCTTCTTGTATGCTTTGTCAGCCCACCTCTGGTTCCTGCGGTGAGTCTTGAGCTTGCGCCCAGCTCCCATACCACGTGTCTTCCTGTGATGCAAAATCAAAACTAATATGTTAACTCTATAAATCACAGGCTCTGCAACTCATAACCAGAATTCTCCATGTCCATTGAATGAACATGCACCCCCTATACTATAATGCATCAAAATGAAAAAAAAATGTAAACAATTCATTACTGAGAAAATTTTGGCCCTAAATTGTATCAGTATTGCGAATAGTCATCACTTCACCTAGTAGAATGTAAGCAGAAGCTATACACGAATCCATTCTTTTAGATTTGACCAAACAAGTACTCCCTCCCTACCAAATTGTAAGTCATTCCAAGAATCTTGGAGTCAAAGTTTCTCAAGTTTAACCAAATTTATATAACAATATAATAATATTTATGATGTCAAATAAATATCATTAGATTCGTTGTCAATTATATTTTCATAGTATACCTATTTGATGTTAAAAATCTTTATAGTTTTGTCTATAATTTTTTTGTCAAACTTGAGATGCTTTGACTCTCCAAGATTCTTGGAATGACTTACAATTTGGGATGGAGGGAGTATATCATATCTATAGAACGTTGACGAATGAGGAGTGACACTCACTCATAAGTTGTAACATCATTAAAAAAACACAGGCACAAACCTATAACAATAACAAGTCAGATCGACCCAGAAGAGGAGATTCTTAAAGGGATCTCATTCTTAAAACGTCGGACACCCCTGTAACAGGGGACCTGTATGCCATCACGCATAACCTCATGGACCCAAGCGCTTGAATCCTTGAGCATATTGTTACACGGGGGCAACGGATTGGTATAGCTTATGAATATGTTTAGCACTGACGGTGTATAATCTGATCAGCACTGGACCGTCAATAAGCTCAGATTTTGCTTTTCGTCTCTAACCCGATTCGATTCTCTAATCAAATCAGAAAACTGGCTAGATCACAAGCCACGCAGCGAAATCTACGCATCAACGCAGGAAAACAGAGGCTTTGCTACGGAAAAGGAACGCCGCGAAACAACGAGAAAGGGTGCAGGACACCGGAACGAGAAGGGGAGACTCACCCCATGGCGGCGGAGGTAGGAGACCTGCTGCGGGGAAAGGAGGCGACGGGCTTCGAGTTCGAGGGCGGCGGCGGCGGCGGCGGGAGTGAGGCCAGGCCAGAAAAATTTATAGGGTTGCCAGTTAGGGTTTGCTTGATCAGCGTCACGATTCGTGCTGGCGGGTGCTTCGGTCGTATCGTACGGTCAGGTCGCGCAGCTTGTGTATTTTGTTTTGGTGCTTAGCCTGAGCGATGAGCCCACATGTCAGAATCAGATACGTGTCCTTGAACACCATAGAAATTTCCTATGTTTATTTACCTTTCTAACCAAAGCGTAAAAAAAATGCTGGAGCCAACGGTATAAGAAACTAGTAGAGCATCACGAGAGCTTCTCATAATAACAATCCAAATCTTTTCTTTGTTCTTTTTTTTTCAAAAGAGAGACGGTCTTTGTGCTTGCTATCCGCACTCAGCGCCGTTTTGTTTTCCTCGGTGCGCGCAGTTGAGGATCCTTCGCAAAATCTCTTTAGGGGATGTTTTCTGCAAAGATAAGAACCTGATTTTACTTTTTCACGTTAAAATGCAATTTAGATCAAGACCCTGGTAATAAAAATTTTAAACGCTTGACTGTAAAATCCCGGCTGGATGGATTGTTATTTGGTTTTTGTAAAACGTATAGAGAATTTTTGTAAAGCTACCGAGGAGGTACACGCCACGCGAGGAATGGCCAACGGAACCTGAAACGAACCACAAGCAACGTGCTATGTAGAGAGCGCACGCGTTCACGATACTTCACCAGTTCATATAATAATAATATAAACATACTATACTAGTAAATCAACGTCACATGCAAAAGAAAAACTATTGAATGCACATGAGTCAAGGGAAGAGCACACACATAATCTTTTGCTTAAAAGGAGAAGTATACATCATGATAGCTATAAAAATTTTGTTGTTAGCAACGAGCAACAGAACACATCTCCTATGCACATCTAGTACTGCTTGGCTGGAAGTAAAGATGTGAAAAGGCCAACCTGATTCTTTTGTTTTTCTAGAGGCAAGTATGGCATGCCATGGGAGATGTCTGAAGTGATCAAAATCCCCTTTATTGTGCTACTAACACCCAGCTCAAATAGAGACTTCACTGCCACAAGTGAAGTACAGGCTAGCTTAGCAAGAAGCCCAATCAGATTCTGCAACCATTAGACAATAGTCGGCTCCCTCAACAAATATTGAGCACATGCAAGAAGTTGTAGAGCAAACATACACTGCATGTCGATGGGCTAAGCGCCGTGAGTCCACCAGTGTGAATCAAAGGTAGGACCTTCTCTATAAGACCCTGGTGACAGAGCTGGTCCACAAGATCAACTGAAGTGCTAAAGGAGTCCACGATGCTTATCAAGCAAGCTGCAACCTTCCCCACTATCTGGAAATTGATATTACTTAGGAACAAAAGCAGAGCACTCTTTAGATGCCAAAATGGTGTCAGATAGATGAGGGAACAACATTACCATTTTGCCCTCGGATTACAGAAGATTACACAAACTGAAAGCAATGTGCAGTTGTTCTCCCATCTAAAGGTCACTGCCTAAGTATCCATAAAAAAGAATGATGCTCCAAGAATGTGTCCAGAAAAGAATGATGTTATCAATATCCATAAATATGCTACTAGTGTTGGATTTTGAGAACATCATTTTTTTTTCATTTCTAACTCTTACAAAATTTTCAGCACAAGCTACCGATTATGAACTGAAGAAAAATATAACCCTTTAAGGACCCATCTGGAACATAAGATTTTTGTTTCTTTCTTCCTGTTTTTTTAAATGAACCGGTTTATGTGAAAATCCTATATAAATCATATAAAATTATTGTGTTCTAGTGGTACCCTAAGTGATAATGAAAATTATAAGAGAAGCCTATTATTTTCTTTTCATGGATTCATGGTGAACATATCCATATCCATAGTAATAACCTCTAGGGCTCTGTTCAATCTAATTCATCTCTCTAAGGTCATCATGTTGCATCAATGTTTAGAATCACAACGATGCATTCCTCTGAAGATAGCCTAAAAAGGAAATATTGTTTTAGAAACAAGATCATTCTGTGAATACCCAATTGACCTAGCTTTCAAAGGGTATTTTTTTTCTCCCCTTCCTAGCCAACTCCTCAACTTATGATATATGGATCTAGGTGGGGATAGCCTAATTAATACTCCCTCCGTCTCAAATTATAAGACAATCCAAAGAATCTTGAAGAGTCAAACTATCTCAAGTTTGACCAAACTTATATGACAATATAATAACATTTATGATGTCAACTAAGTACCATTAGATTCATTATCAATTATATTTTCATACTATGCCTAATTGATATCATAAATCTTTATAGTTTTCTCTACAATTATTTGTCAAATTTGAGATGTTTTGACTGTCCAAGATTCTTGGAACGTCTTATAATTTGGGATAGAGGGAGTAGCTATATACTCGTACGAGCTATGTTCATATTGTAAATAAACAAGAAGTGTTATTTGTTTCACTGAAATCACATAAATAACACTTTGGCTACTAACACAATTCCTTTTGGTTAAATCATTCTATGTTGAAATACACCTTGTACTGAGGGAAGTTATTTTAAAACTCTAAATAACCTTCTTGGTAAAAAGAGGTGTCCTGGATCACTAGAAACGAGTACATCGACCTAGAAACTGATCATTCATCATTTTATAAGGAGCGTCGTTGCTTAGTTTGCATGTCATGGAAGACTCTTCTCTGTCAAGGAAGAGTGGGAGTTCATTGCGTCATGGTTTCCCCAACATGGTTTGTGACACAGCTTATAATATGCAAGGAAAATTAACATGACAAATGGGACCAAAAACCTAATATAAAAGCTCGTGGACCATGAGCTGTACCACAAAGGTATCGATTTCCTTTTCCTATCTTCAAACCGTAGTGCATAACTGCATATTATTCCTGAGTCTAAATAAGCATCGATTTTATTGAAAACTAAATGGACATTTCATTATGATGTTCTCACATGAACGGCTTAGGTAGTTGATAAGGACACACCGGATTATTTGCCGATCTTTCACGGTACATGCAAATGTATTAAAATCTTTTCAATTTATCAATCAGCCAGCAAAACAATTTCTTCTCTATGATAACTCAATAACCACCAGGTAATTAATCTCTCGCTCAATAAATAATCTGACCAGCAGTGAATAGTTTTATATGACTTTCAATCAAGCCAGGACGCAGCAGCAAATATCAATAATTTAGGGCATGTTTGGTTTACCCCCTAAAGTTTAGTAACCTCTAAAATTTAGTGCATCAACTAAAGTTTAGGGGACACTTTAGGGGGGTATTTGATAGTTTAGGATCTAAAATCATCTAAATTTAGCTACTAAAGTTTAGGGGGCTGTAACCAAACACCAAGTGAAATAAGCACACCCAATCAGGCTTCTGAAATTATGCTATCTTCTGATTACCCACGAGAGAACAAACGTGGTCAAATCAAAACTATTTTGTCTGGGCCAGATTAAGCCCGCCTTTTGTCTGGACAAGCGACGACATGCTAAAATTGGGCATGGCGGCCCGAATGAGCGGAGCAGTCATCTAGGGTTTTGATCTGTCGTCTGTTACAGCCGGACTCAGGCATGGGCCCCACCTGTCTGCCACTGACATCGAGGCGCCGCGGCTGGATGCTGGAACACTTTCTCCGGCGTTTTTCCCACGGCCACCGCGCAAAAACCCCGCGGGAAAATTTTGCTCGGCGGCTCGGCACTCCCCGCACCCTCAAGTCTCGCCTCCCCGCCCGCGACGACTCGCCGGAGAGGCGAGGCTCTGGCCTCTGAGATTTCCGGTGAGGCGGTGACATGTACGCCGACACAATGAAGGGTCACGACACCTTCAAAAGGCTCGCGAATTTCTGGCCGAGATACTTCCCCGAGGAGGCCGAGGTCGGGCTATCGGAGTCCGATCATAAGGTCCGCCTCGCCACCGCCTTGGATGAATCCTTCTCCACGCCCGAGGTGGCGGAAGTCCTTCGCTCACAGGTAAGTCCATCTCCTGTTTCGTGTGTGATTTAGTTGGTGGCATTCTGTGTTCGATAATGATAGGACGCGGGCGTCCGTCCGTCCGGACGCCGCGCGCCCACTCCGCCTCGCTGCTGCCGCGCTTCCCCCGCCGCGTTCCAATCTAGATTTTATAATTTAGGATCATATGTCGAAACGAGGAGGATTTTCGCGGATTGGGATTTTTTTTTTCCGCTTTCGCTAATGTTACTAAAGTCGCATTACAAGTACTTGTTCAGAAGTTTGCAGGATTGATGCTTAGTTTTTATTTGCTACTGTAACTTTTTAGTATCTTATAAATCAGAAAGGTAACTAGTGCCACTATTTTTAAGTGAACGAACAGTGTTTTCCTCTCACAGCAGATCAACATAAGCATTCATCACAAGCCAAATTTCAGCTAAACGGATATTTTTAATCATAGTTAGGATCATGTGTTAGCAGTTAGCATCCAACTCCATTATATAGAAGCAAAACCAAGCACTGACGCTTGCCTTTAGGGGCTCTACCGTCTCTATCAATATCAATAGAAATGGGCAGTTTCATGCCAGTTATTAAAAAAAAAAACCAAGCACTAGATGCAATACCTTGTTCTCTATCAATAGAAGCAGGCCAACGGCAAGAGGCTCGAGGCTACAGGGGAAAGTACAGGACTGTTAGAGGGAGGTTGATGTAGTTAAAAGAGATACATGAGGGGAATTCAGAGGAGGATGAAGAGTTCTAGAGGTCAAAGGAGAATGGTAAAAGGGAATGGTTCATTTCTGGTTCAGTCGATTGGTGCCTTCTTGTGCCCTGTTTCCTTCTGGTACTCCCACCCCTGGCAAGCCTAAACTTACCCAGCCCACTCCCATGTACTCCCTCCATTCCAAATTATAAGTCATTTTATATTTTATCTAGTGCATGGATAAAGCTATACACCTAGAAAAGCCTGAACGACTTATAATTTGGCTTATCACTAATGAACACCAGTCATCCATAACTAGGAAGGTGTATTGCTCCAGTAGCAATCAAAGAAATCCAAAAGGTGACTACAAATTTTATGAACCAACATTCTGAATATAGCAGGTGTCACTACCAGGATCCCATGTTAATTCTGGGCAGGAAACAAGTTGTTGAAACTGTCAGTCATAAGGACCCAGCTATAGTTGGATGTTTTTTTTTTCTTGAATACGCAAAATAGTTGCAATATCATTGTAGTATTAAGTAGAAGAGTTTAAATACGCAGACAACACGCTTCTATCGAGCGCCGAAGGAGGTTGACCTAAAACAGCCTTAGCTGGACCCTCCTAGCAAAAGATCTCCAAATTCGATATTACATAAATGGAAACAACCAAGACCGACGCAGCGGTGCGACCTAGGAGGTGGCCTTGCACCTTCGCGGCCGCCTGGACAAGCCCTATAGTTGGATTTTTTCAGAACTATAGCCAATTGGTGCTTATTTGTTAACAGTTCCACTGTAAACTTGGTCTGGTCTTCACGTGGCCATCCCTGCAATTTTTTCATTTGCTGCAACCTTTCAGGTTTAACTGAACTATGTATGCTGATTTTTTTTTAACGCAAACTATGTATGCTGATAACGTGTAGCTCAACCCACACCACTTGACTACTTTAGTAAAATTGTTTCTCACCAGATGAGCACCAATATGAAGCAATCATCTTTAGCATCACCACAATTTCGCTGCAGATCTCTAGTGAACTCACGATTTGTCTCTGGGACTAGAGTTTTCACAGGCAAACTTGATAAGCTTGACACAGTAAGTTTTGCAAACAAGCTGTATGTACATGTGTTGTTGTTGCTGCAGGGGCTAAGTGGGATTTCTTCTGGTCGTTTTGGTTTCCTTCTTGGAGTAATTAGAGGTCTCCTTTCTTGTTTTGGGGTTTCCTTTGATCTGGGCTGAGTTTGTAAAGTCGTTTTTGTAACTCCTATTTTTTTTGCTTTTATTTGTCTAATAAAAATAGCAGCAAAGCTTTTTCCGTCCTTTAAAAAAAGTATTGCAAAAAAGAAGTGCAGTCTCGAGTAAGCAATTAATCACCAACTGCTCTGCCAACGCATTCACTGAGGTCCAGTTGTCATCATCAAGCAAATTACCAATATCAATACCTATAGGTTTGTTTTTTTTGACAATGACAAGTGGTGCATCTCCTTTATAAGGTGCATCTCTCACTTCCAAAGTCAATATTCAACTAATCAGCTTGAGTAACCAATATAAAGGAAATATGCAGCTGATTATCTTGGCCACGCAAACTGTTTCCTTTTTCGAATTTAGGATTAGCGTTCCCTGTCTGCTTGTGAAGTAGTTTGTAATATGCAGCCTGTACTGACAAAATGGGTACAGTTCATTCTATTTCCCAAGTCCCTTGTGATATGCCTACTCTAAGGCCAACACACCATGCATAGTATGTTATAGAATCATGGATATGGGAATACTAACCTGTCTTTAGGATTGTAATTTGTAGAGTACATTACAACAGAGATTCCTTCTCTTTTTTTAAGTGTGAAAGGGCCTCTAGCTGAGTTTGTTAGGTGGCACGAGTAGCACTCCTCAAGTCCTGGGTTCGACTATCTGTGAGAGTGAATTTCGGCTCATCTGTCCCACACCAAAGCACAGGTCTAAGGTCTGTCCCTGGTCGTGGTCGTTCTCACTTGGGCTACGGTGCCGCTGTGTATGGTTGGGGCAGGGGTTCGAGGGTTTTCTCGACCTATGTGAGAGTCTTCTTCTTAATGAAATGCCTGGGGGCTATCTTACCCCCCTCCCCCCCCCCCCCCCCCCTGGTCAAGTTCTGTTTTAAAGTAAATGGTTCTTTGCAGTTTTTTGATAGTACTGTAGACAAAACAATCATTTCAAAGTCAGCCTCAATGATATCTTTTTAAAAGTTTAGCTGAGCAAGTATCCCTTTGAAGTTTTCTGTTTCTTAAAGCATGAGAGCATAAGTGCCTTCAGAACAATTAATGGCTGTCTGCCTTACCTTATCATGTTTTTATGTGTATATTTGTACATGAGGCCTTCAAGGCAATACCACTTGTGAGCTATGTATTTCAGAACTCTTTAGCAGCTTTTTTCTAGGCGCTGTATGGTGTCTTGCATGATCGGTGTCTTGTATGATCATAGTGAAAAAGTACATATTGTAAATGCAGGAACTCACCCCATTTGGCTCATGTGCTTACTTGTATATGCACAGGTTGAAGATGATGACAATGACATCGTGTGTCTTCCAATTGATTTCCAGCAGCTTCAGGAGCTGTGCGTGTTTATTAAAGATAAACTCAATGAAGCCCCCAAAGAAGTCTTGCTTTGCATGGGACTTGCAGCTCATTTGGTTGATGTCTATTCATCTTATAATTTACTAGTATGATAGCGGACCCGCTGGACCGTATGCCACTTCCATTCGATGTATGTTTATTCTTGATATTTTTTCAGGCTCTGAACTTGAGGGAAACTCACAAGATCAATATCAGGCTTTACAACACGGGGGAGGCTATTGCACTGAAGAATCTAAAAGCAGCCTTTATTAGTAAATTACTTCCTGCCTTTATTCACGTGTTTTATATTTTATTAGTTCACATATAGTTACTGATCTGTTGATTTTTGTTTCCCTTGGTAGAGAAACTTATCACAGTGCGCGGTACTGTGCTCAAAGTCAGCACTGTAAAACCTATTGTCCTGCAGCTGAAATTCCGATGCATGAAGTGTGGTGCAGAAATACCCCGTGTATTTTGTGATGGGAAATATTCTCCTCCAATTTCCTGTACCATGCAGGGATGCAAGAGCAGAAACTTTATCCCAGATAGATCTAGCGCACAGCTGATGGATTTCCAGAAACTAAGGCAAGGGGCGAGTAAACTCATCCAAGCTTTCCTCCAATTATATTGTGTTAAAAGCTTTCCATTTCTTTATGTTCCCATCCAGAATACAGGAGCTTGCAAGTGCTGACAACCATGAAGGCCGAGTGCCACGGACCGTAGAGTGTGAGCTTACAGAAGACCTCGTTGATTGTTGCATCCCTGGAGAGATCATAACAGTAACTGGCATTGTGAAAGTACTCAACAACTATATGGATGTTGGAGGAGGTACATTCAAAGCGACTACAACAATGCTCTTTTCTTATTTTTCCTTGTGATATTTCACTAATTGTTTCAACAATAATTTTAAAGTACTCAACAACTATATGGATGTTGGAGAAGGTACATTCAAAGCGACTACAACAATGCTCTTTTCTTAATTTTCCTTGTGATATTTCACTAATTGTTTCGAAAATAATTTTAATAATTTATTTGTCAAAAGTTATGTTTAGATCCTTGGATTATCTATGCCACATCTAGAGTAATATAGCATTGCCAACCTTTTGTTTTATTTTCTCATTTATTTTGGAAGTTTGGCTCTGGTGCGTTATGGACGATGGGGCATAAGTAGTTCATTATAAATTATAGTGTGATGCATTTGTCAACATAAGGACATCTCTATTACTTGATATTGCTAAAACATTATCTATTTCCTGGGTTCTATTATTTCTTATAGTTTTCTTGAATTTAAGACTCAAGAATATTGATAGTATGAGGAGATGGAGAGAACAAAGTAGTGAACTAGTGATTATATGTAGTTTCTGTGTCCTTATGTTCAGGCCCGTCATTCACTTGCTAGTAAGGACTAGGACACCTGTTTTGTTCTAAACAAATTGGTTGAGCTTTCACCTTTTTAATTTAGAGTTCTTTGTTTTGAATATTTAATAGATCTATTATTAACATATTCAGGGAAGTCCAGAATCAGTAATAAAAGTTTATACTACCTGTATCTGGAGGCAGTTTCAGTAAGAAAGTTGAAATCCCATGCTGTTGCTGGCAAAGAAAATCAGACTAGTGGAATTTGTCATTTTCAGCCTTGTTCTGTAAAGGATGATTTTGCTATCAAATATAAAGAAAAATATGGTACCGATGTATTCCGCCGAATACTTCAATCGTTTTGTCCCTCTATATATGGGCACGGACTTGTAAAAGGTATTTTTTAGCCCCTGTATTATATCAGAGTTACAAGATATTTCTGCTGGTTATGTGATGTTGTTAAGAGATCTTCTATTCAATCTGCTCTTGTCCCAATATTTGAAGATGTGATAATGTGAAATCTTTAGTTCCCTTCAATTGTATAAGACAACTGGTTTTGAATAACAAAGAGTGTTCTTATGCTGTCCCAAAAGAGTGCATCACAATCTGAAGCAATTCAATAGTTGAGGGGCTAACAAAATCATCACCAGCTGCAGTTACTTTGGATGTCTTTGGAAAATGGTGAAGGCACTTTGTTTAGTCATGAAAGGCCTGCTGATTTCATTTTTTTCCCTATTTGCATATGATTGTTCTATATGACTAAATTCATATACACTGGTTTTCAGCTGGTATCACACTTGCTCTTTTTGGCGGTGTGCAGAAGAACTCAATGGATCAAAACAAGGTCCCTGTTCGAGGAGATATTCATGTTATTGTAGTTGGTAATTTTTTTTGTTTACCATAACTCCTGTCAGAATTTCCATATTGTTGGTCATGGTGCGATTATGCTCTTGCTTAAAATACTACAGGTGATCCAGGGTTAGGCAAGAGCCAACTCCTCCAAGCTGCAGCAGCTGTCTCCCCACGAGGAATATATGTATGTGGGAATACAACGACAAAGGCTGGCTTAACTGTTGCTGTGGTTAAAGATTCTATGACAAATGATTATGCATTTGAGGCTGGTAACCAGAAAACATATATTCCTTCATTATATTGTTAAGCCTTCTGTTTGAAATTGTGTCTTAGTGATGGCTATTTTTTTCTTGTCATACCAATTGCTGTTCTAAGTGCTCTTTGTTCTGGTGTGCCTATTCTTTGTGGTTTTAGAATTCTCAATGTGATCAAAATAAAGTTGGGTCCTTGTCTTACAGGTGCCATGGTCCTTGCTGACCGTGGAATATGCTGTATTGATGAGTTTGATAAAATGTTTGCAGAGCATCAGGTATTACAATTATTTTTCCATGAAGTGTTCACCAGTGAGGAAGTTCCCATGCCTATCTAATTGTGTTTCTGATTGTTTCTGGTTCTCAGGCTTTACTTGAAGCCATGGAGCAGCAATGTGTTTCTGTTGCAAAGGCTGGCCTTGTAGCAAGTTTATCAGCTCGTACTTCGGTGTTGGCAGCTGCAAATCCTATTGGTGGCCATTATAAGTGTGTTAATGTTTCCCATCCTACTTATTGACAAAACTTGTTATTCCTCCCCATTCATTATTCTTGATCGGTCATCCCCATTCATCCATTTTTTTAGAAAAAACACCATCTACGTTAAGGCTGAGAATAATACCTGTCATTCTTGACCACTCATCTTTTTTTTTTCTCGAACATGTAGTAGAGCTGCGTATCATTGTATTAATAGAAGAAAGAGTCATACATAGATCCAAACCCACACATACATCCACTAGTACATGAAGACTAAATCACCGATTAAAACATAATGATGACCTCTTCTGGCAGTGAGCAGGGAAATCCCCTTAGCTCCTGCCAGGCTCCACCAATGAGCTTCATCCCTTGCCAACGCCAGAACCATATTAACATTTGGGGCTGCACCATTGAAAACACAATCATTTCTATGCCGCCAAATGTTCCAGACTCCCAAAATGATTAGAGAATTCAGACCCCTCCTCAAATCTCCGCTAGCAGCAAAATCAACTTTTCTCCACCATTCATCAAAGGATTGGTCACAAGGTTGTGGAGCAAGTGACGCAACTCCAAAATGTGACAAGAGGGAGAACCAAAAGTCTCTTGAGAATAAACTGCCTTCGTTGACCTATTTTTTAAAAGAAATTCTGATAGCATCTACCATTAAAGACGATATATGTGGAATTTTTCTAGTAGTTTAGGTGGTCTACAGTGGTATGCGTTAGTGATTTAATCGTATGAAACATTACTTGATTTAACTTTTAACTTTGGTCCTAGACTGCAAATCTGCAACTGAAGAAGACAGAACTACTAGACTGGAAATGCAATCATTCATTTGTTGATATTTTCTGGTGTAGTTTGTCTCCGTTCACTTCTCTTGGCCATTGGTACTTTATGCGATTGACATTGATGTCAAGTACTTGTCTCTTCTGCTTTTTCTTGTTTTGCTTTGTTTTTACTGAGGATTCAAGCCTGTATTCCCATGGCTATTTTATGCCATTTTATTGCCATCTAAATACCCTGTTTGTTGCAGCCGAGCAAAAACAGTGAACGAAAATCTAAAGATGAGTGCTGCCCTCCTTTCTCGGTTTGACTTGGTGTTTATTCTACTTGACAAGCCAGATGAGTCACTAGATAAAAGATTGTCAGACCATATAATATCTGTAAGTGGCTGTCAAACATTTTTCCAATTCACATCTCACAAAGCATATAGTATGGATAAGTGACATTCTCATGTGATGCATTGAATCTATAGTTTGTAAGAATGATTTTGTCTTACCAAACATACTACTTATTGAATTACTAAGACAGCCAAAATTTCCTGCAAGCAGCTCCATAGCAATGATGTTGATAATTTTGGACCCAACAAGAGGATCAGAAAAGGTTATTATTACGTACCGTTTTGTGGTTCTTAATCTATTGTACAACTGAAGTGTAAGCCAGAGTTCATGTTTTGGAACTTTGCTCAGTGTCACAATTTAACGGTGATCTGGGGCTTGGAGTTAGTGGAAATTCAGTAGCTTCAAGGCTGAGGCTACACCCAGAGAGAGAGAAGGATTTCGATCCATTACCTGGGCAACTTCTTCGCAAATATATATCTTATTCAAGAGAACATGTCTTCCCCCGGTATCTTGTTATTGTTGTACTTTAAATGCAAGTGCAATACTAAAAGTAGTCTACTTTTTATGCCTTACTCCCTTTCCCACTCACTTTTCTCCCCTCTTAAGAATGTCAGAGGCGGCAGCTGCAATTTTGAAAGAGTTTTATTTGAAGTTGAGAAACCGCAGCGTTTCTGCTGATGGTACACCCATCACAGCCAGGCAGTTGGAAAGCCTAGTCAGATTAGCTGAAGCTCGTGCTCGTGTAGATCTAAGAGATGAAGTGACTGAAGAAGATGCTCAGGTAAAATAGCTGAGTATTTGAGTTGTGCAGAACTATTTACATCCATAGTTAACGGGCAGTCCTTATTTTCCACTGCAGCTTTGTATTTACCATTCTTGCCATGTTAATAGAATGCAATCTAAAAGAAAATCTGTCATACGCCTAATGTATGGGCTAGGCGAGGCCCAGGGAGCAGGCCCAGGCCGGACAGGAGGAGGCCCAGACGGCTGAACAGGAGGTGGCCCAGGCGGCCCAGCAGGGACTGGCCCAGGCCGGATGAGCAGCACCCCGTAGGAGGGAGTCACGCGCGCAGCGCGCTTGCGCGAGGGAAAGGCGCGCCGGCAGGAGGCCGCGCCCCTTTTCCTTCCCTATGCAGTTCCCCTCTCTCACGATGGATTTCCATATTAGAGTAGAGGAGTTATTATTAGAATAAGAATAGATTGAGTTTGTTAGGAAAAGGATAAAGATTAGGAAAGAGGGATCCAATCTATAAGGAAACCTCTCGTAAGTTACTTGGGAGTCAAGTCCATTAGGGACTATAAATATAGGGGAGATGTATCCTATTGAGATCAAGAAATAACAGAGCTCTGCTCTTATTCTCTCTCTCCTGCGCCTCCTCCTCCCTGCCTGCCGCCGCCTCCCTGCCCTGCACCACCCCCTGCGCCAGCCCTCTGCCCAGCAGCCGCCCCCAACACCCCCATACGTCCAAGGACGTATTACATCTGGTATCCGGAGACCAGCAAGATCCTACCACGACGCCATGTCGTCCAACGCCAGCCTCGCTGACATCTAGAAGCTGATGGAGGGCCTCGTCAAGGACCTCAACGCCAAACTCGACGCCGTCCAGGAGCAGATCACCACGGTCGCCACCCGCCTGATCACCGTCGAGCAGGGGCGCGTCCCAGCTGATGACGCCGCCGCGCAACTCAAGAAGGATCGGGAACTCACCGCCTCCAAACTAGCACTCGCCGCCAAGCAAGCCATGGAGTCCGCCGGTCGCGCCTTCCTCAAGGAGCAGAAGGAGAAGGCTTCCTCGGCATCCATCCCGGAGATCGTCGATGACTTCGAGCGAACCCTCTTTGACATGTTCAAGGAGGAGCCCAAGACGGAGCTCCCGCCGCCAGAACAGTCGATCCAGCCCACGCTCTTCCCCGGCCTCGAGCCTCGCATCCACAAGCTGTCCTTCCCCACGTACGACGGCAAGGAGGATCTGCTCACATGGATCAACTGCTGTGAGCAGTTCTTCCGAGGGCAGAAGACGCCCGACCTGGATCAGGTATGGTACGCATCCTACCATCTGACGGGCACCGCCCAACAGTGGTACATGCGCCTCTCGCAGGACAAGGCGATCACCGACTGGTTGTACTTCGCACGCTGCATCAACGAGCGCTTCAGGCCGCCAACTCGATGCAACCCGCTGGGCGAGCTGGCTTCCCTGCGCAAGACCAGCACGGTGGACGACTACACAGAGCGCTTCCTGGCGCACGTCGCACGTCCCGGCACCCTCGACGAGCAGCAGCAAGTCAACATCTACACAGCTGGCCTCTTGGAGCCGCTGAAAACAGATGTTGAGTTGCAGAACCCGCGGGACATGGAGATGGTGATGTCCCTCGCCAGGGCATACAAACGACGACTCGCGGTGGTCGCCGACTCCAACAAGCAGCCGACAGGCAAGGTGGCCTCCCGGCCAGTGCCCTTCAAATCGTCTACACCGACTTCTGCACCGGCAACAACGACCTCTCCAACGCAGGGCACGACCACTGCTGCAGGCCGCCCCTTCAAGCGCCTAACGGTAGAATAGATGTCGCTACGCCGCCAAGCTGGCCTCTGCTTCAACTGTGATGAGCCGTTCTCCCGCGGCCACAAGTGCAAGCACCTCTTCGACATCACGGTGCTTAACGACTACGACACCGACGACACCCTCCTGATGATGATCGGCACCACCCAGTCAGTGGTGGCTGGTTCTCCACCTATGTACCTCACAGGTATTATCTCTGGCATAGGCCTGCACATCTTGGTCGACACAGGAGCGACCCACAACTTCATCGACATCAGCGTCGCGTGCATGCTCGGCCTTCGCGAGCAACACATCTCCAGTGCCATCCTCATCGGCAGCGGCAACGAGGTCTCTTGTCGGGCGGCCTCCTTCGACGTACCCCTCCGCATTGATGGTGAGGTCTTCAACATTGACACCTACCTCCTCGACATGGCTCGACGTACCCCTTCGTGCCAACATGGCTCGGCGTCCCAACGCACTCGACAGCCTCGGCTCCATCTGTGCCCCGGTCTTCACCGACCTTCGCCAGGCTATCCTCCAGCAACGCGACCTCCGCAGCATCGCCATCGCCATCGACAACGGGACAACCGCTCTCGCATGGTCATTGGACCAAGGCCTCCTCTTCTTCGACGGACGACTCTATGTACCGGCGGCATCGACACTACTTCCTGCCATCCTGCAGGTTTTACGGCGGGAGGGACCGACCGACGCAACACTATTGGCCCTCGGATGCCACTCAACGTCAACGACAGGTGCCATCAGCTCTCCTCCGACGGGGATCCTCCTTGTCCGGCCTTGGCAAGGCGGCGCACTCCCTGCGGTCACGGTGCTTTTCCTCGACGCAGGCGACAACCAACTCTTCCGTGTGGGTGGCGTCGTCATCGCCATGAACGCCGACTCACATCGTCAACAACTCTCCCCCACTGACTTCGAGCCCGGACACTTTACGTTCGGCGAGATGCTGGACTTGACGACTTCCCCGCCAACCCGTTCGCCATCAACGATCTGGCGCCAGACCTGTCACCATTGCCGCCAACGTCAACAACGACATCTACACCTTCGCCGCTCCGCCTCGTACCACCACTCTGTTCAACCTTGGCGGCACCGTTGGGAGAGATCTCCTCTTGGGTGCTCGTGTACAGGCCGTTGGGACCATCGGCGGTAACAACGACCACATATACTACCTCTATGGCTACATCGACAACCTTCTCTACTGCTTTGAGCTTGCTCTTCACCGCACTTGGCACAACATCATCCTCAACGTCCCAGTTGAAGGCCTCCTTCGCATCCACATTATGACAATTCGGCCTGGACAAGTCCTCCCTCTAGATGGTGTCACTTCCTGGACATTTCAGCGCGATGACGCGCTGAGTGGGGAAGGGGGGGGGGGAGATGTCATACGCCTAATGTATGGGCTAGGCGAGGCCCAGGGAGCAGGCCCAGGCCGAACAGGAGGTGGCCTAGGCGGCCCAGCAGGGACTGGCCCAGGCCGGATGAGCAGCACCCCGTAGGGGGGAGTCATGCGCGCAGCGCAGCGCGCTCGCGCGAGGGAAAGGCCGCGCCGGCAGGAGGCCGCGCCCCTTTTCCTTCCCTATGCAGTTCCCCTCTCTCTCACGATGGATTTCCATATTAGAGTAGAGGAGTTATTATTAGAATAAGAATAGATTGAGTTTGTTAGGAAAAGGATAAAGATTAGGAAAGAGGCATCCAATCTATAAGGAAACCTCTCGTAAGTTGCTTGGGAGTCAAGTCCATTAGGGACTATAAATATAGGGGAGATGTATCCTATTGAGATCAAGAAATAACAAAGCTCTGCTCTTATTCTCTCTCTCCTGCGCCTCCTCCTCCCTGCCTGCCGCCGCCTCCCTGCCCTGGACCACCCCCTGCGCCAGCCCGCCCCCAACACCCCCATACGTCCAAGGACGTATTACAAAATCTCATGAGAACACATGCTTTATGGTCATAATTGCAGAATGAAATGTTTATTGACTAGTCGCAATGGACCCAAGGTCTAAGGATCATAAGATTTTACAGAACTCTCTTTGATCAATTTTGTTGAACTGCTTCGTCTATTAGAATGGGCTTTTGTGAAATATTTTCACCATGAAACCTGGGGTTATGCGCCATTTGCTAAGAGATATGGGGTTCATGATGCCTATGCCTTAGTGTAGCTCTTTTCCAGCCAAGCACATGTCTCTCAACAAAATACAATTATAAGCAGCAGCATGAGGCATATTATTTTAATATTCAATTTTTCATGTGGCACTTGGCAGGATGTTGTTGATATCATGAAAGAATCTCTGTATGATAAATACGTTGATGAATGCGGTTATGTCGATTTCGGTCGGAGCGGTGGGATGAGCCAACAAAAGGAGGCAAAAAAGTTCCTGAATGCGTTAAACAAGGAATCTGAGTTGCAGCAAAAAAAATGCTTTTCGAGAACTGTAAGTGATGTGGCAAATCTTCTTTTAAGTTTAATTACCATTCAAAATGTGCTCTGTTTGGAAGAAAAGCCACCACTGCATTTTGAGCTTTCTTTTCTTGTAACTTTTTCTTTACAAAAGAAAAAATACCTTCTCTTGTAAACTTATTGTTTTTCCAATACTTAACAAAACACACATGCATGTTCTTGAAATTTCTTTTTGAGCATTTTTGGTCAAGTAAACAGGAAAATTAGTTTCTAGCTTGTTTGCACAAAAACAACACATACGTAACCATTTATTTTGTACCATGTTTCCATATTCCTGAGGCAGCTCTGATGTTATATCATTTTGCTGGGTCCAGGAACTTTACACCTTAGCTGATAAGATCAGCTTGCGAGTTCCAGACTTGGACGCTCTTGTAGAAAATCTGAACATTGCCGGTTACCTTATTCAAAAAGGATCAGGGATGTATCAGGTAAAGTCCTACAAATCTGGTTAGGACCAAGAACTTATGACTTACAAGTTACAACAGATTCATGATCAGACTTCCCTAGCTGAGAATATGACATCGCTTCTTTTTATAAACAGCTGGTGACAGCGTCATACTAACAATGCCAGCCAACGAGGTCTGTGCTAGTTAGTATCCGATCTTACGCTTTCCTGCTCTAACTTCAGGATGATCTCCAGACATTCTAGAAGGCCTTAACCCATTTCAACATGATTGCCATGTACCGTTGAGCTCATTTCCTCCCTGTCCCGTGACACGTGACCAGATGTATGGTTTGGAGGCTATGCATATCCGCGCACATACGTGCTACAATGTACAGTCGACTGAAGTGCACACGTCGCAGAATGACCACTAATTTGATAGCTTGATGTATGCCATGGTTGCGATATGATATTATTGTGAAGCAGGAGCCCTCTGGCCGTTACTATAGATTTTCAAGTTTGCCAATGAAACATCCAGAATTTCCCCTTACACTATCCGATCACATGGAAAACATCCGGCACGCTGTAAATTATCCACTCAGCCCTCGTAATTGTTGCTGTTACTGTGCTACAGTGTTTGAGTTGCTATTTGGATAGTTCTGCGACACATTGGGAAAAAAATGGCTTTTCAGAACGGACCGAATTATTTCTTCTTCCAGGTACCACCATTGCCATTGCAGATCGTGAGTAGAGTTTGCTGTTACTGTGATTCAGTGCTTGAATTGGTATCTGTATAGTTCTGCAACACAAAAAAGTCTTTTCAGGAACCAGAACAGACAATTATTTCTCGTTCCAGGTACCACCATTTCCATTGCTGATTGTGAGGTTTTATTTGTCGTAGTGCCCGAAACTGACCGGAGACAGATCAGAGGAAAACTTTCCCAGTCAGTTACCCTTCCCGCTCTTGATTATTTTGGTCGACGTGCTGACGTCATGAAAGTATTTTAGAAATATCTTGAAAGTGTAACTTGGTGAATGAGATATGAGTCTGTTTGGGACTGCTCTGCTCCAACTTTTATAGCTCTGCTCCCGAACTATCGTGTCAAACATGTCCAGCTCCAAAAACTCTGCTCCCGAAAAAAGCTGAAGCTCATGTTTTTCTCGGAGCTCCTCCAGGGGCTACTCTAGAAAACAACGTTTCCTATGTCCTCAAGGGTAAAATTGGCCATTCTCGTTGAAACCTCACACCCTGTCAGTAGAGCAGAGCTATATGCCAAACATGTTTATCTGCTCTAGTAACTCCAGAGTAGAGCTGAAAAACCCAGAGCAGAGCAGTCCCAAACAGGCCCTAAAGGTGTGATTGGTTGCTTTGGTGAGGAGCCGGGACGGGTTCAGGATGGTGAGATGCCTGATCAAATCGTGCAACTAGTCGTTTGGTTGTCAGAGTTTTGAGTGTATGACATATGGACCTCTGTATCACAGATGTATCATGTTTTCCAGTATCGCGAGGAAGTGAGAAGATGAAGTAATGTGGGACCAAGAGGTGGAAATGAATAGGAGACAACCAAACACGGCAAGTGCACCGAACGATGCTGGAATGAGGTGCAGACTGGGAGACAACCAAACATAAGTGCACCGAACGATGCTGGAATGAGGTGGCTCCTGCCTAAAAATTCAGTCTCCGACATATGCTAGCACTAACTCACTTCTTACTTTTTAATTGTTATTATTCAACTACACGTCAGCGGTCGATTTACCGGGACCATTGCGGACACCCTAAGGATTGCTAGTGTGTGGGTTTCTTACGAAACAAACTTAGACCCAGGCTACTTTGCAGGGGCAAAACAAACAACAGGCCAGCTCAATATCAAAACATACAGCTCAGTGAACCGGCACATTCTGATGGATATTAATATCTTCAAAAGAAAACAAAACTCTCGATAGCAATGTTAACAAAAAAAATACAGCTCAGAATTAACATATCTGTTGCTAGCACAACTTAAAGTTTGGTAATAGAGCCTTGACAGTTTACTCCATTCTTGACTATCGAAAGCAATCTAAGACCTTGGCTTCTCCTTCTTCTCCTTGAAGAGTGCAAGCAACGACACACCAGATACCTTCACAACCTTGAACCTGACACCAGGAATATCTCCCACGGCATGGCCCTTACGACCAAATCCAGCAATCAACACCTCATCCTACAGCAAGAGAGATGGTTAGATTTTTTATTACATAGATTTTGCAATCATAACAAGGAGGATTGGTCAAGGAACATATACATTCTCTTCAATGTAGTTCAGGCAACCATCATTCGGCACAAAGGCAGCAATCTTCTTCCCATTCTTCACCAGCTGAACACGGGCGCACTTACGGATGGCAGAGTTCGGCTGCTTGGCCTCAATACCACTACACAATGGAAGCAACACATCTTAGTCCAAGCAATTATAAAAGCATAGATCAATTCCATATGCGACATACATCTTCTCCAGAACGATGCCCTTGGCGTGAGATGATCCAGCAAATGGCTTTTTCCACTCATTGCCCAAGTGGCTCTTCTTGTATGCTTTGTCAGCCCACCTCTGGTTCCTGCGGTGGGTCTTGAGCTTGCGCCCAGCTCCCATACCACGTGTCTTCCTGTGATGCAAATTCAAGACCAATATGTTAACTATATAAATTACAGGCTCTGCAACTCATGATCAGAATTCTCCATGTCCACTGCATGAGCATGCACACCCTGTCACAACCCTACCATGCTAAACAAAAATCATGTAGCAAATGGACAACCTTGATACAATCATCATGCATTAAAAAGAAAAAATGTATACAATTCAGAACTGAGATAATTTTAACCCTAAACTGTATCAGTATTTCAAACAGCCATCATTTCAGCTAGTAGAATGTAAACAGAAGCTATACACGAATCCATTCTTTTAGATTAGACCAAAACAAGTATATCCGTCCATCTATAGAACGTTGATGAATGCAAACTGACACTCACTTATACTCCTAAGTTGTAACATCATAACAAAACAAAAACCACAGGCATAAGCTTATAACAATAACAAAACAGATCGACCCAGAAGAGATTCTTAAAACGTCGGATACCCCTTTAACAGAGGACCTGTATGCCACCACGCATAACCTCATGGACCCAAGCGCTTGAATCCTTGAGCACAAGGTTACACGGCGGCAACGGATTGGTATAGCTTATGAATATGTTTAGCACTGATGGTGTATAATCGGATCAGCACTGGACCGTCAATAAGCTCAGATTTTTCTTTTCGTCTGTAACCCGATTCCATTCTCTAATCAAATCAGAAAACTGACTAGATCACAAGCCACGCAGCGAAATCTACGCATCAACGCAAGAAAACAGAGGCTTTGCTACGGCAAAGGAACGCCTCGAAACAACGAGCACGGGTGCAGGACACCGGAACGAGAAGGGGAGACTCACCCCATGGTGGCGGCGGTAGGAGACCGGCTGAGGGTCGGCGATGCTGCGGGGAAAGGAGGCGACGGGCTTCGAGTTCGAGGGCGGCGGCGGCGGCTGCGGGAGTGAGGCCAGGCCAGAAAAATTTATAGGGTTGGCAGTTAGGGTTTGCTTGATCAGCGTCACGATTCGTGCTGGCGGTTGCTTCGGTCGTATCGTACCACATGTGATCAGGATCACAGGTCGCGCGACTTGTGTATTTTGTTTCGGTGCTTAGCCCGAGCGATGAGCCCACATGTCGGAATCAGATACGTGTCCTTGAACACAGGGCCGTCCCTCCGCAAGTGCAGCAGGAGCGTCCACACAGGCCTCCAAATTTCGTTGGCCTCCAAATATGTAGTAGTACTTAATAATACTTAGCAGGACCAGACTTGACACATAGAAAATGGCCAGCCGCATGCGGCACGGTCGCCGGACGGACGTCGCTTTGGCTTCCAATCGTTACGTGAAGAACTGGCGCGGCGGCAAGTCGGCAGTGAAGCAGATTGCAGAAGCACCCAGTGGCCAGTCGGCAGTCCCAGATTTAGGCGACGCGAGGCCGCACTGAGGCCCTGTCCCTGAAGCTGAAGGCAATAGTAATCATCCGGCCTGGTAATCATTCATATTTTTTTTCAATTCATTCATAATCACAGCAGAGCGAACTATAACAAGCAGTGGATCGATCACTAAATTTTGTTCTTTTGATCTTTTCGTATAAAAAAATACTGGAGCCAACGGTATAAGAGCAATTCCGACAGTTTGACAATTTTGATTTGGCAAAACATGAAATTTGCCAACTCTGAAATAGATATGTCAAAGCAAAAAATATGCAATCTCCAACAGTTCCCCATAATGACATGACAAAAATGAAAATTATGGACCAATGGACCCGCTGCCTAGTGTTTCGTCGTGAAAAAAAAGGAAGAAAAAAAAAGGCGACGCCTAGTACGGTTCTGCCGTGAAAAAAAGAAGAAAAAAAATGCCTCCCCTTTTCACAGTAGTCAAATTGTCAAGTGCGGGCTTCTATTTACAACTTTAGTAAAAATATCAAACCCATTTTAGCAAAATTAGATATGTCAAATCTAAATGTCAAACTGTTGGAGTTGCTCTAAGAAACTAGTAGAGCACCACGAGAGCTTCTCAGAATAACTATCCAAATCTTTTCTCTCTCCTTTTTTTCAAAAGAGAGACCGTCTTTGTGCTCGCTATCGGCACTCGGCGCCGTTTTGTTTCCCTCGGAGCTCGCGGTTTTCTGTGCCTTTTGAATGAGGATCCTCCACAAAATCTCTTTTTGGGGGTGTTTTCTGCAAAGACAAGAACCTGGTTTTACTCTTTCACGTTAAAATGCAATTTAGATCAAGGCCTAGTAATAAAAAATTTAAACGCTTGACTGTAAAATCCCGGTTGGATGGATTGTTATTTGGTTTTTGTAAAACGTACCGAGGAGGTACACGCCGCGCGAGCAATATTGGCCAAAGGAACTTGAAACAAACCACAAGCAACTTGCAAGATAGAGAGATCAAACTCAGCTCAAGGACCGTTTGGATCAAAGGAATTTGGGAGGAATAAGGGCTTGTTTAGATTCAACGTGTAAAGTTTCTCGTGTCACATTGGATGTTTTGAGATGTCGCATGGGGTATTCTAATAGAATTCGTCTGTAAACCGCGAGACGAATTCAAAAGATTTTTGACATATGTGTTTGGATCATTAACACATGTATTATTGTAGCAATTAGTGTCTAATCATAGACTAATTAGACTTAAAAGATTTGTCTCACAAAATATATATAAACTGTATAATTAAATATTTTTTTATCTACATTTAATGCTCCATATATATGTCTAAACATTCAATATCCTAGGACGTAAAGTTTTTGACGTACATCTAAACAAGGCCTAAATTCCAAAGAAAAGTAAGCAATTCGTAGTGTTTGGAATGAAGAAATGTTGAATTCCTTTCCAAAGATAAACAATCCAGCAAATTAAAGGTAATAAAGCATCCAGTTCAACCGAATTCTCTATAAAATTCTTGCCTTTTTTTCTCCATTCCTTTGTTACAAACATACCCTCAACGGGGGGAAAACAGGAGCCCAAATGCTCCTATACTGACTTTTCAGGATCATCGAAGTAGATTCTATGCAAAAATACTGCAGGGGACGCAACTAGATAATCCAGTATAACTCATGTCAGTGTTTGATTTCAATTGATATCACAAGATGGCCTACCAAAAGGCATTCCAGGAAAGAAGGGAAGGCTCAGAGCCACTAGAGCCTAGAGGGTACAACAATACATGAGACCACATGCACCTTTATTATGTCTCAGATTATATATTAAAAAAACATGCCTGATTGCAGCACAATCGATCTACAAACTTGCAGGTTGTAGCCACGGTCAACCAGACTGGTAAACGGCATAAATATATCTTCCGGTACACTACTAGAACTTCACTGTTATGGTATGTTCTTGGGCACATACAATGGGATGAATGGATGTATAATGTCCAGGCTAGGCACAAGTCATAAGTTCATTTATATGAATCCTAAACCTCATTGAAGTGTCAGTGGACCGACAAAATTGACTTCTGATTAGAGAAGAAATCAAGCTGTTTGAACTCTGGAGCTATTATTTACAGAGTTTGTTATGGCAGATAGGATCTCATTCTAGTCATCATTCTGTGATGCAATGCTACACTTTTGGAACATGAACATCAGCAAGTGAAGAAATGAGATCTTCTCTTGATTGTGACCTCCGGCTTTGAAGTGTAGTCTGACCTCGACTAGGGTTCCTCACACCACTGGAAAACTGCATCTGACCTAAGCTCCCAACAGAATAGCTGTGATAGGCGCCCAAGGATTGCCTCGAGGACTCCATAAGCTGAACACTGCTGCCTCCTAATCCATGGCTCATACCAAATGGATGAGGATCTGACCCAGCAACAGTAGGGCTCAGTGGTGTCTTTGTTCTTCCATCACCTGCAAAATAAGAAAATTCAAATGTTTGATTATCTAAGCTAAGCTACAGTAAATAGAAGTAAGGTTCACAAATTTTAAAGAACTTAAAAGATAATTTGAAATCATGTGATGAAAAATATACTCTGAGTAGTATCATTTCGTAGAAAAGAGTCACAAGAATTGATGTGATATAATAGGTACATTTGATGTAACACTACAAAGTTTAGTCCAAATGGCATTTTATAACAAGTAAACTGAAGTGAAAACATGAAAAGTCCCGTGTCCTGCAAGTTGCACCACACAACAGTTCTATGTAAAGCTGATTCCTAGTCCTAGAAGGTCACATAGTAGAATACTGGAAACTAAGAAAGTGGCAAGAACGCTGTGTGTGGAGATGCAAAAGTGTGAAGTTTCTTCCATTTTCTAGAAGGAACAAAATGGCTAGTTGCTTTCCAACAAAACAAGTTAAGAGCCCTGTTTTAAAAAAAGTGCATCTAGCAGCCAATCAGGGTGAAAATAATTCAAGTACTGTAGTCCTTGCATGGTAGATGAACTTTATACAGAAGGGGAGAAACCAAGATGGCAGGAACATAAAGCAGAAAAACACACTTGCACATACCTGAACTAATGGGATTCCATAAATGTTTGAAAGGCAATCCCATACCAAGAACAGAACTGCCTCCAGAATTATGCCTATGAAGTGGCAGACAAGACTTGCGGAATGATCTTGGGATTGAATTGCTGACACATAGTATGGCACATATGACCAACACAATTGAAATCAGAAACAATACTATGAGAATATTTGGGTTTATCTCCCGATGCAATATTCGGTATCCTTGAATATCTAGCCGTGAAGATAATGCCTGACTAGCCTCCCACAAAGCAACTCCAAGAGTCCAAGTAGTACTGCCAGAGCCGATTATCACCTGACTATCTTTAATCTGCAATCCCTCTCTCAGTAGTGATGCAATATAAGGAGCTCTGAAGCAATACTGCTCTACAAAAGGCTGTGGAGGAACACTACTCTTTGCAACTTTCCATGTTTTTTCACAAAATTCCTGACCTCTTTTTAGAACATCGGCTAGAGTCGCATCAGCAGTCAAATTGAAAAATTTAAAAACCACAAAGAAACCAGACATAGCAAAAAACTGTCCATGTGGTTGCGGAAAGTTAGAAGCAAGAGCACAAGGATGAACGTTACAATCAAGTCCTGGACTTGTACTGGACCACTCGGAAAGATTAACTGTTACTTTTGCAAGAGTACTACATTCATTCCACTGAGGTGCCCCAACCAGTTCAACAGCTATTCCCTGCTTCTCTTTGCCAGTGTTCTTCTCACCAACACTGGGACTTCCATCTTGTTTTAATGGGTGGCAGTAAGAACAAGTGTAATCTTCTTTGTATCCAGTCTGTAGACACGGATGTTTGACTTGAACCTTGCCATTACTAGCTGCTCCTCCCAACCTTCTCACTAGATGCGCTACAGATTTATCAAATGCATCATTTAACCCATAACCAGTAAGAGAATAAGCACTAAGGTGATGATCAACTGAACCAATACTCACACGAATGCTTGTCTCATCCTGCACTGATTTGTCATCCTCAAATGTAACCTGTAATGATGATCCGCCTAAATCAAGTGAACCATACGTCATTTTAGATGATGAGGTGCCGAGCATATTCATGTCGTGGTTAAGAGCTATCCATCCATAATAAGCTTCATCCATGCCACTAATAATCTTAACTCTGTCTCTACTACATAAAAATGATGAATTTTTCAGAATATCCCAGGCCTTATCCAGGAGCCACTCTGAATCTGCACTAGGTAGCTTGCGGACACCAGCTGTAGCATATAGAAAAAGTGGAGTGTGTTTGTGCGCATGTCTAGGGATCAATTTCTCAGCCATTTGAAGAAGGGGCTCTATTGCCTTCTTCAATCCGGATTCATTGTGAACGAGCTTGCCCAATCCAGGTTCTGTCTCCATTCGGTGATATAGTCGGGTTAATTTCCCAGATTTCTTCTTAGGAGCATTTCCTAAAGGTTTCAAAACAATAGGAAATGCATTTGCGTCATTATGATTAATATGCCATTCATAGACATAAACTCTTGTACCAGTGCTGCCACAGTCAAGAACCACATAGTATTCAGAGCTTCCTTCAGAGAGGAACACATGGAAATATCTCCAAGAACCATATGCAAAGAACACCAATAAGATCAGTGCAATAGCCCATCCGGCTGCTCTCATGCACTTCTTTCTATTTGTCGGTGATGATGGGGGTGTTCTTTCTTTGAAAAGCTTGCCGCAGCACCATCTCTTTGAAGCATGCGGACAGGTTTTGCACGCCCTGAGCTCAGATCACTGCCAACACTAGAGCCCCTTTCCAAAGCATCATTTCTAGTGAAGGTCGGCAGATCTTGAAGGGAAGAAGAAAGACGCATAGCTGCGTCTTTTGCAGCCAGGGCAGCAGTTATTACAAAATTTTACCAACCAGGGGCAAGAAGCAGGGAGAAGTTCAGGAGACTGAAGTCATAGGCAGATAGCATAACCAGCAGCAGAGTAAGATACCAGCACCTCTATGGCTCTATGCAACCTCGGCCTGCAGAAAGGTTCAAAAGTTAGCTTGCAAACTAACGCTGCGACATCAAATCAATAAAAACAATTGAAATGCACTGCCATGCTGGACATCAGGGCAACCTTCTCATTTTCAGAAGAGTACAAAAATAGGTTTCCAGCTCCTCAGCTAGGAATACCTACCCTGCCTTAAATATAAAAGATGAAGACATCCTCTAAACTGAAACCTTGGAGGCAAGGTCACTACCAATCCACGAACAGCACCAACATCTCTTCTTCTGTAATATAACACGCGAAGACAAAGAGCCCTCAAACTGAATCCTAGCTTTCCACCATTCATCCAGCCCACACTGCACCAAATCACAACCGACGAGTCGGCAGTTCCATGCTAGCAACGAGCCAAAGCCGCCAGTTTTCCCTGGTTAACGGCAGCCAGCATCGGAACCCACCAAACCGCCGATCCCAACCTCCGATCCAAGCGAACGGCAACTACCCCCAAGCAGTAAGATCTAGCCGCGCGCCCCAGCCCCGGGATAGAAACCGGCAGCCACCCGCGGCCGGATCGGATCTGGCGAGGGCCCAAGCGATCCAGAGACGAGTTCCGTGACTCACCCGTTGGGGCGGCCGCCGGCGGCTGCAGCGGCGGTGGAGTGGGCAGGCAGACCGCAGACGTGTAGGGGCGCTGGGCCAGGAAGGAAGGGAGGGCGGGCGCCGAGGGTAGGTGGAGAGGCCCGCGGCGCGGCTGCCGAGACGGCGGCGGCGGTGGCTGATGAGGTGGAAGCACGCAAAAGGCAAGGAGGCGGGGAGGGCGAGCTCCTGTCTGCGCCTGAGCCTGCGTGGCTGCGTCCTCCCTCCGCAACGGCGCTGCGGTGCGACGGAATGAGATGGGCGTGACGAGTGACCCCCCACTTGGGCTTGGGCGGACTTGTTGTCCTAGCAGCAGCGCGAGGACGGGACGGCGCAGCTGCTGCGGCTTCCTGCCGCTCGGGGCAGCGACAGCCCAAGTGAACTCGACGGGCTCAAAATGCTATGAACGGCCCGGCCCAGCAATGACGGTCCAGGACCAAATCAACCAGTAACCGTTGTCTTTGAATGGTAGGGCCCCAATCCAAAGGCCACTGTTTGCAGCCCATATAAATAGAGGTGTCTGTCCACAGCTACAACTAAACACAATACAGATGAACGAGCATGCACGGTACGAATGATTGAATGAAGATGCTCCTCTATCCTACACACGACGCACAGTCACCTCGTGAATGAATGCATGGGCATGCATGTTGCCAGAGTTCGTCGCCCACCACTGAAACAAGTGGCGTCCGTTTGTTTCACCGCAAGGGAAAAAAAAAACACAGTCACAGCGCCTCGCTGTGAGAAGAGAACACGTGGCAGCGGCAGTAAAATTTCTTATGCTCTTGGCCGTAGACGGTAGATCCAAAAGGCAATGCAAAGCAGGAGATGGTCGTCGGTCGTAGCTGGACTCTGGTTTTCGCTTCCGTTCACCGTCTTGGGCCTCTGCTTAGCTTACCGAGATCATTCCTATTCGCTTGACAGTTTCAATCACCGAAATGATCTGACCTGCTCCAGCCTCCAGGTCGCGTGAAGCGCAGATGCAGATACACAATCTGGCGGGTCCAAATTACGCGCTTGCTTCGCTTGGAGCCTTGGACCGGCGGTCCCGCTCGGATCCCGATGCCCAGTTGGTGGACTGGAACCGCCGTTTTTTTTTTTCTCACGTGCCGTGGGCAGCCACTAGCTACTAGCTAGTGTGCCATCGGCATGCATGGGCCAGCCAGCAAGCGCGTGGTGACTCGCCGCACGGTGACTGCTTTGAGCTGATGCAACTTGCGAGATGGATGACCAACAAGTGCTGTTCGCCCAAATCCGTGAAAACGAAAAAAAAAAAGGGAACCAGAGGACTGTCGTCAGTGGTGGAATGGCCGGCGTTCCGTCGTGACGCCTAGTTTGGCTTCGGCTTCGTTCGCGTGATTGTGATTGTGATTTGCGATGCGGCCAGGTCAAGTGTTCCGATGCGTGCGCCTGTGTACGCTCGCTCCTCAGGCACCAGGTCAACGGGAGGGAGGCTGCCTGGTCTGGTCGCTGGTGGAACGGAATCGTCTCGTGGTTGATGGATTGCTTTGCTTCCTTCGGAGGGAGGAACGCTTCCGGATCATTAAGTTTCCACACCGCCGCCGTTGCACGTGGACGTGGAGGATAGCACGCAGCCGCTCAGGCGCCGGGGTAGCGATGGCTGGTAGAGCCAAGGGCGGCACCGGCGCCGGGACGGAGGAAGCTAGCTAGGAAGTAGGAACACCGCCGCAGAGTGAGCAGGAGTTCGGCGAAACAGAGGATATCGTCGTATCATATGTTGCCATCGTCATCGGTCACCGCCATTCGGTTTGGTACCTTGTCACCAACTTTGATGATGAAACTTGCCGGGGAAAGGTAAGGCCTGAGCCACAAATGAAATTCCAACTCACAAAACAGTATTGTATCACACAAGAAGCTCAATTTATTTAAATTTGACACAATAGCAAAGCAGAGTTACAACATGACAAGAGGAAGGACCAGACCATAATACTTGCTGATCCATCCTCAACCGTACACAATCAATCAAGCACTCGGCAAACAACACAAACCTACATCATCATACACTAATCAAACAACAGAAACTTATAAAGTTATAAGACTACTTAACCAGCAACCGCAGGATGTTCCTTCTTAAAAACCGTAGTAACCTCCTGAATCCTGATAGCAGCCACTGAAACCCAAACCAAACCAAGCCAAAAAGAGGGGCAGGACAAGAACCACAAACCAGCAAGACCATGGATGGAATGGACCAGTGCGTGCTCTAAAATACGGCAACGACCGATCCATCCGTGACGAACAGACACCCACAAATACGGACGAGAGAATCACAAGAGCTTCATACTAATTTTTAGCCCTCTGCTGCGTGCACTAAAATGAGTCAACAGAGGAGCGGGCGCATCGGGCGGAGAGGAGGAGAGAGCGCGCTCTCTTCTTCGACTTCTGAGCATCGGTTGTTTCAGTTGTCGTCGTCGGAGGCCGGGAGACCCTCCTCGCCGTCGTCGGAGGCGGCGCGGCTATTCTTGACGAGGCCCGCGGCCAGGGCGGCGACCGCGGCGACGACCTCCTTGACGATCTGCCCCTTGATCTGGCCCCTCCGCCGCCGCGGCGCCAGGCCCGCCCTGCTGCCGCCGCGTGCGCCACCGCCAGTGGTGGTGGCAGCACGTCCAGCCACTGCGGGCATGGCCGGCGCTGGAACCTGGATGGTCTCGGTGTCCATCAGCGAGACGGACAACCCCCACCCCCGGTAGCTTAGCTTGGACTGGTTGGTGGGCGAGAGGTGAGGGGAGAAGCGTTGGATTTGATTGCACAGGAGTCGGCACTCGTGGGTGCCTAAATAGGCGGCCGAGCTGGCGTCCCGTTGGCGGGCCGAGCAGAGCAAGGAGGAGGAGAAAAAGCGCAAAGGCGGGGCCCAAAGTGCGCGTGAGAGGGGCCCGCCACCATGGAGCGGACGAACCACGAGCAGTTGCGGTTTCTGGGACGGAAACACGAGTCTCTGACAAGTGGGGATGGACAACCTTCTAGGCCCACGGTGGCCCAGCACTGCGCCCCGATATTCAACGTGGTCGGTCCGTGGGCCCGCCGTGTCTTTTTGACGTGGCCAGTACGATACTACTAGTATGCTAGTGGGCTCTCAGCACTGATAGCGGCATAGCGCGCTGGTGCAGGTGCCACTGATGGGGCAAATTACTTAATTAGCTAATGCTGCATCATTAGATAACACAAATCAGCATCAGGATAATGAGATGCTTCTAAAAAGCGCCAGATCTCAGTCCGGCAATTTATTATTTGTCGCGACTTTTATTCATGGTTTCAGGGTGATCGATGCTATTGCTTTTTTTTTTGCTTTGGCTTTTCAAATGAACATCCTGCCACAGTAAAATTAACATACTTTCTTCATCTCAAATTAACTAATTTATCTTAAATTAAGCTATTTTAACTTAATTAATTTTATAGAAACGCGCTACTACTTTCTTCTTTCTGATTATAAAATATTTTGACTTCTTTATTACACAGTTTTTACTATGTGTTTAAATATTAGCATAAACATTAGTATTTTATACAATTTTGAGCAAATTTAAAATATCTTAATTTAGAGTTTGTTTGGGACTGCTCCACGAACTCTACTCCACAAACTCCACTGTACAACAGCTCTAAAAAAAACTAGAGTTTGTGGAGTATCTCTTTAGGTGCTCTTATAATTCTACTTTTTTTTCTAAAGCTGTATACGTGGAGCTGAAACCTTTTAGCTAAAAAAACGTAGAACAGAATAATCCCAAACAGAACCTTAGATTAAACTAGAACATGAGTACGGGACAGAAGAGTACATCAGCTCTACGGTCTCCATCCTGGATTTGTTCCGCCGGCAGCTATACTGCTCTAGGTAACGGACTAACGGTGAGGTACTGCCACACACCAATCCGTGACCTGCCGTGTCTTCCTTCTTGGTTAAGGATACAAATTGTAGTAGGACTCTTGTGTTGGGACGTACCTTCTGGATGGGTCAGGAATGATCCATTCTGCATCTCTGGATCTCTCATTGCCTCCAGCATCAGGTACAGCGATGCGCGCGTGCCGCGTGATCTCACCAGGAGGACGTCACCAAACTAGCCGAGCATGCACTGCACCGGACGGCAGTCCTTTTGAATGTATCATGTATGGGCACGCAACCGCGGCAGCCGCTTTTGTTTGGCTTTGACTCTGCTCGCTGACTGGCTTATAGCATTCTTTGGCTTCAACTTCCGAATTCAACATAATTTTAAAGGAATTCAATCTCTATGTTTTACTTACATGACGTATTGAACATGTTCGGCTTATTAGTTCTGTGGCTCATAAACCGACTTATGCTGTTTTTTGCTCTTTTGTTGTGAGAGAAAAATAATGTACAATGACCGATAAATTTAACTCATAAGTTAAGCGAACAAGCTCATTATTTGAAATGGAGAAATAGTTTTCCTTTCATATGAAAATGATTGCTTTCCTCCATGAAATGGAAGAAAAACAAAACAAAAAAATCCACTTCAAGGAAAGTTTTTCTATTCGAGTGTTTTCACTATGAAATTTTTGTAGCAAAATGTTAGTGTGTGCAGCGAAATCCTGGCCCAACCCGCTATTCCATAAGTTGACGCCCCTCGAGCTTAAGTTTACTAGAGCCCACAACATACCGAGACCATGAATCTAACTCAACTCAAAAGACTAGCCTAATAGGTGAGGGTTGATGCTCTCTCACCATCAATTATCAATGTGGGACTAAATCTAACACGAAAACTTACATTCCAAATAGATCCTCAAGCTCTTGGAATTTTTTTTCTACATGTGAATAGAGGAATGAGCAAGTCTTTATTCATTAGAATGGAAGAACAAGTTATATTCATATCTTCCAAACACCTATTTCTGTTAAATTATTGTGTTTTTCAATCCTTTTTTTTCTAACTACAATCATTTTCCTTTTTTTCCCTTTCATCTATTTGGCATTCCTCCGTACCAGGAAGGGCCATATTAGATGTTGTAAAGACCACCTTGCATATCATGTCAACGGGCCCTGTTCCCCGATTCCCCATGGGGAATTCCCCTATTAGGGCTACTTTGGCAGCCATAGGGTGATTAACCCTGGGAAGTAATCAGGGGGAGGGGTTTTTTTTGGACAGCAGAATCCCCGTGGGGGAGATATCCACACATGGAGAATTTCCCCGCTGTGGTTTGGAAGCGGAAGGGCAGTGGCTTCGGAGCCTTTCGCTGGTAATTACGGAGTCTTTCGCCGTTGTCACGTAAGCTAAAATAAGCACACACACAATAGCAGAAAACGGAATAGGAACCAGAGTCAAATTCGTAGAGAAGTTCTACTCAAGTATAATCTTTTCCAACAAAGCTAATATATGACATTCCTACGATCATTACAGTCACTTCGTATTAGTGTCAGAACCACAAAAACATGTAAAATGTAAGGCATACGTCTCTTCATCATACAAATACAGAGATAAATCAAATCTAATTAATGAAAAAGTATCATCTGATATCTAGCAAACTACTAGTAGCATTCATATATATTGTTCTGCATCCTTACATCCAACTGAAAATGGTGAACTCATAATTATACTTCACTTATCCCAAAATTGACCATTCTTACATAGAGTAATATCTGGCATCTAGCAAGTACTATCAAAAGTGACCAGAATTTCACTTATTTCAAATCATGCATTGCTTCCATTAAGACATCTGCATGTAACACAAATAAATGAAAATGGTGAGCCCATATGACATGTCTGGCTCTGGAAAATGCACTCGCATATGGCAAAAATACTTGGGTAAAAGAAAATTGTTCTCATGATGTCTTTTTGAGCCTGAAATGGCAGGGTGTCTGCCTTTGCATTATGTAAGGATAGTCAGAACAAATTACATAGCTGTAAAAGCCCTACTGAAATGAACTTAAAGAAAGAAGAAAGAATACTGTACATGTTCTCATGATGTCAATGGCTAGTTGTCAGTTCAGGCTAAGATAAGCGAAATACACAACTAGATTGCATTACTTATTAAACAATTAATTCTTAAACCATAGAGTTATGGAAGTCATATCAGTCTTGTTTCAAAAAAACATCATATCAATCTGACTCTAATAGCTTCCTAAAAAGGAAGGCAAATAAGTTATGGAAGGAGTAGGAACAGTTCAGAACTCAGATACAAAGTTTTACATGGACTAGAAAAATGAGATATCTGCACTAGGATGCATCAATTTTAACCAAAATACACTAGCAGCTAGAGACATTTGCAGTAACACAAAATTAATGAAAATGGTGATATCTCATGACATATCCGGCTCTAGAAAATGCACTTGTATATGGCCAAAATACATATAACATAGGTAAAGGATATTGTTCACATGATTTCTATGGCTATCTATCAGGTCAGAATGATACTTGTCTGATATAAAAAACTAGCTTCATGCTCAATGATACTTGTCTTCACCCAAATACATCAACCAAAATAATCAGTGAGGACCAAACCAAATGAGCAATGTAGTAGCAGGTTGTATATTTGTCTTTCTAGCATTAGCAAGTAAGCACTAGGAAAAACATTACCTTATCTGTTGTTTGAGCCAAATCAAGCGGACATTCTTGTTTTTCATTTTCATGAACACTTCCCTGTCTATCTCAGATTTAAAGATAGTCATAGCATATGTCTTCTCCACTTCAGTAAGTGTATCCGTCACATCCACTTCATTGAGACAGTTGTCGACTGAAAATTCTTCATCTTTTTCCTTTTTCTTCCTAATCTCTTCCAAGGTTTTGCTTGTTTGTGACTTCTTATATTGCACCCAGTCCTCAACAGCAGCACCAATGTGACTCTGCTTACGCTTCCTCCCACCATTTGCTCCTTGCACAGAATCTTGATTGGAAGGTGCAAATTGAGCTTCATTATGTGCACTTGAGACGTCTGGCCCATCTAAGTTAGCAAACTGATTTGTGACGAAGTCAGAGCCATTATTTTGAAGACCTCATTTATTTTTCTATGCACTGTCTCGCCGCTGTGCTGAAACTCCTTCTTTAGCCTATCTGTGCTTCCATTATGAGAGAGCATGAACAGAAAAAGTCCAAGTTGCTCCTCAATCTTCATACCACGTGTGTCACGAAGAAAGTTCTCATCCCTCAGCAAGTTTGCTATATTCCTAAATATTTCAACCTCCATCCTAAATTCCTCCTTGCACCAATTCTTGTGTCCTTCGAGAATCTCTTTAACCTTTATAGCACCAAGAAGAGAAGAGGTATGCTCAGGTGTTTTCTCTTCGTCGAGAAAGGGCATTACAACAGGGAGAATAACAAACAATAGTTCCTCATCTTCTTCTTCCTCTTCCAAAAAATTCCTAGCAAGCTCGTCCCAAGAGGCCATCTAGTGCTACATATATGAAATTATATTACTATATATATATATAAGCTAGCATATCAAAACTATGACATAACCGATGCAAAAGTTTGACACACAGATCCTTGTGCAAAAATAACTAATGTCATGACATGACCAAGTAACTCTCGCTAGTTGCTCAGTTAACAGAATACTGAGAATAGGATATCAACAAGAAGATAATAAAAAATGCCGAGTACCACAACCATAATTGACAAAACTAAAAAATACAGCTTTCTCTTTAAAGTTTAAAAAATAAATTATACTCTCTCTAGCACTCCAGGTCATGTTCTAACACTACAATAGGTCATGTTCAGATAAACATTTATAGGTCATTCAGCATATGAACAATACAGTAGATAAACATTCATTCGTTCAGTAGATAAATATCCATACAAACATGTTCTAACAAAAAACAACTTCAGAATCATGCAGCTATATCCTTTTATGTTATTCAAGAATCATAATTCATGATCTCTATTTTCACATCACAAAAACAAGAAACCATAGAATCACTCTGCTAATGTTATTAGCCATAACAAAACTACAAAGTAGACTACACTCCACAACCATCAGGTTTGGCAGACCATCCTTACAACAAACTATGGTTCCAGTAATCATGTTGGAGAAATTCTAGAAATTCACACTCCCATGGAACAACCTAGCTGGATGAGAATCTCGGATCAGCACTACTACTGCTACCGTCTTGATCTAGAAACGTCCTATACAAACTCCAAACCATTGCTCGAAACCCTAGCAGATCGATGTGGGGAAGGAGATGTGGATCGAGTTGGACCGACCTGCGAAGCTAGCGATGATGACGGTGTTGGAGAGCGAAGAGGAGTCGGGCGCCGACAAGTGAAGTCGTGGCGGTGGAGACGGCGGGGTCGCGCGAGTCGAATCGATGAAAAGGCGAAGTGCGGCAAAGAAGTCCAGACGGGATGCGCGCGACAGTAACTAGATGCAGGAGCGGCGGCCGGATTCCGTGGCAGCAGCGGCGGCTGGATGCCGGGGCGACGACGGCCTCGCTCCTAGGTGGCGGCGGACTCGCAAGTTCGGAGCGAGTGCCTGCTCGGCCTCGCGACTCATGGCTCGTGTCGGGGAAGCCCTCCCGGTCTCAGGGGCAGTGGATTACTTCCACGGGAAAATGAGGGGAAGTGGGCTTCGAGCCCGGCGTGGATGGGCTTCCAAAGTGCGCCATAAATTGTCCCGGGGTAGATTGGCTCGTGGGTTTCTGGCCCAGGGAAAACGCAGGGATCACCGGGGAAATGGGCTTCCAAAGTAGGCCTTAAGGGATGGGGATGGGAAGGATTTTATCCCCACAGGGATGGAAATGAGAACAATTTATCCCCCATCGGGTCTCACAGGGGCGGGGATGGTTTGCTATTCCCCGTCCCCGTTTCCCCGTTCCCCGCAAGGCTGGTAAAAGCCACAAGTCGAAATGTGTCTGATGCCAATAGCCCAATACACAGGGTCGAGTGCCCACACCAAACAGCCCACCATCCATGGCCTGTTAAGCCACCGGCCCATATGTCCACGTATAAAACTAGCAAACCCTAACATCCAGCTCTGTCTACTCCGTCCTCAATCCCTTCTTGCTCCCGCCGACCGCCGCCACCTAAACCTGAGCACCCAAGGCGCTTACCTCGTGTTAAGAATCGGCCTATGCATGGATCGCCAGATCCCAAAAAGAGACGTGTAGAAGTTGTAGATGAACACATGACAGCCAATATTGTGGAACTTGTATTCTCTTATCTCATTATAGATGGGTACATGTTCCTTTATATAGTCTTAACCCTTCAGGGGTATATTTGGTATGAGCCCATAATTATCCGTAGGGTTATTGTTTCTCAACACTCCCCCTTGGGAGAATACCGCGATCAACTCATGTCTCATTAAAACTCCTAAAAACCCAGTGGGAAAAATATGGAGAAAGAGTACATAGTGCCGCTAGATGTATTGCACTTGTTGCCTCATTAAAAACCATTATGAGAAACTTCTGGAAAACTCATTTATGGAAAAAAGAGTACAACGATTGTCTTCAAGACATTTTATAACCTTCAGGATTATAAATTTCAGGATCTTCTGGACCTAGTATCAAGGGCAATTCAGAGGTGATCTCCCCCTGAACTTTGCAAGTCTCTCAGTCGTCTAATACCAATATCATGGATACATTTTCTGAATGCAGTAGCTAGTAAAGACTTAGTGAACAAATCTACTATATTGTCACATGACTGGACTTTCAAGATATTTATCTCACCCTGCTTCTGGAGTTCGTGAGTATAGAAAATTTAGGAGATATATGTTTAATCATATTACTCTTAATATAGCCCGTTTGCATTTGTGCAACACATGCTTCATTATCCTCATAAATAATGGTGGGGTATCAACGGTACTAAGACCACATAACTTCTGGAATATAGACCGATCAATCTTAGGTCCTGATTCTTCGGGAATATAGACCGAGATCTTGAGTGTCATTCAGATATCTAAGTATTGTCTTAACTCCTTCTGGGATTGATTCTAGATTCTTCGAGAACCTTTATCTTCAATACATAATAAAACATCACAAGTCTGTATTTCTAGCATACTGAGGAAAGTATTGCTAGTAGCACCAAAATACCATATAGGTTTTTAGCGAGAATACTCCAATTCCAAATCTTCAGGTGGAAAACACATTATATCATAAGTACACATACATATACTTTTGTTCATTTGAGTTCCTCTTTTCACTCTTATATCTCGGGTCTCACATGGGTCTTTATTCCTTCCAGGGAATTCATTTATTTGGTGCATTCAGACTATAACCATATATTCCTTCAGGGAAAAAACTTTAGGGGTTTATAATATTGGTACGAGATTTTGATGTTCCTCTCCATGGATTTTCAGAATCCAATAACTGCATATTTAAATTCATGCCATTAGCCAGATTCATAGCGGAACATATTTTATAAAACTTATGTCGGAACTGGTCTCTATTAAGACCTTTTGAACCATCGCTTTTCACCACCCTTTAGTCAATTAAGACCCATGATTATCCGAACATCAGGTTCAAGATATTCACTTAGCGATTTTTGGTTCAACCTCAATTGCATATTTCATTTGACCCGATATGAGAGCTTCAAGCACTCTTGCCATGGACTTTATTCCGGATCCGGGTTCTCATAAAGAGACTCATCTAGCAATTATAGAGGTAAACAAGTGTCGACACATTTTTTCCGACTTAATAACAATCTTTGTTATTTCCCAAAATGATAGATTCATTATTGTTCCATATTCCTAGCTTTATATTACGTGCACATCGCTAGGATTTTCATCTCCAGGATGAACCTCATCGGGAGGTAACTCACCAACTGGGTGATTTCTCTATAGGAGGAATAGAGGAGTTTTGTCACACATATTGTGAATTTGCTTTATGAGCATATGCTTGTGACTTAGGCCTCTAGATCTTAATTGCAGGCGTCCCCGCATAATTTGATCAAAACGCCAAGGTCAAGTGGATATGAAATTAATCCCGGGTATATCCACATCTACTTCGGGTAGAAGCATCCATTTAGATTTTGAACAATCTAGTTCCTCCTCATAGATACAAAAATTAACCGGCATAACTCCATGCTATGAGTTTTTATATTTGTACGTTTTGATCCATAAATATAAAGGCATTCCATAAAATGGGCATTCATCTCCCCCTAATGCCGAGATATGTAATAGCATACTAAAATTCCCCATTCATCAACTTCTAGTGGTGTATATATGTATGTTTTAGTGGTGATTCATTTGGGAAATATTACACACTTTAATATTAGGGGGCGATATATGCAATGAGCTTGGACTTTATTAATGCAGTTGCATGAATACTGCATGTATTTCCTTCTACAGGAGGAGTTTACTCAACTTCTTGTCAAGTTCACAACTTCTGGTGAATTATAAACCATTGTTTTGCAAGTTCTTGGTTCAACAAATGCATATGCAACCTTCTTAACTTAACACATGTAGTTATTAACATAACCTATAATCTGACCATAACAATCCTTCAGGGACCAATGCTCACCAATTATTGCATAATTGACAATCAATCTGTCCATTACATATATATTGACCTTTCAGGTTATATGCATGGAAAAAAGATACAATTAATGGTGGCATTGCGCTTTCAGGCGCGTTAAGGTTAGTGTGCATAAGTGTGAATTTCAGGCGCGTTAAGGAGCTTTCATCATGAAAAGAAGCTCCCAAAATAGAACAGATAAGACCGAGAATTTTTCATTTGTCTGGGAAATAATATTTTAATGCAAAGTCATTGACTTATGTAAAAAAAACTGCTCATCAAGAGCAACAACGACCAATATCCTTCTGGGATATACTCTCAACTGATAGCGCAACTTTCATAGGTAAAGTATATATTAAGAACATAGTTGGCAAGATCCATGTGGCCTTTCAGAGCCTAGAATAACTATTAGAACCAATAATTAATATAAAAATTAGCTTCAAGCTATACTGTAACATGAGATTCATACTTGTTTCCTGCTTTCCATCTTCTGGTAGTTGGCAGAGAAATCTTAATAAATTAGGTGTGGTGTGGCGTATACTAGACTCTAGCTAGTATATTATCGAGTAGTCACACCACCCATATCAGTCAACTTACATTACAAATAGATAATACAATGGTTTCCCGCTATGATGCCCAATATCATTTCAGAGACTGTGGGTACCTATAATTCTGAGTTTCATGAACACTCCAGGGTATCATAAATTTGCTTCATCGAAAAGAAGTATCATGCTTTCGCACTAACAAAAAAAAATCTCAAAATATTAATCAATTTCATATTTTTATAGCAATTTCCTGTTGCCAAGGGAATGCATTATCTATTAGTTTAAAGTCACAAAATAGGATAACACCTCATACTTGTTCTGCAGCAGAGAGACAAGGGCACACATGGTAACTTCAGGTCTTATGTTAACCCAACTGGAGTTGTAATCCTATATAATCATGTTTGACAATTATACCTGACAGGGTATTAGCTCTCCTCCTAGGAAAAAAACAAAATGAATCCCAAATTAAGATGTAACATACCAACAAGTCTTATGCAATGTTTTTTCTTCAGGTTACTTCGGGTAAATAACCAAAGCAAAAGAAAGCGCTAGAGAGAGAAAAAAATATCTTCTAAATCATACGTGTTTCGTTTATTTCCCATTGTTTTCCAAGCATACATGCTTTTCTTTCTAGGGTATTTATATTGGTTTTATGGTAATACTTCAGGATTATATAACCCATAGAAAACATAATCATACATATGAATATTGCAAAGACAATATCAAATCAATATGAAAACTTCCAAGGGGTTAAAACTATTTTAACACAAAATTTATGGAAGCTCATAAACCTAGAAAAATCAGCTTCTAGATTATAGATTGGAAAAAACATAATATTCAAATTAATTATTACTCTAAAAGAGACATATCATGTCTAAATTATAAAATATTTACATAAAATACCACTACCATAAATATTTCTGCTATTATATTTAACTTCAGGTTTTATAATAGCAAAAATATATATATGCCATCTGCTCAAGCTCAAAAGCAACAAACCTTCAGGACTTTTCAAACACATAAAATATCTACATGACAGCACAACCATCTAAATTTACGTGTACCAATCATACGTGCATCAATCGTAGGCACGACAATTACCACACCACGATGGATTGATTACATTGAACCACGATATGAGCATATCGAGGAAAGATAGGGTTGCCGCAACAGGCGACGACGAGGCTGCACCACCGTAGTGGAGAGCAAGGCATATTGACCAGTCAACGATGGTATGCGAGTAGCACAAGCCGAACAACGACAACTTTAGGCATCACGCTTCGGGCGATGTGGTTTCAGTACAGCGGTAGTGAGAGCAATATGTCAATTAAAAAAAACTATGTAGAGCTCGATCCGGCATGTCCAACATGTTTGTTCAAGAAAAAATGATCTACTAGCATATACGTCTAATCTTCAGGATTAATCTAGTAGAACTTGAACAACACATGCATGGCAACACGGTTTAACAACCGAAAAAACTAATAACATGTAAAGATCTAACAAGCTATCATGTCAGTATCATGATCGTGATTCATAGAGCATACCGGAAATTTACTAGTAGAACACATCAGGTGTTTTTATATATAAAAAACTATTAGTCTTGTACTCCTTCAGAAGATCTACTAGAAATATTAAAATCTACAAGATTTATATAATAAATAAATCTAGTAGAACTGTAGTAGCGAAGAGATTGAACGACAAACCAGGCACGTTTGTTGTGGTGAAAAATTCATGCCGCGTAGGGCATATAGGTAATGCCAAAGGACCTGCCTGCGTAGTATTCAGTGGAGCCTGACGAGTTCTGGTGACGCGATGGTCGATATTGAGTTGACGGATCGAAGCATGAGGCGGGCGTTCATCCGTTCTCTTGGTCACCCTTGCATGCGGTAGCACAAGCATCGGGGTTCGGATAACTCCAATGACGATGCATGTGTTCCCAAGATTCATGAAGAAGATAATCAATCTGTTATTCATACGTGCCGGATTGATTAAGTGCAAATAAAAAAATCAGAAAAACGTCACGGCTAATTAAGCCCATAACGATCGGCCGCCGGCACTGCAAACCAAGAGTCCAAGACTCCTTCATGTAGTCCGCTGATCAACGTAGATGTAGGGATCAGTTGCGCCAGCGCCCAGCAGATCGTATCCACGGCCGCTCGCACGAGCTCCTGTCAGCGAGGACGTCCAACACTGGTCGTTGGCGTCAACGCTCCCATGTTGCCGAGTCAAGATGACGCCAAGCCAGTTGGAAAAAAAATAATCTATAATTAGGAAATCAAATAGATCTTGATTCAATGACAGACAAAATATGAACGACTCATCCAGAGCGTCGTGCTGATAACGTGTTAAAAATCGGCCTATGCAGTTCCTCCGCATGGTCACCTGCTTGCTGTGCAGTTCAAGGCGGAGGTGATAATCGATGGCGTAACAACTCGGCGCTTGGTGGCTTTTGCACCGAGTGCTTCGTGTTGTTGCCAAGGAAAATCATCCAATCTTCAATGGTGGTCGGTGTCCATCGTTTCAGTACCTTTATTAGGTCTGACAAGAGTGTTTGACGACTTCATTTTGACGTTGGTGATCTTACTCTAGTGGAGTATTTATTTTAGGAGTTAATATCACGATAGAAGTGAGAGGTCGAGTAGGACTACCTGAGCTCCTTGTTGAGGATGTATTTTCTTTGTTTTTTCTTCTCTTTTATTTTTTTTTATTATAAACAATTGTCCTGATTCTACCTGTTGGTAGATTTAGCCGGGTATGAAATATATCCTTTATAAAAAAAAACACAGCGTGAGGTTTGGTACTATGTACGTACTAGTAGCCGATGCTTCTGTTGAGTGTTCTGCTTAGAGTTTAGTAGTAATAGGTAATAGTCCCTTGCTGTACAAAACTTGCAGGCTTTTAGATGGTTGATAGACTTTTGCTCCATAAGGGTATTGTTAGCTTCATAGCTTGTCTGAGGAAATAGAGAGGTCATGTAAAATTCCTTGTACAATACATCTTGTGGAATGAAAGCTTGTTACTTACTGTACGTCAAAGAGAACGTCATGCTTCACGGGGGGGAAACCTTGGTAAATCGGCTGAACTCGTGTCGCAGCAGCATTTGGTCTCTTTGTGTCCTGACTCCCTGGTGTTGCCCATCCTGCAGACGCCCCAACATCAGAGGCAACGAAAGCAACCAGGTATAAAGTACTGTAGCAAAAGCTACGGCAGCCACAGATGTGAAAGCCAGCAGCCGGACCGGCCCAAAATGGCCATGAAACCAGAAACTGATTCGTAAGCCGCTGTAGAATCCTCGGAGAAGCTGAGAAATAAGCTGTATATAAGGTTCAGTTGTATTGTTAACGCCGATACGGACATCTTCAATTGAAAGCACCTATAAACTCAAAATAATATGATAATTTACAAGAATAAGCATATCATAATTGCCCATAATTCTCATCTTTTTCTTACGGTTCTTCCGATGCACATTTACATTGGAAGGCAGCAACCAATGTACAACCATATAGTTTGCTTCTTTTCTCTTAAACATGGAGTGAAGAAAGAACATGTAAACCTACTACAAGTGGTAACAAAAAGAATTCGGGAAACCACAAAGGGAAAAGAGGGGGAGGGGTATTTTTCAAAAAAAAAAAAAAGAGGGGGAGGGGACGGGGCACTAGAGTATTTCAAAACTTAGGCCACCCTCAGTGCTGCCACCAACTGGCACCGTGTGATCAGATCATAAATACACTGATATTACGTGGTGGCGAAGAAATTTGGACTGGGTGACATTGTCCTTATCAATCCAGTTTTATTTCCTGCATCTGTTCATGGTGCCCATTCAAATTGTCCATGGATAATTGCACCTCTGGCAGATCGTTGTCTTTCTCAGGCGTATCTGCTCTCTTGCCATCTTCTTTGGGTGATTCTGCTCTCTGTTCATTATCTAGATCTAGTGTTTCTCTCTGCTTCTCATCATCTCTGTTGGAGATTCCTGCCATTTCATCATTATTGGTAAACTTTGTGTTCGCGGGGTCATCAGCATTGTTCTGTTTTTCCTGTGAGGAATCCATGGGGAGAACAAGTTTAAGAGTGAGTAGAAAGCAACAGCATGTTTTTATATATATCAATGTGGATTTTCTACACATAGAGGGTAGCTGCCTCCCCGGAGTTTGACACGTGTAGCCATGGACGGTCAGATTGGTCTACCTTGTTTTGGCAAAGAACAAACACTTCCTACTCCTGTCCGGCTATTTCAGTACAATGGGCCACAAGCTTGGGTGGTAGCCGGCTATGGTTATAAGTGTATCGCCAGTGCATAGATAAGTTGGCAGGGGTTGTCAGGAAAAAAATGAAGTAGCGTATTTCTGGAAGGAGCTCATGAATTGGTCTTCAATTTTTTTTCCCTTGAAAGAAATGCAGTAGGGTGTTTCCTGCGTTATTTGTTTAGGCCATGTTTAGATTGCTTCCAAATTCCAAAAATTTATAAGATTACTCATGACATCGAATCTTTGGACTAATGCATTGAGAATTAAATATAATTAAAAAAATAACTAATTGCACAATTTATCTGGAATTTCTGAGATGAATCTTTCGAACCTAGTTACTCTATGATTGGACAATAATTATCAAATACAAACAAAATGCTACAATACTTTACATCCGAAAGTTATATCGATTTTTGAAAATTGATTTGGTCAGCTTTGTAAGAAGGAAACACTAATTAATTATGACCAACATTCATAAAAGATGACTATTGTAGTTGTCAGGCTGTTTGGGGTCAACCGATTATTTTGGGTTAACAGAATATACTTTAACCTCTGTAAAAATTATCATCTTTGGGTTTCAAGAACATTCTTGGAACTATTGTAGAAGATATACCTTATATTTGCAAAAACTAGCTTCTATGGGTCGGCTGTGAGTGTTTGTAAGATTGGAAACGTGGGGGGACAGTGGCCTGTATCTGAACAGGGGGGCAAGAATGAAAAAAAAAAAGCAGCGAGATTCACATGTCCACTGTCATGACGACACGGCGTACTTGGTTCGGTTTGCTGTACGACGTAAATAGGTAGTTCTGCGATATGTCCGGCCCTGTCTGTCCAAATCTAGGGGGTTGCAGCTAACACCCGTGGGGGGTAGAATACATAGGTTGTAGGAGAGTATTTTTGATATATATATATATATATATATATATATATATATATATATATATATATATAAACCAACAATGGAAAATGTTGTGTGCTAAAAGAATTCGAAGTCACAACAATGACCAGAGGCTCTCGCATTGGAAGAAGAAAATAAGGTGATTTTTTGTCCTTGATAGGAAACAGGTAGAATATACTTGTGTTAAACGTATTCATATGGAATTCAGGGACAGAGCTTTACCATTGATGTTAGATAAAATAAATCTAATGTTTTTAACTAAATGATAACTCCATAATAAAAATATTTTTATTTTTTTATATAAGAAGTTTTAAGTGGCAATAACAACGAACCATATACATGTTTCTTATGTCTCAGAGTTATCTTTCAGTCAGAAGAAATTACCTTGTTCTTATCACGCCAACTCAGGGAAAATGGGCCAAGCAAGTTTTTCCTTCTTGGTTGGAACTCCTGCGATGAATTCTGGCTTGCCTGAGTAGGGGATGCATCGAGCATTGATGGTCTAGAAGGGGAACAGGTGCAGCAAATATATCAACATTAGAAAATTATGTCAATAAAGTGCCAGGAAGCTACGTAACTAAAATTAATCATCATGATGTTACATTATGTTAGTTTTCAGTTGAAAAAACATAGGAGGACAGAAGCGGCATTAAACAAAGTTAAGTTGCCAATAGTGAAAAATTAACAATAGAAAAATGACTGGTAAATTAGCATTTAGCAATGCCTTATTGCTAGTTTCAAGAGCTGTCTATCTCACACTAAGAATTGTGAGAGTAGATAAGATTGAGATACCTTGGGGAAGGGCAGGGGGACAGTGCTTTCTGCTGGCTAGATTGGTAGTGCAGTGTAGCCTCTAACATTGTTTCTGCCATTACAGCTCTGTTCTCCATTTGGGTAAGTGAAGCCATAGCTTCCTCATACTTTTCCTGCACACATGTCATCATCCTTTAAGTGTGGAACGACATAGGGTAAAAGAAGGCACATACTAATTTTGCTAATTCTGATATAAACGATAATAAGTAGTGACAACGGAATAATTGAAGAATCAGTACCCAGCTCTTCAGTAATACAGGAATTACTAGCTTGAACAATGAAAAAAAAGGAACAAAACAGGATGCTTAGTTTAGAGACCACTTGTTCTAAAGAATGTCCTTAAAATAATGTGATTGGTGCCAACTTGCAAGCTGGGTATCCTGTTTACCCTAAGAAAGCTAGTACATGGCAGGCGGCCAGTGAAAGGCATCCAATTTTCTTATCAAATTAAAAATTGAGCTTCTTAATTTCTGGATCATGTCTAAGAAGGAAAAATGCATATAGACAAATGTTGTGACCAAAGGTATCAAGCAATAGTACTGTTTACAAAAAGTAATATATTTGACCATTTTGACAGGATTTCAACTAGGCCCCGATAATTACTGAACTATCATTGCAAGATTTATTCTGAATTAGGGTGTGTTTGGTAGAGATTCTGAGTGCTCCGCATCTTCTGACACCAGCCCTGTATATGTACTGTTGCAAGAATCTATTATTCTCTCTCCTATCCTCCTCTCTCACTGACACATGTGAAGCTGCAAGAGCTAAAAAATTTAGCTCCACCGGCTCCAACTTGGCTTGTGAGAGGGAGAGTCAAGAGAGAGAATTTTAGCTCCAATCAACAGTGCGGCACAGTATTCTTACAGGCAGGAGCCGGAGCCATCCGAATCCGTCCCAAACGGGGCCTTAGTAATCAAACTGGTTACCTCAGCCAGGTACATTTCTTTCAATTAGTTATTTAGTTTGTTTACAAGGAACAGACCCTAGCTAAGGCCAAATATGTTTCCATTTTTTTCTCTAATACGCAAAAGACTTAAGCATCATTGTATTAAGGTAAATATGTTACCATTTTACTGAGAATGTTCCAATATTACAGCTGCTGCTTTGATAAGTCTATGTTTATATGTTAACAAACACTATAAAAGTTATCTTTTGCTAGACTGTGTACCAGACCTAGCTCAACTGGAAATAGCTTATGGATAAAACAAGAGAGCTGATGTCCAAAATAGATCAAGTCATTGATTAACCTGTAGAACATTTGCTGCGTATCTCTGAGCAGCAGCATCCTGCTCGGCTGAGATACGAGCTTCCTCTGCAATTTTCAGTTCTTGTTCGACACGCATCAGGACCTTTAACAAGACTCCTTGTTAGTGTATATGCAGTATAGAAGTGCATATAGAGAATGGTCAGAGAGCAATCTTACCTGAAACATTGCTTGCTCCTGTTCCTGCTTGTCTGACAGGGCCTGTCTTAGTTCAGATATTTCTTGTTCCAACTGCTCAACCTGAAGGGAAAAAAATGCAAATATGTTCAGTTCCATTGCTCTAAGAACACAAAAGGTCCGTAGGTTACAAGAAAATTTTGATAAATTTGCTAAATTATTCTTAAAAACCATATAGTATTTTATACTCCATAACTTTTACATTATTTTAATATGGTAAAATGTTATTAATTAAACGATTCATACATAGAAGCACATTTTGCAACGAACTAAATGGTACCCCCTACGTTACAACATAGACCTTTTGCTCAGGAGTTTCAAAAATAAATGTTCTTATGTTCATTGATGAAAGCAAGAGTGCAGGTCTAGCAACATCTCCAACCTCATAACCCCACCCCCAAAAAAAAAACATCTCCAACCTCTACCACTAATTTAATATGTCAAAGAGGTTTTGCTATCATACCATGTATTGCAAGTAAATAGGGGCACATTCGCATGTGTCGTCATTTCTCATTAACTTTTCTTTTATTCCTATGTGTATGTGCATGACTGTTGCGGCCTTGAATGAGATACGAAGATAGTATCGTGCAATCTAGATTCTGGATATTTTCCATAATTGAATATTCTCTGTAAATAACAGGAAAGTACTCTAAACCTTTGCACTTAATTGGCGCCTATTGTCTTGCTTAACCATTTCCATAAGTGCTGTTTCTAGTTCATCAGCTCTGCAAAAGCAAAAGGAAGAAAGAAAAAGGTAAAAGAACAGTTCCACTGAAAAGAAAATACTCAGCAGAAAGGGCATGATCACACTGTTTAAAAATATGTGTTTAACAGTTTCACAACATGAGTAACAATAGCTAGAACTTTACATCAGTAAATAGTTTGCTCATGCTTGCTTCCAAAAACAGTCGATTCATTTTTTTATATTTCATACAATGTATGTGGTCAACCAAGTCAAAAAATTTGGATTTATTTCCAGCGATGATGGTGGGTTTATGAGGTGCAAAAAATAGCAGCTTCAGTTCATATTACTGCAGAAAAGTAGTCCCCAGGAAGCACATGCAAAGAAAATGAGGAAATTACCCATATCAATGCATCAATTATAACTTAAACTGCTGGTTAAATCTGGTGAGAAACTCAAACTGTAATCACATGTAAAACTGTTCCAGCATCTTATAACAAAATAAGTGATGGAAAGTTGGAAAGGAATAAGCAGACCTGAGAACAGCCGATCTTCTCTCCTCTAGGAGTCGGCACAACTCCAACTTCAGCCAGGCAACCTGTGGTGTTAAAACTAAAGCATTAATACCATGGGATGATAAAGTACAGAAAATTCCTGGATTGATCAAGCACAAGGAAAAGATGGCAGTGGCAAAGATTACAATCCTTCAAGTATGTACTCCGTCCCAAATTATAAGACATTCCAAGAATCTTGGAGAGTCAAAGCATCTCAAGTTTGACCAATAATTATAGAGAATATTATAAATATTTATGATATTAAATAGACATATTATGAAAATATAATTGATAACGAATCTAATAATACTTAGTTTACATCATAAATGTTATTATATTGACATATAACTTTGGTCAAAGTTGAGATAGTTTGACTCTCCATGATTCTTGGAACGTCTTATAATTTGGGACGGAGGGAGTAGATAAGAGGATTTAGAGACTACGATTGAGAAGGCTACCTGGTCCTTTGGATCAGGCAAAGAATCAATCTCAGAATTCACTGTCACGCCACCATACTCGTCATCCATGTTTCCGGGATCGCTTTCTTGATTGGCATCCCCATCTCCCACATCACTCAACTGGTCTGCTGAATCGCTTAAAGAAACCAGCGGTTCAGGGTCACGTTTGAAGTTGTACAGTTTTGATGCAAGACCATTGGTATCCGTCCAAGCACCTAGACCTTTCGCTCTTTCTTCCATTGCAGATATAACAGGTGGACGGTGTCTATTACTCAGTTCTTGCAATATTGTTTCATTTACGGATTGATATCCCATACGAGCTGTCAAGACAAGTTGACTGCTGTCAAAAGTGAACCAGCTAAAGACTGCAAAAGGGTAACTGCATCACCAGCATCTTTTGTAGTCACAAGTGCAGGGCCTGCAATTAACAGAAGCATGAGTATTCTTAGAAGAACTCCGTGTATCTGGCTACAATTTTTTTTTGAAATTTAAATGAAGCAAAAGTGTTTCCCAGTACCGTAGAACTCCAGTAGCGCAAGAGCTGTCCGGAACAGCATTACTCTGTTTCCATCGAACAAAAGCACATCCCAGACACGGAGAACTGAAATGTAGAATTCAGAAGTAAACATGATGTAAAGTTTTGTCGAATATATGTCTGGGATCACTACAAGCAGGTTTCATTGCTTACATAGAGTTAATGTGTTTTATATGGTCTTCCTGGGTACCCTATAACCACCAATAATATATAATACAGGCCTAGTTATCTTTCACACCTTTTAGTGAATGCTTACTTTACGATTTCTCATTCGCTCTCAGTCCCTCCTTATAAAGACCTAGCTCACTTATATAAAAAAAGACCTAGATCAGAATCATCTAGTTTCCTTTTCTTAGATAGAGGTTTTGATCACTATTTCCCTTGCATGAGATCACGATTGTTCATGTGTCCATTAGAAGCAATGTCGAGTCTAAAATTAGAAAAGTCAACGTGCTTGGTGAAGGTAACCCCATCACATTAGCTAAACTATACTTATAGAGAATGTTCTTCTACAAATACTTGGTAATGGAAATAATGTAAAATAAAGTCTAACCACTTTCCCAGGGAAGCACATTTGTGAAGATGGATAAGAACCATGGCCCAGTAACCCATGCAACTTGAAGTCCAAGGTAATCCAGGTGATTTGCTGCATCAAGAAAGTATGTTAAATCCTAATGCTTGGATTTTTTTCCCCATTAGTGTAGAAAGATTCACATGCCACCAACAGTACAATTTATTCATGATAGTGCTAACCTAATTTAGGGAACTTTTCTCGAACTAACTCCTCTAAAACAAGCTGGTCCACCTGAAGTACATCCAAAATTTGGCCTCTGCATGAGAATGAATTGAACTGGGGGCTTCAAGCACCCCTAACATGCAAAACAAAAAATTACTGAGTGAGAAATAGACAATTCATGATACCTGTGACTCAATCATTTCTTCAGAGAAGTACCCATCAAAATAGTCATCCATAATCCCAACCAATGTCCTGCAACATACACCAGCAATAAATTTAACAGATTATTTAATCCAACAACATGAAATACAACAAATTGTCCTGGGGCATACCAAAATGCATTCTCCTCCGGCATCAATAGAAGCAAGAGACCAGCAAAAAAGTTCATTGCCTACAGTATTCAATGAGATTCAATAGACGAATCTATGCTGAGAGAAATGTTGGATTTCTGAGCTAAATGTTGATAAACAATAAAGTACAAACTAACTATTTCATGTCTGTTGGAAGCATTGAATGTTAGGTTTTAGATTCACTTGTGTGGATTGAGATGGGAACTAAAAAGTATATATTGGTTCGCCTTTTTGGAGATCCAAAGAAGCAATTGACTTTTGGTAAGATAAGAGGCAATAATGAGGATCAATGTGTGATGGGTAGATTTACCTGGCAGTAACCAACTGATGGGTTGTGTTTCGCATAAGCTATAAGCAAGCGTCTCAAAGCATTTCTTCCGTCCTCATCTAAAGCAGGATGACCAGGAAAAGTTCTGGGCAAGTCCTATAAGGACCAAGGTAGATGATGGACTCCATTAGACTTTCCAGCACACCAGTATATTTTATCTAAAAAATACGAGATACTTTCCCATGAAAATGTCCATAAATAGCTACCTTCTCTATTTGTCCGATCCACTTTTCGTGAACGCCTTCGGAGGTTGGAGAATCTGAGCATTTGTTATCTAATTCACCCTCTGCTGAGAGACTATCATAATACCCTTCTACCCTACGAGCTCCGGTACCAACAAAAGCTTGCCATAGCTGTCACCAGAAAAAGCACAGAGCTGCTGAATGAACTGAATAAACCAAAACTAAAAGAAAGAAACAAAAACTTCAGTGATCAGGCTGCACCTCTCCCCTCAAAGCCATCGGTAGTCCACCATGGACCAGACACTCCAGCTCTTCCTTTGAAATGTAATTTTCTTCGTGACTCCTGCTTCCAACATCACCATTCCCAGTATCACTCGACTGCACCTCTTGGCTCGGATCAACCTTATCTACATCGTAGAATTCGTCATCTGAATCCTCTGACAACTTGCCCTCTTCAACTTTCACAGGATGGGTTCCATCCTTTGCTTGCTGCTGACCAGCAGAAGGTTGCTTCTTCTCGATGCGCAGGCTCATCATCTGCTCAATGTTGCTCAGGGACAATCTAATTGGCGTCCATATTTCGATCTTCCGTGGCCCTGCTACCGTCTTCTCATGCAGAGATTCAGAACCATCACCCTTAGCATTATCACCAGCGTCCTGCCCAGATGACTCAGGCTGCCTCTCCAGAAAATTCTTCCATCTATCAGATCTCTCCTCCTCTTCCTCCTACAAGTACAGCACCAAATAGGTGTGCAGCATGTCAAGATCAGACAATGCAGATGAAAATTCAGGAGTGTGTCTTCTACCTTGTAGATGCCAGCGTACTCCTTGTAACGCTGCAGGTGTTGCGGCCGCACAGCAAAGCCGTATGCATCCCTGATTCAATCACACAGCATCAGAAAGGAGTGTTTCAAACTAAAATGCAGCTACCTAGCGCTTGAAACTTCGAGGGTTCTGCACGTGCATCCCCTCCCAGATTCGAAGCAGCGAGAGGTAGTACTTCGCTACAACTAGTCATATCATATTCACCCCGAATTTGTTGGCAACACGACATAATTCCAGAACCCGCTGTCCTGCCAAAACAAAACCTAAACCGCCCGTCCTAGTGCAGGAAACGGCCACAGAAACTTCAGATCTTTTCGAAAAGAGAAACGGCAGTGCACCGCAGAGCTCCCGATTCGGGCAATTCCACCGACAAATTCATACGAAGCTAAACACCTACCATTCCTCCGATTCGTGGAGAGGGTCAGATTCCCAGCGGGCGCGTACAAGCGCGCGGAATTTCCCGCCGCATTCCCAGAAGAAGAAAAAAAATCCCAGCGCCGCAAACGGACCGAGATCCCCGGGAAGCGAAAACAAGCAACTCGTACGTCAAAACCCGCGGACGCGGAGCGAGAACCTCCAAAGCGGAGCAGAGGGAAGGAGGCCGAGCTCGTCGGAAGCTATCGAAGCGCGGCGGGAGCGGGGGGGTGGCCGGGTGGGTGAAGGGAACGCACCGTTTGTGCTCGAAGGCGATGAACGGGAGACTCTTGGGCTTCATCCTCCTCCTCCTCCTCCTCGCGACTCCGGGGCGGCGGCGGGATTAGCAAAAGTAGAGTGCGGCGTGGCGGTGGCGCTTTGATCTGGCCTCCTCCGGCTGGACTGGGGGGGGCGCAGGGGAGGGAGAGTGTCCGTACCTGGGGTGTGGGGACTCGAGGAGAAATGGGCATGACCCTGAGACCTGTGACCAGTGACCGCCCTCGTGGCTCGCGCCGCGCGGTCTTTTCCTGGCTGACACGGAGAAGGGAAGGGACGTGGGGGTTGGTCGATCGATCCAGTCCAGCAGTCGCAGACGCAGTGGTGGATGGTGGTGCGGGTTCCGTGACTCGTGTCCTCCGCGAGACCGAGATCCCGATCCTCCGTGCACGCCGTGATGGTGCCACCGGTACCCTGTGTTGTTCCTCCCGGGCCTTCCGGCGGTTGGGCCGTCGCCGGTACGGAGCCCAGTGTCTTCTTGCTTGATGGAGCATAGATCTTTTTCGTGAAATTCAAAAAGACTTCCCTCCTTGCAAACAAAGGCTAAAATAGGTAAGGTGCAATAAATAATTGTTGATAGACATATTGGAGCTAGAATCCAACTTATGTTTTATGGTTCACGGTAGAAATTTGAACCTAACTCATTTGGTTGAGGCCACGAGAAGTCAAAATCCACGGATCGAATTAATAAACCTTTGCTGGTGCACCGCCAACGCTCTCGCTCTCCTTCAAAAACAAAGTTAATCCCATACCCACCGACAGCACTTGTCGGCACACGATCGCAGAGATCGCGCCACACAGGATCAGGGCCTCCGTTGGTGAGGCAAATGAATGAAATGAACCGTGCTTCCAGCAACGCTGCAGCGGGATCCGTGGGGCCCCCCAGCGGGAGCGCCGAGACACCTGTGACCGGTGATCCTTCCTCCCTCGCCGCGCCGCAGCCCGCAGGACGATGCGTAACATGCGCGCCGCTGCTTTTATGCCTGTCCCGAGCACAGACACAGACTACCGCAGCAATCAACGCTGCACGCGCCGGCCTCGAACTCCTTTTTGTTCCACCTATTTCCATGCGGTGCAAGTCCAGCTGTTTCCCCCGTTTGGGTGTGCCGATCCCGATCTCGAGCGCCTTCGGGCCTTCGTCGTCTGTTCAATCGCTACTCGTAGCACGGAGCCGCGCTGTTTCTTTTCCTAGAACCGAAAACGGAGCTCTGCCAAATGCAGAATTAGGTAGGGCAGTGTGCGTGCCACTGGTGGTTAGCTGTTAACGTACTAGAGAGCCAGTCAACTTCAGATCGAAGAGATAAGAGCAAGTATTACGGCGAGCTGCAAGCCGGCTGAATCTTTGCTGGCGGAGAGAAGAGGTGAGAGAGTACGGAGCGGGCGTTCTGTGAAATACCGGCTTGAAGCAGGCGGAGACGCCGCCGGCGTTGCGCTCCCATTTGTTGTTGTGTTGTTGTGCTGGCCACTCATTCGCTGCATTTGCTGGTCAAAAGTTGGTGTTGTCTCTATCACATAAATGAGATGCCACATTGAATTTTATTTCGCCGGCCAGCCGGCTGTGTCATTGCACTTGCTCTAATGGATGTAATCCAAGACCAGATTGTAAGAATCTAAAAATCCCTCGTAACTAAGGATGAAAGTGGGGCGACAGCAGCTAACCAGTCCCATGTCTGCCAAGCCACAAAGGCTTCATGGGTTGATGTGGCGAGCCATAAACATCCGTATGATATAGGCGGCAAGATGATGCGGGTTCTGCCAGCCCACTTATTAGCACATCCACACACACAATGAGCAAGAATTGATGGTAACTTCTCTAAGGCCAAGCACATGTTGACGAGTTGATCGTCAGGTGTAGCCTCCGAGCATATCCGACCAGAACTTCTCCAGCCCTGCCACGACACCCACCGTCTAGGGGCCCAACGAATAGGTGACGAGGCAGTCACGGCGTCGGGGCAGCGACCAAAGGTCCGCCTTGCGGGAGGTTCCAATGTGAGTTGCCGCTGGGATTTGTGGCTTGGGCAGCTCGACCCGGCCACTATATCTAAGTGGGCTAGCCTGAGCAGTCCGACGGGTTAGCGACGTGATCAGCCCAGCGGGTTGGCTCACCCAAACTTGCATCCTTACTCGTAACCCAAATAAAATAGGATACTTCTTGATGCGCAAAAGAGACTGTTTTTACATCACCTTATCTTCATCCTTCGTGACCAACACAACCACTGCACCAACCCTGCTTAACACGCACGCGTCATTGCTCCCTCGCCCTCCTTGCCCCGAGACTCGCGGACCATGAACCGCTAGTGCCACCGCTCCCTTACCCGCGACACGCGGACCATGAGCCACCAATGCCACCACTCCCTCGCGTGCAACAATACACGAGGAAGAAAGAACAAGGAGTTGGTGAAATCATAGATGACCAAATGGCTAGAAAAGTGTGGTGATGTTGGACGCTTTGGGGTGATCGTTTCTTTCTGGACAAACCAAAGTCGTCAATCAAAGGCGACAAATTTGAGTGTTCTATTTTAAAGAAAAAAATTTACTTGCATGATGTCTAGAAATTACGTTTTATTTTTGGAGCCGCGATTTACCGTGGACCTTTTTGGTTTGTGCCGAACTGCCGATGTGTCTACGAACGGCAAATCCCTTTTCTAGCTTTACATATATGCACAATAGAACAGAAGACACGGTGCGACACACGTGCATGTATATACAAGTGATGGTAACATATATGCCGTCGACGGTACATGTTGCGAACCACGTACGTGCACGAAAGAAAATCACTTCTCTTCGATCCCCGTGCCGCCGGCGACGCCGTGGTCGTCGTCGAAGTAGTCCTCCCTGACGTTGCGGGCGAGCATGAGGCAGACGATCCAGAAGAGCATGGCGTCCAGGTTGAGGAACGCCGCGCCGCCGAGCACCCCGGTCTTGGCGGTCGGGCAGGCGTAGCCCAGGTCGCGGTGCACGTTCCGGGCGCGGTGCATGGCCTCCGTCGCGGTCGCCCACACCGTCGTGCCCGCGCCGGCCGCCGTGACGCCTCTGCGCACACGGCACAAAAACACACACTCCCCTTATTAGCGGTTGGCACGCACGCACGCACGCGTGGCCATGAATGCATCCTTACACGGCGACGTGGAGGAAGACGTAGAGCGGGGTGTGCGCGAAGAGCGCCTTCCTCGGGACGCGCCTGCCCGCGTAGGGGAAGAAGACGGCCAGCGCGGATAGCGCGCCCAGCGCCACCGTCGGGTCCGGCGGGAACCGGCAGACGACGACGTCCCGGCCCTTGATCGGCGTCCCGTACGGCGGCTGAAGACGGAGAGAGAAGCATCCCGTACGTTAATTTCAGCACGCAACGAAGAAGGCAAACAACGTAACGCCGACGAAGACACACGCGCGCCTTACTTTCTTGAGCTCGGCGAGGACGGCGAGGACGAAGGAGAGCACGCCGAACAGCGCGGTGGCGAGGCCCAACTGCGTGCTCTGGCTCAGAGCCATGGCGCCGGCCCCGGCTGTCGACACCGATCCCCTGCCTGGATAGAGATGATCCTGCCGGCTGCCGCTGACACCTTGATGATCTGTCGGCCGGGCCCCGGCTCAATTGGAGTCCCTGAGGATGGAAATGGAAATGGAACCGGGTCGAGATTAACGCAAGCAAGGGTGCCATATTACAATCTGCGCGCAATGAATGTCAAGTAAGTTTTTTTTTGTCGTGGATCTGATTTGCAGATGATTAATTCTGCTAGTTACAGCGAACAGAACGGAGGCTAGCCAATGCGCGGCAATGGAAAACAGGGGAAGTCCAAGAAGATACCAACCAAGAAAAGACGAGCTTAATTTGTCAGTTTACGTACCTCATTGATGAATTGTGAGGTCCCCAACTGAGCGGGTAAATTTGCTGTGCATGGTGTCTGACCAATAAATGGGGAAAGGGAACAAGGAGAACCTGCGAGGATGACAGGTGGGGCAAAGGATCCTGACGCTGAATCTCTGATGGTCGTTGTTGGAACAAGATACTGAGAAGAAGATGGTTTCGGTCGCCAACTAGAAATCTAGAGGCGCGGCCTTGCCGCGCCATTCCATCCGAGGAGCCTGCCAGTTATTACCAAGATAAATTTCTTTTTTTTGTCACTTGTGCCAGACCAATTCCTATCATGTTCCGTCTTAGTTTAGTGTAATTTTTATCGTGGCCTAGATCGGCCAGTTTAAAGTTTTTTTTTCAGATAACAATAAAGTTTACTCTCTCTCTCTCTCTCTCTCTCTCTATATATATATATATATATATATAGTACAATAGGAATATAGGATAGAAGTAAAGCTTGCTTTATTAGACATTAGACATGAATAATTGAGCAAGATACAGGAAGATACAAGTACACTCGGGCCAGACCCAATAGTTAATAGCATTAAAGGATATTTGTTACTAGCTAGGATATCACCAATCATCATTCTTGCAACTTCATGGCCCCGTAACAGACTATACAAGAGTATAGTATCAATGAGACTGGGATCAAATTAGTATAGTTTGATGCTAATTTATGAGTATAGGTTTGATGTGATATCTAAAATGCTTGGAAACTATTGAGAATTTATTTAAGGAAATTCAAATTGTCAAAATCACTTTCTGTAGCTCCGAAATTAAGCTCAAATAGTTCCTAATGGAGATATTTCAAAATTCTTTCCTGAACCATGGCAATGCCAATTTTCCCCATTAAGATTTTTTATTCTAATATAAACACTGTCCATAGACCATAGCTAAGCATTTAATCAATCAATGATATTATCAAACAATTTTGATTGAGAGAATAAAAACGAGGGGTGATACTCCAAAAGTTGACATGCATTCCAATCAGGTTTACTTTATACTGGAGACTAAGTAAAAACAATTAGTTTTAACTTCTAGGTATGTTATTTGAAGAGATGGTTGAGCCAGTGAGTTTTGAGGTTCATATCATTATTTCCAGGGAACAACAGGACTTTAACGAAGGTTTTATAAGAATCATATATTAACATGTTATTCCTTGAACCAAAATTGGTTTAGTGCTCCTTGCCTTATAATTTCTGCATCTCTCGGAGTTAACGAATGTTACTATCTAAATTTCAAATGTCTGGATGATACTTCCACAGAAGTAGCATGATTGCATCAGCACTCTCTATTGATAAGTTGCCCTGCATTTAATCTCATCTCAAATTGTCAAATGCCCGAATGATACTTCCACGGAAGTAGCATGATTGCATCAACACTATTGATCCCATTGACACAATCACACTGGACATTTCTGAGCAGCAAATTATAGTACACAAAGGTAAGGGAACAACAATGGAAATATCATTGTTGTTGACTCACTCTCACCCACCCACCCACACACACACATAATTATAATTATAAAATTAGATTAAACGATATGTGCTTTGTTGATTCATGGAAACCAGTGACATAACTTAATTCATTAGTATATAAGCCTCAAATGTTGTTTGTAAATTTAATATAAATTAATTTGAACTGGTGATGAAATTTGTAGACATGTTTGAATAAGCATTGGAAAAAGGAAAATGGGGAAAATTCACTCCCACATACCAAGATACATTTGAAAAAAGAGAATAACATTGGTGAATTATCTTAATTCTATATCAGTGAATCAATAAAATTGTGTTATCAGCTTGATAACATGGTGACTAATTCTATATCAGATTTGATTGATTTACTCCCATGAAACAAGTCAAACAACTAAGCCATGCGAATTTGCAAATGGCTAAAGCTGCACACCAAAGAACATATATGCATTCAAAGAATAACTTCATGGGCACTTTTGGCTTTTCAATGAAAATATTATATAAGTAAGGATAGTAGTCTCAGTCAAATACATATGCCGAAGCTTGAAATCCGTATATTCTATCAATGCATTTTCTCGAGCATTTGGTGTCTCTGTGTAGCCAAAATTTGCAAATCTATTTATTTATCTGAAAGTAATCGAGGAATAATATTTATCTGTTCTCAGATCTCAACCGCACAAATTGTAGCAAGCTATTCATAGTGGACGCAGGGACTGGAAGCAAAATGCAAACAGGGAGTTGAGGCTGTTGTACCATAGTCATTTTGGGAACTTTTTTTTAAAAAAGGAAACTTTCATTCATTTCTTATCTCTCCACTCTCCTTCAACAGCAACCGGGAGATACCGGAGCAGAGGAAGGCAATGGGTGTGAGTATGTGACCAAGGTGTTCGTGGCAGAGACACCTCTCCCTGTGTTGTGTTGCGTTGGGCCGGTTCAAGTTAGTCCTGTTGTTAGATACTGGCGGCGGGAACGACGGGTACCTGCAGCAGATGCAGGCATGCAGCGCATCAAGCAAATCAGGGAAGACGTTGTAGAAGCCATGGAAATTTGGCGAGGGGGAAGGGGAAGAGCAGCAACCCAGTAGCGTGTCCTCGTTCTGGAACTCCCGCCTGCTAGGCACTTGAAGACGACATGACATCGTGGTCGTCATCCAGCCGGCTCCAGCACACGGCGTTGAGCTGAACCCGTCCTGCCGCAACCTGATCTTGGCGAAGAAGCCCCGGGTCATCCCAGCAGGGATCTCGTAACAGAACGCTCTCTGCTCCCAAGCTCCGCCTCCTCCTCTGCATTCGGGATCTCATCAAGCTCCGACGGCTAGGCCAGGCACAGGTGCTTGCCGCTGCGAGTGCGTGAAGAGGGAGGGCTAGGCAGTGACCGTCGAGCAGTCACGGACTGGACGCCGGCAGGCGGGGCGGCCCGAGGCGGAGGGGAAGCCTGGATCGAGGGGACTGAGGAGCAGGGTTTTCAAAACCGTTCGGTTACCGCGGTAACCGACAAACCGGTCGGGACCGGTTCGGTTTCGGTACCGGTTTGAATTCAAATTTCAAATTTGAAAAAAAAAATCGAAAATTTTGAAAAAATTCCTAAAAATAGTTCATGATTTATAGAGTCGAATGGTGTACAAATTTTTCAAATTGGAGTTCGTTTGCTATTTATTTTGACGTGTACAAGTTTGATAAAAAAGAAAAAAAATCTTTTCTATTTTTTTTCAAACTTGTACGCGTCAAAATAAATAGCAAACGAACTCCAATTTGAAAAATTTGTACACCATTCGACTCTATAAATCATGAACTATTTTTAGGAATTTTTTCAAAATTTTTGATTTTTTTTTTCAAATTTGAAATTTGGCTTGGGGCGGTTTGGGGCGATACCGTCGGTAACCGGCCCAAACCGGTCGGTTACCGACCCCAAACCGTTTGAACTACGCCGTTTGAATTCAAAATCCAAACCGTTCGGTTTGGTTCGGTAACCGCCCGACCGGCCCCCGGCGGTTACCGAACCCGGTTCGGTTAGGTAAACCCTGCTGAGGAGTCCTCAGCCAGCCGAGCGGGTTCAGGAGCGTTCGCAAACGCCGGATTTGTGGCTTAACGGGTGAGACACCCGCGACAACTCGATCGAACGGTTGATATGGTGTGTTTGCTAAATCCGACGTTAAAGGGTTAGTGGGCGACGTGGCACTATCGGGTGCCCGAACTTGGACCCTGGATTCGAAAGGTAGAGATTTTAAAACTTCGGGTTGTTCGGAAAAGAAAGAAGATGGTTAGCGCTTCAGTTTCCAGAGCAATATGCAGAAAAAACGAAGCACACAAAAACGTTTTCGTCCAACAAAAAAAAGCACACAAAGAATGGACCATGGACTCCAAAGTAAAAAATTCCGTTGCCGGGACTCGAACCCGGGTCTCTCGGGTGAGAGCCGAGTATCCTGACCAGCTAGACTACAACGGATTTTGGTTAACAGCTTTTGATTTATTTATTCGTTCAATCATTTAAAGTTGGAACGACGTTGACAGACCGACAAGAAGACCTATTCCTCCGGGGATAAAAAATAAACAACAGCAACAAGCCTCCGTTTTTTGCTTGTGCTCAACTGCCCATATCGAGATGCAATCGGCTCGGAGCAAAGGTATGATACGGCGCTGCCGCTACACGTGTGCACCAGGCCCGCGTTTCCTTCCAGGTCCAGCAGGCCGAGACCGGCACATTCTTAAACAGCGCCACTCTAGAGTGGGCTCACGCACATGACCCGTTTTGCCCCGGCTTCCCTGGTGGGCGGTGGCCCAAGAGCATCCAGAAAAGCTAGCGCCTGCTCGGTACAGAGCAGGTGGCAAGTGGCAACCGCCTTCGCCATGCGATGGCCACCGCACCCGGTCCATCCATCCCGTCGTCGGGGCACCATCGGCTGCGTCGTGACGCGCCGAGGCGCGAAGCATGCCGCAGCCCCGCGCCGCCTCGTCTGTGGGCACGATAGCGGCCATGGGCCATGGCTGCCCACGGCGTACCGCGGTACCGGATCACTTCGGGCCGGTATCAGCTGCCAACTTTGCCGACTGCCGAAAGGCCGGGGGAAGAGGGGGGAGTTGACCGAGAACAAGGCAAATGATTCCTGTTTGCGCGCGCAATCGACTGATTACTGTCGTCGTTCAGATTAAGATACATATATGTTTTCTTAGGGCGGTTAAGCTTTGATCAGGCGTCAGGCATTCAGGCAGGTTGTTTGCTTCAGCGAGTAATTAGCTAAGAAGGCCACAACTAGGAAATGCCAATTATATGACGAATACCTCTAGAGCCCAACCTTGTAATCAACCTTGTGTTCTTGTAATACTTAAACACAAGTCTTTTGTGTGATGGAGAAAATAATGCAACGTGTGTCGAGCTTAACTACTTAAACATATTCTGTTCACTTGAACTATTTCTAGATTATTTTAGCCTATTCTCTCACGAAATATTATTCAATCAGTTGACCTTTATACCAACCGAACAGGGTTGTTAAGCTTAACTGCTTAAGCATCAGCTTCACACCGGATTGCACGACTTAGTCACCACAAAGCATGCACGCATATATGCATTCTGTTTCGCCTTGGCCATCGTCGTATGTGATGATGACTTCGACAAAAAGGAAACCTTGGCTATACAACTCAGTCATTACATTCATCGTACCTATACCTGTTAGAAGTTGATCTCCCACCGTTTAGGCTCAACGGCCTAACGGGCCTTAGATCTGCGTCCTGATCGGAGGCACCCAACCTTGTGGTTGGTGGACCCCCGTCGCACAGCGCTATATAGATGAGGTGGGGGTCGGGGTGCTCAGTACGAGGTTCACCGAGCCGCCAGTCTCATCACCGACATTCTAAACCCTAATCAGATCTGAGGGGCGCTGCCAGCGACGGGAAGCACCACCAACGCCGGCGAGCACCCGGATGCAGGCGACCACTGACGCGACCACCGACGCTGCACGTGTGGAAGGCGACACCACTCCGACGACCATGACGAGAAGCGGCTCCAACTCCAACCCGATTCCTACCGCCGCCACTGCGCCTCCCGCCGATGGATCTGGTCGGTACACACCCTCCCTCTCTCTCTCTCTCTTTCTCTGTGCATCTCATAGAACTGCATCTGTTTATCTTCTCGAACCCTTATTTTCCCTACTGGATCTACTCCTAGACGATCCTAGAATCCTAACAATGGTATCAGATGCCACCTACGGAGGGGATTCATCCTCTGGGAACTGGATCTGAGTCCGAACGACTCGATACTTCATGAAACCCTAACCCTAATCGTTGAACTCGTTGAACTCAGGGGGCTTAGGGAAGAAGTATGAACACATGAAAGAACTAATCGGTATGAAACCCGATTTGTTGAACAATACCCCTAGTATACCCGATTCAAACCCTAGGGTCGGCGGGCATGTTCGCATCCTGCCCCATCACGAAAACAGAAGGGGAGGGGATCGAACCGACATGCACGAAAACAAACAAAATCGAACAGAAGAAAAATCCAACAGAAATCCGAACCCAAGACCCAACCCATCCCCATCACGCCTCTGCTCGGGCGATTGAAATCGCGCACTGCCGCGGAGCCGCTCGACGGCGGCGCGCTCAGCTGTGGGCGAGCACGCACGCCGGCGAGGGGCCCCACGACGGCACTCCCTTCTCCGGTCGGTCGGACTTGGCCGCCGCTGTTGTTGGTCGGACTTGGCCGCCGAGGCATCGCCTCACTGCGCGTTGTCCCTCTGTTGCTTGGTGCGGCGCGTCGCCAGGAGAAAGGGGTAAGGGAGGAATGGAAATGAATTGCTAGGGTTTTGGGGGAGCCGGCCACACGCGGTTTTGATCTTGCAAAAGCTGCGCACAGCCGTTCGATCTCTGAACCCTCAATCCGACGGCTGATGAAGAGCCCTAGCTGCTGGGCCGAATGAGCCCAGGCGGGTGGGGGTGCGCGCGGCTGGGTTGGGCTGTTTTGGCCACTGGGACATTTGGTTTGCCCCAGCCTGTGATGAACAGTAACCTTTAAGAATTCTTTTTCCAGAAATAATGATGAAATTTGATATTTGAACGGATTTGAATTGAAATTTGATGAAATTTTCTGTGCAAATTTTATCCAACGATGTTTTTGTTCAGAGAATAATATGAATTCATGTTTTCTGGAAAAGGAGATTATGAACATTATTATTGATTTCCGCTGCGAAGAAATATTGAATCGTCTCTTAATTAAATTTGAACCAACGAGATAATTTAAGTTTTGAGCGAATTATGAATTCTCTGAAATTTTGATGAAATTATAGTACTATTATTTTCTGACCAACCTTGTTAATAACATTATTATAATGAATTGCTATGCATTTATTTTACTTCTGCCCAACGGTGATGTATAATTTTTGCATAGATGAATTGTATGTTTTAATTTTGACCAACGTTGAGTTAAGACATGCAATTTTATGATGAATATTTCTCACTTTTCTTTGGACAAATTTCAGGAGTTAAAGGAATGGTGAACATTAACAACATTCCACCGCTCAACGGTACCAACTACCGCATGTGGCGGGAGAAGTACGAGCGGGAACTTGCATTGGCAGAGATTGATCTTGCCATTACTTCACCGTGTCCTACTATTCTAGAGGAACCGGAGAAGCAAACTGATGAAACTGACGAAGCATTCAACGCTCGAAAGCGTGATCATGCTGAGATCAGAATGAAATATGATATTGAACACAGGCTTTGGATCCAATCGAATCGAAAATGTTTGTTGGTGGCGAAAGCCACTATTGAAGACCAAATCCGAGGGTCCATCCCAGAATGCATCACCGCCATTGACTACCTCGAAAGGGTGAAAAGTCAGTTTACTGGGTCTTCCAAGGCCACAACAAGCACCATGATACATAAACTAGTATCTAAAAAATACAATAGTGGTGGTGTGCGTCAGCACATATTGAAAATGAACACAATGGCAGCAAAATTAAAGACAATGGATTTGGGGATCAATGATAAGTTTCTCATTCACTTGGTCTTTCTTTCTCTGCCAAAAGAATTTGAAACCTTTGCTGTGAACCAAGGAAAAAAATAGCCTGCTATTTTTGCCGCTATAGCCCGAAATAGCTTGAAAAAAATTATGCCGCTATTTGCGTTCATGCACAATTTTGTCGCTATTTTGCCGCTAAAGCCCGCTAATTACGGTTTATAAAACGTTAAACACCTTGGCCTTAGATCGCTATTTAAAACATTGTTGTGAACTATAATATGCTGCCTGAAAATTGGGACATTGAAAAGCTCATTGCAATGTGTGTTCAGGAGAAAGAGAGACTTAAGTCCTCACAGGGTGACTCAGCTCATCTTGTGAAGGACAATAAAAGAAAGAATTATTACAAGAAACCACAGGGGAAACCCCAGTGGAATAAAGGCTCTCCCTCCAAGCCACAAGAAAATGCAATTGAAAAGGGAAAAGAAAAGTACTCTCAGGATGAGGACTACAGAAAATATGGAAATGCTGAAAAAGATCAGTGCAAGGAATGCTTCAAGAGAGGGCATTACAAGTGAGATTGCCCAGTCTATCTGAAAAGGTTACTGAAGAAAGGTGATGATACTATCACATCTGTAGATGAATCCCTGTTTTTATGTTATTCGAACACCACTTGTTGGATTGTGTCGGGTACAAAGGTAAGGGGTACCCTATGATGAGGACATCACCGGCTTAGATATGACCATACCAACCACTTCTATACCAAAGGTGAAACCATTCTATATGAGGTTTATCATTGTTACATTTGATGAATGGGTGCTGCACTATGAAGTGTGTATGTTTTCATTCTCAGAATTGTTTACATGGATCAAGGAACGGTTAGATTGCATATGGAAAGCATGGATGGTCAATGAAGTTGATTGGGGACCAAATCCAAGTGTTCCTAATGTCCTCCACCAGGCCATCACGTCACTTTAGATCCAAGGAAAGAAAGAGTCCAAGTCCAACACGTTTTGGAAGTCCAATTCGGACTACAGAAGAGTCCAAACTTGCGACGGTTGCCACGACTTCATACGGACTCCAATTAGGACGTTCTAGCACTTTTTGGAAAGCTTATCAAGTCTACTTTCCAACGGATCCAGACTCATACATATATCTTACCAGATGCGACCGCAGTTGACGATTTAATGCCGAGACCTTGTCTGCCAACGGTGCTGCGTCACCATATTTTGGGCCTATGGCCCGTGTATGAACTTGAGTCCATTAGGGACTCATCCAAGGGTTGTTGGACGACCCCAGGACCCTTGTGGTCGTCCTGCCTCCTTCTTATATCCCCGTAGAGCCGCCACAAACAGATTGGGTTTTGTTTAGATGAAAGTTTAGCTGCTGCTACTTCCTTGTAGACGCGTGTGTCGACTAGACCATCCGTTCTACCTGATTCGGAACCCCACCTTCATGTGTATCACATCTGATCCTTCATCTTTTATTTGCAATTGAGTGCTTGTTCTACTTGTTCTTGCTTGTTCTTCGATTGCTTGCAGGAATAACCCTAGTGGTTTGGTTGGTTGTGATCCGCAAGATCGTGAGCAACCGCTGGATTTGGTGTATCGATCGCTAAGGCGCAGCGTCCTTGGATGGTTGTAGTCGGATCGTGAACGTCTCTCCAGTCAAATCGTAGTTATCTATCTCCACCGAAAGATCGGGACAACCCATACCCTCATCACCCTAACCTGCGATAATCTAATGCTTAACATAGCAACCATTTTTGAGGCAGAATCCGATCAGCCGCTCAATCAGTGGGAGAAGGCCCATCAAACGAAGGCTTACCTCACCAACAACAGTGACCAGTCGTGGGCCGGCCCATTACTGGAAAAACAGTAGGCAGGACACCCCTCCGCCTCGACCTCAACTGACGGACAGGGGTCGAACGAACGACTCCTCCGCCTCGCCTTAACCCCCCGAATGATGGAAGAGGGGTCGATCAAATCCCCCTCGACCTCAACCCCTCGACCCCGATTGACAGACAGGGGTCGAACGAACGACCCCTCCGCCTCGACCCCTCGAATGACGGACAGGGAGTCGAACGAACGACCCGCGAGCAGGAGGCTCGATCAGCTCACCTACTCCCAGTATGGGGTAAAGAGAATTCAATGCGCCTACCTGCTCCTGCCTAACGCCATGGGTGCCCACTACCACGGTCAAATCCATCAGTTCGCCGCCCATGCCCCGACTCTCCGTTGATCGTACAACCACTGTGGCCACGCCTCAAGTACGGAGGTCAAAGGCACCCCCTCGAGTCTTAAATGGGACAAGCCCTTGACCACGTTTCCAGGGACGAGTCAGGGTCCCACAGGCCTCGATACTCCTCGACCCGGGGGCTCGACCCCCGTCTCCAACCACTACGGTATGGGGCCCGTCCGCTCCGTCCCGCTTCAACGTGGAGCTTGTACCCATCTACAGGAGGCCAACCGTACTGCGCCATGACGTTCGGCAACGTCTAGTCTGCTATCACCATGCCCTGAACACCGGAAGGACGGGAAGGCCACGCCGCTACAGCGATCGACGTCTCACCGCAAGCATGGCGCCGTGGACACCTCTCCCATGCCTCTACAGTCTAGGATCTTTGTACCCTCAGGCCTCCCCTTGATCTATAAAAGGGGACGCTGGATAGAAGAAAAGGCATGCGCATTCGTATCGGCTCATGCATTCGGACATCAGAGATCTCTCAACGAGCCGAGACATCAGCCCTGACCCACATACACCAAGAGCCAAGTCACACACACCACACCCGATTGCTTGATCAACATCTCAAGCAATCCACCAGCTCACCTAGGATAGCCTTGCTAGTCCTAGGCTTCAGCTCACTCTGAGCACCCCCGTGTAAACCTGCTTGTACCCCCCCTGTACGAGCACTTCGGTGCAAGATAATATAATTCATCCTTCCCCACTGAACGTAGGGCCTTCTTTTGCCCGAACCAGGATAAATATTGTGTTCTTCTTGCATCACATCTGGGAGAGGGAGCACGCAATACACAAATTCACTAGTTGGTGGTCTTGACCTCCTGGGTCATAACACCGACAGTTGGCGCGCCAGGTAGGGGGGCTTTGCGTGTCGATCAACTCCGAACTACTCTCCCAGATGGATTCCACCGTCCCATCACTTCCGTTTGCCACCACCATCTGGTTCGGGAGTCTAGAGTTCATGTCCTTGGGCCACAACCACGAGATGGTTCTACTCTCCAGTGGTAGCATGGATAGCAGCAGCTCCGGTACGCCGGGGCCAAGTAGGACCGGACGACGGTCCCACCACTCTTGTCTCTCGCCTGTCACCAGGAGGAGGCTGTGAACGACGCCGCCACACTCTTCACCGCGCGGATCCCGAGACGCCAGACGCCATCTCCCCGGCCTCAGCTGGCGACACAGTTCCTCCCTTCGGGAGCCTGTTTGACCCATGCTTCCGGGTCGGGGGCGGGTACCTCACCGGGTCTAACCTTGGCTTTGCCATACCATCATCTCGGAGTGTCCCCGTGGCCTCTCCGACGTACTCGGCCACGCCGCCGCGCAACCTGCTTCCGCACGGGCTCTACAATAGCGCCAGACTCTTTTCTGCTTTTGTAGGCCCGCAGATGCAGGCACGTTACGGGTCCCCAGGGAACCTGCTACGTGTGACGATCAACCTCGTCACCACCCCTCCACCAGACGAGCTCCTGGAGCCACGACGAGCCCCGGCCCTAGGGTATCACACCCGGGGCACATTACGACGATGGTTGGAGGAGGAGCGCAGGGGATCTTTCCCCAACTTCTACCACGGCTACCCCGACTCGGACTCCCCCGATGAGGATTACGATCCCACGTGGGAGTGCTTCCACCTCATCGAGCTGGTTGACTCCCAGGATGACATCACCGACGTCGCAGCTGCGAATGCAAGAGAGGGGCGCAATGCTACCCCGCCGCGAGACGTCGCCCCCCAGTTCAAGACGAAGCCGATCCACCTCAGAACGCCCAGACCACGCAAGTCCGGGAGCTCCTTGCCAAACTCGAAAATGAGCGCCTACGACTTCATGAGCTCAAGTAGGCCCTCGAGCGAGATCACGGGCGGCCACAGGGTGGAGGAGCCCGCGAGCGGGCTCGGGATGTCCATCGACAGATCGTCAACGAAGGGGCGAACGAGCGCTACATCTACAACCGCGCTAGCCAGAATGTCGTGGCAGCTGCGATGCTGCTCCGCGACATGCCGACACCATCGACGCCCCAGGCGCAACGCATTAGAGATGAAATCCAGGGGCTCCTCCAAACCGCGGCCGTCTAGCAGGCGGAGAGCTCGGCCTCGAGGCGCAGAGAAGCTGCTTCCGAGCGGCGGGACGTGCCCCCTCGACAAGATCGAGAGGTATCTGTCCACCAAGACAAGGCTCCCCAAGGCGGAGCGGAGCGGCAACCAGTTCGAGACCGCATCCTCGACAATCGACAACCGCGAGACGCGCGACACGACATCAACGACAACAAACGACGCCGACACGGTGACGCTGAGGCTCGAGGTTACAGTGCCCATCAAGGTGGGCGCTACGACAGTGACGAGGATCGACGTCGATCCCCAGAACCACCAGGGCCACGAGTCTTCAGCAAGGCGATCCAGCAAACCGCCTTGCCTGTTCGTTTCCGTCCACCCACCAGCCTGGTCAAGTACAACGACGAAACCAAGCCAGAGCTCTGGCTTGCTTATTTCAGGTTGGCATGTCAACTAGGAGGAGCCGACAATGACCACGTCATCATTCGGCAACTCCCGCTTTTCCTCTCTGACACCGCTCGAAGATGGCTCAAGGAACTCCCCCCGGACTTGATCTATGGCTGGCCCGACCTGGTCAGGATCTTCGAGGGAAACTTCAAGGGCACCTATGTGCGGCCAGGAAACTCTTGGGATCTCCGCAGCTGCAAGCAGAAGCCAGGGGAAACCCTCCATGACTTCACCCGACGGTTCTCCAAGCAACGTACCGAGCTATCCCACATCTCCGACCACGACGTCATCACGGCGTTTGTCGCCGGGACAACCTGCAAGGAGTTGGTGCGGGAGCTGGGACGGAACACCCCCAAGACCGCCAACGAGCTCATGGACATCGTCGCCAACTATGCAGCCAGCGAGGAAGCCGTTGGCGCATTCTTCTATGCATCCCTAGACAAGGGGAAGGCCAAGGCGGACGAGCCCGGGGGCTCGAATAATGGGCCCAAGATGACCAACAACAACAACAACAACAAGAAGAAGAAGAACCAGCCGGGTCGACGCGACGTCGAGCCCGACGATCTTGTCGTTGTGACAGACAAGAAGAAGCCTCGAGGTCCCCCTCTCGAGGGGGGCGTCTTCGACAAGATGCTGAAAAAGCCCTACCCCTATCACAAGGGACCGGCCAACCACAGCCTCGAGGACTGTGCATGCTCAAGAAGTACTTCGACTCTCTTGGCCTCAAGAAAGAAGATAACAAGGAAGACCTACCCTGCGACCTTCACGTCAAGGGCGATGGCAAAAAAGGGGGCTTCCCCGAGATTCACGACTACTACATGATCTGCGGGGGACCCTCGACTCGACTCAGTGCGCGTCAGCGCAAGAGGGAGCGTCGAGAAGTCTTTTCCGTTCGAGCCCAGGCTCCTCGATACCTCGACTGGTCCCACACGCCGATCACCTTCGACCAGAACGACCACCCTGAGCACGTCCCCAACGCAGGGGTCTACCCACTCGTCGTCGACCCGATCATACTCAACACCCACCTCCCCAAGGTACTCATGGATGGGGGAAGTAGCCTCAACATTATCTACGTCGAGTCCCTCGACCTCCTGGGGATCTCGAGGACCATGCTCCTGCCCAACGCGGGGGGGGGGGGGTGTTCCACGGGATCGTCCCAGGAAAGAAGGCACTCCCGATCGGCGTCGTCAAGCTACCCGTCTGCTTCGGTACCCCCTCGAACTTCCGGAAGGAAGATCTAACCTTCGAGGTGGTCGCATTCCACGGTACCTACCACGGCATCGTCGGTCGACCTAGATACGCCAAGTTCATGGCGATCCCGAACTACACCTACCTCAAGCTAAAGATGCTAGGGCCCAAGGGAGTCATCACCGTCGACACCTCCTACGAGCAAGCTTACGACTGTGACGTCGAGTGTATGGAAAACGCCGAGGCGGTCGAGGAGTCAGCCATCCTCACGGCCCTCGACGACTTCTCCAAGGAGATCCCCGACCCCAAGCGGCACGCCGGCAACTTCAAGCCTGCGGAGGACACCAAGACCATCCCGCTCGACCTCGGCCACGCGGATGGGAAGGCACTGACGATCAGCGCCACCCTCGAGCCAAATAGGAAGCCGTGCTCGTCGACTTTCTCCGCACGAATGCTGACATGTTTGCGTGGAGTCCCTCGGATATGCCGGGCATTCCAAGGGATGTCGCCGATCACTCCTTGGACATCCGGGCCAGATCCAAACCGGTGAAGCAACGGCTGCGCCGCGTCGACGAGGAGAAGTGCAGAATCATCAGGGAGGAGGTCGACAAGCTTTGAAGGCCGGATTCATCAAGGAGGTACATCATCCCGAGTGGTTAGCAAATCCTGTACGTGTCAAGAAAAAGAATGGAAAGGATAGAATGTGTGTAGACTACACTAGTTTAAATAAAGCATGTCCTAAGGTTCCTTTTCCATTACCACGTATTGATCAAATAGTAGATTCCATTGCGGGATGTGAAACTCTCTGCTTTCTTGATGTGTATTCTGGCTATCACCAAATAAAGATGAAGGAGTCCGATCAGCTCGCGACCTCCTTCATCACCCCCTTTGGCATGTTTTGCTACCTCACTATGCCCTTTGGTTTGTGAAACGTCGGGGCCACATATCAACGATGCATGCTCCATGTCTTTGGAAAACATATAGGGCCAACCGTCGAGGCCTACGTCGATGACATTGTGGTCAAATCCAAGAAAGTCGAGAACCTAGTCGGGGACCTTGAGATCGCGTTTGGGTGCCTCAGGGCAAATCACATAAAGCTAAACCCAGAGAAGTGTGTCTTCGGGGTCCCTCGAGGCATGCTCCTAGGGTACATAGTTTCCCAATGCGGGATCGAGGCCAACCCTGAGAAGGTAACCGCAATCACTAGGATGGGCCCGATCAACGATCTTAAGGGTGTACAAAGAGTCATAGGGTGCCTCGCTGCCCTCAGCCGGTTCATCTCATGGCTCGGGGAGAAAGCACTTCCCCTTTATCGCCTCCTTAAAAAACAGAACACTTCACATGGACCGTCGAGGCCGAGGAGTCGCTCTCCAAACTCAAAGCCTTACTCACCTCGCCACCTATCTTGGTGCCCCAAGCCCAGCCGAGCCCCTCTTGCTCTATGTTGCAGCAACTACCCAGGTAGTCAGCGCTGCCATAGTAGTCGAGAGGGCAGAAGAGGGACATGCCCTGCTGGTTCAGAGGCTCGTCTACTTCATAAGCGAGGTGCTCTCAGAAACCAAAGTGAGATACCCTCACATTCAGAAGCTGTTGTACACCATCGTCCTCACTCGGCGAAAGCTCAAGCACTATTTCTTGGGCCACCCGGTTACTGTGGTCTCGTCTTTCCCCCTCGAGGAGATAATCCAGAACCGGGAGGCATCTGGGAGAATCACCAAGTGGTCGGTCGAGCTCATGGGGGAAACTCTCTCCTACGCCCCTCGAAAGGCCATCAAGTCTCACGTATTGGCAGACTTCATTGTAGAATAGGTCGATACTCAACTACCCCCGGCGCAGGTTCAGGCCGAGCTCTGGACCATGTACTTCGACGGGTCGCTGATGAAGACGGGGGCAGGCGCCGGACTGCTGTTCATATCTCCCTCAGGGGTTCACATGCGCTACGTCATCCGCCTCCACTTCCCCGCCTCCAACAATGTAGCCGAGTACGAGGCCCTCGTCAACGGTCTGCGTATCGCCATCGAGCTCGGGGTTTGATGCCTCGACGTTCGAGGGGACTCACAGCTTGTGATCGACCAGGTGATGAAGGCCTCGAGCTGCCACGACCCCAAGATGGAAGCCTATTTCAAGGAGGTCCGAAAGCTCGAGGACAAATTCTACGGCCTCGAGCTCAACCACATCGCCCGTCGGTACAACGAAGCCGCTGATGAGCTAGCCAAAACCGCATCCACTCGAGGTACAGTCCCTCCCTACGTATTCTCGAGGGACCTTCACAAGCCGTCCGTCGACCTAGGCTCGAGGGCTCCCGCCCTCGAGCAAGGGGTCGATCCACCCCCCCCCCCCGACCGATCCCCCCTCGAACAGGGAAGAAGTCATGAAGATCGACGGAATGGCCACAACGCAAACCCCCTCGACGGACTGGCGCACACCCTACCTCGAGTATCTGATACGGGGCGAGCTCCCAGAGGACCGCACCGAAGCCCGACGCATAGCCCGACACGCCAAAACCTACGTCTTGTATGGGGATGGCCGCGAGCTATATCGACGCAGCCCTACCGGTGTACTTCAATGTTGCCTCACCCTCGAGGAGGGGAGGGCACTACTGAAGGACCTACACTCGGGGGCTTGCGACCACCACGCGGCGCCAAGAATGCTGGTAGGAAACGCCTTTTGACAAGGCTTCTACTGGCCGACAGCCGTCGCCGACGCTACCAAACTTGTTCGATCTTGCAAGTGATGCCAATTCTACGCCAGGCAGACCCACCTACCCGCCCAAGCTCTTCAAATGATACCCATAACTTGGCCATTCGCAGTATGGGGGCTCGACATGGTCGTCCCCCTGAAGAAAACAAAAGGTGGCCACACCCACCTCCTCGTGGCCAAGACAAGTTCTCGAAATGGATCGAGGCTCGACCCATCGCCAACATTCAATCTCGACAAGTTGTGTTGTTCTTCACCGACATCGTCCACCGCTTCGGGGTCCCCAATGCCATCATCACGAACAACGGCACGCAGTTCACCGGCCAAAAGTTCTTGGACTTCTGTGACCACCACAACATCAAGTTGAACTGGTCTGCAGTCGCCCACCCTCGAACTAACGACCAGGTCGAGCGCGCCAATGGTATGGTTTTGCAGGGCCTCAAGCCAAGGATCTTCGACCGGCTAAACAAACACGGCAAGAGATGGGTCGATGAGCTGCCCTATGTCCTATGGAGTCTCAGAACGATGCCAAGTCGAGCTACAGGGTTCTCCCCATTCTTCTTGGTCTACGGGTCCGAGGCCGTCCTCCCCACTGACCTTGAGTACGGGTCCCCTCGATTAAAGGCCTACAACGAGCAAGCCAACGCAGCAGCCCGAGAGGACTCCCTCGACCAGCTCGAGGAAGCCCGGGACACGACCCTCTTCGAATCAGCAAGGTACCAGCATACGCTATGGCGCTACCACGACAAGCACATACGCAAAAGGGACCTCGACGTCGGTGACCTCGTACCGCGCCGCCGACAAAGCAACAAGGGGCATCACAAGCTGACGCCACCTTGGGAAGGACCCTTCATCGCGGTAGAGGTGCTAAAGCCAGGGACTTACAAGCTGAAGAACAGCAAGGGCGAGATCCTCACCAATGCATGGAACATCGAACAGCTACGTCGCTTCTACCCCTAAGGCCTCGAGGCCTCGTATATTTTCCGTATTATGTACACTTATCGCATTATGAATGAATAAAATGTTCTCGAAATACATTTCACATTCGTTCATAACTCTGAGGTAGCCTCGACTCTGCTCCTGCAAAGTCAAGCCTCCCTCGGGGGCTGACAGGGGGGACCCCCTCCTAAGTCCTCTAAAAACTCGAACGTTTTTTCAAAACTCGGCACTTCTCTTTCCACCTTAGCCCCGAGTACGCTTCTTAGCTAAGTAAAAACGCCTCGAACTCCCTAAGGGTCGAGGGCCGTCGAGCCGGGGACTCTCCCACGCCTCAGGGCTACGGTACCCCCACTCGCTCCCCCTTGAGGGATACGAGCGTGCGTCGAACACTTAGTATAAAAGCAACAACTCAGGCAAAGAAAAATAGAGATGGCTCGAGAGATAAAAATACTCAGATGCACCTTGAATAAAATGCATTAAAGTTAGGAAGCCCCAGGGGCTCGACATCATATTGTCACAAAAACTAATCTATTACATGAACCTTCTTGTCCAGATTTGGCTCACAGGCCTCGACTACTCATCGCCATCATCGTCCGGCGGGGGAAGCACCTCGACCTCGTACAGCTTCGCCAACTCATCACCGAGCACCTCTGCGGCGTCGATCAGCTCATGGCATCTCGCCATGTTCGCTTCATCGGTCAGCTCCGGGTCGACGACGAAGCCGCTGGCAACAACGTCGAGGTCGTATGAGTACCCCGAGCGGACGACCGCGAGCGTTCGCTTCACGCCTATGTGAAGGGCAGCACGGACCTGCTCCGTCACTCCACGGGTCGCGGCGAAGAGCCGGCATAAGAGGGAATCTCCACGCACGTCTCCCGCAACCGGTAGCTCCGGCTCGACACCCATGCCGCCGCAGAAGGAGGAGATGGAGTCCCCAAGCCTCTCGTTTAGGCTCGTCTCCGCCCCGAGGAAGTTCTGAAGACTGGTCAGATCCTCGTGGGCTCGGGCCTTGTCCCCTTCGAGTTCTGCCAGAACAAATAGAAGACTCCATCAAAACCAAAAAGCAGGGGAAGGGTCGAGACCAAGAGAGCTCAATAACACTTATAAAAAACTCACCTTTGGCGCGTGCTTCTAGGGTGACGTAGGCCTGCTCAGCCTTCTGCAGTTGGCGGCGGACGTCGACGAGGGCTGCAGCTTGGTCACTGTTCTTAGCCCGGAGGTCCTTGATGATCTTGCCAGTACCATCGAGGGCCCTCTTCTGGGCAGCCGCCGCCTCCTCCAGAATGGTGATCTGGGCTCGAGCCTTTTGCTCCGTGACGTTCAGCGCGTCGCGGTCGCGGGAGACGACGTCGATATCCGACTCGAGCTACCGGACCCACTCTTCGAGGGAGGCGCGGTCGGTGCCTGCCTGCTCCAGGTTGGCCTCGAGCTGCCGGACCTGCTCTGCCATTCGAGCCAGTTCCCCCCTCAGCGAGGTGGCCTCCTCCTCAGCCTTACGTCGGGCCCCCTGGGCGGCGTCCTGCTGCTGCCCAACCTCGACAACCTCCTTGAGGGCGGCCTCGGCCCTCGACTGTGCCCGGGAGACCTCCTCCTGAGCGGCCTTGGCCCCCTCCTACGCGGTGGCCGCCTCAACCTTCGCCTGGGTGGCCTCGGCCTCCGCCTTCTCTAGCGAGGCGCGGAGGATGGGGAGCTGACTCCACTGCTCCCGCAAGCGGAGGATGAACTGGGACTTGTCGTGCGACCTCGCCCTCAGCGTCTACCAAGGATAAAAAGGAAGGTCACAACAAAGAACAACAAAACACCCGAGGTGAAACGGAAGGAAAGAACGAAGCTTACCATCATCCCCTTATATATATCCTCGGACACGACTCCCACCATCACGCGCATCACGTGGTTGAGCCACGCCCGAAACTCCTCCAGGTGCTCCCACTCTCCGAGCTCGGCTTGATCATCGAGCTTGAAGAAGGTGCACCCTGGGTCTTTGGGGTCGGGCAGCTCGAACACCTCCTGCCCCCAGAAATCGCTCGAGCGGTCGACCCTCCCCCTCACCTCGTCCATGATGGATTGACCCATTTCGAGGGTACCCTCATGGGCCATCACCCGTTCTGCGAGGTTGGGGAAGTGGGTCGCCCCCTCGAGTTGGGCGATCCTGGCCTCGAAGTGTTCTTGTAGGGCCGCCATCGACCCCTCCGGGTCATCACTTCGAGGAGGAAGAGGCCCCCACCGTGGGAACGACCCTGGGCGGTAGAGGAAACACATGTTAGCGTCTAATATGGTGGGCTCGCCACAGTCTGGCAGCTCATCCCCTCCTTCCACCTCGACCGAGCTAGGGGGCGGAGCACCTCGAGTAGACGGCTGCCCGACCTCGAGGATAGGCCGAGCTGACGCCTTGGACATAGCCACGTCCGGCGCGCCGCACCCCCGCAGCACCACAACGGTCCCCTCCGGCTCCTGCCAAGGGGTCGTCACCACCACTATCTCCGCCAGCTCCGTCGTCGTCGCCGTCCCCGCCACGGGCGACGCCGAGGCCCCCTCGACGAGGGTCTCCACCGACGGCGGCACCTCCGGCGCAGCGACAATCGCTCCCTCCTCTTGCCACGCCTTCTCCTCATGCTCGCGCCGCTGACGCGCCTCCCACGACGCAAGGTTCTCGGGCCACCGCATCGGCGCTGGGCGCTCCAGCATCTCTTCATCGCCAGCGGAGGTCAAGTCGACCACCTCCATCTCTACGGCGGCTTGGGGCTCAACCCTCTCCACCACGTCCGACGTCGACACCGGCTCCATGCTTTCCGAGGCTGCTGGCGCACCCCCCTCCGACGGGGCGGTGAGCACGTCCTCGACCGCCACACCGGCAGACCCTGACGACGAGGCGGGTCGACCTGCCTCTTCCTCTGCTCGAGCCCGCTCGGCGGCCGACTGCGCATGCCCGCGCTGCATCGCCTCCCGTGCCTTGCCCGCCCACGCCACCTCTGGGGCGAGGGTCGAGGGGGACGGGGCAGCGGGGCTGGCTCCGGCCGCCATCTTAGCCGCAACTTTCACCTTCAGCCTCTTGGCCGGGGTGGGGGACGCGGCCCCAACGAGCGCTTCACCCTGAAAAAGGAACGCATGTGTTACGATTAGCGCGAGTTGCAACCAAAGCAGAAGGGAGTTCAGGACCAGAAGAAAAAGAACTTACCCCATTGGGATCAGGGGGGTTTGGCCAGCGGACCTCGAACCGCTCGGGGGCTTCAGGCCGGCACCCCGGGAGCCGCTTTTTCCTCCACCGGGGGCTGAGGCTGCTCCCGGCGCCGTGACCTTGGCAGGGGCCGACGGCGTCTTCGTCGCCGCCGTCCTGGTCTCCTCCTGGGTCGACGGGCTCGAGGTCCATGCGCTTTACTGAGCAAGAACCGGCGGCGTGTTCGACCCACCCCTCGGCGGGGACTGCGACGAGCGACTGCGCGGTCGCCGCACCCCTCGCCCTGAGAGGCCGCAGGGCGCTTGCTCCCCGGCTCGATCCGGGCGGTTGGGGCCGACCTCGACGTTGACCCTTGGCGCCCGAGCGTCGCTCTGTCTTCCTCGAGCCCTTTGCGTGGCTCGACCTGCTCCTCCTCCTGCTCCGGCTCCTCTTCCTGCACAAAGAACAATATCCGTCAGGACCAAAGTAATGGTCACAATCCTACACCACTATGTCATGCCGCCAACAACCTCTCCACTACTTGTCTCCTCATCCTCATCCTCCTCCGAGGGGGACTCCTCCTTAGGGAGGTTGGCCTGCCTTTGCCGCGACCGATGTTGCTCACATTCCTCTTTCTCTTGGGCCCTTCTGCCCTTATCCTTCTTGGCCTTATCCTTGTTCTTTTTATCCTGCTCGGCCTGAAAGCGTCTCACCTGGGAGTCGTTCCGCTCCTCCTTCACCGGCGGCAGCGACTTCCGGTAAACGACGTTCCCCTGAGGAACGCGAGGCGTGGTCAGAAAATGGGCAAAAGGGGACGAACAAGACAAACAAGGGGGCATTGACAGAGAAGAGATGTCGTACCAGCTGGACGTGGCCCTGGTCCCAGCACCATAGGGACGCTGGTGGCGTTCTCCACCTCGAACGGGCCGGCAAAGGAGGCGCGCACTCGGCGGACCACCCTCTCGAGGGGAAATTCGTCCCCCATGAGGCGGCACCCTGTGAGGTCTGCCCCCGGGCGCATCTTGTCGAGGCGTAGTGGGCGGACCATCAGCGGTACGACTCGCCGCTGATGAAATGCCGACGCCACGATGGCCGTCGTAAGCCCCTCTTTCTTCAGACGGTCAATCGCCTCAAACAGGTAGTCGAGACGCTTCTGCTTCTTCTGCTCGACGTCGTACCTCCAGTGGTCGGGCCTCGAGTCGATTGTCCTCCCGGTGTAGGCGGGGAACAGACCGTCGTCGTTTCTCAGATAGAACCACCCGGAGTGCCATCCTGAGTGACTCGACGTGAGCTTGGTCGGGATCCTGTACTCGGCCCTCTTGAGGGAGATGCTGCAGCACCCAGCCGTGACCATCCTGCGGCTACCGCCCCCGGCCGAAGCGTGGAACAGGCCCGCCTCGAACAGGTGGAGCCACAGCTCCCAATGCGGCTCCATCCCCAGGTATCCTTCGCACACGGCGGTGAAGACCGCCGTGTGGCAGACGCCGTTGGGGGAGAGGTGTTGGAGCTCCACGCCGTAGTGGTGGAGGATCCCGCGTAGAAGACGGTTGGGGGGATCCCAGCCCCGCCCGGTGGAAAGCTTCGAAGCTGACCACGTAACCTTCCGGCGGGTTAGGCTCACGATCCTCCCTCAACGGCACTATCCACTCTGGCCGGTCCGCTGAGGTGAAAGGCCGGAGAAGGTCGCTCTCCACCAAATCTCCCAAACGCTCCACGGTCGCCGACGATGGAAGCCAGGCGTCAGGGCCGCGCAAGCTGTAGCTGGTCATGCGAGCAGGGAAGCGGATGCGCTCGGATGCAGGGGTGGAAGGTATGTTCCCAATCTCTCCTCTCCCTACTCTCGCGCGCGCAGAGATCCGGCTCGGTGGGCGACAAAGGCAATGGCGAAAGGGGAAGGAAGCAAGGGAAGCAATGACAAGCGTGCGGAAGCCAAACCCCCGTCCCCGTATTTATAACCAGAAGCCCAACGTGCGGATCCAACAAAAAGATAGGTAAATCTCCGCATTTAATGCGCCCACCTACCGCCCCCTCGTATTCCACAGGATAGGGCACACCTATCACGTCACCGCGCTCCTCACCGCACCCTATGCCTGCTACGGTTGCAGCCGAACGGACATCTCCTAAAAGGGCGCGCCTACGGCGGACAACAGGCAATGATGGGCGTTGTCTTCGGAGGTAAGCAATGGACGTCGACCACCCCGTCGAGCTCTCGAGGGAGCGAAGGTTGGCCCTCGAAAGGGGTTTCGACAGCCGCCCTCGAGCAGTTCCTTCCTAGGGAAGTAAAACGGACTCCGGTCCACCCCGAAATCTTGAGGGAGCGAAGGCTAGCCCTCGAGTACCCCGTGGTTAGGGAGGACCCAGGGTAAAACGGACTCCGGTCCACCCCCAAATCTTGAGGGGGCGAAGGCTGGACCCACGAACGGGGTTCGATAGCCGCCCTCAAGTACCCGAGTCAGGGATGACCCAGGGGGAGCCAGTACGAAGCCTAGCTCGAGAACGAACTCCCGAGTCCCCCCGGGACATATCCGAGGCATAACCACGGAATACCTAAGGATCCCTTCGACAGGAGGCATCGAGCCACCAACTCTCATCGAACAGAGTTGGCACCTAGATAATTCACACGGTTTGCTTAATGAGGATGCCTCAGGGCTTCTGTCGACCCCCGTCGAAGGGGGCACGAGTTCTCACTTGGATATCCCCGTTACCAGCTCACAGAGGACTTCGAGGCTCGTCCGAACGAGGATAGCACGATGCTCTTCGCCCCACAATCCGAGCGCAAGGATCCGTGGGAAGAACGCTATGAGGTAGTGAAGGCCCAGCCACACGAGGCTCGAGGGCTAGACTACGCACGGCACCCCTCGACAAAAGAGGGTCGAAAACACTCGTAGTCTGGCAGACAGAGCTGACCCCTCAATAGGGCGCTATGACTCTAGTTAATATTAACCCCCTCGATAAAACACACATCAAAGCCCCCAGAGGAGTTCTTAATCACTCCTTTGGGGCCTCGGGGGCTAACCCCGCGGGGTGCGCTCGCGCGCACCCCGCGGAGAATCGAACCTCTTACTAACTCTGCAGATCAATGGCAAAAGCCCCTATGCGGATTCTTCTTATCCGCATAGAGGCTCGGGGGCTACTGTCGGGTACAAAGGTAAGGGGTACCCTAACGAACGACCCCTCCGCCTCGACCCCTCGAATGACGGACAGGGGGTCGAACGAACGACCCGCGAGCAGGAGGCTCAATCAGCTCACCTACTCCCAGTATGGGGTAAAGAGAATCCAATGCGCCTACCTGCTCCCGCCTAACGCCATGGGTGCCCACTACCACGGTCAAATCCATTAGTTCGCCGCCCATGCCCCGACTCTCCGTTGATCGTACAACCACTGTGGCCACGCCTCAAGTACGGAGGTCAAAGGCACCCCCTCGAGTCTTAAATGGGACAAGCCCTCGACCGCGTTTCCAGGGACGAGTCAGGGTCCCACAGGCCTCGATACTCCTCGACCCGGGGGCTCGACCCCCGTCTCCAACCACTACGGTATGAGGCCTGTCCGCTCCGTCCCGCTTCAACTGTGGAGCTTGTACCCATCTACAGGAGGCCAACCGTACTGCGCCATGATGTTCGGCAACGTCCAGTCTGCTATCACCATGCCCTGAACACCGGAAGGACGGGAAGGCCACGCCGCTACAGCGATCGACGTCCCACCGCAAGCATGGTGCCGCGGACACCTCTCCCATGCCTCTACAGTCTAGGATCTCTGTACCCTTAGGCCTCCCTTGATCTATAAAAGGGGACGCTGGGATAGAAGAAAAGGGATGCGCATTCATATAGGCTCACGCATTCGGACATCAGAGATCTCTCAACGAGCCGAGACATCAGCTCTGACCCGCATACACCAAGAGCCAAGTCGCACACACCACACCCGATTGCTTGATCAACATCTCAAGCAATCCACCAGCTCACCTAGGATAGCCTTGCTAGTCCTAGGCTTCAGCTCACTCTGAGCACCCCGTGTAAACCTGCTTGTACCCCCCTGTACGAGCACTTCGGTGCAAGATAATACAATCCATCCTCCCCCGTTGGACGTAGGGCCTTCTTTGCCCGAACCAGGATAAATCTTGTGTTCTTCTTGCATCACATCTGGGAGAGGGAGCACGCAATATACAAATTTACTAGTTGGTGGTCTTGACCCCTGGGTCATAACACCGACAGATTGATTCAGGAGCAACAATTCACGTTTTGAATTCTTTACAGGGGTTAAGTGGGAGGAGAACTCTGCAAAGAGGAGAAAGAACGATTAAAGTTGTGAATGGAGTACAAGCTGGAGTTGAAGCCATTGACGGTCTAGCTTTAGAATTAAAAGATGGTTTTGTACTTAAGCTTATAAATGTACTCTATGTTCCCTCTTTGCGTAGGAATTTAATAAGTGTTTCGAAACTCGATGATGATGGATTTGGCTGTCATTTTGGTAATGGCAGATGTGAAATATTTGATAATAATGATAAGTGTGTTGGTCTTGCCTTCCGACAAGACAAGCTTTATTTATTATCTCTTGCTGAGAATGTGAATCATGAATGCGATGTTGTGAATATCTCCCAATCTGCAAATGAGAATAAGAAGCGAAAGAGAAATGAAAGCGTCTCTTCGAAGCTATGGCATTGTCGTTTGGGCCATATTTCGAGGGGGGGAATAGAACGCTTAGTGAAACAATCCATTCTTCCGCACTTAGAATTCTCCGATTTAGAACAATGTGTTGATTGCATCAAAGGAAAATATGTTAAGAAAATAAAGAAAGATGCTAAACGAAGCACGAGAGTATTAGAAATAATCCACACGGATATTTGTGGTCCATTCCCAATGAAAAGTGTGGATGGTTATGATTCGTTCATAACATTCACGGATGATTACTCTCGTTATGGCTATATTTATCCAATTAAAGAAAGAATAGAAGCATTGGATAAATTTAAGATATTTAAAGCCGAAATTGAAAATCAACACAACTTGAAAATAAGGATAGTTCGATCAGACTGTGGTGGAGAGTATTATGGGCGACATACCCCGTATGGCCAAATTCCAGGTCCCTTTGCAAGGTTCCTACAGGAAAATGGCATAATCGCTCAATACTCCACACCGAGGGAGCCTCAGCAGAATGGAGTGGCTGAAAGAAGAAACCGTACCTTAATGGATATGGTGAGAAGCATGATGAGTTACTCCACACTACCGATTGGTTTATGGATGGAGGCACTGAAAACCGCCATTCACATACTTAATCGAGTACCAAGCAAGTCGGTGCAGAAAACACTGTATGAATTATGGACAGGAAGAGAACCTTCACTTAAGCACTTACGTGTGTGGGGCTGTCCAGCTGAGGCAAAGGTTTTTAACCCAAATCTTGGAAAGTTAGACTCCAAGACTGCCAGCTATCATTTCATTGGCTATCCAAAAAGATCGAAAGGATATCGATTCTATTGTCCTGATAGATACACGAAATTTGTTGAAACAAGACACGCTGTGTTCTTGGAGGATGATATGATCAGGGGGAGCAAGGTAACACGTGAAATTAGCCTTGAGGAGAAACGGGTACATGTACCTACTCCGATGGTTGAAGAACCATTCTTTATGTTACCTGCTACCGATGTTGCACCAGCAGTACAGGACGTTGTGGTGACAACGCCTGTTGTGAATTCTCCCATAGCGACAACGAATGAACAAGAGGAACCTGTCCATCAGGAGCCTGTAGAACCAAATGTCGCTAATGAGGAAGAACAACAACAACCCATAGTGGACCAAGTGCCAGAGGCTCCTAGAAGGTCTCAAAGAACTAGAAGGTCAGCCATTCCAAATGATTATGAAATTTATGAAACTGAAGAATTCCATATGGAAGATGACCCTATAACTTTTGAAGAAGCCATGAGAAGCGAACTCTCATCGAAGTGGCTTCAGGCCATGGAAGATGAGATGAAATCTATGAATACCAACAAGGTTTGGGTTCTAGAAAATATTCCTAAAGGAGCTAAGAAAGTAGGCTCCAAATGGGTCTATAAGACAAAATATGACTCCCAAGAGAATATTGAAAGACACAAAGCGCGACTTGTGGCTAAGGGTTTTACCCAAAGAGAATGGATTGATTACAATGAAACTTTTTCCCCAGTTTCTTGTAAAGATTCTTTCAGAATTATTATGGCACTTGTGGCTCACTATGATCTAGAATTACATCAGATGGATGTAAAGACCGCATTCCTAAATGGGGATTTGGATGAAAATGTCTATATGGCACAACCGAAAGGTTTTGTCGTAAAAGGAAAAGAAAATATGGGATGTCATCTGAAAAGATCCATTTATGGTTTGAAACAAGCTTCGAGGCAGTGGTACTTGAAGTTTGATAAAACTATAAAAGGTTTTGGGTTTAAAGAAAATGTCGAGGACAATTGTGTCTATGTGAAATTTAAGAATAAGAAATACATATTCCTGATCCTATATGTAGATGATATCTTACTTGCTAGTAGTGATGTCAATCTACTATTGGAGACGAAGAAATTCTTGTCCTCGAACTTTGATATGAAAGATCTCGGTAAAGCTTCATTTGTTTTGGGAATTGAGATTCATCGAGATAGAAGAAAAGGGGTATTGGGATTGTCGCAAAAGGCATACATAGAAAAGGTTATGAAGAAATTTAGTATGCATGCGTGTAGTCCATCTCCTGCTCCGATTGTCAAGGGTGATAAATATGGGGAACATCAGTGTCCCAAGAACCAATATGAAATTGATCAAAGGAAAGCGGTACCGTATGCTTCGGCAATTGAAAGTTTGCAATATGCTCAAACGTGTACGCGCCTTGACATAGCTTTTGTTACCGGGTTACTTGCAGATATCAAAAGAATCTAGGAATTGAACATTGGAAATTAGTGAAGAAAGTCTTGCGTTATTTGCAAGGTACGAAAGGTCTCATGTTGACATATGAAAATTTTGATTCCCTGCACATAGAGGGGTATTCAGACTCCGATTATGCTGGAGATGAAAGAAAATCCACATCGGGATATATCTTTACTCTCGCTAAAGGAGTGATATCATGGAAAAGTTCGAAATAAACAGCGACTACATCCTCGACAATGTACGCCGAGTTTGTAGCTTGTTATGAGGCCTCGAGGCAGGTAAATTGGTTAAAGAAATTTGTACCCGGATTGAAAATAATTGAAAGTATAGAAAGACCGATGCGGTTGTATTGTGATAACAACCCAGCGGTAGAATATGCTCACAACAATAGGTCAAGTGGTGCTGCCAAACACATTGACATAAAATACTATGTTGTGAAAGATAAACTTCGGGATCATATCATAAATCTTGAGCATATACGAACAAAAAAGATACTAGCGGATCCGCTCACAAAAGGCCTTCCACCCAGTGTGTTCAGAGGACATATAGCCGGCATGGGTTTAAGGGAGAGCATATGATTCCCGAACAACAAGAAGGGCCCAGAATGATGAAAAATTTATTTTCAAAATAGAAAGGTGTGTAGTAGCTGTCAGTCTAACGACATGAATTGTTGTGACGATGAAGCATGCTCTATCCACTAATCTATGATGGAATAGAATGAATTGAAATATTGAACTCGAATGAGAATTGAAGTATAAATAAGAATTGTGTGAGATCAAGGGGGAGAATGTTAGAAGCTGATCTCCCACCGTTTAGACCCAACGGTCTAACAAGTCTTAGATCTGCGCCCTGATTGGGGGCGCCCAACCTTGTGGTTGGTGGGCCCCCGTCGCACAACGCTATATAGATGAGGTGGGGGCCAGGGCGCTCAGTACGAGGTTCACCGAGCCGCCAGTCTCTCCATCGACATTCTAAACCCTAATCCGATCTGAGGGGCGCTGCCAGCGACGGGAAGCACCACCGACGCCGGCGAGCACCCGGATGCAGGCGGCCACTGACGCGACCACCGACGCTGCACGTGTGGAAGGCGACACCACTCCGACGACCATGACGGGAAGCGGCTCCAACTCCAACCCGACTCCTACCGCCGCCACTGCGTCTCCCGTCGATGGATCTGGTCGGTACACACCCTCCCTCTCTCTCTCTCTTTCTCTATGCATCTCATAGAACTGCATATGTTTATCTTCTCGAACCCTATTTTTTCCTACTGGATCCGCTCCTAGACGATCCTAAAATCCTAACAATACCATGTACTGCATGCTCACGTGAAAGCAGTTTTGACCACGCCAAATTCCGACATCTTTTTGGAGTACTGAACATTGGAAAAAAGCTCATTCCCACCCTGGGGCTGAATACATTTTTCATTGCCGAGATGAGGATCTTAGAAAAGTCAGCATCATTTACCATTTTCTCAGTGCCTCATTGGCATCCCCTTTTTATGTATATTGTCATGGGGGAAGACTACTAAATTTGCACGTTGGTGAATATTCCTGCCGCTTTTACACGCAGTGTCTCCCCACTCCTCGGTGGAATTTCTGTAGGAACTTCCTCTGACCTTAAATTGTTCGCAAATATAAATTTCTTTTGCGTTTGCGCCAATTAAAATTCAATCGGACCAATTAAAGAAACAAACAGAAATTCCCTCGAGTGCGCGAAGATCGCGATAAGCTTTTACCGTACCCTCGATCGAGAATCAATAATTGTAATTGGCGAAGGGTTTCAGTGGCCAAATCTTGTTTTCTATTCAGGGTCAAAATTAGCATCCGGGGACAGCGCTTTTTGCCCCTGCCATGTGTTCTTCCTGTATGACTGATACCCTGCGAAAAGGCCGGGTCGGCCCATTATTTTTTTGTTCTTGTTCTTGTTCTTGCCGGTTTCTTGTATAAGTAATGCGACGAAATGTGAGTGAAATTAAACACAACACCTCATCACTCGCATGATTCTAGCTTTCTTCTCACTCCACTCAACACAAAGTTATTGGTCCCTCTCATCTGAAATGCCTTGTTGACCATGCTGTTTATTACTGGACCGTACGTCATTATTTACGTCATCTATATAAAAAAAGAGCAAAAGCATTCGCACTTATTTTTTTAAAAAAAGAATACCAAATTGTTCACACATGCAACTGATGTACCCCAGCAGTACATCTTTTTGAACGCTAGATCGACTTCTGACCGGCGGCATGTCAGCCAACAGTTTTTACGTACGTTAGGTTCATTGATCACAAGCACGTAGCTATTTGCAATGCAAACTTCAACTACACAAAAGCCTGCAGCAGTACCAAATAGTAGTTAGACTTGTAATCATAGTGAGATTAACAAAGTTATCTTCGTCCAGTACTTGGCATTAGCGGCCGACAGAGAATCAGGCCCGCCTCTATGGGGGAGGTGAGGTGATCAAGAGGCGGTCAAGTGTTCCTTCGCTCTCGCGCTACAATAACGCAGCAGCGCCTAGCCTTTTGGCTAAAACTGGAAATTCCAGAGACGCAGCAGAGAAGCGTAATGCAGGTTTGTTTAGCCCTCCAAACAGACAGCTACTCTCTCTTGCTAACAAGTCCTACTATATAGAGAGATTGGAATTTCAATTTTTTTTACTGCTTTACCTGAATTTATTAGTTAAAGGATTTATCGCGGTGTCTTCTTCAGGTATTCATACATATGGAATTCACAAACCAGACAGCTTTCTTTGTGCATCTAATTAATTTTCGAATTCATTCAATTTTCTTACAGTGGAAGTGGAACATTGTTATGTGGTAAGGTTTGAGCCATTGAGTTTGAGTGGTTGATATAACAATGCATGTGTGTATGTAAGCATTACAAGGAATCACTTGGCCAGCTAGTGACTATAAGCAATGCATAGAACTGTAGGAGGCAGCAGACTAAGGGTAAAAAGGCCTACTCATTGCCCCTCTCATCATTGAGTCGCATTGGGGGGTTCTTATTCCCCCTTTGACCGATCTTGAGCTGATATCCTGGCCTCTGTTGCTGCACTTTTTATTTGCCAGTTGCAGAGACAGTTTGGCGTCTGTGTTGCTCCACTGACGGTTGTTCCAAAGTGCACTCGTACGCAGCATATATGTACTAGTACTATACACGATTCACCGGAGAAAGGAGAAGAGTCCGCGGAACTCTCCTTCGTTGGGTGTTTTGTGCTGCGCCTCTTCGAATTTCTGTCGAGCTATAGCTAGCTACATTTCTAGCTAGGCACAACAATTGCTGCTTTATTCTCGGAGATCGGATGATGCTTGTTTGAAGTACGAATACATTTTGGGCTGTTTCGGATGGTCAAAAAGGTCAGGTACTGGACATTGGCCTGTAGTACGTGTTTGGGATATGACTTGAGCAAGGAATCGGCTTGTTGCTTCAGAATGATCGATCACGATGTTAGTCTGGGACAGTGTAGAATTTTCTCAGAGTTTTTTTTTTCCTCGGTGAAACGTGAAACTGTTCTTGACTTGACTCTATGTTTGTGGTAGGCTAGGGAGTGATGGCTTCAAGCAAACAAGATACCTTCAGCATCCAGACGACCGTCCATGTTCTACATTTAGGGTAATATTGGAACTTTTGCCGATCATGTCAAGGCAAAAGTTGTTCCCATGACCAGATTCCGTAGTCTGCATATTTGGTTCTGCGCCTTCCATCAGTTCTTCTTAGAAAATAAAGGAGGAAAGATGCTTCTTGAAACGATGAATGAATTTCTTTCACTCGAGAGGAGGCACGTACGTCCCTGAATGGATACAATTGAGCAGGTGAGCTACGAACTGTTTCTCCAAAATGCAGAATTTTTGTAGTATCATATGTTGGTCACTATTCCTGCATAATTCTTGTGAGGTAGGTAACCGTGTAGCACAAGCCATACATACCAGCGAATTGGAATCTTCCGAAAGCCCTGATAAAAAAAATATACAATCAGAATGGACTTTAGTTTTGATGAAGGGTATTTAGGTACAATTTCAAGACATAGTGCACGTATGGGGTCTATTGCCTTTAACACACTTTCTTTCTTATATAGTACATGTGTCGCTTCTGCATCATATCGAGCCACACTTCTGATACCCATGCATGTTCTATGCCGCACTCCATAAGTATTATTTAGTGACACCTCTGTAACTGTTATCAGTGACAGTGACCCTCACCATCCACACTTGGGATTTGGGAACCTTCGGAGTCGGCACACAGCATACTAGTTCAGTGGTCTCATGGATCAGCTCGTTGTCAGCTTGTCATGCCAGCGACAAAAAATGGTAAACCAAAGAATGCCACTAACAGCAGCCAAACATGCATACCAGTATGCACCATCAGCACTATCAACTGCAAATCGCAAGCAAGACAAAACAAAACAGCTCAACACTAGACAAAAATTATGGTCCTAAAAAGCTGAAGCACTCAGAGGCTTAACGATTCAAGCATGTAAAAAAGCAAACAACATGGCCAAACTTTGTGGAAGATCGCATTGCAAAATAGGGTAACACGGAACACCAGGGAACAATCTGTTCTTACATGAGATGAGAATGAGACGGGGTTTTCCATCTCTGTGTCTTGTTTTTTTTACTGCTACTCCTAATAAGCCAATAAATAATACCACTAGGATGGATGCACTACGGCACAAGAAGGTCAGCAACGCCACTCTGACGGTGACCACCGCACTGCCTGTCTCGGCAACGGCAGCCAGCCGCCTCTTGGTGCTCCCTGCCTTCCTCACACCAGACAGCGCCAATCAGGAGTCGCATGGCCCAGGTCAGGTCCCAGAGCACATGTCAGCTAGGCTGGCCCACAGATCATCTCCGTCCATGTCCATGTCCATGTCGAAATCAGGAAGCTGCTGCTGGTACTGATGGTGCCCATGATGCTCATTGGCTGCAGCTGGCGCGGCCACCGGCGTCCCCCCCACCACTTGCCGTCGTCTAATGTTATGGTTTTGCCACTTTCCCTGCACTGGATGTCGTGGCGGCAGCTGCTGCTGGTGGTGAGGTCGCTGTAGTGGCAGTGCTCGTAGCTGTTGTTGTCTGAGGCCTCCCTCCCATGGCCTGCAACAGCCTCGGCCTCTGTCTCGGCATTCCTCGCGAAGCGGCCCTGCACCCTGGGCCTGCTGTCGGCCAGCGTCTTCCTGCAGGCATACTGAAGAGGTCCGGATCGATGCATTAGAGGACATATATATACACTGGGATTGCATTTTTGCAGATTGTGTGGCGTGGGAAATCCTTACAGTGATCTTTTTGTGGAAGTTCCTCTGGTTACGCTTCGTACGGTAACGTTCAATCTTCTCCTTGCGTTCTTCAGCACTGTAACGGCCAACCTTCTGAGTGAAAGGCCCCCCTGCATCTTGGCCGTGTGGGTCACCTGAAAGTGGTGGCAGTGGTGGAGACGCCGCCACATTCATCACCTGCTTAATTTGTATCAACATGGGTGAGAGATGATTAGAATTTAGAACTTGTTTATGATCAGCTATAAGACCAGCTTCAGGTTTGTAGGATTACCTGGAGGTCACCAGTACTGAAGACACGCCGCATGGCTCCAGTGCTGAACTCCAAAAGGTCACCGGAAGATGAGGAAGGGGAAGAAGGAACATGGGGAAGAGGCAACTGGCATGCCGAAGCCGAAGAAGACGAGCAAGAGAAGGTGGCATTACTGCTGAGCTGTTCAGACAACTGGAGGTGAGGAGGGATGAAATGCGAGTTGATGTTCCTATGTATGTAGTAGGAAGGCAGGGAAGAGGGGTAGGGAGGCGGCGCTGATGTAGCAACATTGGGAAGTTCTAGCAAGCCACCGTTGCCGTGGAAGAACCCCCCACGAGGAATTTCAGTTGGAGCTGTGGGCACAGCAGAGGAGAAGCTCACTGCATGGTGCATGGAGAGGTCACTGTAGTTGGGTGGCAACGAGGATGAAGGATGGAACATGGCTTTTGGGCGTGAATCCCTCTGATGTGTTTGGGGGGTCTGCAAGTGAAGGAGGGTTGGTATAAAAAGAGAAGATTTGGTGCATAGTTCATCAATAGTATAAACCAAAGGTTTGTAGGGCCACTCCATTACAAGGCAGAAAATTACTAATATACCAGCTCAACATGCTAACTACACTACTCTCAGCTGACAACCACCATGTCAAAGATGTCATCCGATACATACTGAATACTTTACAGGTCTCGCTTACTGCATATAAACTATATCCGCCTATCTGAGAGTCAGATTGTTCTTATGAAAATATTCATATGTAGAGATTTCTGGCAAGGTACATACATAGCTCATAAAAAAAATTGTAAGATGTATAGGTAGTATATGTATTTTTACTCTAATTGGGGGGCTTCTTTGCACATGTACATTCTATATCCTTTGAGCCTAGTAGCAATACTGTTTGTTGGTCACTAATTCTAACATGGTATCAAGCTAGGTTTTCATCCTCACCTTCTCCTGCTGGCGATTCGTGCTGAACCCCCGCCGGCCTCTGCCTCCCAACCTCGCGCGGCCCGGCCCCGAGCGGTTTAACACCGGCCACCGCCCCCCTCCTTATTCTAACAGTTTTATCCAGCAAAACCACAGGAAAAAAAAAGGCAAAACAAGTTCAAAATATATCTGCCTTCAATGAAAGATTAAAGTTTATGCTGAATCTAGCACCTTTCAAGAATGAACAGGCATCATTTCACAAAAAAAAAGAGAGAGAAAAATGAACAGGTGGCAGACTTGCAGATAGGAATATGCTCCAACCAAATATGCATTAATATAAACACAAAGAAGTCGATTCCAGAATTCCAGTGACATCTCCGCATAAGAAATGAAGAAGGTATAGAAATACATCTTACTAAACATGTTTATACATGTATGGACCTTTTGCAAGAGCAGATACATCAAACATTCCTTACTCGATGCATATAACATTTTCTTAATCAAACACGAATAGGACTGAATTCTCTACAAGAGATGAATAAAAATCTTAGCTTTCCTTTTCCGAAGAAACCCACTAAGAGAATGATGAAGCGCTTCTTCAAAAGCTTGGCAACACTTCTTTATTTGTTAAAAGTAAAAAGAACACGCTAAACATAAGTGACTAGATTTTGGGACTTATGTTGCACATGCAGCATATCTTTTCGACTGCTGTTCAGAATTTTCTTTTGGGTTTTTTCAATGAATCCATTTACAAAGGACAAGAACAAAATTAGAGATGAGGTAAGAAACAAATGTGTAATTCACATCTAAGTTGTCAACTGTATCCACCTGCAACATTTGGCTAGCAAGAAATCAGAAAAAAAAATGGCAGAATAACTGTGTTGGATTGATAAGTGAAAAGTCATAACAAATGGTATGTCTCTGGAAACACAGAGCAAACAAAGAAACAAGAAGAAATTTGATAAAGAGGTGGGCACAAAAATGGACAGGACAGGCTGCAGGAGCTATCACACCATGATCCTATCATACATTGCCAAATTTGTATGCTCTAAGATAAACTCAGAAGTTGATGCTCATTTGTTTGCTCATCTTTGAGGCTGCAATTTTCTTTGTTTTGATCTGTTTTTAACCTTTCTTTCACTACCAGTGCAAATCCAACACCCGTAATTATGCATTCAAATGCATTTGTACAAAAAAAATTATGTTTCTAGTGAAAACAAGTAGGGGCCTCCCCACCCAACTTCCCAAAGAATAAGAAAAAGGACCCACTTACAAACACAACAGGACTAGTAAGTACAGTATAGAGAAGGAAAAGAGAGTAGAAGACAAACATACTGTGATTCGATACTGATACTCTTGTCAGGTGGAAACTCAAACCCTCCTTTCTTGGCTTCTGGAGCTTTGAGTAGCTGAGTCTCAACAGACTCTGGAGTTAACAGGTAGGCATTATCTTCATTTCTGTACAATGATGTTCCAGTTCTGTAGCAAAAAATTTAAGTAACTCATGAATCATGACAAGTCGTGCTGAAGTCAGTAGATAGTTAATAGTTCACATAGATGTTTGCAAGGCAGCTCTTAAGCTCCATATAGAACATATGCACCATTTGGAAAAAAAATTATCAAGATTGAGTTTGACTTTAAAAAGGTAGGAAATAAGAACCAAGCACTTCAGGAAAAAGAAGAGCTTTTGAGAAAGCATATGGGTAGATCAAGAATGAACAAAACTGTTACTCATACCATAAAGCAAACAATGCATGGAGCTGATAACAGTAACTACTTTGCACATAGAACTGGACTGGTCATATCTGATAACTGACAGCTCATATGTCATCTCCTAGAAATTACTAAAATCTTCAGAAATTAAGAAACAGCAAAGGTATTTGTATTTTATTTCTTTCTAAAGCACATGCCTGATCAAGTCCATCTGATGTAGGATATTGGCAACCTCCTTCCACGAAAGCCCTGGCAGCAGCAGTCCTACATCTTTCCCGTCTTAAAAAGTGTGTTTCCAGTGCTGAAAGCTCCAGGCTACAAGTAGAGAAACTTTACCACTGTACCATGCTCGCCCATGACATGCCCCGCCTTCTTCAAGGAAATAGTAATGCCCTGACTTGATAAGAGACTTGGCTTACCTTTTTATTACATTACCAAGTATCATATTAAATCAATTTAGTTAGCTGACATCGATAAAATCATAAAACTCAATGGAAATTGGAACCAATACCTCTTGCAACTTGCCATTCTATTGACTACCGAAAATAATCTCACCAACTGAAAATGTAACCATATTGTGCATACCAGCAGTTATTATTTTAAAAAGGTTTAGGTTTGCTCCAGAAAAAACAACAGGAAGTTTGATTTTATCCATACAAACAGAGGTTCTTCCAGTCCTTGAGCATTTTAAACACTTTCACATTAATACATTATATAATTCCATCAAATTCAGTTCTGAAATGAATATCATATAGATAACGTATAATGTATCAAAGCAGGATGAGTAGACAATCACAAACCAAATTTGATATAGGAGATGAGCGTCTTTTACATTTCAGGCCTAAGAGCATTTGTCACATATGAATTGTCATGTACACTGAGATCTCTTGAGGATTAAATGTTAAAAACAAATTGCCAGTACTCATCTACGCCCAGCCTTTGAACCACTGTGATGCTTATGCACCCCAGGACCCATGCACGAAAAGAGTGATGGTCTCTTTGGCTTTGAACCAAACAGAAAAGTTCTAAGGGGAACCCCCGCTTTTGTTGACAGGTTCCGGAAGTTTTGTTGGGCTCGGTGGCTTCTTGCTATAGATACCTCGAGATTCTCTCTGAGCTTCAAGAGCACCCTTCCAACCTCCACTTGAAGGCCTCTTACATGGTCCAGCCCAGCTTCTAGTTCCTTAGCAACTTTGTTATTCTCTTGTTTCATATTAAGCACCTCTCCTTGGAATTTTGCAGCTTGAAAAGGATTGAAGTGAACTTCATCACATTTATCCAGAATTGTGATCTTTGATATATCTTCTTGTATGCTGCATAGTGATGAAAATCTGTTCTCTACCTCTCCTTTCAATAGCACGTTCTTTTCAATCCAAACTTGAAGATCTGTATTTAGATCCCTGAATTTCTTTTCTAGTACTGCTGATTCCAACTTTGCTACCTGATAACTACCAGCAAAGCCGTAAGTGCCCCCGTCTTCCTGTTCATCAGTCAATCTGTGCATCTCAGTTTTCAACATGTCAAAGGATATTTGGAAATTTCGTATTTGATGATATGATGTGCTAAACCTCAACCAGAAGTTCAAGGTCTCTCCCAACACCCTGTCAATTTCTACTCTAAATTTTTCCTCTGCAACCGAAGAAGCTAGCAAGTCATCAACTTGCCATTGCTTAATGTATTCCTCTATCTCAGCAATCTCTTTGTCTTCTGTAGTAGGACTGGTGCTTATCTTGGATGTTTCTTCTGACTTAGCAATATCTTTGTCCTCTGCACTAGGACCGGTGCTTATCTTGGATGTTTCTTCTGACTTAGCAATATCTTTGTCCTCTGTACTAGGACTGGTGCTTATCTTGGATGTTTCTTCTGACTTCTCTATATTCTCAATAATAGAAGCACTCATCTTTTTCTGCAAAGAACTTAGCATGCGCCTAAGAGAGTGGATCTCCTCATCTTTCGTTGCATTGGCACTCTTAAGGTCCTTCAGTTCTGACATTGCCTCAAGATGGTACTCTTGATTTCTCTTCTCAATTTCTGAAAGCTTTTGGTCTGTATCTTTGTAACTCTGAAGCACAGATGCATAACCTTCTAATGGAATCTTACCCTCACCTTCGGATTCTTTTGGAACTAGCTGTTTCTGGGCTACAAGACCTTCTGAGGTTTCTTCATGTTTCTCAATTTCACTTGTAGTGACATGTAAAGATTTGTATGGCTCATTTTGCACAGACAAACTTGTTAGTCCCGAGTCATCTTCCAGAGAAGCATCGCCTTTGGAGTCTCGCAATGAATCCACGAAGTTACTGATTTCTTGCTCAGGAGCATGTAATGTTTCGACGAATTCAGTAAGCTCATGGGTGGCTTCAGTCATTTGTTTACAAATGGTCTCGGATCCATTTTCTACAGACTTCCAAATTTGTTGTACTTCTTGCAGCATTTCTTCAACTTTCCTCAACCTGTCAGCCAAGTTACTAGAATCAACAGCCAAAGCCACCTTGTCTTGCTCCAAAGCATGCAGGCGCTCATGAAGGCCGTCTATCTCAGTCTTCATTCTATCAATCTGAGCATTCTGTGAAGTAGTAGCAAGTTCAAGGATGATCACCTTTTCCACAAGTCGATCAACCTTATCGGCTAATTCTGCAACTGATAGCTCAGGATAAGATTCAATTATTTCTTTCACTCTTTGACATATATCCTGGAGGTCAAGCCTGCCCTCATTCAGAGCAGAATTATCATCATTCTCGAAGGGCAGTGCATGGACCAGTTCTAAGTCATGGTGATCATGTCCATCCATTTGTGCATGAGGCAGCCCACATTCATTCTTGAAGGTTTTCAGCTTTTCAATTGCCTCATTGGCTCGTCGGAGCTCCACCTTTGCCTCTTCAGTCGATCTGTTTTTCTGGTCCTGCAAGTTTACCAACGTATCCTCACACGACATAATGGCTTGTGCAGCCATCAATGCCCGAGCTTCATTGTCTTCAATAGCTACACCAGTGCTGAAAGCATCTTGCAAATTGCAGACCTCATCCTGCAACTCGGCCACCTGTTTCTCAATGTCTAGATACTTGCCTAGTGCGCTGTCGTAAGAGGTCTTCAAGAACTCTTTCTCAGTCTGTAGTGCCAGGATTTGTTTCTGCAGCTTGTCTATCTCCTCATGCGCCTTTTCCTTGGTCATGTTGGAGATTGCCCTCCGGTGTGCCTGGGTCCCCCTCTTGGGGACCGGACTGGTGCCCCTGCTCACGCTCTGCGAGCCCATGGACAAGCCTTCCAGCGCTGGGAATTTGAAGTTGCTGAGATCAATCCCACCTATTGCCTTCGGGAACCCCTCACCATCCGCCTCTTGCATTGAGAACTGCACCTGGTCTGGAAACACGGTGGCAATGGTGTGGTTGGCCTTGTGTAGCTCACCGGATATCCGGTCGAACCTGTCGGCAAGGGCCTGATAGGATCTGAACATCTCCTCCACGTGATTGATGAGCTCTGGCCGGCTTCTGAAGTAGAGCTCTGCCTTCTTGCCGAACGAATCGCCGTCGGCCCCAATGAGCTTGAGCATGGACTTCACCCTGTCCTCCATCTCTGCGCAACAAAAGGAAGAAAAAGACACGGTTATTGAGCAATGTGCAATACAAACTCGTCATACGACGGAGGATGACCGGTGAATAAATTGGGACGCTTACCGCCGACGGTTGTTTCAAGCCACTTGGACTGGGTGGTGCGGATGTGCGACGCCCACCACCAGGAGTAGGCGTTGCTCGCCGCGCGCTGCAGCATAGCCGGCCGGGGTCACACCGCGGCGCGGCCGCCCGCTCTCCCTCCTCTTCCTACTCCGCGTCGTAGGCCGCACCCTTGCCGCAATGTGGTGGGTGGAGCTGAGACGCGGCGAGGGTGCGCCGCGCGGCGAAAATAGCGGTGGCGTCGGTCCGAGCCGCGAGGGGGGCCGGGGGAGAGAAGATGGGGAGGTAGGGTCGGTGGTGGGGAGCGGCATGGCAAAATAGGAAGGGGGAGGAGGTGGTTGCTTTCGTGCGGTTGCCGCGGCTGGCCGAGCTGGTGGTGGTTCACGGGCGGGTGGCTGGGCGCGACGCCCGCGGCCGGCGGTGCGGGTGGCCGGGCGCGAGAAGCGGGCGGCGTGGGCTGGTTTGTGAGGGCTTCCGAGCGTGGCATGGCGAATGCGGTCGGCTGTGTTGCCGCACGACGCACGTGGCTGGACGCCGGCGCACGAGGCGGGCGGCACGGTGGTGGTGGACTGGCGGTGTTTTCTCGCCGCTGTGCCAAAGGGAGGGCGGCGCCGCTCGGTGCTGTCTTCAGGGTTTTTACCGTTTAGTGCTCAAAATTACGGTAAGACTTACGAGATTTCCCGTAACATGAATCTTTAAACACACGCATCAAACATTAAATATAGGTAAAATATAATTAATTACATAATTTATCCGTAATTCAAACCTAGTTACTCCACAATTGAACAATAATTATCAAATACACACTACAGTACTTTACATCCTAAAAATTTTAGATCTAAACAAGACCTCAGTCGTCTTCATCCGCCTAATTTTGGAGGGTGTTTTGGTCTAGGTATAACAAGTAAACTGTAGCTCACTTTTTAATTCTAAACAAATCCAAATTTCTAAATTTAACAAAGTTTTTTAATGTATAATAAATGCATCAACATCCACGTATTAGTTTAATTAAATTATCTATATAATATATCTTGTATAGTATGAATACATTAAATGTAATATATATAAAGTCGAAATGATGTTATTAAGTTATCCACAATTAAAGGCAAGGAAGTTTGATACAAAGCTAAAATAAGCTATAAAAAATAAAACAGAGGGAATACATCCAAAGAGCTTCAAACATATTTTATCCATGCATTATAATTAGCGACTTAGCTAGCTTAACAAATACATCCTCCAGCCATAAAACATGTCGTCTAGAACAACATGTGGTCAAAAATTAGAAACTACAAATATAAATAATTATTAAATTATTAAATTTGGAAACATGTTGTCGTATGTGCATATTTGTATTCAAATCAATCAAATGTACTTAACAACTCTCACTAAGTTAAAGCAATTTAAGAACATGGCCTAGAGGAAAATAGTGGTTAGATATACACATCGAAGATCATGTAAAACAAAATGTATAAGTATTTTTACATAAGGTAGAGCAATCTTAGTTGTTCATTGGATTGTGTGGTTGTTTATAGCTATCCTTAACATTGTAAAAAACAATATTAGGAAACAATCTCTTTGATTTATAGAGCCATAGAAAAGTGACCATGCCGATATTTTAAGAGATTCCAGGCTCTTTATGGATACATATAATAAACTATTTGTCTCTAAAAAGATGTTAACAAAGACAAATTTTTGGAGAAGTTTGACTCTAAGAATGAGGGTCATTTTTCAAACGCGAGCCTCCTTGGCCCTCTGTTTTTTCAAAAATACTCTTGAGGTCCAATTCAACCCATCAGGGAAACAAAATATATAAGGTATGGCCTAGGGTTTCTCTCTCCATTGAACACTTGTACACCACATTCTCTCACACAACTGCTCACCCCTCTCTTTCTACCGTGGGAGCTCTAGTTGACCCGACATCGATCCAAATCCCATCCCAATGCTCCCAACACCAATCCATGTCTGGTTGTCGCTAACATTTGCTTGCTTCTCCAAGCTCTTCTCTTGCCGCAACAATGGGAAGAAATCATCGAGGCATCGACTAGGCGTGCATGTTAAACATGGTGGACTTGTGTCAGATCAATGCACCCCAACTCCTAGTCACCCCAACTTTGATCCACATTGTCGCCTTCCTAGCAAAAAGAAGGGAGATCAATGTCACATCCACTGAGGATATGGTGGATCCACTGTAGGTCCTCGTAGGGTGTGGGGAATCTAGATATAGCGGATTTAGCACGGAGCCCACAATAATTGAGTGGATCCACGGTAGGTCCCTATAGAGCGTGGGGAATGTAGAATTAGGGGATCTGGCACGTAGCCCGCGGCAACCGAGCTTTGATCCTAGATCTGCGGCAAAGGTTGGCTAGGGCCTAGGGACAAGAAGGCTATTGGGACGATCTAGTCAGGGTGACTCGATGGTAGGCCTTCTAATCTCCTTCTTTTAATCACTCATTTTGTATCCACCAAATTAGGAGATGGATGGATGATTACTATTAATGATTTAGCGGGATGGAGTCATTATCGCTCGATGACCTATCCTAGACAAGAGGATGAGACAACTTTAGTACAGTAGGTGGCATGGTGGGTTTGACAAGGTTGGGGGTTAGGATGGATTTATAAGTGAAGACGGTGGATAATGCGCTTCCATGGCGAACCTAGTGGGCCTCCACAGTAGACTTGCTAGGTTCTCAGTTTTTTATTTGTAAATTTTATTTTTAGAGGTAGGGAAGTCCAACGCCCATGAAGTATTGATTAACATAAAACCCTGGCTAGATTTTGTTTGCTTCCCTACCTCCAAAAAAGTTGCTTATCTCTATAAAGGCTATCCATAATAGTGTGAAATCACTAGTCACTAGAAAAATAAAAATCTTATTGGCCTATCTTGAAGTTTCACTATATGCTAATGGCTGCTGAAATGAAATACCCTGCAAAAATACCTTTAATTTATGCATTCCACTCCATCTCCATGTCGGCAATGCCCCATGAGCACCCAAACTCCATCTTCACCATCATCAACCTGCTTATGAGCAATGATCGTCCATGTATGGCCAACCACGCCACCTTGATCGTACGTTGTCCATAGGCCGTAGCATCAAAATCCTCCATCTTCATTCCATCAATCCACTTGATGTCAACACATATCTTGACTTGGTTTCGTCTCCATGAATGATATATCCACTTCACAGTTCAAGGTTTATCGTGCATAGCCTTGCTTACTCTTCACAATTGCCTTAGTCTATCGGTGCCAAGCCCTCCACTCACACTTCATCGTTTCGATAATCCATCATAACCTAGGCCTCTAGCTTGACTTCACCCTCTTACACGGTCCTTTGTAGCCAATCCCACCTTGATCTTCACCATCTTGCCATATGAGACCAGTCATGTCCCATATTCAACAAGAACCTTTCGATCTTCATTGATCGAGGATTCTCAAAACATGCACATGCCATATCTTCTCAATGCCCAACTTAGTTTGTATAGAGTGAACACTTGTTCATCTCTCATGAAACTCATTAGTCCCACCTAAGGTTGTCACTCAACTACCAAAACCAAACTAGGACTTTCAACTGCGTATATAGGCAAATGAAAGTCCATCCAAGAGGTTTAGGCGAGCACTAGATAGTGTCTAACAGATGAAGTTAGAACTAGCCATTGGAGGTGTTAGAACTAGGCATTAGAGGTGCATTGTGCAAATGCATGCACTAGATTGTATAACCATGCCAATCATTAGGTGACTGTTGGATCACATTTTGCATTGTTTGCCAATTGCTGTGTGCTGAGGTTTTTGGACTATAAATACCCCAAAAGGTCTTCTTGTTGCCTTTTCTCACATGCTTCCCTAAAAGTAGCGCAAGTTACACCCGTCGTTGTTCTCAAATCCTCAAATGATGTTGCACCTCTCACATGATTTAGCAGAACTCTTAGGAAGTACCTCTCCCCTTCGGCTGGGTTAGCATAAACAATCCGTCCTATTTGTGCTGACGCTTGTTTCCTTCTTTGCCACATTTTTTTTTCTTGAGATCCACCGATAGTGTTCTGGAAACTCTCTATACAATTTTTTCCTTGCTGCCCATTCTTCATGATTTTTAGTGAAATACTCCGTCAGGGTTGTCCTATTTGCACCTTGGCGCCTCACAACATCTTCTAGGTTGTCGTCATCATTGTACGTCACGGACTGCATATCAGGCAAATGTAGCTGGAGCTGCAACACTGAGGGATAAACTCCAAACATTGGGAATCCAAATATCCTATAGACAGCTTCAGGTGGAGTTATGTACCTAGCATTCCGATACTGTTTTATCTCATTAATGCCATCATCTGCTTCATTTTGGTCTGCATTTACTGAGAATGATGCTTGGTCATGACCTTTATATATATGCTTAAATAGATACTTCACAACTTTAATGCTTGAGCATGCCTCTACATTTAAATGACAGTTGTATCTAAAGAGCAGATCAGGGTTGTACGGTACAACCCACCTGTTATCTAATTTCGCTTTCCTAATCTTGACTCGACGTCCATCATCCCTTCTCCTGTAGGTTGGATAGGAGTCATTTTCTTGTTCCGTTGCATCGTTGAACTGTCTAGGGAACTGAAAACGACATTGTCCATTCACCATGCATGGGCAGTACTTGTTTAGATTTCCACATGGTCCATGTAGCATATGCTTATAACCAGATCATGCAACTCTGGGAATTTGTCCTTGTCTGGTCTCTCTGCTGAAATAACTTGATCATATGCATCTGGTGTTGTCAACTTACTCCTTGACTTCATGATCAGGAGGAAATGCTCATGCGGTAGACCCCTTTTTTGGAACTCGTAACATGGACGAATGCAGCAACCTCACCAAAATACTTCTTGGTGAGAAGGTCCTTAAGATCCCACAACTTTGCCCTGTACACTCTCGCTACCAGTTCTGGCCTATCTTGCGGTTGTTGTCCCGGCTCAAGATTACTTGTTATCTCTTCCCAGTAGGGATTGCATGTCATGGTGATGAAGTAGTCAGGCTTACCAAAACGCTGCACAATAGCCATAGCATTAAGGAATCTCCGTTGCATGTCTCGATTGCATCCAGGGAATGATCTTGGTAGCACAATTCTTTTGCCAACCTTAGAACCCCGTGTATCTCTATCTGAGATAACATCAACCAGTCCCTATTTAAGCATGTGTCATATATTAGTGATTGCCGGGAAGAAGACCAAGTTTTCATATTAAACAAACCAAAAAGTATAAAAAACAATTAGGTAATTGTGGGTACCTGGTATAGCTCTGTCCGTATTAGCTTTTGGTTTTCGGGTTTCGAGTACCAATCTAGCCTCATAGACTCAATCTTTACGTACATATCAACGGCCCACTGCACGACACCACTGATTTTTCTGGATTTTCGTGATTTTCGGGATTTCGGGATTGGAAGTCGTAGATGTAATGTGAGGACCCGTTATTTTTCTGGATTTTCGTGATTTTCGGGATTGGAAGTAGTAGATGTGAGGAAAAAACATGATTAATACTCAAGACAATTGGAGGATTTCAGGATTCGAACTTTGGTCGTGGCGTTGCGTGTGGTGGGAGGGTAAGAGTGTAAGACGGCTTCTAACTTTCTAATATCAGCCGTTGGATACGTGATAGTTGTGTTGTGAGCCGTTGATCTTGAATGAGTAAATTGGTCTAAAAATTTTCCATTATAGAGAAGATATGCGGTGCGTATGTTCACAAAAAGAAAATGGAGGAAGCCTGCAAAATTTTTAAACTTCATGACCCAGAACGAAGCCTCACGAAACCGTGCATCCCAGCCCGGCGGGCGGCTGCCCCCAAATTTGAAGCTCGCGCCTCCGCGTACGAAATTTCAGACCCGCCCCGCCAAGTCACCGATCCGCGTCTAATTCCACGTCAGCGATCCGCGGCATCCTACCCCGCGTGCCCATCCCACCCGTCCATTCCCTCCGCATCGAACGGCAGCAAGCGCCCTCCCCCCACCGCTCGCCTCCTTTTAAGCCCCTCCCCTCCTTCCCCCAACCTCGCATTCGAAGCAAGCATTACCAATCTCCACCTGCAATCTACTCCCCCGAGGAAATCCACCACCCACCCGAGCGGAGGAGAGCCATGTCTGGGCGCGGCAAGGGAGGCAAGGGGCTGGGCAAGGGCGGCGCGAAGCGTCACCGGAAGGTGCTGCGCGACAACATCCAGGGCATCACCAAGCCGGCGATCCGGCGGCTGGCGAGGAGGGGCGGCGTCAAGCGCATCTCGGGGCTCATCTACGAGGAGACCCGCGGCGTGCTCAAGATCTTCCTCGAGAACGTCATCCGCGACGCAGTCACCTACACCGAGCACGCCCGCCGCAAGACCGTCACCGCCATGGACGTCGTCTACGCGCTCAAGCGCCAGGGCCGCACCCTCTACGGCTTCGGCGGCTAGGCTGATGGGCTCCCCCTCGATATTTCCCCCCTTCTGCAGCTGCGACGTTGCCTGGCCGTGCCCACAAGTCTTGTGGTCAAAAATGTTTCAGGAACTCTTGTTAGTTCGTCTCTGGCTGTAGTAGGTTTATCTGAATCGTAAGAATGTAGTAGGGTTATCTGAACCATGAAGTAATGAAAATTCTGTGCATCTGATGTTGGAAATCAAGCTTGGTGTGCAACTTGTTACTCTTCAATGCAAATGAATGTATTCTGGTCCGTCTTTTCTGTTCTGTGAATCTTGTTATTATGATGGAAAACTGGTGCTAGTTTTGTCTTGCAGTTTCGATATCTCGTGCTGGCAAGCAAAAAGCCTAGCAGATTTGGATACTTTGGTTTCCTTGTTCGACATTGATGTTTGATCGTGACTGGTTTGCCGAAGCTTGCTCAGTATTCACATGAAGTGTGCCATCTTCGACAATAAAGAAGAGCAGATTGCTCGTTTTTCCATGTTTGATCGTGACTGGTTTACATGCTAGTTTTTCCATGTTTCAGTATTAGTGTACCATAGGCAATCAATTGGATGTTGGAATCATAGTTCCTAGAAAAACCAAGTTCTGGACTTCTGGTTGTGTGCATACCAGTATCAGAAAGGGTTGGGAAGGTGCTGAAATTGGACAGGATGTCTGGTAGGTGTCATAGTCAAATGAATCATCTGAATACAAATTCTTTTCCTTTTCATGTGATGTCAATGAAAAGAATAAACTGAGTAGCAGACAGGAACATCAGCGGTGGTGATGAACGGGATCAAGCCAGATGTCTATTATCTGATTATCTCTGACACTGAATTGTCCATCATAGAAAATGTGTCACATAAATAAAGTCAAATAACATGCATTTTGATTAATCTTTTCTTAGATGCGTAGCTTCTAAAGTATAAACCAAAAATTTGTTCATGAAATAACTGAATAGAACCACTATCCTTTAGACAGACAAAATTCAATAAACAGAGTACAATATTCCAATACGCTGACTACTTCTGTTCCTTAGAGATTTTCAATTGCATGCCACATCCATACACATCCACAGACACAAAGTAACATACTGTATGTACATCAATTGAATGCGATACAATACAAGAAGTCTCAAAATTGCAAAAACAGTGAGCTTCAGAGAAAACAATGCAAACACTCTAGAGACAAGGTACACTAGAGACAAAAACCCTATCATTTTACAGTAGTTTTAAAATAACAAAATAAAAATTCACTAGTCCTGTCAAGGTGTACATTTACACTGCTGCACAAGGGAAATATAGGGGCTACTCCATAATAGAGTATGTGCTGGAAGATGATTGAAACAGAGCAAACATAGCAAATTCCTATATAGAAAGGTTTTGATGATATTGAGCACTTCTTGTTTGCCGGTTCTGCATACTCTGTTTGCAGTATAGTGGACTTGAAAAGGTACACATGGCTGCGTTTGAGATTGACATCACGGGGAGAAGAGAGCACCAGAGTCGTCTGATGATGGCTGCAGTGCATTGATCTTAATAACATATTTCTTCCGAGGGGATGTGCTGCTGCCCTTGGAGCTCATGTCCAGGTCATCTGACCCCTCGCACAAGGTGGGATCCTCATCTTCATAAGCATCACCGATATGACCACTGCACTTCCGGCAGAGCAACCGCGTCCTATTTCTGAAGAATCCCCATGAACGGCTTGAATGGAAGTATGGCGTGCAGCTCACCTCGTCAGTTTGTGTAAAGCGGCTCTCATCAACTGCAAAGAATGAGACAACGCCTTTCCTGATGTGCTTGCCATACTTGGATCCAATGTTCGCCGTGTTCCGTGTGGAGGAGCTCAGGTTTAATGCATAGCCACAGAATCCACAGCTGAAAGTAAGGAGGAAAGTAAAATCATCACCAAATTTACCAACATGTTCTAGGAGGAAGTAGGAAGTGAAACTACGATACCACGCTTGTATGCCTAAATTATACACTAGCATTTGTTTGTCTGCACTGACCAAGCATCAGGACTCAATTTTCATCAGTCCTGATGCTTAGTGTAGACTGTAGACAAACAAATGCTATTCAGTTACTTTCCCTGGTTCTAGTGCTTCGACAGGTCGTAATATACTGCAATTACTTGGGCTCTAGTTCCTCTCGCAGCAGACAGGTAATGCAATCTTCTGAATAACGAACCGGGCCATGGATTCAGTATGGTTGATCGAATTTGTGTGCTCTTTTATCGACGAGCACACAAATTCGCAAGCAAGCAACACTAAATAAAACCAAAAGAGCAAAGATCTACTACTAGTAACTATCATCACCTGAACCCAATAACTTGATTCTCAGATGCAATCCCCAAGTACACCCAGCAGGAATGATATTTGCCAGACAAAAACTACGCTTCTGGCGCTGGGCCAAAAATCAGGTGAAAACGGCAGCTGAATGGGAAGAAGCCATTTCCTGGAAACAGGGAATAAGATAGTACTGTACTATCTAGGAATCTAGGAACTAATCAAAGAACTATCCAACAAACTTTGCCTTTCCAAATAACTATCCTACAAGCCCAAGGGAAGGGTTTGGTTCTTCGTCCGAGCATACTAGAGAGAGCAGCCAGCCGGGGGCGAACCTGTAGGCGACATCCTTGCCGGAGGAGTAGCGGTCGAGGTCCCTCTCCCTCACCATGCTCGCCCTCCGATCGGCGGATCGACACCACGGACTGCCAGGGAGGAAGGCGTCTGATCTGGGATGCGGAGCCGCCAACGGTCAAGCGGATTGGGCATCCGAGGGAGCCGCGCTGGCTCGGTCTTCCCCTTCTTTTTTCTTCCCTTCTTCGCAGGAAAAAATAAGAGAAGACCGGACACACAGGCCACGTCCGACGCGGCAGCAGCTGGTCTCGCGTTGACCGCAGCGGCGGTGCCGTGATTTCTGCCCTGTTCGTGATTGCGATCGTTTCGGATCCATGAAGGCGCGAACGATGATGATGATGGTGATGGCAACTCGTTCGCTGTACGTGTCCGGGAATGGGCCACAGGAGGGCCAATGTGTTCATTCGCGACGTTGATGTGGACTGAATGTGATGAGGACGAAGGAACACTGTTTTCAGTCACGATTGATTGAAATTTGGTTTTCGAGGACACGTGTCACTACATTAAAAATGGACCAGACTGATCATAGAGCCCAGCTAGATGAGGAGGCCGGCAAATGACCCACCACTTGATGCGGTCACCCGATTGTTCCTGTAAACGGGGGATGTGGACGGGTATGGCGATGCCGATTTTCTGTTTTTTTTTGCTGTAAAGTAAAAATTGTAGATAGCAAAGTGGAAGTAAACCAAGCAAGCTCCACTTCCTTCACATATTTGGCTGAAATTACCGGTGGTAAAAATATCTCTACCTCAAAACGGACTACTACTCCATGGGGTTCACGGCGCAATGATAAAAGCCATTGGTTGGGGGCTCCCACCTAGGGTTCAAATCCTGGGTGTGACACTTTATTCTGGATTTATTTCAGGTTTTTCCGGCGCTACACATTAAGTGGTAGGCGACGTTCCCGTCGATACCGAGGCGCCTGTGGTGACTTTGTGAAGGTTTGCGTGCGTGTGTTCGTAGGAGCGAGTGTGGCGTACGTGTTGAGTGTCTGCGTTGTACTGGGTACTCTAAAAAAAATTATTTGAGTTTACAGCTGATCTTGTTCTCTTTACAGCTGGTTTGGAAGGTTTGATCTCGTCAACTATTTTTCTCTTTTGACAAAAAAAGCCAAGTTGATTTCACCTTATGCCATTGCCACTGATCTGTGCTCTCATCCAGGCTATGCAAAACCTCTAGTTGACAGGATAGATTGTCACAACAGAATCATTCACCGTATCTATCAGGCATCAACTGTCACTACATAAGTTGTCATTGGCAATCTGGCATCTCCATAAGCTATTAGTGATAGGCTGTTATATTTTCAAGGTTTCTTGCTCACAAAAACTCTACTGCTTTCAGCTGGAGGCTAGGCTCTGTTTGGCACATTATGGTGTAGCTTTATAAGCCACTTATGACCAAAATAAGAAACTAATAACCAAAACAGCATTGCTTTTCTGTAGCTTATTCCAGCCATGATTGTTGCCACCACCCCTTATTTGTACTAAAAAAAGTAGAAGCTAGGTCAGACCGCAAACAGGACCTAAGTCTCAAGTAGAAATTTTCATCTCTCAAGTGATTCATCAACTGCATATTAACATGACAACACCCTGTTCAGTCCGATTGGGCGGATTTAGCTCATCTTTTTTTTTTAATTTGCTGCTGATTTCACTACCTTATGTAGTTATTTTCTTGTTCATAACCACTTTATGCGAACTGCAAATCTGGTTTACTGATGTTTCCGTGAAACCTTGTATCATGTTGATTGGACAAAATACTTATCCAGTGAAAAAGTAAGTCCTTTGTTGCATTTGCTGAGCTGGTTCAGTCTTCTGATAATGTATATTTATAATTTCAGGGAATACAGAGAACATGTATAGGATCTTTCTTGTTTGTCCAAAGATTTCCAGAGAATTGTCCTTGTTGATAACAACCCATACAGTTTCTCACTGCAACCATTGAATGAAATACCATGCATTACATTTTCATCTGGACAACTTGTTGACGATCAGGTAAAACTAGCTATGTACACAAATAATTCTTTGGTTCGACAGTTAGAGTCACTGATCAATTTACATGTTCTTGAGCACCTTTCTCTGCAAAAAGATGTTAGGCCTGCATTGTATGAAACGTTTCACATGCCAGAGTGGTTCCAAAGACAGGGAATCCCACAAATTGAACAGGCAGTTTAGGAATTGCAGCCACCCCATTGGATTATTGAAAGGCTCAAAACCTGCTCTTGTACAGTAGCATAGATACACGAAGATCTTGTTCACATGTTTGAAGGGACTGAAAGAGATAAGGAGGAATTGTAATTTAGCGCAATGATAGATCTCTATTTGTGATGTGAATCTTGTTTTATAGTTGTATATAGCACTTATTTCTGTTTTGTAAAACAGTCTGCACCTCAACCATCGCTTTATACCCACTCGCCCTGCATCCAGATATAGCAAACACTCATGAAGGTTCCACAGTGATTGCTAGACAGGCAAACACTCATGAAGACTGCTTGGGAGTGATTGTTGGCAGTGGCAGACGGCGCTTCGGCTGCTGCTGCTGCTGCAACCAAGCAAGCACTCCGAGCAAGCCTATATAAGGTGAAAAAAACTTGGAGGGAGTACAACCTGGAAGATGTGCAATGCAAACTGGCTGCGAGAGTGCGAGTGTATCAGCAAAAGAAAGGATGGTGCTTGTTCTGAATTTAGAGCCTAAAATGCAGTTATCTGTTGTCTTATTGCTTTGGCTCTGGTGGGATGAACGGAACAAATTCAGAGAAGAGGGAAGGAGAAGGTTGGCTGTGGATGTGCCCTACATAACTGTGGCACTGGCAGACAGGTTTGAGGCAAAGGGATCCCAACCCCTGTTGCCAGATTTCTGTCAGAAACCGAAATGGGTCAGGCCACAGCAGGTGGAGTTCAAAGTTAACTCTGATGGGGCTTTTGATTATAAAACCAGATCAGGCAGCTGGGGCTATATCATTCGTGATGATTAGGGTTCGATGGTGATGGTGGGGAAGACAAAGAACTATTTCTACAAAACACTTTCCATGCAGAATTGCTTGGCTGGACTGAAGGCAGCGGCAAATCTGGGCATTCAGAGAGTGATTCTGCAGACGGATGCAGTCCTATTTAAAACTACGTTAGAAGAAGACACCTATCGCCTGTCAACTATGAGTGGAATTATCACTGAACTTCGGCTGCTGATGATGTCGGAGTTTCAAGATTATAAAATGTGTGTGTGCCTAGATCATGTAATATGGTAGCGGATGTTCTTGCATCTTATGGGTGTCACTTTGGAGTCTGTACCTCACTTTGTTCAGGATCTGGTGCGATTCTGCTGAGTCTGATGGTTAATGAAGTTCAAGTTTCAAAAAAAAAAAAAATCCCTTACAGAACCCATGTCAAATGAATTGGAGGATACTTCCTCAAAAAATTGAATTGAAGGTGATTGCAAATTAGTTCAGTTTCCATGCATATCAATCCAATTCCAACTCCCAAGACAGGGTGAAATCAAAAGGAACCATCACAAACATTTTGAAACCGGATTCCCCATTAATTCACACAAAGATATCATAAACCGGCAATCAATTCTGCACATATGCACATAGACTGAAAAGAGTGACACAAAGTACAGTTGCAACTCTAGGCACAGCAAATAGAACACATCTGGATCTTAGGTGCATATGATTTCAGGTTTCAGGTATCGTCTTACTGTTAACGCAACCAACAATTACCGCAAGACGAACACCCGCATCATTTATCGCAGATTCGGTAGCCACAAACCTGCCACCGTCTCATGGGAGAAGCCAAGCCGGAGGAGAGTTGTAAGAAGGAACCCGTTCCGGGAAGTAGAGGTCGACATGGGGAGGCGGCCCTTCCGACGACCACCTGCCGATGTCGCTGAAGGGGTACTGTCTCTCGTTGACGCCGGACATTATCTCGTCGTCGTAGAAGCTCCGATCATCCAAGAAGAAGATGGCATCCTTGAACCCCGGGTACTCAGCCACCTCGTAGGATCTGGAGCATCCTCGCCCCACGAGGACGTCATCCAGAACACCTTGAACGAGGACGTCGGCGCGTGATGGTGGGGAGTGACAGAACGCTAAGCTGGTAGGTGACGATGCCCACGGAGACGCAATCCGGGTGATGAGGCGGGAAGGAGAGGGTGGCAGCGAGGACGACGATGCTGTGGATTTCGCCACCGGCGTCATCCGCGAGCACGTCGGGTAGCTTGTGGGACACTCCGGTGCGGATGTTGAGCAGCCGGTGCCCGCGAATCTGGCCGTAGGCGAGGAAGAGCAAGGCGTCGTCGTAGGAGCCGAAATCGCGGGGCGCGGGGAACATGTTGTGGTCGCGGCAGCCGCTGAAGTAGCAGTAGACGCCAGTCGCGTCCGCGGGCGCGAGGAGGAGCGACGGGAGCCGAGGTGGCGGAGGCGCGCGGGGCCTGCGCGACCGCCTCTCGCCACGCCTGGCTGACGGCGGCCATGCGTGCGCGGTCGATTGCGCACGGGAGGCGGTTCACGATCTCGGTCACCATGTCGAAGTTGAGGTCCGCCGCGCACTGCCCAGGCACATCCATTGAGGCGGGGAAGGCGGCGCGGCGAGGGGTTGGGATTTGGGGGTTGGGGGCTGGGGCTTGGCCGCTTGGGGCTCGTGGTGGTGGATGGCTGTTGGCGGATGGCCGAAGAGAAGACGCCAAGAACTCGAGAATGGAAAGCGTTGCGGACTTGCGGCGCGGGGACCCCCTTTTGTCCTGGAAGAAGAAGGCGTGGGCGGAGCCGTGCAGGAGAGCAGTTGCAAGGGCTGCAGCCCATTTTTACATTATCTGTACAGATAAGCCCATGGGCTGCTTTAGGTTTGGAAGTAGTCCACCTAGACGGGATATTTAACCATTTACCATTTTTTAGAGGTTTTTTTTAGAATTACACAGTACAACGCAGAACTCACTCCTATGAATACGCGTGCGCAAATCCTACCCCTATGAGTACCTCCGAAGAACTGAGCCGACAAATATCTCGAGCTTCACGAAGTCACCATAGGCGTCTCGCTGTCGACGGGGACGTCGCCTACCACTGAAAGTGTAGCGCCGGAAAATCCTGAAATAAATCCAGGAAAACACATCCTGAAATTCGCTCCCACGGAGAATCGAACTCAGGACCTGTGGGGTACCGCTCGAGTGACTTCTGGAGACAACGTCTGGTTTTCGTTGCGGACTCTTCTCATATTTTCTCTGTACTTTTGGTATAGGGCTGGTGGGTGTGAATGGTAGTGATATAGTGCTGCATCTCGTTACGATGGTGATGAATAACTGATCGACTTAGGATTTTTTTTGGGTAGTACTGCATTGATCTCGCTTGGGCGTTTGATTTGCTTACTCTTTGCTGTACACAAATTGGCATTTATCCCATCAAGAAAGTAGAGTATCAGATCTGTTTATTATGCAATGTCTTTATGTAAAACATTGCTTTCTTCACTTCACTAACAGGTTACAACTCTGGATTATCCTCGACGTCGTCATGCTCTCCTTCAGGAGGATACATGCTTGTGCAATCGGGACACATGCCACATCCAGTACCTTTTTTTCAGAGGTAAACAAATGCCCCCCTTGCTATGTTTATATTTAATTTGTGGCTCCGAAAGCCAAATATTCGAAATACAAGGTTTTCTTCTATGTTAAACTTAATGTATGTAAACAAAGACAACACCAAATTATTACGGTAAATACTCACTTCATGTTCATGCAAGCCAGACCAGTGCATGGATTTTTTTAGATATTGGAATAAAGTACTCCAACCTTCACATTCACAAAAGAATGCTTAAAGCTTGACATTATAAAGGGAAATTTAGCCCAACTTTTGCTAATCGGACGATCTACCTTACAATCATTATCAACCTTACGATGACTTCACACTGGCAAAAACCACCACCATGCAGTAGAAGATAGAGGCCCCAAATGCATCATAAAGGTTACTAATCCCGGGTTATCTGAAACCACACCAGCAACCTTGCAACAGCTCCACTACCGACAACCATCTTACGGCAAAATATAATATGAAATGGACTAAATTCAAAGTTCCCCAAAACACCAGAAGGGTAACACACGGGGTCTTTACTGTTCTATCATGTTTTTATTCCAACTTGATCCAAAAAAATTGCAGTGCCACACCTTCTAGACGACTGCAACCCTCCTTCAAATTTCTTCCCTCTTCCTCTTTAGACAACATGGACCATATCCAAAAAGTCCCCCTGAAAAGTACATGCAAGCAAGAGTTAGAAACTCGATTTTGGAATACTGCATCATTTCTATTCAACCATAATAACCAACACATGGCTGCAATCCCCACTATATTTGATTCCTTAGTCCATGAGAAAATCTCCTTATCCAAGATCCAAACATGTGAGTAATGCTCTTTGGTGGTTGAAAGTTAAATGTGATGAACAATATCTTCCAGACCGATCTAGCTATTTGGCAGTCAAAGAAAAAATGTTGGATATTTTATTCTAACCCACAGAAACAACACTTAGTATATCCTTTGTTAAAATCACCCCTTTCTTTAAGTAACAAAGGAAAATTTTAATTTTCAAAGGTAATTTTGCTTTCCAGAACACTTCATTCCTTGAAATCTTCTCTCTTTTTATTAATTTCGTATATAATGACTGTGTACAGAAGACCCTGTTCTTTTTTATTTGCCAAATGAACCTATCTTTGTCATTATTTAGGCTCATAGGTATAACTAGAGAGAATAGCTTTATCCACTCATTTAGTCTTTCCCCTGCTAATCCCCGCCTAAATGAGACATTCAACGATGTTGAATTTAAAACACTCGCTACTCATACCCCTCTTTTCCTTACAATTATGTACAGTTCTAGAAACCTTCACATTAATGGTTGTTGATCAATCCACATGTCCTCCCAAAATCTAGTTTGTTGACCATTGTTAACATTGAACTTACCATGTTGTAGCAGCAAATCTTTTACCCCCATCAGTCCAGACCAAAAATGAGAGTCTCCTGGACATTTTTCTAACTGTGACAAACACTTGTTCCTGACATACTTCATTTTAAGAACATCTTGCCACATACCCTCCTCATTAAAAAGCTTGAATACCCATTTACTAAATAAACAATAATGATTCTGAGTTTCCAGATCTAAAATCCCCATTCCTCTCGTACATCTCGGTTTACACAGGATACTCCATTTAGCCAACTTGTATTTCCTTTTATGTTCATCACATTGCCAGAAAAACCCGGATCGGTAATAATCCAACATTTTCCTTACCCCTTTAGGGATGACAAAGAATGACATCATAAACATAGGTAGACTAGAAAAAACCGAGTTGATCGGCACTAGTTTGCCTCCCGAGGAAAGAAGCTTCCCTTTTCAACTACTAAGCTTTTTTCTAAAAGCACTCTTCAATTAAGCACCAACATTTATTTGAAAGTTTTCGATAGTGCATCGGAATTCCTAAAAATATAAAGGGAAGGCTTCCCTCTACACAACAAAAAATCCTCTTATATTCCAAACTACGGTTTTTAGCCACTCCAAGACAAAGCAACTCACTCTTATGAAAATTGAGTTTTAAGCCTCACAATTTCTCAAAATCTACCAGCACCAATTTTAATTTTTTTGCCTCTTCTATATCATCTTCCATAAACAAAATCGTGTCATCAGCGTACTGTAAAATGGATAGCCCATCATCGACTAGATTTGGTACCAATCCCCTAAATTGTCCGTAATTTTTCTCTCTCGACACAAGGATATCCATCATGTCTGCTATCAGATTAGAAAGGATAGGTGAGAGGGGATCTCCTTGAGCATGCTACCAGACTACAATAAAGTGCATGTCACTGAACATTCATGGCATGCAACATTTCTTTTTATACAAAACAGATTTCCCCCGATTTGTTAACAATAAAGCAATGCAAACATTCAAGGTTCTTAACATCTAAGCACCAGCAAACAGAATAGAGAGGCCTAATGGCCATTACAGTTTTCATCCATTGACTGAGAAGGACTCGAACAACTCTGAGAATGCCTATCACACCGAATGACATGCAACATTTCAGAACTGTATTTTTACTGTAACCTCACATGCAAGCATATCAAGAGTACTAGCGCATTCGATTAAGAGTGGTAGGGACATTTATAATCAAACAAGATCACCACTGCCAGTGCACATGACTACAAATTGTTCTTATAAAAGGAAAAAAGAGAACAAAACAGAGTCTGATGTTCTCATGTTGAAGTTATACTTCCTTGCTTTGTGCTAAAAGCCTAAAACAATACAACATACATGTTCCGATCTTCCAGACTGACACAATTATTGGGCTGTTGGCAACTAGTATTATCTACTAAAGAACACAGAACACTTTTTCTAGGTTTAAAATACTCCAACAAAATAACAAGTCTAGATTTAATCTAGTAGATTAAGATCCCTATCCATGGTGCCTCTAGTAATAATTAAGAACAAAGATTCCACGTGACAAATTTGTACAATAATACGAGGACACAGAGCAATTCCAATTATTTTAGACAAGCATGGCGTACAAATTTGGATTGAATAAATAAGGCATGCATCATCCAGTTTAGGATATTCTTTTCAGCATCACAAAAGCAGGACTACAGAGAGCCAATCTTATGTAACTGAATAAGACATGACATGCCAAAAAAGTGCAAGTGGAGGCAGTTAGATCATGTTGATCAAGAGGAGCAGTAATCATCATTAGACAAACAAATATCATAAATGCTTAAAAACATCTTGACGGGTAATTCAAGGTTTCACATTTGATATGTTCTTTGACGGGACGAACATAACTTGCTAAGCTTGACCGAATACTTAGTCTGAATTATTCATCCGAGAGACAACAAAAGCAAACACTACTATGAACACAAGTAAGGAATGATCAAGGCAGCATAACCGAACACGCTAGGGCAAACAGATCTAGCGAAATGTTACCCCAAGGCTCCTATCAGTCCTCGTCCTCATCGTCGAAGGCCCAAGCATTCTCCATGCGAACTCCTTCTCCTGCTCCGGGGTGTAATCGTTCTTGATGTTGAACATCTCGCGGAGCTGGACGGGGGACTTGCCCTTCATCATGCCAGAGAGCTTGCGGCAAGTGATATCGACGAGCTCGCCCATGCCAAGGTAATAGGCGGCCTCGATGAGGTCGATGAAGGCGTCCATGCTGAGGCCATCGACGATCTTGTCGTCCCACTCCTTTAGGTCCTCGGATGCCACAGTGTCGAAGAAGCTGATGCACCTAGGATCGGAGTTGGCGTGCTTGTTGAAGTAGTCGGCCACCTTCTCAAGGGCCGCAGAGCCGATCTTCTCGAGCTGGATGCCACCGTCGATGCGTCCCCCACTAGAGATCTTCTCCTCGAGGAACTTCGACAGCCGCTTCGCCGCCTCCTTTGATACCTCAAACATCTTCCCATCCGAGCTTTTCAGGGTGATCATGTCCCCGCCGGCCACCTCCTTCGCCACCGCAACCACTCCTTCCACCTCCACCGCTCCCTTCTCTCCCTTCTCCGCTGCCATCTCGCTCATCCTAGACCTCGGTCACGGTCACAAACTCACAGCTGGAAGAATTAAGTTGGGTTATGTATTGGTGGTGTTGGTGTGGGACTACTTTTATATGCGTGAGCGCGATGCTCTCCATGGTTCGGGTGGTGTACAGCTGGGAAGGGTCGAATAGGCGTGACCGCGTTGGTGCCTAGCTGGCTATCTGTTTTGTTGTCTATGTAACTTTGCCTCACCAACCAAATTTTGAATGTCTCGTGGTCATGGCCTAGATTTGATTAATTTGGTTGGTTGCTCACACAAAATTGCCTAGAAAAATTAGCAATAGAAGCCGTCAATTTTGGATGTATGATGGTCAGAATATATAGGTTGTTTGTTTTACTGTCTCATAGATAATCGGATTGTTCGGCTGAAGGTTTTGCAGTTTTATTACGTGAGAAATATTATATCATGACTGATAAATTTAAGTGAATCTAACAAATAACAGCGCCAGTTAGATCTCATCTCCATAAGTTCTAAATCGACGTCTCAAAGCACTCCAAGCAGCTTTGCCTAGACTGCAAGCAAACATGTCTTTATTGCTTAGCAGGCATTGTTTGCCAGAGCAGCAACTAAACATCTCTTTGCCTGGCAGACTTTTACTCGGACAAGCGGACAACTAGTAGCATAATTGGCTGTCGTATCTTTGATTCATCATAGCCTGACTCGCACCACGCATGCAGACCCGTATCGACTAGGCCTGACAAATTTAGCAGTATTTTGAGAGAATTATCAATTTGACATTGAAATAAACCAGTCTTCCGTAATAGAGGTCTGACCAATTTAGCAGTATTTTAGGGCTTGTTTAGATCCCCATGAAATCCAAAATATTTTGGGTTTTGATTTTTTATTTTACAAAATGGAACTAAACATCACCCAAAATATTTGGTAAAAAATGGTTCATTCTCTATTTTGGGTTTTGGACTCAAGAGGCCAAAATAACCCAAAATTTGCATTGGTTTGTGTGCCACCCTCACAATCCTCATCATTGGAATCCAAAATAAGCCAAACTTTGGTTGAAACTAAACACCCCCTGAAATATTTTGCATTTTGGATTTTGGAATCCAAAATAGTTGACATTTTGGATTTTGGATTTTGGATTTTGGGATGGAATTAAACATGCCCTTATTGAGAGAATTATAAGTTTGGTATCGAAACAAATCAGTCTTCCCCTTATTGAGAGAATTATAAGTTTGGTATCGAAACAAATCAGTCTTCCGTATAAGGCACTAAGAAATTGTGATTTCTTTTATCTAGTACCAACTTGAAAATTCCCACCTCAAATAAGGCACTACCATCCATCTCAGTCATCCATCCGTTGTATAGTTGGCTATCTTGACCATGTAAATTTTTATGTAGAATTACCCAAATGACCATGTGCTCACACACAGCAAAAGGAACTCTAAGTAAGAAGAATACGAATCCTAATCGAAATCCAAATAATAAAAGGCAAGAACAAAGATCTATTTCTAATATATATCTATATATATATATATATTATATATATATATATATATATATATATATATATATGCATATTTAATTCTATATCTATATCTATATATTTGATCCGAGGTCTCCACCATCCAAATACCAAAGTCTAACCATTGCACCATAGAAGTTCACATGACAACTAATGAACTTTACTTTGAACTTTTTAGCAATGCTCTCAAGGTTTGCAAGACAACATCCATACCACTCCGGTGCAGCTCTGTTGGCTCGGATCAACATTATTTTAACCAACTACAGGTTGTAAAAAAAAAACCAACTACAAAAGTTCAAAGTGGCATTGATATTTTGGTGTGACGCAATGTTCGAGTATGACACCTGGCTCTCTGCTTATTATTAAGTGATGAACTGGTTGATCAAATTATTGGTGTGCCATTAGAGAGTAGCGCTGTAGCAGCGATATTTGTAGCCTGCTTGCACGACAGTTTTCAGGTTCAGCTGTAGTTTTGTGATTTCTTTGATTTTCATTGAATGTTAAAGTGAAACTCGAGATCATTTTAGAGACGGTTTACATAAGTTAAAGTGAAACTCGAGATCATTTCTTTGATTGCTTCAGCGGTTCTGCGCATGCTAGGAAACTATATCTTGCGTTACTCGGACTAGGCTTCCTACCCTGACCGACGTGAGAAATATTTCCTAAGAATTTGACAGATGCTATGACCCTCACGTGTGATCAGAGTTGTATGGCACCAACCTCCTTTGTCACACCCTTGGTGTGCATCGGACGCCAATGGGAAGACGAATCCGGGCATGGCACAATGAAAACTCTAGCTTATGCGGTCAGCTCCATGTTACAGACGGTTTAGGGCTATTGACCACGACACAAATGAGCAACGGCACCCGACACCACCACCAATCAACGATCAAAACAAAATTCCCTAGAAATTACCTAAAGTTGACTCCTATTGCCCTATAATATATCTAGCTTTACCAATACAAGTATATATACTATAATTGAATTCTTAAATAAATCTAGGTCCACCCACACAAATGTCCCCCGCTGAGGGATTCAATCTATGTGTACCCAAAAAATTGCACACATGAATTTATCTTTGTTAAAATTAAGCGCTCACCAAACATCAACGGCAGATCCAAGATCTCACAGATGATGTTTGTCTGAGGCTTCTCACCCAACTCTCACTCCCCCATGACTCCCCCGCTCCCGTGTAGCTGTGCCCACCCCACGTGTGCCATGGTGAAAGCTTCATGTTTGGTTTTGGATAATTAATGACAACTTAGGACTAACCTTTGTACTAAGTGATTGAACTAAGTGATTGAATTAGATGAGCAGCCAGACCGCTCCGTATCGCCCTCACGCGGGTGGCTCGGGCGGCCAACCCTACCGCCGGCCCTCTCCCTCCCCTCCACTCTCCAGTCGCGCCGTCGCCGGAGCGGGCCGCCGGCAAGACCGCGCTGCCGGCCGGGATGGCGGCGGCGGGGCCCTCTCATCCGGTGGTGTGGCGGCGCAGGACGTCGCGGCCACGGGGGCGACTCGCCCGTGCCGCGTGGGGCTCGGCGAGGTTGCCGACCACGACCAAGGCTGGCCGGCTGGCCGGGAAGGCGGCGGCGGGGCGCACGGCGGCGGGCAGGTCTCCCTCTCTTCCCCGAGCGGGAACCGGCAGCGGTGGCGACTGATCCGGGGCCTGTGCGCCCGGATCCATGGCCTTGGTGGCCGGATCTTCGGGTGGCAGCCATGCTCTGATGGGGGCGGCACCCGGAGGCAGCGGATTGGAGGCGGTGCGGACGACGCGGCGGTGGAAGTGGTGCGCAGGACACGTGGACGGATCAGGTGGATCCGTCTGTGGCGGCGGCGGTGAGCGACGCGGTCGCCGATCTACCGTCGTTGTGTACGGTTGTTGATCTGCGTGCGGCGGCGGCGGTGAGCGACGAGGTCGTCGATCCACTGTCGTCGAGGACAGATTGCAGGGGTTGGGCAAATCTGTGTGCGGGGCAGTGGTGAGCGACGTGGTCGCCGATCCACCGTCTTCGTGGACATATGTGCCAGTGGTGGTGGCAGCCGATGCCGTTCGGCTGCTGTTGGCGGTGCAATGGTGGGGGTGGTTCGTGCAGGTGAGAGGGGGGTGATACCTGCCCCTCCCACACGACTTTACCGGTCGCGTCGGTGACAAGAAGCCTAGGCGGCTACGACGAAGGACAGGAGGAGGCGTACACTTTCGTGATGGTTTCATCGTCTACAATGGGCAATCTTTTGGTGGAACTCGGTTCTCCGGATTTGATGGTTTAATCCAGCGATGCTTCGCTGGTGTAGATCGGCTCGTGGAGGCAATGGCAGTTGAAAGATCTCTATTGTTTTGAGTAATTGATGAAACCTAAGTACTAACCTAGCTCTAAGTAGATTGAGTAGGTTTAGTACACTTTGAAGAAGTGAGATTGACAAGTGGTGGAGCATAGGAAGCTAAGGGAGAATGCTATCATGGAGTTCCACACTTGGAGAAGATGGAAGAAGGAGGAGACCATAAAGTTTTTCAAGGCAAAAGTAAAATAGGGCTGTTCTATTTTGGTGATCAAGACACCTAGTGGGTGTGATCACATTTAGGATAGGTAACCGTACTATGAAGAGGGGAAAATAGTTAGTGGTTACACCTATCAAGTGCCATTAGGTGTTCATTGCATTGCATTACATCTAATCCTAATGAAACATCCCTTGTAAACTTGATAAAATATGACAACACACATGCACAAGTCAGTGAAACACTTGGTGGTGGCACATGAGATCAAGGGAAGAAAAGAGAAGAAGATTCTGATCAAGAAAGGAGCTCCGGACCAGTCTGTATGTGAGCATCAGACTATTTGAAGTGGTCCGGTGGTTCAGACTCAGGCAGGGCTCAGACAGAAGGGCGTCGGACTAGTGGTCCGATGATGCGTCGGACCATCAGTCGACTAGTTTTCAGAGTCCGGTGGCTCAGCAAGAGATCAAGACAAGCTCCGAACCAGGCGTAATGGTCCGGTGGTCAGCTTCGGACTGGTGGTCCGGAGCACTGACACTCACTACATAATTCGACAAAGGACTGAGGAGGCTCTGGACCAAAGGATATGGTCTGGTGGTGAGCTCCGGACCAGGAGTCCGGAGCTTGGGTGCTTACTGGACTCAGACGTTTGGCTGAGGCCAAAGCGTCGGACCAAGCGTCGGACCAGGGGCTCCGGACTATTGCAAGCAGTCCGGTGGTCAGATGTTTGAAACTCCAACGGTCGAATCAGAAGACAGAGGACACGTGGCGCATGTAGAAGCGTCGGACTAGGCTCCGGACCAGGCGTCGGACCATACCGTCAGACCAGCTGCAATGGTCCGGTGGTCTCCAAAAGTAGTCCGGTGGTTACGTTCTGTAGCTACAAAAAGGGAAAACGGCTAGTTTCTTTGAGGAGGCTATATAAGGGTGTGTGGCTGGTTTAAGGAACTAGCTCTTGCTCTCTTGCACATTTGGCTGTTGCATACTCTTGTGAACAAACCACACACACACCCACTCATCTCTCTTAGTTGATTGTTCATCCATTTGAGAAGATAGAGTGATCAAGTGCATTGCATGAGTGTTTCATCTTAGTGGCACTTGAGAGTTGATACCGCTGCTATTTTCTTGTTACTCTTGGTGATTGCCTTCACCTAGACGGTTTGGAGCAAACGGTGTGGATTCGAGAAGCTTGGTAATTGTGCTTCGTCGACCACAAGTGAAGATTGTGAGGGGTTCTTGTGCCTTCCCCGCGGGAGATCGCAAAGGTAACTCTAGTGGATTGCGCGTGTCTTGGAGAGCCCTTATCTTGTGTTGGTTGTGAGGCACCCGGTGACGGGTTTGGCGTGTGATGCCAATTAGCTCTTGAACCTCCAAGTAAGTGAGCCGACACAACAAGGACGTAGCTAGTGGGCAAACTAGTGAACCTTGGTGAAAAATCAAGTGTCATCTTTGTGTGATTGATTGGTGTTCTTGGAGCTATCATCTTGATTGGATCAATCCTCTACTCGGCGGTATAATCACCCAACCTATCTCCTTCATACTTGCAAGTAGTATATTAGGTTGTGCCTAGAGGGCTTCTAGACTTGAGTAGGCTTTGGTTGTGAGTAGAACTATATTAGGATAGCAATTGTGTTAGGAGGCTTCACATTCCTTAGTTTGCTATTGCTAGTTAAGCTTCGCCATCTCTTTGTCTAACTTGTTCTTGAGTTTTTTTTTAGAATTTGAATTTAGGCTATTCACCCCCCCTCTAGCCTTGGATAGGATCTTACACGTGGTATCAGAGCTAGTACACCGTTGATTTGAGGCTTAACAACCTACGGTGTGATCATGGCTCATATCAACAACATGAAGAAACCACCAAGATTTGATGGTTCCAACTATGGCTATTGGAAGGTCAAGATGACCGCACACATCAAGTCAATTAGCCGGAAGGTGTGGCTTGTGGTGGACAAGAAGTTTGAGGTTGTCGTTGCGGAGGCTCCAACTCCACAAGAAGAAGAGAAGCTTCAACACAATGACATTGCTCTTAGTGCCATCCATGAGGCTCTTGATGAGAAGGTCTTTAAACAAATCAAGAATCTAGAGAGTGCTCATGAGGCTTGGAAGAAGCTCGAGGAATCATTTGAGGGCACACAAGCTGTCAAGGGAGCTAAGGCATACATTCTCAAGGAGAAATTTGCAAGCTTCAAGATGAAGGACGATGAGAATGTGCCAGAGATGTTTCATTGACTTCAAGTGCTAGTCAATGATCTCACGGCTCTTGGTTATAAGGTTGAGGACAAGGACTTCTCTCACAAGTTCTTGAGGTGTCTTCCATCCCGGTTTGACATACTTGCGACCTTGATTGTGAGAGGTGGGCTAGACACCATGACTCCAAATCAAGTATTGGGAGATGTCATGACTCAAGATGCTTATCGGGAGAACAAGGAAGAGGATGTCAAAAAGGAAGACAGAAGGATGAGAAGAAGAAGAGCATAGCCTTCAAGGCTACTATATCACACAAGAGCAAAGTCAAGAGCAAGAGTGAAGAATCTAGTGAAAGTGAAGACCAAAGTGCTAGTGATCTTGATGAAGAGGAAATGGCTCTCTTTGTGAGGAAATTTGGGAGATTCATGAAGAAGAAGGGCTATGGTGCAAGAAGTAAGAAGACTTCTTTCAAGAATCATGATGAACCAAGAAAGTGCTTCAAGTGTGGAAGCTTTGATCATCTCATCGCTCATTGTCCTTACAATAGTGACAAGGATGATGATGATCACAAGAAGAGAGGCAAGAAAGAGAAGAAGCCCCTATTTGACAACAACAACAAGAAGAAGGGCTACTATCATATTGTCACTTGGGATAGTGATTCTTCTTGTGGTGATGATAGTGATCAAGAAAAGAAGACCACTACCAAGAAGAAGGCTTTTGCAAGTATTGCAATGAGGGACAAGATCTCTCTATTTGACACTCCATCATCATGCTTCATGGCTAAGTCCACTAAGGTACTTTCTCATGATGAGAGTGAGAGTGAGAGCGATAGTGATAGTGAGGAGCCCTCAAAGGAGGAACTCATGGACATACTTGAGCAAGCTAAGGATTACATTGACAAGAAGAGGAAGGAGTGCAAGGAATTGCGCAAGGCCAATGTGGCTCTTGAGAAAAACCTTTATGAGGCCGTAGCATCTCATGAGAGGCTAATGGAAGCCCATGATAAGCTAGGGAAGTCTCACTCTAAGCTTGAGAGAGCTCATTCCTCCCTCCTTGATCAAAGTAAGAAGGAGATTGCTCAAACATGTGACATAGGAGTTACTTGTGATATTTTTGATGAATCTTTCTATACTCCTATCATTGTTGCTCCCACTAACCCCTCTTGTAGCACTATCATTCCTACTTCATCTACTAGTGATGGTGTCACTTGTGATGCTTCACTAATGGTGGAAAATGAAACCCTCAAGAAGGAGGTTACAAAGCTCAATCACTCCTTAGCTAAGGCTTATGGAGGTGAGGACCACTTTCTTATGTGCTTGGGTAGCCAAAGAGCATCTCTCTACAAAGAGGGATTGGGATATACCCCCAAGAAAGGCAAGGCCGCCTTTGCTCACAAGACTCGTTTTGTGAAGAACACCGGTAGCTATTGCAAGAGTTGCAAGCAAGTTGGTCACAATGAGCAAGCATCCAAGAACAAGAAGGCCAAACAAGATGTATCCTCCATGAGAGTTGATTCGTTCTATGTACTTTCTAAGGGTACTAATGGTGTTCATACCAAGTTTGTTGGTGCACCATGGATGGCTTCCAAGAAGTCCATTTGGGTACCAAAATCTTTGGTAACTAACCTTGGAGGACCCAAGCAAGTTTGGGTACCTAAAAGAATTGATCTCTCTTGTAGGTCAATTACAAAGCCGAAGGAAGGCATTGGGTGCTTGATAGTGGGTGCACTCAACACATGACCGGTGATGGAAGGAGGTTCAACTCAATCAACCAAGATAACACTCAAGGTTTTGATAGTATCACATTTGGTGACAATGGCAAAGGCAAGGTGAAAGGGCTTGGAAAGATTGCTATCTCAAATGATCTAAGCATTAGCAATGTGCTTCTAGTGGAAAGGCTTGAGTTCAATCTATTGTCGGTTTCCTAATTGTGTGATCTCGGTTTCAAGTGCATCTTTGGAGTGGAGGATGTGGAAATCATTAGTGTAGATGGTTCAAACATGATCTTCAAGGGATTTTGGTATGAGAACCTCTACCTAGTGGATTTCAATGCTAGTGAGACCCAACTCTCGACATGTCTCATCTCAAGGTCTAGCATGGGTTGGTTATGGCATAGAAGGCTTGGACATGTTGGCATAAAACAATTGAACAAGCTAATCAAGCATGATCTAGTGAATGGCTTGAAGGATGTCACATTTGAGAAGGACAAGCTATGTAGTGCATGTCAAGCGGGAAAGCAAGTTGGAAACACTCATATAAAGAAGGGCATCATGAGTACAAGCAAAGCTTTTAAGCTATTGCACATGGATCTCTTTGGGCCAACAACTTATATGAGCATTGGTGGCAATAAGTATGGATTTGTGATAGTGGATGACTTCACAAGATACACTTGGGTATTCTTCTTGAGTGACAAGAGTAACACATTTGATACCTTCAAGTCATTTGTAAAGATGTGCCAAAATGAGTTTGAAACAACTATCAAGAGAGTTAGAAGTGACAATGGGAGTGAGTTCAAGAACACAAGAATTGAAGATCTTTGTGATGACTTTGGAATCAACCATCAATTCTCTCCAAAGTACACTCCTCAATCCAATGGGATAGTTGAAAGGAAGAATAGAACCTTGATTGACATGGCAAGATCAATGCTAAGTGAGTACAATGTTAGTGATTCTTTTTGGGCCGAAGCTATCAACACGGCTTGCTACTCTAGCAACCGTCTCTATTTTCATGGAATGCTTGAGAAGACTCCCTATGAGTGTCACACCCAATTTTAAGGATAAAATTGAATATGAATAACTCATGTGTGCCCAGAGATCAATCACACACATAAGTCGACAAATCTTTAAATAATACCATCACAGAGTGTTTATTACATAACGAATAATATTTAAATAACATAACGGCGGAATATAAAGATAACTCTCGCGACGAAGCTCCACTTCACAGGGAACGCCGACTGGTTGACCACTAGCCTAGTACTCCTCACGGTATTCTTCATAGCCATCTGAAGGGGTTGAGAAAGCAAGAGTGAGCACTTACGTACTCAGCAAGAGTAACACAGGGTTATGAAGCTCAAAAAGTTGACACTGTCTGTACTGCGGTTGCTTTTAACTTGGTCAAGTTTTACCAACACTTAGCTTTAGTTGTGCATAGCCCAATTAATAACCACATGATAAGATTAATATCCAACATTAATAATTAAACAACATGATCATCTACACTGTGAGTTTTCCAGGCCGCTCGTGACCGTGAGCACGGCTATCATGATAGATTTACACTCTGCAGAGGTTATACACTTTACCCACAAGACATGTTACCCATATGCCCAGGTTTATAACTCCCATAACACTTCCAAGGTGAGCGGGCAGGGAACACTATGAAGCCTTTCAAAAGTCTTCCTAACATGTTGATAGACCCTACGGACCCACGGGCAAGGGGTATACAAAGCCTCCACTCGATGGTACCTTTCCAAACGGTAACCACCCTGGACCATGCCCTGCAACCAGCTCGGCAATGGTGCCTTTCACGAACTGCCAACATGCTAGTACGAATCTTTATACTTGACTAAAGCCAGAGCCATTATAGCACTTGTGGTTGTATTAGAAATCCCAGCTTTTGCCCTACAGTGGGGTCCTATTCCATGTTGCTATAAAAGCAAATTTTATCTCATTGTTGCATATATCATTAGTCAAGATTCATCTCAAGATCCATTATTGTAAAGCATAGCAAAGCTACCCATATGCATATAAACCCGTGGTGACAAGGTGAAGGATAACAAAGCTATGGTATAGATCTAATAGGAATCAAATTAGACACATGCAATATGATTAGATTGACTTATGGTGAATAGGTAACAAGGATGATCCCGTGTTAAACTTGCCTTGATTCCAAAGCTCTTGGTGATCCTGATTTGCTGCAAAGAACTCTTGGTCAACGAAGATCTCACCGGCTGTACTCGATCAACATCACCACGCAATCATCCGAACAATCATGCACGAAGCAAACAAGACATGATCAGAACATTACACCATAAATAATAAAGAGACTTTGAAAAGTTTATAAAACAGATCTATACTTTACTACGATCACACAGATACGAGAATCACGCTAAACGGATCTAAAACGGAGAAGTTAGAGATAAAACGGGATTTTGAAGAGAGATAGGTTTAGCAAAAGCAAAGTAATTTTCATTGATTTTCAAAAGTACTTAACATAGGTGAAACCTATACTACTGGATAGAGCATGAAAATACGGATCTAACGCAACTCAAACGGGTCGATTTGGATTTGAAACGAAGTAAATATAAGCATTTGAAGATTAGAGACAAAAAGGAAATTAGGGTTTTATTTATTTTCGGAATAAAACAAACGCAGAAAAGGAAATACGTTTTTCCGAGGGAAAAACGCATTGCTGGAATACGCCTTCGGGACTGCGGGTTAAGGGGATGAAAAGCCCGAGGGCTCTTTAGCAAAAACGCCACCGAAGGGGTACGGTGGATCTTGAGCCGTAGGATTAGAGGTGGAGGGTGGAGATTAGATCGGGGAGGGGCCCAGCGGTTCTTCATCGAGTCAGAGCAGGGCGGCGCGGCGGTTGCCATGGCCGGCGGCCAGAGCACGGCGGCGCAAGGGGATAGGTCTCTGCGGTGCCCCGTTTTCAAATCCGATCGCACCGAGAGGTCGAGGATGGCGACGCGAGTTCGTCCAGAGCCACGGCGGGGCTCGGAGACGGACGGAGAGGCGTCGACGACGATGAACCGCGGCGGCGGCGTTCTATAACGGCGGCGCGGGGCTTCCAGAGCGCAATAGAGAGAGAACAGAGGGAAGAGGTGTCCCGCACACGCGCGAGGCGAATGCGAGGCTCAGATGGGACTGAGGTCGGCCGAGGTGAGCCGGCCTCGACGGATAGCGGCGGCGGAACCTCGGGTTCGCGGCGACGGGTCGAAACAGGGCGCAAGGGAGAGAGAGAAGAGAGAGATGGCGTGTCCGATACTCACGCGAAGCTGCTGCTGTGCTTGGCAAGGCGTTTGGTGCGGACGGCAGAGCGGAACGGCGACGGATCGACGGCGGAACGCGACGGCTCGACTGCGGAACTGCGCTGCTGCGTTTGCGGCAAACCGAGGGCTTGCGATGGGGAAAAATGGTGTGGGGATCGGCGCTATTTAAGGAGGACGGGGGAGAGTCCGTACCGGAGCCGAAGCGCGGGGATTCCGCGTCGGCGGTTCACGGCGTGGCGAGCAGAGTCCGCTCCGGACTCGAACTGAGGAAGGGGAAAGCTGACCTGTGGCCCAGAGGTGTCGGTGGCAGAGAGAGGGAAGAGGAGGGAGGCAGGCGGCGCCGACAGGTGGGACCACCGGGACAGCGGCAGAGGGAGGGAGGAGGCCGTGGTGCGGTGCGGGCCTGCGGCCGAGTGGGCCGGCCCACTGCAGTGAAGAGAAAAGGGGGGGGAGGAGAAGCAGGCCAAGTGGATTGAGCCACTGGGCCAGATAGAGGTAGGAGGGAGTTTTTCCTTTTTCTTTTTATTTTCTTTTGAATTTTGCAAACAATTTTGAAATGAATTTGAATTCCTTTTTCCAAAGTTTTGCAAAGCCACACAATAAAAATATGCAAGGGCATGCAATGCACAACCATGTGAAACCCTAACATGAGATTTAATTTTAGTTTTATATATTTAATTCTATGCATCACAAAAATACTTTAAATTAAATCAAATTCAAATCAAATTCAAATCTATTTGCTATTCAAATTTTAGGGTGTTACAATGAGCTATTGAATGGAAGAAAGCCAAACATTGCCTACTTTAGGGTGTTTGGATGCAAGTGATATATCTTGAAGAAGGGAACAAGGTTGAGCAAGTTTGAAAAGAAATGTGATGAGGGATTTCTACTTGGTTACTCAACAACTAGCAAGGCTTATAGAGTATGGAACTTGACTAGTGGCATTCTTGAGGAAGTGCATGATGTTGAATTTGATGAAACTCAAGGCTCTCAAGATGAAGAAGAAAACTTGGATGATGTGAGAGGTGACAAGTTAGTCAATGCTATGAAAGATATGGATATTGGTGACATTAGACCAAGACAAGTCCAAGATGAAGATGAAGATCAAGTAACCATTACAAGTGATAAAGCTAGTGTTTCTCCAACTCAAGATCAAGAAAATGCAAGTGAAGATCAAGTTCAAGCTAGTTCATCATCTCAATAAAATGACACCAACATACAAGTGCTCCAACCTACTAACATTGCAAGAGATCATCCTTTAGATCAAGTGATTGGAGGCATTCAAAGTGGTGTTCAAACAAGATCAAGATTGGCTTCATTTTGTGAGCATTATTCCTTTGTCTCATCATTTGAGCCAACCAAGATTGATGAAGCTTTGAAGGATGTTGATTGGATAAATGCTATGCATGAAGAGCTCAACAACTTCACAAGAAATCAAGTTTGGGAATTGGTAGAAAGACCAAAGAAGTACAATGTCATTGGGACCAATGGGTTTTCAAGAACAAGCAAGATCAAGATGGAATAGTGGTGAGGAACAAAGCAAGACTAGTAGCTCAAGGTTACTCTCAAGTTGAAGGTCTTGACTTTGGGGAAACATATGCTCCTATGGCAAGATTAGAGGCAATTAGTATGCTTGTGCACATAATATCAAGCTATACCAAATGGATGTCAAGAGTACATTCCTAAATGGGTATATCAATGAGGAAGTATATGTTGAGCAACCACCCGGTTTTGAAGATGCTAAGAAGCCCGACCATGTATTCAAGCTCAAGAAGGCTCTTTATGGGTTGAAACAAGCACCTAGAGCATGGTATGAGAGGTTGAGAAGCTTTCTCCTCTCTAAGGGGTTCAAGATGGGATTGGTTGATACTACCCTATTCACCAAGAAGATTGGAAATGACTTGTTCATCTTGCAAATCTATGTGGATGACATTATCTTTGGATCTTCAAATCAAGACTTTTGTGAAGAGTTTGGGGAGATGATGGCTAATGAATTTGAGATGTCAATGATTGGTGAACTTAGTTACTTCCTTGGACTTCAAATCAAACAATTGAAGAATGGTATATTTGTGAGTCAAGGCAAGTACATCAAGGATATGATGAAGAAATTTGGGCTAGAAGAAGCTAAAGGCATTAGTACTCCCATGGGGACTAATTGACATTTGGATAGTGACTCAAATGGCATGATGGTAGATCAAACACTCTATCGGTCTATGATTGGAAGCTTATTATATGTGACCGCCTCAAGACCAGATGTCATGTTTAGTGTATGCATGTGTGCAAGGTTTCAAGCATCTCCTAGAGAGAGTCATTTGAAAGCCACAAAGAGAATATTGAGATATCTCAAACATACACAAGAGGTTGGACTTTGGTTTCCAAAGGGGTCAAGGTTTGAATTGATTGGATATTCGGACTCTGACTATGCGGGTTGCAAAGTGGATAGAAAGAGCACTAGTGGTACATGTCAAATGTTGGGAAGGTCACTAGTCTCATGGTCACCCAAGAAGCAAAATAGTGTGGCACTCTCTACCGCCGAAGCCGAATAGATTAGTGCGGGGAGTTGTTGTGCACAACTATTGTGGATGAAAGCCACTTTGGAGGACTATGGAATTCAATTCAAGAAAGTTCAGTTGCTTTGTGATAATGAAAGTGCGGTGAAGCTCACCAACAACCCCATCTAACACTCAAGGACAAAACACATAGATGTGAGACATCACTTCATAAGAGATCATCAACAAAAGGGTGACATTTTAATTGACAATGTGGGCACCGATGATCAATTAGCCGACATATTCACCAAGCCACTTGATGAGAAGAGGTTTTGCAAGTTGAGGAATGAGTTGAACATCTTGGATTTCTCTAACATGAGTTGATGAACCCCACCTATGACATGCCTCTACTCCAACATAGCAAGGTACAATTGATTGGCATATGCATTCATCCTTTGCTAGTCTTGTGTAGAAGCATATAGACATCACTCATGATAAGCTCATTCATGAAAATCAAATGTTTTTCTATGGATATATGACATCACTATAGTTTCTATGAGTTGATTGATCTAGTGATGGCATATGACATGTTGATAAGCTTGCAACCTCACATTTTTAGTCTAGAATACTTATTCTTGTACTTAACCAACATGGTCAAGATAACAATTGTAAGATGTGTGAAAAAGCTTGTCCATGGTTTAAACCGTGTTAAGTATCTAGGACAAGTAATCTAGGTTGAATTTAATTTGATAATTCACCTCATTCTTTTCTACATTGACTTGATAAACAAATATATCTAAGTATCCTCAAGTGATACATGTTACTACAAGTGGTTTCCTTTGCGGTAATGTGTGACAAAGGGGGAGAAATTGTTAAAATGATAGTGAAAGGGGGAGAAATAAGTAAAGGGGAGAAATGTTAAAATGAGAGGAAAGAAACAAGTGGAATCACAAGTGGAATCTAGAAATAGGGGGAGAAATAAGATTTTGAAAAAAAAATGACAAATTAAAATTTGAGCACACAAGTAGGGGGAGAAATAGGTGCATGACTAGTTGTAATCTTGATTGATGATTTGATCACTAGCATGCATACGAAGTTAGCTAGATATCCTCTTGTGTTTAAATTATTTGTTCCATGTGGTATCGAGATAATCGTGTTGCTAAGGGTGAAATGATAGGCGCACTTCGATTGGTATCACGCTTCAAAGGTCTATTCTTAAAACCTTAGCATCATGTCATAGTTTGTTAGTTGTTCACCCCTCCAAAAGTTCTATCTAAGCATGTGTGCAAAGCTTGATTCATATTCATAGAAGTGCACACATGTAGGGGGAGTTAACACTATCAAACCAACTTGGAAATTATTGACCACTTTCTTTTATAATCATATCTTCCAAGTGGTGTCAAGCATTTCAAAGTTGAAAACAAAATCATATTTCATATCATTTTATATGGGTTGACATCAATTACCAAAAATGGGGAGATTGAAAGATCTCTATTGTTTTGAGTAATTGATGAAACCTAAGTACTAACCTAGCTCTAAGTGGATTGAGTAGGTTTAGTACACTTTGAAGAAGTGAGATTGACAAGTGGTGGAGCATAGGAAGCTAAGGGAGAATGCTATCATGGAGTTCCACACTTGGAGAAGATGGAAGGAGGAGACCCTAAAGTTTTTCAAGGCAAAGGTAAAATAGGGATTTTCTATTTTGGTGATCAAGACACCTAGTGGGTGTGATCACATTTAGGATAGGTAACCGTACTATGAAGAGGGGGAAATAATTAGTGGTTACACCTATCAAGTGTCATTAGGTGTTCATTGCATTGCACTGCATCTAATCTTAATGAAACATCCCTTGTAAACTTGATAAAATATGCCAACACACATGCACAAGTCAGTGAAACACTTGGTGGTGGCACATGAGATCAAGGGAAGAAAAGAGAAGAAGATTCTAATCAAGACAGGAGCTCCGGACCAGTCTGTATGTGAACATCAGACTATTGGAAGTGGTCCGGTGGTTCAGACTTAGGCAGGGCTCAGACAGAAGGGCGTCGGACTAGAGGTCCGGTGATGCGTCGGACCATCAGTCGACCAGTTTTCAAAGTCCGGTGGCTCAGTAGGAGATCAAGACAAGCTCCGAACCAGGCGTAATGGTCCAGTGGTCAGCATCGTACTGGTGGTCCGGAGCACTGACACTCACTGCATAATTCGACAAAGGACTGAGGAGGCTCCGGACCAGAGGATATGGTCCGGTGGTGAGCTCCGGACCAGGAGTCCGGAGCTTGGGTGCTTACTGGACTCAGACGTTTGGCTGAGGCCAAAGCGTCGGACCAAGCGTCGGACCAGGGGCTCCGGACTATTGCAAGCAGTCCGGTGGTCAGATGTTTGAAACTCCAACGGTCGAATCAGAAGACAGAGGACACGTGGCATATGCAGAAGCGTCGGACTAGGCTCCGGACCAGGCGTCGGACCATACCGTCAGACCAGTTGCAATGGTCCGGTGGTCTCCAAAAGTAGTCCGGTGGTTACGTTCTGTAGCTCCAAAAAGGGAAAACGGCTAGTTTCTTTGAGGAGGCTATATAAGGGTGTGTGGCTGATTCAAGGAACTAGCTCTTGCTCTCTTGCACATTTGGCTGTTGCATACTCTTGTGAGCAAACCACACACACTCCCACTCATCTCTCTTAGTTGATTGTTCATCCATTTGAGAAGATAGAATGATCAAGTGCATTGCATGAGTGTTTCATCTTAGTGGCACTTGGGAGTTGATACCGCTGCTATTTTCTTGTTACTCTTGGTGATTGCCTTCACTTAGACGGTTTGGAGCAAGTGGTGTGGATTCGAGAAGCTTGGTGATTGTGCTTCGTCGACCACAAGTGAAGATTGTGAGGGGTTCTTGTGCCTTCCCCGCGGGAGATCGCAAAGGTAACTCTAGTGGATTGCGCGTGTCTTGGAGAGCCCTTATCTTGTGTTGGTTGTGAGGCACCCAGTGACGGGTTTGGCGTGTGATGCCAATTAGCTCTTGAACCTCCAAGTAAGTGAGCCGACACAACAAGGACGTAGCTAGTGGGCAAACTAGTGAACCTTGGTGAAAAATCAAGTGTCATATTTGTGTGATTGATTGGTGTTCTTGGAGCTATCATCTTGATTGGATCAATCCTCTACTCGGCGGTATAATCACCTAACCTATCTCCTTCATACTTGCAAGTAGTATATTAGGTTGTGCCTATAGGGCTTCTAGACTTGAGTAGGCTTTGGTTGTGAGTAGAGCTATATTAGGATAGCAATTGTGTTAGGAGGCTTCGCATTCCTTAGTTTGCTATTGCTAGTTAAGCTTCGCCATCTCTTTTTTCTAACTTGTTCTTGAGTTTGTTTTTAGAATTTCAATTTAGGCTTTTTCACCCCCCCTCTAGCCTTGGATAGGACCTTACAACAGTGTTACCATGTTTGGAGGGCGGTGACGCCTGGGGGGGCGCCATTTTCCTCGCTGGAGGCGTCGTATTGTCCAAATCTTGATTTTCTTGAAGTTCTTTGGGCCCAGCCCAAATCTTCACGAAGCTCATCTTATTGTTTTTAACTGGTTGAGTTTCTTTTGCGCAGCCCCCTTACTTCTACTATGAGATGCCAACATGCTCATCATCTCCTGAACGAAGTTGACGAGCTCATTTAGGACGGGGCCGCCTTCCCCGTTAGGTTCGGTGATTACCCAAAACCTTGCTCCGCACGAAAAAAGGGAAAGGGGAACGGTGCCGGGGGGTTGGCGACCCTTTTCCCTGAATTTGTTGTAAAATGGCCAATATGCGAGAACGGGGCATCCTTCATGCTTGCTTCCATGGTAGGATGAACAACACACTATGGAAGGTATAATCCCCATGTTAAATTTGCTTGCCCTTTTAACACTTCCACAGAATAGTCTTCGCCTTCCAGTAGGTGTTGGCGAGGGGGTTGTTTGAATTTCTTGCAAGTGTACATTGTTGCAATCCGGGCCCTGGGTGGCATTCCAGCACAAGGTCCACCAGTTTGGGAGTAAAGCGTAGCTGCTTTTGCGCTCCTCCTCGGTATGCTTAGTGGGGAAATCCCCTATCTCTTTAGCAGGTCTTCTCCGGCCCAAAATCAAGAGTAGGAGGATTAACGTCAGCAAATTTTGGGCATGGGGGCTTCCTTCCTCGTGGTTTCTCTTCGCCCCTGGTTTTTTCCTGGACCTTCCTCTGGTTCTTCCTGAGTTTCCACCATTGGCGCTTGAGGTTTAGGGGGGCAAACTGGCGGCGAGGGGCAGTCCTCCCGGGGTGATGCAGGTGACCCACGAAGGTTAGGCATCTTGAAAAATGACAAAGAAGAGATAGATTAGAACAACATTTTCATAAAAGAAAAAAGTAATTTTAGCATAAACAGTTTGAGAAAATATATATACAAGAATGTAAGCATTTAAAAGAGAAGGTAAAGACAAAAATAAGGGAAAACCCTTCTAAAATAGGCTTGCGTCCTACAGTCAACACTTGCTTTGATACCAAAATTTTTCACACCCAATTTTAAGAATAAAATTGAATGCGAATAACTCATGTGCGCCCCGAGAAACAATCACACACATAAGCCGACAAATCTTTAAATAGTTCCATACTGAGTGTTATTACATAACGAATAATATTCTTTAAAAATAATAGTGTAAATAAATAGATAACTCTCGCGACGAAGCTCCCCTTCACAGGGGAAAGCCGACGGTTGACCACTAGCCTAGTACTCCTCAGGTAGTCTTTTTAGCCATCTGATGAGGGGTTTATAAAGCAAAGGGTGAGCATTAAAGTAATCAGCAAGAGTAACACAGTGTTTTGGGAAACTAAAAGGTGACACTGTCGGAACTGCGGTTTCTTTTAGGGTTGGTCAAGGGTTTTTCCCAAAACTTAGCTTTAGTTATGCATAACCCAATTAAAAACCACATGATAATAATAATA